>OX451736.1:635475000-636075000 GCA_948472305.1 Vicia faba | reverse complement strand
GCAGTTATGCAAATTTCATCATGTTTTCAGAAATACAAAGCATCAGAACTGTAAAACAGAAACAAACATGAACTTTTCTAATCCTAATTCTGAACCCTAATTTCCTCAGGAAGTTCTGATCTGAAATGCTCTCTACTTAGGCCATGTAAATGCAATATATAAATATGTACAAAATCAAAGCCACGATATCTATATTGTATCTTTAAAAATGCAAGCTTGACAATGCATAAATAATGAGATGAGAGTCAGAAGAAACTTACCTTGCAGTTGGAAATTGTTCTGTGAGTTAGCCTGGTTCAGATTGTTGTTATGTTCTGGTCAGCTTTCTCAAGTTCCCAGGAAGTTAGAACAACCCTTAACTTGAGTTATGGATGGCTGGAATGTTCTGGAGCAGCCAAGAAACAAAGTTATGATTTTTGAAATGGATATTGGTGAAGATTGTGTTATAGTCTGAAAGCAGAAGTTGGGATGACTTCTAAGTGTATATTAGAAACTGTGTGGATGATTTGGCCAAGAAATGCATAAGAAAAATCAGAGTTTGGATGCAAAAACCAGAAATTAGCAGGTTTTGTGTTTTGGCTGCAGTTTCAGGTTCTTGGAGTTTCAGCAAGGTTTCAAGGCTTTTTTTCAATGCCCCCCTTTTAGTTTTCAAATGAACTTGAATTTATAGGAAAAGGATTTAGAAGCTTGGAGAAATCAAGAGTACAACCATCACGTGTTATGGCGTTGACTTCTTCTTGAAGCAAGTTTGGACAAGCATGTTTCAAGGCAATGTAAAGTGGTTAGTAGCTTTAACCATTCCTAATCTGATTTTGTAGGCATTATTTGTGGAGAAGTACACTCAGAAGCAAAAGTAAAGCATGGGCTCAAGATAAACTTTGTGCAAAAGTTTGCTTTTCAAGGACAACAATGGTACTTTTATGCCACACGCGGGAAGATCCTTTCGATAAAGACTCAAAAGTTGGTGTAAGAATTAAATGATGATGAGATTTAACAAGCAAGAAAGCCTGCAACATGAGATTACATAGCATATCTTGAAGCTGGATCATAAGTTCAGCGTAAACGTAATTTAGAACAAATGTCCAACTTCTGGTCTTTGAATCTCCCTGCTCCAGCATGATCTGAAGGAGTTCTCAGACTTTTCAGAAAGCTTATAACATGCTTTATAATCCCTCTTTGAATCATATTTGCAAACTCTGATTGTACCTTCGTGAAAACTGGCCCAGAAGTTCTAACCAAATTCTGACTTGGAAAGGTTCAGAAATTACTAAGTGTTTTAGTTTCATGGACGTGTCTTCAAGTGTTTATAGCTTGAAATCCCAACATTTCTAGGAGAAGTTATGTTCTGCAATTTTTTAGATCTCATTGAGATCTACAACTCTTGTGTCAGAAGTTCTTCCTGAATCATCTTGTATCATGATGAAAATCTGGCCAGAAGTTCTGAACTTATCATACTTTCTTAACACTTAGAAAAATTTCTAAGTGTTTAGAACTTTGACTTTTCCAAGTAATTTTGACTTTTGATTTTCTTGGTGAACCAACCTCATGTCCTGATGAAATGTGATTCTTGAAACTTGATTTTGATCCAAAAGTCAAAGTTTGCCTTTTTAGTGTGCATTTTAACCATTTTGCCCTTGTGCCAATTCCAAGCCTAAATGGATGTACTAGCGCTGCAAACTTGAGCCATATAAGATCTTGTGAGAAAATTCTTGAGAAATGAGAGGGAAAATTTTGGGGTACAACATTGTTCTAGGAATAACATTACCTTTCATGCTGACACCACCCATAACAACTTTCTCAACTATTTTCTCAAATATGTCTAACTGATCTAAATTTTAGTGGATGAGTACACCCATTATTTTCAATTGCTGCATCATAAAAAAACCGAAACACAATACAAAAATTTAAATACATAATCAATAACAACTATATACAACACAAATTTTTAACTTACACTTACCTCAATCATATTGCGGGTACAATTCTCCCGCGCCATATCTAATACTTCTTGTAGTTTCTCTCCCACTATTTGATCAACTATCTTTTAATTTTCTTTCTTACAGTTTACATGGTTATTTATTTTTTATAGTGCAAAATATAACTTCAAACTGATTCCTCTTCCAAGACCATGAGCACGTCCACCATGCTCCTCGGTTCTAATCGCTTTTACCAAGATGTCATGAAGTTCTCGTGGAACAATGATACCATCTTTTGAATTTTCAACAAGTAAATCCTACAACACATATAAAAGTCCACTTTTACCAAATTGAATTAACTAAAATAAATAATGTTGAAAAAAGCATCTATTTACAATCTTTTCATGCCTTTATGTGAACTCGCCTCCTGGTCTTTGACGTGCTCTCTTCCATTTCTCATGGCATGATGGTGGAGATGGGTTGTGATGAATACTTATAGAAGGATCATCAAGCTCTAGTTCTCTTTGTTTTCTTTTTTCATTAATAATTTTCTATTCCAGTTTATCATATCCTCCCTGAGACAATCTATGCGGAATATTTCCCGCTTTATTCTCCTTTCCTTTTTGGCTCTTAGTCAAGAAATTAGAAGTGGTGTGAGACTTGACAAAATCCTCCAAATTTTTCTTATCAATAATGGATACTTCATGTATGGAGGCTCTAACTTATCATCCGGATATGTAATATAATCATGTGTGAGATGTGTCTTAAAGCCCCTCCAACATTTACCAGCATGTCCAAGTCATTTCTTTTTCCAGCATACTATCCTCTAGAAAAATAAACATTTTCTATGTTTCCATAATAGAGTTGATATTAGTATTAAACCAAAAATATAAATGGACATCTATACTTGTAAAAAAAATCATAAAATTTATAATAAATATCGTAGTACCGGTTCATAATTTATCTTTAAAACCACCGCCAATGTTGTGCTAATTATCTATCAAAATATTGACTTTGCTTTTACCTTGTACTAATACGTAGCCCCTAAAATTATCAACATGTTCACCATGATCCTTAACATTTCTTAAACAAAAATTAATCGGGAAGTGTTGTACCCTAATTTTTCCCCCTAAGATTACTCTATCATCTCATATCAACTCAATCATATCAAGATCACACTAGGTTTTGGTTCTTCTCCATATCTTTAAGTTTGCTTATGAAGGATCACCAAGCACCTTGATTTGTATATTGTGATCATATATGTTTTGTATTGATTAACTTTTAACTAACAAATACAATAAATGTTTGCTCTAAATGATGATACTATAGGTGAAGGCACAACACATTTCATCAGGTTGATTTATAAGTTCATGAGTTCATTTCCATGCTTTCTTCAACAAAGCTTCATTGATATTCAAGCTTCATCATTGAAGATTATTTAAAGTAATATCATGATAAGGTCTACTATGATTCATCATGCCTCAATTTGTCAAAGAAAGTCAAAATATACAAGGGTTGATTGAAGAAATTTGACCTAATTGGACAAGTTCTTGATTTCTTGATCACAAGTGCATAGCTCTCTCAATTCTTAATATTTGGAAGTGGTTATTTTTGCTATGGTTTCTTATTATCATCCACAACAACTTTTATTCACATAGTAAAAGTAATTATGCAATAAAGTTTGTCAAAATTGAAAGGGGTTTCCAAGTCATTTTGGTGCTTTAGGAGCTAGGGTTTTGAACTTCTAAGGGCTATATCTTGTTCATCTTTTGAGATTTTCGTGTGATTCCAAATATATGCTTCTATATAAAGGGTTATCAATAAATCACTTCAAAAGTTTCAAGAAAATTTTGTGTGGAGGATTCCTAATGATTGAGAATGATTATATGTCCTCTAGATAGGCCAGCAAATTCCTTATGTGACTTGAAAAGATCATAACTTGGTCAATTTTTATCTCCTTGAGCCCATTATTTTTCCACAATGATCTTAATAATGTGAAATTCAACTATTCTTTTATGTGCAAAGCTTGAAAAGGAGTGGAAGATGCCCTAAGAACTCAAAAGATTATAGGTCACCTCATGAGTTTTCACTAATTTTACAAGGCTATAACTTTTTCAATACTTGGTATTTTTGAGTGATCCAAGTTTCACAATTATCTTTGTGAAGTATACTTCAAGATATAATCAATGATAAAATCTCAATTTTGGAGGAAGGCCTTGTTTGAACTCAAAACATTATAGGTCATTTTTGAAGAAAAACTTAGAATTTTTCTAAGTACAAAAAGTCAGCATCTTTTTCTCAACTTTGACTCATCAGAACTCTTAGTTCAAGCATCCATTTAATCTCACTCTTGTAAAATTGCAAATATGGTGACCTTATCTTTCAAATGCTTCAAGAATTATGCCTAAGACCCCTTGAGCTATGAACACCATGGATTAAAAGATGGTACCTTGAAACTGAAGTTTTCTCCAAATTCAGAATTTGAAATTCATAATATGGCTTCTAAACACAAAGTTCACACGCGTCTTTGCTTCTAATCATGTTTAGCAACTTTCCAAAAGAATTTAGCATCATATAAAGCATGATTAGCTGGGTTTTGATGCTAAACAAGTCACACATTTCTCATGCTTCAGGTTCACACAAATTCACTCAATTACACTCTTATTCGCACGCTTAAGCATTACCTCATCCTCTCCTATAAATAAGATGCATATTCCACCTATTTTCACAAGCTTTTGATAACCAATTGACCCCTGTTCAGATCCCACACGAACTCTAAATTTGAATTTCTGATTTCTTTCATTCTCATTCCAAAACACCAAAATCTTGATTCAGTTAGCTTCATTGAACTTCTCTGAAGCTAAACATACTCTTACCTTCAAGAATTGTGACCTATATTGTTCTACAAAAGTCCAGTTTCAGAGCCACTTTTTGCTACTTCGTTCAGGTAGATTTCTTGGTCAAATCGATCCAAATAAAAGACTAATCTACTCTCTTTATCCTTCTGACTCTCATGCTTTTTACAATTTGTGATTTCATTGAGATTTGAGTGAGATATTCCAGAATTCTATGCTCGCTATTATTTCTGCATTTTCTCAATTCAAGCCTTGCTCAGTTTATATAAATTTAGCGCGAGGGTACCATTAGAATCGTCTTGAAGAGACGAATCTAATGGTATCGGTCTGGTCCTCTAATTTTACAGTTTGAGGAACCCCAATCTAGGGCGTCCGGAGGTTGAAGACGACCTACGTGTCGTGCTTTAACCAATGAAGGCGTGACATGTAATTTTTTTGAATTCAATCCATTATGTTTTCTTTATCATACATGCTCTTTGAGAGCCCTTGGATCTGATTACTTTCACTAGTCAGACTCCATCCAACGCGCCAGAATTTTAGTTGTTTTTAATATTTAAAAGGTGATCGGTGCAATTTCCAAAGTTGACCATGATATGCACAATGTGCCTGATCCTTTGGATCTGATTACTAGCGTGTTTTGACCCTCATCCAATGGTCCATATTTTTTAAAACTTTATTTTATTTTCTATTTTTTACACCAAACTTCAAAAAATCATAGAAAATTCATTTCTAACTCAAAAATTATGAAACAATTCACAAAAATATTTTCAAATATTCTCTTTTTGATTTTTATTTTTTTCTGATTTCATTTTCAGATTTGGTACTTTTTATAATTTTCCCTTATTTTGACTTGTTTTTAATTATTTAAAAATACTTTTTGGTACTTTTAAATTCTATTTTTTTTTATAAAAATCATTTTCCTTATTTCTGATTTATTGAAATTTTTCTAGAATTTTAGTTCGACTTCTACTATTTTTGATGCTTTTTCCATTTATATGAATGATTTTAATTAATTTAAAAATGCTTTTCTGTTTTAAAAAATTACTAAAAAATTATAAAAAATATTTGGGATCACTTCTGACTTTTCTATAGTCTCTTTTAATTTTTCTTTGATACTTTGAATATAGTTTGCTATTTTATCTTTTATTTTCATTTAAAAAAACATTTTAAAAATTAATTTTCCCTTTTTATTCTTTTCATTAAATGCAATTTATTTTTTAATATATTCTGACTATGTGATTGAAATCTTTGATTCAAATATTTTCACTCCCTCTTCATCTTATCTTTTTTTACATGTGCTACATGTTGTTAGAGGATGATATACATATCATCTCTCCAAATATATGGTACATAGATTGCTATTGACCGACCTCAAAATAGGTACGACTTCTATATAAATCCACTTACGATTGCTTAACATAGTGCTAAATTTCGTCTCGATTCGAAAAATGATCATTTGTGGCCCAAACCTATGTTTGCAAGCTTAAGTATGTTTAATTTGAAACCTTTGATCCAATAAACTTGAGGTTCATTGTTAGGAGGCTTTGGTATTATCAATCCTCTAATGAACTTTCATAAAATTTGGTCTAAGGGAATCATTTAAACATTGTTGATCATTTATTGTTGCCTCGAGATTTTAAAATGAAGGATATACTTGACAAGAAGCAAATGAAACTTGTTGTTGAGAGGCTTTGATTTTATCAATCTTCTAATGAGTTTTCAAATGCAAGATTCAAGATGGTCATTCAACTAACCTCTAATTTCTAACTCATTAACAATTGAATTTATTTTCATGATTTTACTTTATGCCTTTATTTTTATGTACCATTTACTTTAACATTTACATTTCATGCTATTTTTATCTTTGATCACTTGAGCATTTACCTTTATGTGTTTTTATTTTGCTCACTTGAGCTTTTCATTTTCTTTTTGAAGACACCTAATAACCAAATTGAACAATGAAAAACTTTAAGGTTACTTGGACTATGTGGTTACTATCCTTGGCATGATGGAGTTATGGACTTATTTGACTTAGGAGTAGAGACCTTGACTACCTTGAGACCTTGTGACTTCTATTGTTATTTTGTCTGGAGTTCTTGGGGTTTACCCCAAGACATTGAGTTGTTTGTTTTCTTTGTGTGCAAGTTATTCTGATTATATGCTTTGTCTGTGATTGAGAATTCATCTGTATACAACCGTTACTCTGCCCAATTTTTGTGAAGACTTAATGCATTTGAAGTTTAGTATTCTTAAGAGATTTAGTAGCTTTGCTTGCTTGGTTTCAATCCAAAGTATGGGAATTCTACATTGACTCATTATGTCAAGTGTTGGCTTCTTGTTGGTTAGATGGTTCTTTTCCCTAGCTTTTACCTTATGCTTTATGATAGTCCCTTCATCTCCTCCCCTTTTTTTTTAATTTCAAAAATCTTCTACCTCCTTTTGAAAACTATTCTTGTTTTTCTAACTTGAACCGCTTTCAAAAGAAACTTGGACTTAGATCCATGCTGTTGTACCCCAAAATTTTCCCTCTCATATTTCTCCAAACATTGCAAGGAAAATCTCCAAGTGGCTCAAGATTGCTCAAGAGTTGGACAGTCAAGCTATCTCCTAAGGCAGTCAACCCCAAATTAGAGTTTTGTGTTGCATCAAGATTATTGAGTCCAAATGACCTAAAATGATCCCCAATGTCCTAATATGTTCTCAAGTTCATCCATGTCAAATTTCAAGCCTTGCAAAGGAAGTTTGCTCAGTCAATTGCTCAAAAGGTCCAAAAATCGACTGTGCTAGGGAAAAAGTCAACTGTGACCTATAAATGGTCAAACCTCAAGATTTTTTGTCAACATTATCATTTTGAAGGATATTTAATAATTTGATCAAGGTTTGATCATGATTCATCAAGGATTGCTCAAGATTCATCAAGACTCAAAAGTTGCTAAATTAGGGTTTTGTAGGAAAAGTCAAACCAACTTTGACCAAGCATAAATTTCTCATAATTTATGATAAATGACCCATCCAAAGCTCATTTTGGAGAGGATGAAATTTACTACAATCCATCTTCATACCCCAAGATCAGAAAATGCACTCACAAGAAGTTATAAATTTGGACATTATAGGTCATTTTTGAAAGTCAACAAAAACACCTTTTTTTCCAAAGCTTATAACTTGAACATGGGATATCAAAATGAGATGAGACCAAAAGGGTTGGTTAGATAACATCTCAAGCTTTCTAAAAAGTCTAAGAACACTTCCAAAAGTTCAAAATTGAAGAAGTTATACATTGTTGAAGTTGGACATTTTTGCAAAATTGCCAAAAGTCAACTATCCCCAAAACTTCAAATTTTGTCAAATGGGCCCATTCTTTTCCACTTGATTTGAGCTTGCATCATTTTCCACATGTCCTAGCTTCAGCCATGAGCCCATATCTTATTTTTATTATTTTATTTTATTTTTTATTGAATTATTTCATTTTTAATCAAATTAAATCATAAAAAATCCAAAGCTTTGATTACATGATATCTTTTGATTGTTTCAGGTTTTAATTGTCATCATAATCATCATCAAAATTCGTATCAAGCATATCATGTACAAAAAGATGGAGATTTGATAAATTTGGCAAGCTTTAAAGGATGAATTAAATCAAATCATAAGGCATTGATTTAGAGAGATTTGATTCATGATTCTTGACCTAATACATTCCATGATACATATAGAAGGCAAAGGCACGAAATTGAGGGCTGGAGGCTGCAAGAACACTGAGAACAAAACTTGGAAAAAGTGACAAAAAGTTGAAAACCAAAATCGTGTCTAGAGGCAATTTCAAAAGTAAAGCTTGACACCAATCGATTGCTGGAGGTTCACTGAGTCAGAACCAATCCCTAGCAAGCTCTCATACACACCAAAACGCGCTGTAAGTGTCACGTATCTCAGCTCTGTATTCAGAATCGTAACTTCCCATTCTTGCATCTTTTTGGAAAATCATTGATATATTTGTGACTCTCATGATATTTCTAAGCTTGTGGAAATATTTGATTTCATTTATCTGGACTGTAATCTCATAATAGCATGGTTAGGGTTTCGTGTTAGATTTTAGGGATTTGCATTTCAGGTGAAATTGAATCTCGTGATGGACATGGTTGCACTCAAGAGAGGGAGACGAACCTAACCATGTCTTTGGGGGTCGTTTTTATGGCCTAGAATTGATTTTGGGATCGACCTGCGAATTTAGCTGCAGATCTAAATCCGCAGGTAAAATTACAGGGGATGGAGGTAGGGGACGGAGACGTGGCAATTCCCCAGTGGACCATTCAAATATTCACGCACTTTTTTTATTTTTTTGGCACATTAGCGCATTATCTCTTATTATTATTATTCTTGCTTAATACATTAACAATTGAAACAAAGTGGCTGAGTGGTGGGCGTATACATCCAATGACCAACATGACCTGGGTTCGAATCCCAAGTCCCCCATGCTATTTGTTATTTTATTTCTTCAGATATTCCAGTGTGCATGAGGAACAACAATGCATCATACACCATCATCTATTCAATGGACAGATGGCCAAAGGCCAGATCTGGTGATCCAGGATGATGGTCCACCATGGGACCAAGTCAAAAGGCGCACATTGAATCTCTCAAAGTCAACAAGGCCAGCATGTTATTGGGCCATGGAATTGCAATTCAAACACCACTAATCAGGCCCACACCCCTAACTCTTTCTATTTCTTTTTTATTTTATTTAATTGTTTGTTTTATTATATTTTTATTATCAATTAACCAATCAAATTTTTTCTTTATAAAATTAAAACCAAAAATATTTTCTTTATTAAAATCAAAATTTAATTTTTATTAACAAATATTAATTTAATTAATTTAGGCCATTAATTAGGAATAACTTTAATATATTTTTTCAATAATTAAAATCAATTAGACTCAATTAGATTTTTACTAACATTGATTAATTGTATTTCTTTAAAATACCAAAAAAAATCCAAAAATATTTATTTTCATTAATTAATTAATTAATTAATTAATTAATTTAGTAATTAACTTAGGTAATTTCTTTCTTAATTCAAAAACAAACAAAAAAAATCTTTTCTTAAATAATTAAAGGGTCAAAACCCTAAAACTTGCGCCCGATTTAATTTCCCGCACTCGATCCATTTTATTCACTTTGTATTTGTTCCCGGAATGTAATAGATAATTAGGAATATTTTTATCGCTTTATTTATTTTCCATATTTAAATTTCAAAGGTTTGCTTTTGGCGATGTAAATACCCGACGCCTTGTAATTTACTTTCTGCAATTTTATCTCCACAACTTATAAACTGTTAGATGTTTGATAATAGGGATGCATGACAAGAATGAATGTTTAACCTAAAATCAACATAGATCACCCATGACATGTACAAAGACAAAAAATAACTGAAAACAACACACTCGCACATGCGCACTCTTAGGGTACACCCCACTTGGTTTCCTTCGTACGCGGTCATTGAGTATAGGTTGTTTTAGAGGTCGCCCTCTTGTCTAAAAGATCATAGTCGCCTCGAAACGGTTGCCTCAGATACTGTTTCCTCAAAACAAATGATATAAGACATTAGGGTTACCGCTAAGGCGTCCTAACATTGCTTTAGTGACCGCACGTCCCTAAATTCGAATTGACTCTAAAACTCCAACGACGGTGCTACCTACTAATTCATAGTGGGATAGCATTGTCTGAAGGACATTAGCATAAAACGATTCCTTTTTCGAGTAGGTAGATGGTTCTTAAGTACTTGCTCTTTCAAAACAAAACAAAATTTTCACACTTACACTCATTTTCAAACAAAAACTCTTTTCAAACCCACAAACACAAAGAAAAGAAATTTTGAAAACAATATGAGCAAGTACCTAAGAGCCCGTGGATAACCATGGATAGAGAGGGTCCTAACACCTTCCCTTTCTATAATCTACCCCCCGAACCCGAGAAATATCTCGAAAAAGGATTTTTTCTGTGCTTTTTTCCTTTCCTTGTTGGATAAAATAAAAGTCGGTGGCGACTCTTGCTTACCGCGACATTTTGTGAAAACAAACGCAAAACGCAAACCAGCATTCCAAAAACAGTCAATTCTTTACCACCGTATCACACATGCATTTTCAAAATATTTTCCTAATCAAACTTTAACCAACTTAATCATACTTTGACATTTTTTTTGTGAGAAGACTAAAAGTCAATCAATATCATTCAAACCATTTTTTCCATTTTGGATTTTTACTTTTAATTTTTTTCAAAAAGATTAGACTCTTGTCAATCCTTGTAGTGATGCGAGCTACTATACTTCTATGATATGAAGTGAAGTGAGGTATTTTCCACTTGGTTGTTGAGCCAGGCTTTGTTAATTTTAAAATCCAAGCTATATCATCCACTTTGAGATGATGCAAATTCTCCTTTCTCATAATCGTGGGTAGTAAGTATGTTCTTCCACTCAGATAAGACAATGATGTCTCGTCTCTTAAAATTAACCAATACACATGTGTTTTAAATTTTTTAAAGGTGAACTACGAGTACCCTGATCCCCTATTGCACGGAAGATGGTATCTAGGCACTAAAGGTTCGCAACCGCGGAGGGTGCAAAAATTGTAAAAAAATACTTCTTTTCCCATCTCCACCATCTATTTTTTATACAACACTTATAGCCAAAATACACAAATTTACAAAGAGGTTCCTGCGGAGTACCATAGATGTTTAGGATATTAATACATTTCCTTTGCATAACAAACCCCCAAACTTAAATTATCTCCCCCTCTTTTTGGGTTATTCGCTCTTTTCTCATTCCTTTGGAAACAATAAAGCACAATGGAGATTTTTTATTTGATCTGTGCAAGTCAAGTCAATCCAATGGCTTAGTCTCAATATTTCTACCGCTGCAGGAAGCAAACACCATTTTTGTAGGCTTTTGTCACCTTGGTCAACATTGTGGCGCCTCTAGTTTTTCTTTTACTTTTAGTATTAACATAGGTTGTATGAGAGGTTCTGGTTGAATTGCTCATGTCTGTGTAAATTAAGAACATACATTCAACATATATACTACCTAAGAACACATATTTGACATATACTGCCTAAGAACATACATTCAACATATATACTACCTAAGACCATACATTCCACATATACTACCTAAGAACATACATTCAACATATATCAACATTTTAGTAGTCAGTATGTAACTTCAATTTATCAAGCTAACACTATTCAAGAAAAAAAATATTTTAATCAACATTTCAGTAGTTAGTGACACAATTTTCTCAAACTAAAACTTCTCAGTGGTCAGTAACAACATTTAAGTGATAAAGTGAGTTATGTACCTAAAACATGATGGTGAATATTCATTCAAGATAGTTGGAAGATTTGATGTTCAAGTTGATGTTGGAATAGTATTATTGGAATAAATGATTGAATATGATTTTTGATGAAGATGAAAATTGAGGGAATAAAAAGTTAGAGTCTAGTTCTGTGAACTTTTCATTCAAAATTAAAGAACACACACGTTGAACTTCGGGAAAAACTGAGGTAATAGTTTATTAAAAGTAAAAAAAAATATAGAAAGCATCATATTATAGGAAATTCATGTAAAAGAACTTACCCATCAATGTTTGGGAATAATCAAGGGAATAGATTAATTAAAAATAAAAAATATAAAAGTGTCGTATTCTGGGAAATTTATGCAAAAGATAGTACCTTGGGAAAAGTAACCGATGGATTATACAAATTAAAAAAAACTAATATAAGAAAAGGCATTTTAAATATTAATTTCATAATTCAAAATAAATAAATAAAAAGGGAAAAGGCGCCAACTAAGAAATAGTAATGCTTGGTCTATAAGCCAATTGAAAAAAAAATAGAAAATGCAGTATCTTGGATTCCAAATGAGGTCTCTGGTAGATATATTCTCTCTGTTTTGGAATTGACCGAGGGTTTAGGTTGTATATATTTTAAAACAAAAATATATGTATGGCGCTTCCAGGACATATACGTCGATTATTGGTTGGTCAATGTGAAATAATTGTCATGAAATGTATTATTTGTAGTAGTGATAAGACAGTGAAGGAACACAAATATGACTATATGTAATTCAAGATAATAACTAGGAGGTGATTCATTCGTAATAGGAGACAACTCGGGCTTAGAAGTAAATTTGGATGTTTTTGGGAAATTATGGTTGAAGATTGTAAACTTAAACTCATAGTCATACTCATTCATGCCCCCCCCCCCCCCCCAAGTTAAGAACGAGTGAAGCAAGACATATTTCATGAATGGTGATATTATTGTAACCGGTTTTAAAATGAGAGTCGCAACCCTTAATTTTTATCTTAAGGAATGGAGTATAAATTATAACCCTAATTTGGTCAAAGATACTAAGTTGTTGACTCATTTTTAGACGAAGGGAAGGTGTTAGGCACCCCTCATCTACCTTGTTCACAAGGATACTAGGGTTTAAATTTACGGTTTATGAAATAGGGTTTTAATTTTAATTAGGGGAACACAACATGATTTTAATCGTATGCCTACGTATCCTCTTATGAGGAATCAGAGTCCCAATTCGTAGTTTGCAGTTGGTTGGTGTTTTTTATGGATCACGAAGATATTTTGAATTCTCCTTGAACCGAGTCCGGGTTGAAAATAGCGGAGTTGTTAGATGAAGTTCGCAGTCGATTAAAAATATTTTCATAATCCTTTTTTGAAAATAATCTTGAATTTTAAATTAAGTTAGTAAAAAAATGATTTGATGTTGGTTAAGTATTTTTTAAATATGTTAATATATAAAAAATCTTCTTAATGCATGAAGAGAAATAATTTTAATGCAATTAAAAATATTTGAATGGATTAATAAAAAAAATATTAGAATTTTATTTATTAAATAATTTCAAAATTTATAAATATGTTAAATATAGAAAATATTAATTATAATATAAAAATAAATAAAATATAAAAAATTAAATAAAATATAAAAATTGATTAAAACGCATGGGGTGTATTTTGTTTGGGCTAAGTAAAATCAGGGGGTGCAGAAAGTGAGGGCCTAAGTCCAAATATTAGACTTGGCCCACTAGCACATGGGGGTGTAGGTTTGATTTGGGTAGCAAAATTGGGGGTTGGCTCCGCATGGGCCCAGTTTTAGATATTGAACTGGGCCCAATAAAGCTAAAGGGTGTGGGTTATTCAAAACTAAGTAATCTTAGGGTGCAAATATTAAGGGCTTAGGCCCAAAACGTTGTTGGATCCGTTGGCAGTTTGAGGGAAAGTGCGGCGTGTTACGATGAACATGCGTGTTTGAGATTGTTTGATGGAGATCCAAGGGTTGTAATGAGAAGCGAACGACAAAGACCATGGGAACACACACATGATTCACGAAGGTTTTATAAAAGCTCAGGCCCAACGCTGGGCCTCATTTTCTCCTCTTCTCTATCTCTCTACTCTCAGACAAATAAAATGTTTTACATTTCTATATAGATAGGCTCTAACCTTTATCTAGAAATACACCACACCAGAAATCGCCCCGCCCAGAATGGAATCAGCCAGAAATCACTTTTGCAGGCAGCTACATCTGGGCACCACCGCCTGTATTAAAACCTTCAACCCCAACCACTGTAAAAAGTCCAGAAACCTAGAACCATAAGAAGAACCCTAACAACATATGATGTAACCCCAATAACCCTAAGGGTTCATAAAGAACCCTAATCAACCACAACTCAAAGACCCCAAACCTGATGAACCCTAACCCTAGGTTAGAACCATAACCCTAGAAACCCAAATTTCCCAGAAACGCAACATTTAAACATCAACCATACAAGCTTTCAAAAATCACGACAATAATTAACAACCCTAAGCTAAGTGTTTTAGATTACCTCTCTTGCAGTGAAACTGGTCGTATAATTTTCCTCCCCTGATTTCTCCTTCGTCTCCTCTTCTAATCTCCTTTCTTTCTATTTGCAGGTGCTTGGTGGAGGCAATGGCTTGGAGGATAGATCTTTGGGTTTCAGAAGTTGAAACCCTAGATCTCAAGCAAGAACGGTATCTTCACAGGCGTAGAACTTCTTCGTCTCTTCTATTTAGGGTCTTCTTCTCCAATATTTCCCCCCTCTCTTTCTCATAGAAATTAGGCTACTATAGTGTTAGGTTTAGAATGAATTAGGAAGTTTTCTGTTGATTAGGCGTTACAATTGTTGATTAGGGTAGATTTTTTTGAAATTGTGGTTAGATTTATAAGTTTAGGAAAGATTAAAGATTGTAATTGATTTGATATGATTTAGATTTTTTTTAGGATTCGATTATGATTTTTGTATAATTTGATATACTTCTGTAATGATACGATTTGGATATGATACTGATTAAATTTGTTCTAATTTTTGTTTCTAGATTTGATTTGCTTTTAACAAATATGCATTTCTTCTTTTTTCTGAATCTATACAGTAATTTTTCATTAGGCATTGGGCTTGGGTAGTGAACAGGGTGCCGCAGGGAACACAATAGGGTTTCAACCCTAATTTTCTTAATTTTGACTTTTGGTCAATGGTTTTGGTTTAATATGTAAAATAATATAATAATTAATAATAATATAATTATAAAATAAATATTGGTTTATAATAATCGTAAATCCCAAAACAAGTTCTCAATCAAATGTCTGAAATGGGCCAACAAGTGTTCAGTTATTGGGAAATTCTTCTTCCAAAATGCACCCCCTTTTTTATGACAATATCCCTCTCCTCTTATTAAATATGGGCCCGAGAAAATGCAATGGGCTAGTCTAATTAAAAATAAACCCCTTGTGTAATTAGTACACCCATCTTTCTATTTATTCATTAACTTCTAAATGGGTTGAAATATATTCGCAAATACACCTCCCTTCTTAATTGTAAGAACCAATTTAATGAGCCATCAGATTTTGATGGTCCATCCTGAAATAATACACCGCCTTTAGAAACTTAAACCCCATAACAATTTGACAACAATCCAAGAATAATAATACAAAATATAAAGAATAATTTAGTTAGAAATCAATAGGGAAAATTTGGGGTATGATAGTTTCCCCTATTTAATTATTCTTCGATTAGTTAGTGCAAGAATACGCAGGTCTCGCATGTTCGAATCGAAGGTTCATTAAATAATGGAAGACCCCAAAATTTATCCGACATAATGTAAGGATACGTTGTACAGCATTCCCATGAGGATGAAAAGAAATAGGCATAGATGATGATGCATCATCTTACCAGAGTTTGAATAGAAGAGCTTTGATTTGACTTAGATATGAGGCTGCAAATAACTCGTCAATATCTAAAAGAGATCACAGACCTTCGCGTATTTACCATAACCTAGGAGGTAAATAACACAAGTTTTAAAATTGACTTACTAATGCTTCGAGACTAACATAGTAAGTAAGACGCAAATTTTGTCTATTAATCACATCCTAGGGGATGAATAAAACAGAGTTTGTTAACACATCGCCACATGGAGACTGACGCAATGTAGATTTCGTTATGTTTACTACAACCTAGAGAGTAAACAATACAAGGATAAACTAGTGCATTTATCACGGCCTAGAGGATAAATGACACGAGGATATACTTACTTATTCATCACGACCTAGAGGATGAATAGTATAACCCTGAAAATTCGCATACCTATAACAACCTAGAGGATAGATACTCGAAGAGTTTGTGCATTTACCACGACCTAGAGGATAAACGACACGAAGATAGATTCGTGTATTCATTACATCCTAGGGAATGAATAATATGAACCTGATAATTCACATACATATCACAACCTAGGGGATAGATGATTGAAAAAGTTTTGTGTGTTTATCACAACCTAGAGGATAAACTTCATGAGAATAGTCTTACATATTTATCACGACCTAGAGGATAAATAACGTAATCCTGAGAATTTGCATACCTACCACCACCTAGAGGGTAGATAATTGAAAAGTGTTTTTGTGATCGAATCTTAGATAACTAGATCAAAGATAAGATTGGAGTTTTATCGATTGTGTCTATTCTTAACCAAGGTATTTGTTTGTTTTATGGACCAAATAATCCAATGATGATCCCCAAGAAAGTTTGTGGCTTAACCAAAAATGTACTTGGACAATGTCATGCATGATGCTCTAAGATGATATGGAACCCAAAATGTATATGCACTGAGTATTTGTATATGCCCCAAAAGTTATGTTTGTATATGCCCCAAATATGCCAGAAATGTTTGTGTATGCACCAAATGTTTGAAAAATTATTTTTTATGTTCTATTTGTTTGTCAAATTCCGAAAATGGTTTCAACTTAGTATTCACAAGAAATAATTGTAGTATTTGTAAACAAGTCCGAAAAGAAAGAAAAACACAATTGAAACGTTTGAAAAAGTAAATGTTTTATTGATAAATATGCATTTGAATAGGCGAGAGTACAAGATGCAATTCATTGAAAGAGGTAATTACAGAAAGGTTAACAAAAACTGAAAATGGCAATGAAAATGATAATTGCTACTACTGCTTATCCAATATCCTTTTGATAGCTCCAATCTCCTTTGCTTCTGAGTTAAATGACTTGGATCAATCCCTCTCCTTCATGGTCGTAGTCGTGGTTCTTAGATTGCAATCTATTTGTTCTTTATTTTGGATAAGATCCCTAACTTTTGCCTGAACCGCCCTTTCAGGTTTTCAATCCACTGTGATAATTTTTGTGTATGTCCCTAATTTTTTCCAGGATCGCCCTTTAGGATTTTCAATCCACCAGGACGCTCCTTTTTGCCAAAGTTTCCTATTTAGGGTTCAAACTTAGCGGGCTTTTTATACATAGTATTTTTTGACTGCTTCTAAATTTTCCGGATGTGGTAGTTCTTTCCCATCCATTATTGTTAGGATAAGACCACCACCCGAGAGTGATGTTTTTACCACATACAGACCTTTGTAGTTGGGTCTCTATTTACCACGTGAATTAAGGCGAGGCAATAGAATTTTCTTGAGCACCAAATCTCCTTCTTTGAACACTCGAGAATGAACCTTTTTTTCGAATGCTTTCTTCATCCACTTTTGGTATAACTGGCCGTGGCACAAAGCTGTCAAGCATTTTTCTTGGATGAGGTTAAGATGATCAAGTCGCGTCTGAATACACTCTTCTTTTTCAAGCTTTGTTTCTATTAGAACTTGAAGTGACGAAATCTCTACTTCAACCGGGAGTACTGCCTTTATGCCATATACCAGAGAGAAAGGGGTTGCACCAGTGGACGTACGCACAGAGGTACGATAGCCATGTAAAGCAAAGGGAAGCATTTCATGCCAATATTTGTATGCCTTCACCATTTTCTGAATGATTTTCTTGATGTTTTTATTGGCAGCTTTGACGGCCCCGTTCATCTTGGGTCGATATGGTGAGTGTGATACGGTGGGAGAACTGACTTGAGGTTTCACGTTTGTGTTCGCAATTGTGCGGTTTAGCAAGAGTCGCCACCAAATTTTTATTTTATCCAAAGGAAAGGTCAAAAAGCACATGAAAAAACCTTTGAAATGTTTTCTTGGGTTCGGGGGGTAGATTATGAAAAGGGAAGGTGCTAGCACCCTTTTCATCCATGGTTTTCCATGGGCTCTTAGTTACTTGTTTTAGATCACTTGCTTTTGCTGTTCAATTGTTTGAAATGGTGCTTTGTGTGTGTGGTTTTGAAAATGCTTTAAAAAAGAGGCCTTGTCTAGGCAACCTTTGTAATGATTCTTGTTTGAATATATACAAAGGTGTTTGTCTTTTTGAAAAGATATTTCAATGTTTTGAAAGTTTGTTTTAAAATTATGTTGTGATGTGTGTTTGAAAGTAGCAAGGATGTTTTGCAAGCTTTTGATCAAGTAACTAAGAGTTATCTACCTATTTTACTCAAAGATCTTTCTTATGTTTTTAACCCTTTTGACAGTGTTATTTCACCATTGTATTTGGTGAACAACCTTGTGTTAGGATGTTAAACGGGACAGGCGTGGGTCATCGCATACAATCATTGAAAGCAACTTGTGAGACGATCTAGCAATTTTGTAAGGGACGAGATCGTTTTATCTAAGGCAACATCAAGGGTCATCGAGGGACTACGATCTTTGTTTATCGAAGGGGCATTTGCTAGAGTTTCTCATAGTCGAGGGACATGATTGCATTTTCCGAAGCAACAAGCGAGGTTACCCTAGAGGTGCAAGTGTGCATTGTATTTTTCAATTTCATGCATTTCTTTTTGTCTTGTATTAGGTTATCTAACGATTGATTTTGAATCTTGCCATACACGCCTAATTACTATACAATATATTGAAAGCAATAAATTGCGGGAATTTAAAGTCTAAGTTATTACAAAAAGAATCCGGGGATGGGGGTACAATTATTTACAAATGGGGATGAATCTCACAAGGATAATAAAGCCCAAATATTATGTGATACAACTAAATCGAACTGTCGCAATTCAACATAAAATTATAATAATTTATAAGATAAAGAAAATCAATAAATTATGGGATGCATGTATTTATTAACTTAAATAAATAAATAAATAAAATCTAATCTAAAAAAGAAAGAAAGATTAAGTATTATATTTATTGTGTATTATTAATTATGAAAAAGAAAAGTTTTTTAGAGAAAGAAAAATTACTTAAATTAATGTTTCTATTATTATTTTTTTTGTATTTATATTACGAAACAAAATTAATTAATAAAAGAAGAAAATAATATTAATTTTAAGAAAATAAATTTATTAGTGTTATCCTTAACAAAATAAAACAAATTAGTTAAAGTGAGTGAATATAAAGAAAAAAAACAACCATTAACATTTGTTAAAAAAGAATGGGCTTAGGGATTTATGGTTAGGCCCAAAGAAAAAAGTAAAGGAAAGGATGGTCAGTATGGACAGACTTGGGGGTTCGCTGGTAAAACAAAATATGGGCTTAAGGCAAAGGCGTGGGGCGGCCCAAATGAAAAGTTGTACAACGTTTTTTTGTTTAGGGGTTCGTTCACTTTAGCAAATTAAGGTTTGTGTTGTTGTGGACAGAGAGGCACCGTTCTCCCACTCGCTTCTTCATCTTTCTCAAGCACGCTTCTGAACCTCTCTAGCCTTAAGCCGCTAGAGCGTCACCCCTACTCCTTATCCTATTCACGACGATCCAAGATTTGAGTGAATGGCACGTTTCATCATCTTTGTGTTTTAGGGTTTTTACAATTTGTTTTGCATGTTTTGCTTGCATGTTCAGTTTTATTTCCTAATCTATGATATTATGTCTAAGATGCAGCAAGGGTTTGAGAGAAAAAAAAGATATACCTTGTGGATCTTTCTGGAAAATGGAGGGAGAGGAGAAAATGGTTGGACCGACGACGCTTCTGGTGGTCGGAGGCGGAAGGGAAGATGATGACTAGCTTCGCTTCTGGTATTTCTCTTTGGTTCTTTAAGATTTTGAATGTTTGATGATGAAACTGTTCTGAGAACTATTGATTTCTGTTGTTGATGATGAATATGCTTTTGAAACTGTTTTGGTTCTGTACTTTCTTCTGAACCTCTCTTTTTTCTCTTGGAATGTTAATGATGAAATCTGAAACTATGTTTTTTGTTGATGATGAACTTGATTTTGAAACTCTATTTGCTTTGCTTCTAAATCTCTTCCTCTTTTTTGGCTTGTTAATGATGAAATCTGCTTCTGAAACTGTTGTTTGCTTGTTTCACTTCTTGAAAACTTTATTTCTTCCTCTCTTGAATGATGATGAACTTATTCTGAAGCTTTGGATTTTCTATTGTGGATTGTTTAATGATGATGATGATTGCTGGTTGATGATGAGGCTTGTCATAAGCTTCTGAAACCTTGTTTGTTGATGGTTTGGTTCTGTAGTTAAACCTGCAGTTGGCTCACAGTTAGGCCAACTGTTTTGTGTTTATTGTTACAGTTTTGCTGTAGTTTGGTTTGACAGTCTTTGCAAGATTTGTTTGATTCTACAGTTTGGCAAAGTTGCAGGGTTTGGCTAGTTTGCATGTTGTTGCTAACTTGGCTTGGCGAGTTTTGTTAGTGCTATGCAGGTTTTGGCTTTCTGCAGCTTATGCAATTTGTACTGTTTTGGAATTTGTTTGGTTATGCAGGTCTGTTGTTGTAGCTTGCTTGGTTGTGGTGTTGAGCTTGCTTAGGCTTATGGTTTGAGCAGTTTGGTCATTTTGATGACAGGTTGTCTTGTTTTTGGATATTGGGTTTGGATACTGTCACAAGTTTTGGTTTGAAGGTTTTGGCTGATGTTATTCTGCAGGTTGTTTGGTTTGAAGGTTTTGGTTGATGTTATTCTGCAGATTGTTTTTTCTATTTGAAAACTGTTGCAGGGTTTTGTGTTTGCAAGCTTATGCAGGAGAGTTTTTTTGTGTTTTTTACAAAGTGTTTTCCTCTCCTACTAGACTGTTATGCAGTCCTCTCTTTTATATCTTTTTGTTTTTGTTCACTTATGCCAGCCTGCCTTAGCCAAACTGCAAATTTTTTCACCAAAGGTCCTCTCTCTCTCTCTCTCTCTCTCTCTCTCTCTCTCTCTCTCAAATAAGCACTTTTGCTTATTATTTTAAATTTTGAAAAGTTTCCTAGGCCTGGAACATGATGATAGCTATGACAAGCTCTTGGCTTGTCAATTGGTTTTTCTTCTACTGTATTTGCCTGCTTTATGTACTTTTGCCTTGACAGTTTGTATCTAGTTTGACATGCTTGGCACCTTGTTGCATTTGGTTTGGTTACTGCAGTTGGTATTCAGTTTTGCTGAAAATTTGCTTTGTATGCAGCCTTGTACCTTACTTTGTACAGCATGGCCCATGTTTTTGTATTTGAACCAATTGTATGCTTGCATTTTTTATCTTTTACTTTTCTCTTTGTGAACCAAGAAGGGCAATCTTCTTGTGATTTGCAAAGAGAAAAATAAAAACATGATGAACAAATAGCATTCTAATTCCGACCAACAAACTTTAATGATGATTTTTTCTTTCCTTTTCTGCTTGAAAAATTAACTGTACTAATTTTCTTTTTCTTTCTTCTTTTTCAGGTGAATGTAACTTGGACGATAGAGGAAGCAGAGGACTTTGAGACCTTGAGCATGGGAGCACTGAAGCTTAGGAGATTAGAATTAGATAGACTTTTTTTCATTTATTGTAAACATTTATTTCTTTTTAAAATACTATAAGTTGTAAAAACTTACAATATTCAAAAATAATAAATTATCTTTTTGTAACAATATTTGAAAATGAATAAAAGGAGTCTTTTTCCAAAAGAAATATTTCCACTGTCAAATATCATGCCCTTCTTCCTTGCATGTTCACTTAATTATTTAAGAATCTTGAATCAAAATAATTGAAACTGTATCTCAATAATTCTAATCCAGATAAAATAAATAATCAAAAAACTTTGCAGTCTCGTAACCTTGCATCAGTATTTCAATCACAATACGCATTGTATAATAAACAAGCAAGCATTCCATTAACCGGCAAACCTTTCACTCCATTAACAAGCAGATGTTTTAATAGACACACATCATCTGGTTAATCTAGATTAGACAGTTTTAGCTCCTATCTCTTATCCCAGATAAACAACACTTGAGGACAACCAACAATCTTTCAGTAGGCTTAAAAAAGTGAAAAACCAATGTAACGGTAAACTGAATTTTTGTGGATTCATTTTCTTCTGAGAAATGCGAGAGAAAACCTTAATTCTGGATTGACTGCTAAAGAAAAGTCTGTTTGATCAATTCCTGAGGCAATCTTAAAAATCAGAGAAAACCCCAGGGTTGTAATTTCTTGTGAAAAAGGGAGGGCAAATTTTGGGGTACAATAGTTGCCCCTGTTCAATCTTCTTGAACCTGAAGAGTTAGATTGGCAATTTTGCCGTTCGCGACTCGAAGGTAAAAGAGGATTGGACACTAGAGTGCCTATAAATTTGCACTCATCAAAGCATAGTTGAGGGAATGGGCTTAAAGATGCCATTTGGAGATGTGACAGAATCTTGTCGGAGATAGGCTTAAAGATGCCATCCAAGAATGTTTATTGAACTGTATGTTGTAGGTGAAAGAGTAAGTATCAGAAAGGTATCCGTGTTTGGAACGTCTCTGAGTTGGGAGTCTGAATAAGCAATAGATTAACAACCATGTTTGGAGAATCTGTAAACTGTTTTCATGAGTTGAGGTTGAATAAGCAATAGATTAGCATCCATGTTGGGAAGCATCCGTAAACTGTTTTCAAAAGTTGAATCTGAACAAGCGATAGATTAACATCCATGTTGGGAAGTATCCATAAACTGTTTTCAGAAGTTGAGGTTGAAGTTTGAAGCTTGCTAAACTTATCCTGTGAAGGGTAAAATATTAGCCGAAACACAAAATTATGTTGCATGAAATGTATGATGCAATGTATGTGTTATATCAATGTTTATGATATATGAATGCAATGTATGTGCATGTAAGCCGATGAGCTGTCTTGCTGAGGAAGATAAATCCTGGATAGCTGGATATAATAAAATCTTTGACCGTTGTCGGGGAAAATAAATCCTTGACTACTGCTGGGGATTGAAAATCCTTTGATCGTTGAGAATGATAAGTCATGGGACCACTGTTGAAGAGTATGTGTGTCTTCAAGCTTTTTGACAACCTCTACGGGGAGAAGTTATACTGCTGGGGAAAGTCAGGAGTTTGGGTTGTATGCCAATCTACTGGGGATTCCTGTTTTGAGGAGAACTTCGCTGGGGAATATCTGAAAACTCCGTGGGGAAATGAGAATGAGAATCTTCATTCTGCTAGAGGAATTTGTGCTGAGGAGTTAAGAACGAGAATCTTCGATCTGCAGAGGATTAAAAACTCTGACAAATTATGCTGAGAGTAAAGAAGGTTCTGGAAACTTCACTGGCGAATCAAGGATAAGAATCTTGATTTTGTCGGGGAGTAAAAACTCTGCGGGGAGTAGCTGTACTGATGAAGAGTAGCTATCCTGTTGGAGAGTAAAACTCAAGACTCTGGAAAAAGCTTATTCCTGTTTGGAAGAAGTTCAAGAGTTAAAGTTGTATGCCACTTTGAGAATGATAATCTTCATTCTGTCGGGAATATCAGGAATTCAGTTAATATGCCACTTTGAGAATGAGAATCTTCATTATGTCGGGAATATCAGTAATTCAGGTAATATGCCACTTTGAGAATGAGAATCTTCATTCTCTCGGGAATATCAGGAGGTCAGGTTATATACCACTTTGAGAATGAGAATCTTCATTCTGTCGGGAATATCAGGAATTCAGGTTATATACCACTTTGAGAATGATAATCTTCATTCTGTCGGGAATCTCAGTAATTCAGGTTATATACCACTTTGAGAATGAGAATCTTCATTCTGTCGGGAATATCGGGGATTCAAATTATATACCACTTTGAGAATGAGAATCTTCATTCTGTCGGGAATATCGGGGATTCAAGTTATATACCACTTTGAGAATGAGAATCTTCATTCTGTCGGGAGTATTAAGAGTTTAGCTTATACGCCACTTTGAGAATGAGAATCTTCATTCTGTCGGGAGTATCAGGAGTTTAAGTTATATGCCACTTTGAGAATGAGAATCTTCATTCTTTCGGGAATATCAGGAGGTTGGGTGTATGCCAATCTACTAGGGAAGCAAGAATGAGAATCTTCATTCAGGTGTTTGGGTCAGGAGGTTGGGAGTATGCCAATCTACTGGGGAAGCAAGAATGAGAATCTTCATTCTGTTAACGGTATCAGGAGCTTGGGAGTATACCAATCTTCTAAGGTTTCAAGGATGAGAATCTTCATTCTTGAGAGAAAAAGAATTTTAGGAACTTCATTTGTCCGCCATTCTGCTGGTGGGTTGTTTCTGCTGAGATTTAGGAACTTGTCCGTAATTCAACTGAAGTAAAAGCTTTGTCGAGATTTAGGAACTTGTCCGTAATTCGAATGAAGAAAAGCTTTGTCGCTTGAATTTGATTGTACCTTTCCTGAAAGGTAAAGGTTAGTGGCATATCTCAAACAATGATGTTCTCAAAATAAATGAGATTGCGTTGCATGATATCCTGATGCACGGAGGTGCAATGTATTTCAAGACGACCTTTCGCTGGGAAAATAAATCCCAAGCTGATGAAGGAGAAAATAGTTGGGTACTTCATCTCTGATAGTGAAAAGATCAGAAGAAATCGCTGAGACATTTATCTGAAACAGCAAAAACCCAGAATATCTTCCATTGGAATAAGAATCAGGGAGATCTTAGTGTCGATCTGACCAAAACAGAGAGGGTCTTGGATTAACTTTGAATCAACCAGATGATGGAGGAATCTTTGACGACCGTTACTCCAACAGGTGATGAAGGAATCTTCGACGACTGTAACTCCAACAGGTGATGAAGGAATCTTTGTCGAGTGTTGGGGAAATAAAACCGTGACTGCTGGTCTGCTAGAGAGGTGATGAGCTTCTCGAGGATTCTTGAATTTCTTTTCAGAAATATTTTGGAGAGATTCGTCACTGCCCCTAGTATCAAATGTTTGTGGCACTGCCAGGAAACTTGGACTGTACGTAACCCTTTGATGAGATTGACGTTTTAATGCCTCAAGTGATGGTGATGGAGACTTGCCCTAGGTTAATCTTCAATTGAGAGATTTCTTGAAATCTTGACTGGACTGCCCCAGGTTAACTGGACTTGAGAGATTTATTGAAATCTTGACTGGACTTCCCCAGTTTTACTGGACAATACCATACCAAGTCCCCTTTTGTTGATAGGAGATTTTTGCAACGGGAGTGTCGTCCCCCCTGAAGTGATTTTATTCACCGAGAGAGTTTTCGTTCATCGGAACTTTCGCTGTATGAATTTCTTTGCTGTTAAACAGATAGCTATGTGCAAACAACGATATTCAAATAATGCAAAGTTTATTGTCTCGAAGTTTTGAAAAATGCGTTTTTTAGCAGAAAACTTTTATAAGACAAATTCAACACAAGATTTAGAGCAAAGCCTTACAGGAGTCAGGATACCTTTTGTAACAGTATGCTTTTGAACTAACCCATGCTTTAATTAGGACTTTTGAAGGGTTGTAACGTGGCTTGGTTCACGGTTTAAGAAACAAAGGATAAAGGCTCAAAGTATATTTGTACCCACCCGCTCTTCGTGATGTTCTTCAATCCTAAACTCAGTTAATTGTGCATCTGAACTCCAAATGAGTCTGGAACGACGCTTTGGCGATGGTTCACACAAGTTGAATTTGTTGGAAGACAATCATCATCATTTTTTGCAACATTTTTCATGTTGTTGAGGATTTGTAGTGGCCTCGTTCTTTTGATTCATTATCCCTAATTTTTGCCTGACTGTTCTTATTTTTGAGATTACAGTCAGCGGGATGCCCTAACTTTCTTAAGCCTCCTTTGTAGGTTTTGGCTCAGTGGGCTTTTCTTTTTTTATGAGAGATAATGACTGCCTATGAGATAAGGAACCATCATTGTCCTTTGGTTTTAAAAGAAATTTTGATGTCGTTCGCTCATTTTGAATTAACTGAGAGACTACCCTGCCCCAGGTTTTGATGAAAGGTTTCAATTTTGTGTTTAAAACAGAAAACTTCTACTTCTTTGGCTCGAAGGGGTTGACTAGGGATTATCTTCCTTATAACTCCAGTGTTTAGGTTTTGAAAGAAGCGCCTGTACATCGTCAGCAAGGTCTGTTCAAAAGCATACTGTATGAGATTATGGCATTTTTTCGTCATCCTCCCTCTAAAGACTTGTAACTTTTTAGCAAGAGTTAAATATCATAAAGAAAGTAGGAAGCGTAATTCAAGAATAGTGAAAACGAATGGATGAATTCAAGACAAACATATGCAATGCATTAATGAAACAGAGTTTGACATCAACCGATAATTGTTTGAATAACAAAATAAATTACAAATTGAAAATTCAAATGAAACAAAAGTCTCTTAGTTCGAACTTGTCATTTCAGGTGGAGAACCCTCAGCGGAAGATTTTCATCTGGCCATCCGGTGTGAATTTCAGCACTCCTCTGTCAATCAAATCTTGGGTCTTGTTTTTCAAAGCCCAACAGTCGTCGGTGTCATGTCCAGGACTATAGGAGTGGTATACACAAAATGCATCGGGGTGATAGCCAGGAGCAGAGGTATTGGGATTCTGAAGAGGATCCTTTAAAACAGTCAGATTGACCTCCAACAAGCGTTCCAGTACTAGAGATAATGGTATGTCAATCTCGGTGAAATGTCTTCCAGATGTATTTTGCTTACGCCGATTACCCCGTTGATGCTGGCGAGGTTGTTGTTGGGCTTGTGACCATGAAGCAAGCTGGAGAGCCTTTCCCTTGTCTTCTTGTCCCAAAGGAGATTGAACGATGACTTGATCTTCAACCCTAGTTGTTTTCCCCACTTGGTTATCTTGAAGAAGTTTTTTGATGAGGACCCTGAGCTCCTCTTATCCTTGAGCCAGGTTTTGAATGAGAGCCATCTGGCCCACCAGTTGTCCCATCATCGGGATCTTTATTGTTGCCAACTCAATCTGTAACCCTTCCAATTGATCATTCCTGATGCCGCCTGTATTTCCTAGGACCATGCCCCTTGTAAGGAGAGCTTTCACCTCTTCTTGCCCCTGGGACAGGTTCAAGAACATTTCTTGAAGTTGAGCATTTTGAGCCTGGATATCTTCGACAGTCCTCTCTAGAGCCATCTCTACTGAAATAAACAGTAGGATAATGAGGAAACCTGAAAGGGAAAACCTGTCATGATACAATGCATGATATGTGGATGCATGTTTTCAAGGATCTCGCGAGGTAAACACAAGAAAATGTTAGAGGTTGAACTTCGATCAACATTTTTTGATTTGGAGAACTTTTGTATCGGTGGATGTCTTTCCACGAGAATCAAGCTCACCATGTCAAGTGGGTCATGGCCCTTGATTCAAGTTGTTGTACTTGATCTTTAACGGTGTTTGTTTAGAGGAAAATGAATCCTCTTGCCCTTTGGTAGACGTCTGGTTCAACGTGACCCTACATTAAAGACCCTCGAGATCCTTGAAATGGTTATTAAAAATGCTATGGTATGATGTTATGATGTCATGTACAGGTATGCAAAAGTAAGCAAGTGTATATACAGGTAATCATATTCACACAAAGCAGACAAGTCCTTAGGTTTAGGCTTGCATGGAGTTTGTAGGTAAGTACCCTCTTGAAGTTAGTTGGCTCAACCTGTCCTATAAATAGTAACCGGGTTCTAAGGAGCTCAATATCACTGGATTATTTTCTGTGTTCATTGTTTCAGTTTAGCCACTTTATTAACGACCGAAATATTCCAAGAAAACAATCCTCAATGAGTGTAGTATCGAGTATCTACCAACTTCGGACTGCACCAAAGTCGGTCACCTCACTAGCCCTAAAAAGGCCAAGATGGTCAAGTAAGGTTCTAAGAGTTCTTTAGTGCTTCATGACATCACTCAACGGCCCCGTATTATCTTTGATTGACTCAAAGGCTACCGGTACCCACAAATATGTCGCACTAACGTAGCCACTGCTTCAACCATGTCGGTATACCCCGCATAGTTCCCTCACAGTTTATTGCTACTTACCTAAAAGGTGTCCCCAAATCCAGGTGTAGGATTTAAAACAAACCCAAACAAGGAAACCAACATGTAAAGCAATCAAGGCAAACAAGATAAGCATGCAAAGGTGATCTAAAACCCTAAGGTAACCCCACTTTTAGAAAAATCCCCAGCAGAGTCGCCAGTTCTGTGATACGGTGGGAGAACTGACTTGAGGTTTTGCGTTTGTGGTTGCAATTGTGCGGTTTAGCAAGAGTCGCCACCGACTTTTTATTTTATCCAAAGGAAAGGTTAAAAAGCACAGGAAAGACCTTTGAGATGTTTTCTTGGGTTCGGGGGGTAGATTATGAAAAGGGAAGGTGCTAGTACCCTTTTCATCCATAGTTTTCCATGGGCTCTTAGTTACTTGTTTTAGATCACTTGTTTTTGCTTTTCAATTGTTTGAAATGGTGCTTTGTGTGTGTGGTTTTGAAAATGCTTTGAAAAAGAGGCCTTGTCTAGGCAACCTTTGTAATGATTCTTGTTTGAATATATACAAAGGTGTTTGTCTTTTTGAAAAGATATTTCAATGTTTTGAAAGTTTGTTTTGAAATTGTGTTGTGATGTGTGTTTGAAAGTAGCAAGGATGTTTTGCATGCTTTTGATCAAGTAACTAAGAGTTGTCTACCCTATTTTACTCAAAGATCTTTCTTATGTTTTTAACCCTTTTGATAGTGTTATTTCACCATTGTATTTGGTGAACAACCTTGTGTTAGGATGTTAAACGGGACAGGCGCGGGTCATCGCATACAATCATTGAAAGCAACTTGTGAGGCACTCTAGCAATTTTGTAAGGGACGAGATTGTTTTATCGAAGGCAACATCGAGGGTCATCGAGGGACTACGATCTTTGTTTATCGAAGGGGCATTTGCTAGAGTGTCTCATACTCGAGGGACATGATTGCATTTTCTGAAGCAATAAGCGAGGTTACCCTAGAGGTGCAAGTGTGCATTGTGTTTGTCAATTTCATGCATTGCTTTTTGTCTTGTATTAGGTTATCTAGCGATTGATTTTGAATCTTGCCATACACGCCTAATTACTATACAGTATATTGAAAGCAATAAATTGCGGGAATTTAAAGTCTAAGTTATTACAAAAAAGTATCTGGGGATGGGGGTACAATTATTTACAAATGGGGATGAATCTCACAAGGATAATAAAGCCCAAATATTATGTGTTACAACCAAATCGAACTGTCGCAATTCAACATAAAATTATAACAATTTATAAGATAAAGAAAATCAATAAATTATGGGATGCATTTATTTATTAACTTAAAAAAATAAATAAATAAAATCTAATCTAAAAAAGAAAGAAAGATTAAGTATTATATTTATTGTGTTTTATTAATTATGAAAAAGAAAAGTTTTTTAGAGAAAGAAAAATTACTTAAATTAATGTTTCTATTATCATTTTTTTTGTATTTATATTACGAAACAAAATTAATTATTAAAAGAAGAAAATAATATTAATTTTAAGAAAATAAATTTATTAGTGTTATCATTAACAAAATAAAACAAATTAGTTAAAGTGAGTGAATATAAAGAAAAAAAACAACCATTAACATTTGTTAAAAAAGAATGGGCTTAGGGATTTATGGTTAGGCCCAAAGCAAAAAGTAAAGGAAAGGATGGTCAATATGGACAGACTGGGGGGTTCGCTGGTAAAACAAAATGTGGGCTTAAGGCAAAGGCGTGGGGCAGCCCAAATGAAAAGTTGTACAACGTTTTTTTGTTTAGGGGTTCGTTCACTTTAGCAGATTAGGGTTTGTGTTGTTGTGGACACAACGGCGCCGTTCTCCCACTCGCTTCTTCATATTTATCAAGCACGCTTCTGAACCTCTCTAGCCTTAAGCCGCCAGAGCGTCACCCCTACTCCTTATCCTCTTCACGACGATCCAAGATTTGAGTGAATGGTACGTTTCGTCATCTTTGTGTTTTAGGGTTTTTATAGTTTGTTTTGCATGATTTGCTTGCATGTTCAGTTTTATTTCCTAATATATGATATTATGTCTAAGATGCAGCGAGGGTTTGAGAGAAAAAAAAAGATATACCTTGTGTATCTTTCTAGAAAATGGAGGGAGAGGAGAAGAGGGTTGGACCGGCGGCCGGAGGCGGAAGGGAAGATGATGACTAGCTTCCCTTATGGTATTTCTCTTTGGTTCTTTAAGATTTTGAATGTTTGATGATGAAACTGTTCTTAGAACTGTTGATTTCTATTGTTGATGATGAATAAGCTTCTGAAACTGTTTTGGTTCTTGACTTGCTTCTGAACCTCTCTTCTTTTCTCTTGGTATGTTAATGATGAAATCTGAAACTATGTTTTTTGTTGATGATGAACTTGATTCTGAAACTCTATTTGCTTTGCTTCTGAATCTCTTCCTCTTTTTTGGCTTGTTAATGATGAAATCTGCTTCTGAAACTGTTGTTTGCTTGTTTCACTTCTTGAAAACTTTATTTCTTCCTCTCTTGAATGATGATGAACTTCTTCTGAAGCTTTGGATTTTCTATTGTGGATTGTTTAATGATGATGATGACTGTTGGTTGATGATGAGGCTTGTCATAAGCTTCTGAAACTTTGTTTGTTGAGGGTTTGGTTCTGTAGTTAAACCTACAGTTGGCTCATAATTTGGCCAACTGTTTTGTGTTTATTGTTACAGTTTTGCTGTAGTTTGGTTTGACAGTCTTTGCAAGTTTTGTTTGGTTCTACAGTTTGGAAAAGTTGTAGGGTTTGTCTAGTTTGCAAGTTGTTGCTAACTTGGCTTGGAGAGTTTTGTTAGTGCTATGCAGGTTTTGGCTTTCTGCAGCTTATGCAATTTGTACTGTTTTGGAATTTGTTTGGTTATGCAGGTCTGTTGTTGTAGCTTGCTTGGTTGTGGTGTTGAGCTTGTTTAGGCTTATGGTTTGAGCAGTTTGGTCATTTTGATGACAGGTTGTCTTGTTTTTGGATATTGGGTTTGGATACTGTCACAGGTTTTGGTTTGAAGGTTTTGGTTGATGTTATTCTGCAGGTTGTTTGGTTTGAAGGTTTTGGTTGATGTTATTCCACAGGTTGTTTTTTCTATTTGAAAACTGTTGCAGGGTTTTGTGTTTGCAAGCTTATGCAGGAGTGTTTTTTGTGTTTTTTACAAAGCGTTATCCTCTCCTCCTAGACTGTTACGCAGTCCTCTCTTTTATATCTTTTTGTTTTTGTTCACTTATGCCAGCCTGCCTTAGCCAAACTGCAAACTTTTTCACCAAAGGTCCTCTCTCTCTCTCTCTCTCTCTCTCAAATAAGCAATTTTGCTTATCATTTTAAATTCTAAAAAGTTTCCTAGGCCTGGAACATGATGACAGCTATGACAAGCTCTTGGCTTGTCAATTGGTTTTTCTTCTGCTGTGTTTGCCTGCTTTATGTACTTTTGCCTTGACAGTTTGTATCTAGTTTGACATGCTTGGCACCTTGTTGCATTTGGTTTGGTTACTGCAGTTGGTATTCAGTTTTGCTGCAAATTTGCTTTGTATGCAGCCTTGTACCTTACTTTGTACAACATGGCCCATGTCTTTGTATTTGAACCAATTGTATACTTGCATTTTTTATCTTTTACTTTTCTCTTTGTGAACCAAGAAGAGCAATCTTCTTGTGATTTGCAAAGAGAAAAATAAAAAAATGTTGAACAAATAGCATTCTGATTCCGGCCGACAAACTTTAATGATGATTTTTTCTTTCCTTTTCTGCTTGAAAAATTAACTGTACTAATTTTCTTTTTCTTTCTTCCTTTTCAGGTGAATGCAACTTGGACGATAGAGGAAGCAGAGGACTTTGAGACCTTGAGCATGGGAGCACTGAAGCTTAGGAGATTAGAATTAGATAGACTTTTTTTCATTTATTGTAAACATTTATTTCTTTTTAAAATACTATAAGTTGTAAAAACTTACAATATTCAAAAATAATAAATTATCTTTTTGTAACAATATTTGAAAATGAATAAAATGAGTCTTTATCCAAAAGAAATATTTCCACTGTCAAATATCTTGCCCTTCTTCCTTGCATGTTCAATTAATTATTTAAGACTCTTGAATCAAAATAATTGAAACTGTATCTCAATAATTCTAATCCAGATAAAATAAATAATCAAAAAACTTTGCAGTCTCGTAACCTTGCATCAGTATTTCAATCACAATACGCATTGTATAATAAACAAGCAAGTATTCCATTAACCGGCAAACCTTTCACTCCATTAACAAGCAGATGTTTTAATAGACACACATCATCTGGTTAATCTGGATTAGACAGTTTCAACTCCTATCTCTTATCCCAGATAAACAAAACTTGAGGATAAACAACAATCTTTCAGTAGGCTTAAAAAAGTGAAAAACCAATGTAACGGTAAACTGAATTTCTGTGGATTCAATTTCTTCTGAGAAATGCGAGAGAAAACCCTAATTCTGGATTGATGCTAAAGAAAAGTTTGTGTGATCAATTCCTGAGCCAATCTTAAAAATCAGAGAAAACCCTAGGGTTGTAATTTCTTGTGAAAAAGGGAGGGAAAATTTTGGGTACAACAGTGAGGAATTATGATGCTCAATCATCACATAACTCCTTTATCGTTTTGTTGTTCAAATTGGACCCGTTATCTGTAACGATCCTGTTAGGAACCCCATATCTTCATATAAGATTTTGTTTGATGAACCGAGTAACCACTTGTCTTGTCACATTTGTGTAGGATATAGATTCCACCTATTTGGTAAAGTAATCGATGGCAATTAGTATGAAATTCTGATCGTTAGAGGCTTTCGGTTCGATCATGCCTATCATATCAATTCCCCACATCGAAAATGGCCAAGGAGAACTCAGGATATTCAGAGGAGTTGGTGGTACATTCATTTTGTCGGCGTAAATTTGGCATTTGTCACATGTTTTTTGTATAATGGTAGCAATTGGCTTATGTAATACGGTAGGAGAACTGACTTGGGTGTTTTGCATTTTATCGCAAATGTTGCGGATAGCAAGAGTCACCACCGACTTTTCTTTTATCCAATAAAGGAAAGGGTGGGAAGAACAAGAAAGACCTTTTGAGAATTTTCATGAGTTCGGGGGGTAGGTTATGAAAAGGGAAGGTGTTAGCACCCTTCATCTGTATTTATCTATGGGATATTAATTGGTAGCTCACCTTGAAATGCTTTGTGTTTGTGTAAGTTTGAAAATATTTTGAAAATGTCGTAATTCGGAAAACTTTGCAATGATTCTCGTATCGTTGAGAATGTGTACAAAGTGTTGGTTTTGAAAATATTTGTTGAAAATGAGTGTTTGAAAGATTTTTTGAAGGTGCCAATGTAAGACAATTTTGTAATGATTCTCGTATCGTTGAGAACGTATATAAAATGTTCATTTTGAAAAGTGTTTTGAAAGTGTGAGGTGTAAATGGTTTTGTTTGTGAGCAAGCAATTATGAGCAATCTACCTACTCAAAAAGTCTTTGTTCTTTTTCTCCTCCTTTAGCTAATTCTACTTTACCATTGATTGGTAGAGATCCATATCATTGTATGTGAGGGACGGGTGTGGATCGTCGTACAGTCATAGAATGCAACTTGTAAGATGTTTTAGCAATTTGTCGTAAGGGACTAAGATCATTTACAGAAGGCAATATTTGAAGGGTCATTGAGGGACTATGATCTTTTAATCGAGGGTATTTTTCTAAAACATCTCACGTTCGAGGGACATGATTATTTTTATCTGAGGCAACAAGTGTGGGTTACCCTAGAGGTGCATGTGTGCAAACTGTGTGTTGTTTTCAAATATTTTATCTTGAATTAGGGTTGTCTAATGTTTGATTTTAAATCTTGCCATACAAACCCTAATTACTAACAATAATAGGAAAAGTGATAAATTGTGGAATTTAAATGTCCCACGCTATTACAATGCTTTGGGAATGGGGGTACAAATTTATGAATGGGGATGAGCCGAATCGTCAATACGATTAAAAGTCTAAATAAACAATCAATACAACCCAATTGAATTAAAAATAAACAATTAATTAAACTAAAACAAACTATTTAACAAAATTAATTAGCAAAATAATTAATAATATTAAAATAATATTTTTAGTTTAATTATTTAGTAAAAAAATGTTTATATATTTTTGGTATTTTATTTAATAAAGAAAAATAATTAAACAAACCAATACAAAAAAAAAGAATAAGGAAAATAAAGAACAATGAGGAATAAAATGGGCCTGCATGAAGTAATGCTGAGGGGTGCAGAAAGTAGAAATGCCTAGGCCCAATGATTAGGGTCCGCCCGTTCCTGTGTAAGCAACTCCAAGAGGTTCACCATGGAGATCAAGCTTCTGGAGTGTTGATTCTAGTGATTATGATCTGATGATAATCTGAAGCTTGGATGAAACGAGGGAGCACAATATCTTCGTGGGAGGCATGCATGAGATCTGGCTGAAACTCAATTAAACTTTAACCACAAGTTAATCTCAAAAATTAACACAGAAGACCAAACATTAACCACAAATTAAATCAGATTAGTCTAACAATCCAAATGATATCTAAAATGGGCCAATCAAAAGCCATTATTATCATAATCCTATCTCTAAAACAAAATTATCCATAAAAAAACTAATAATTAGAACAAAACTTATTAATATAAGAATTATTAAAACAAAATAAAACTAAACCTAGTTTGTTTTATTCTATTCAATATTATATTCATCTCTCTAACTCTTAATACTCTCTCGTTCCCTCTGAATAGCCTCAGCCGGAGATGAAGAACGTGTCGCGCCGAAAATCGTCTCACAGCGGTGATGGCGGCGGCGTAGCTCATTTCACACATTTTCTTACATATTCTGAATTCTCTTCTTCTTCGAATGCTTAATATCTACTTGTTTTTTTGTGTGCAGAAAATCAAAGATATGCCCTAGATCTAAAAGCGAAATATGAAACCCTAAATGCGAAATCGTGCAATGAACAGAGAAATTATGAAGGAAAAATGTAGGAGAAAGGAAAGGAGAGGAAGAGAGGTCTTGATAGCCTAATGTTTTGAGGTGTACCACTTTCTGATGAGGTCTTTCTGTTTTACGAAATTTCTTCCTCTTCTTCTTTCTGTTTGCAATTCAGTGTTTATTCTTTTTCTTCGCGAATTTCTGAATTGGTAGTTAGGAAAATGATGATACAAAATTATTTTTAGGGTTTGTGGTTCCGCGGATCTATTTCTGTATATTTTTGTGTGGACCATATTTTTGCTTCTTCTGTGAATGATTTGAAGGGTTTGATGACACTGAGGAAGATGATGAATCCTTTCTCATTTTTGTAGTTCTATGGTTGTGTTTTTATATATTTTTGTGAACTTTGTTGGGCTTTCTGAAACGTTTTTTTTGGGCTTTCAATCTAGGGATTTTTTTATTCTCCCTCTGTTTCTGTATCTCTCTCCCTTTTGAACTATTTGTTGAGCTTGCTTTTATGATAATCGGCCTTAAAAACTCGTATTGGACTTGTCATTTTATGATATATGATTTTTCTTATATGTCAACTTTGTTGTACATTGTGACAACACTTTTGCTATGTTATGATGCCCATGTTATTTGTTAGCCCTGTTGCTTGTTGGCTTTGTGAGTTCTGGTTTTTCTGTGATGCTTTTTCAACTGAGTTTGTACTTGTGCAGTACATTACTTTTTTTTGAATTTTTAACTTTACTGTGAACCAAACAAATCTTTTTTATTCATTTGTTTGAGATTTGTAGTAAAAGGCTAGGCCTATGATTGATATTGTAGCTCTGACTTTTGTTAAAACAAAGAAAAATGAGGCTTTTAATTGTTGCTTGAAACATGATGTTGGACTTTAATGAGTTTGCAATTCTGATTTGTGATGCTTCTTGTTGGGCTTGACAGTTATGTACTTGCGACAATGATGAACCTTTTTTTGAGTTTGTTTTTCTTTGATTTTGTCTCACTGTGGACCAAACTAAATTTGTGATTTGTAGTAGAGATGAAACTTGGCCCGTGATTGATACTTGAATCTGATTCTGTTTATAAAATAATGAGGCTTTTGTTGGGCTTGCTTTCATGATATTCTGACTTTCTAAATTATGCTTGGGGTTGTGATAATTCTGATTTTTGAATCTTTGTCTCTTCTCAATTTGTCTTTTGTGAACTAATCTTTATTTGTGATTTTCAATAGATGAATTGCTTCTTGTTGGCCTATGATTAAACCCACAATCTGATTATGTCCACATAACATGAGGCTTTGTATTGCTTTGAACATGATTTGAAAACACCCCCCCTATATTTGGATTCCTCACCCGAACCCTCATGTTGAAATTGAAGAGAAAATTTCTTGAAACTTTTCTTTGTTTATAATTCAAGTCTTGATTATTTTACTAACCATTTCCTTCCATGTTCTTGTTTTCATGTGATGAGCTTGTCTTTAGGAATAGGTGAAGATGTTAAGACTTTGGAAAGATGGTGAATTTATGAAGAACTTCCTTTGGGAGAATTCTTGGCCATAGTAGGACAACACATAGAAGTTGGGAAGAAATATTGAAGAGGAAGAAGTCTTGGAGGAAACAAACTCAAAAGCTTTAAAACATTTAGCTTTTAGGAACATCTTATATTGATTTAGATTTTAAATTTTCAAACTCTCTTGTTTTAAGCTTTGTAATGAAACAAACTTATAAACAATGAAACTTTCTTTGTAAGTGTAACGCTCGTAATTTAATTAATTATTTAATTAAATTATTTTTGGAATATTTTTGAAGTTGTGTCATGATGATAGTTGATGTGTGGTTGTTATTGGATTTAATTATTCTATTAAGTTGTGGAATAATAATATTATTTGATGTGGATTTATTTTAAGGAATAAAAGTAGTACAAAGGGGATGTAGGAGTTTTAAGCCTATTAAGGCATAATGAGAATTATAGGGTTATTATATTAGTTTTTAGAAATAATAAGGAAAAAGAAGAAGCAGTAAGAAGAGAAGGAAATAAGGGTTGGAAGAAGAGAAAGAGAACGTGAAAGTTGCAGAAAAGAAGGAAAAGAGGCAGAACGAAATTCAATCGGAAAAATTGTAGAGCAACCTTCAATCCAAGATAAGGGTGGGATTCTGACTCTATAATAGGGTTTATGATGAGTAATATGTGGGGTTAGACGTGAAAAGTTATCCTGTTTACAATTTGAATGTATATATTGTTGTATGATGAAAATCAATGATTTAAGGATGAATAATGATGCCCTAATATTGTATAATTGATGTAGAAACATAGGATTATTATAATTGATGATTTCCTATGATTAGAGGATGTTTTTAGGGCCTAAGGCAGGGAAACCGTAGTGAAAATGCAGTGAAATCGCAGAAAATATTCATGACAGAACAATATGCTTCGACCTCAAAAGGCCATGTGTCAATACATGCGGGTTTCTGGACTCAGGATGAGTCGATACGAAGGAGCATGCATCGATACATGTAGGTTTTTAGACTTAGGATGAGTCGATACATGGGACTATGCATCGATACATGCAGTGTTGCAGACTCAATATGAGTCGATACAAAGGGATTATGCATCGACTCATGCAGGAATTTTAGCCCAGTACGCGTCGACCCAAGACGTTATGCATCGACTCATGTAGTTTGATTTTTGACAGATTCGTTTCCAAAGGCTGTAACTTGAGTTTCCGGACTCCGTTTGAGGTGCCGCTTGAAGCGTTGGATAGCTAACGTGATGAAATTCATTCTTAAGGATTAAAATGAAGGATACAAAGATTAATCCTAGTAATCCAATTTAGGACTAGATTTAGCTTCCCGCGTTAATCGCTATGATGATTTTGTGAAGTATGATGAGGATGAGATGATTGTAGATTATTGTTTTGTTTATAACAGTAAGATCAATGATGATAATGATGTAGTATTACAGAATAGTAATAGGTAGAAGTTTGGTAATTTAGAGGTAAGCCTTAGATGATTAATTAATTATAGGCAATATCATGTTGTAGGCCTATGGCCAACATAGCGGGATTGTCGACCTATCATTGTATTATTGTTGTGGATGAGTTACTGTAAAATTATGTTGATGAATTATGTTGATGAAATTATGTTGATGAATTATGCGATAAACTATGTTGATGAATGATGTTGATGAATGATGTTGATGAATGATGTTGATGAATGATGTTGAGATGCCTCTAATAATTGGCAGCTATTAAGATGCAGGCTTCTGGCCAACGATGACGCTGTGTTGAGATGTTGTTAATTATGGTTGTTATTATTACATTCATGATTGAGTCGCATACATTGAATTTCAAGATGGAGCTGATGCTCGTTAAGATGGCCTGTATTGGCGAATATTAAGATGAAGGCTTATGCCTTGTTGACGCCTCTATTTATTGGCAATTATTTTGAGATGGGAGTTCTGATCCAATGGTACCACATGCATTTGCATAGTATTGAGTCGCATTATATGATTGCATAAATAAGTTGTGTATTGATGCGGTGAATGTGTATTATTGTTGGTACTCAATTGTGATTATTGTTGTTTATAATATGAGAAGTGGTGACGTTATGTGATCTAATATAATAAATTATTTATCATACGTTTTATTATATTGTTAGATATCTCATCCCTTCTGTTTGAATGTTACCCTTATGTTGGTAACGTGCAGGTAATCCAGAGTGAAGGCGGTATACCTTCGGTAGTTCGAGTCAGTGTCATTGCTCTGATACGTAACACTCGGGGGGATGAACGCTTGTTGCTTTTAATTATTGATTATTTCAGTTGTTGAATTTTAAATTGATTGTTGCTAAGTATGTGTTATTTTTGAAGTTGCTGTAACGATGGACAAAGATGTTATTATGATTCCACTGCATAGATGTTCAAGTTGTTGAATTAAGAGATTAAATTATTATGCTGATAGTTCATCCGAAGTTTTAAAGTGTTATGTATCTATGTTGAATGCAATGTGTTTTTAAAGTTGAATTTGTGGCATCCTAATTAGTTTGCATGAATTTATGACTCTGATTTACATTAATAATTGTCGGGTAGAATTGGGGTGTTACAAAGTTGGTATCAGAGCAAAGGTTGGTCCACCCGACCAAGTTGTCGAGTTGTAGTTGTCTAACAGTCGAGTATTGTTAATTTGAGTTCTAACCATTGTCTATGTTGTAGTGTTAAGTTGAGATGGCTGGAAGGAATGATGTTGCACTTGTGCTGCTTTAGAAGCAATGGCACATGCGATGGAGAATTAGCCGAATGCTAACGGGAATGTTGGATCTCGTAGTTTGGCAACTTTCCAGAGAGAGAATTCTCCTACCTTCAAGGGAAAGTATGATCCTGACAGAGCATTGGATTGGTTGAAAGAGATTGAGAGAATATTTCGTGTGACGGACTGCACTCCAACGCAGAAGGTTCAATATGGTACTCATATGCTAGATGTTGAGGCTGATGACTGGTGGCTTGAGACTTGTTAGAGATTGGAAGCTGCAGGTGAAAATGTCACTTGGGCTGTGTTCCATAGGGAATTTATGAGGAAGTACTTTCCTAAAGGTGTTCGTGGTAAGAAGGAGATTGAATTCCTTGAGTTGAAGCAAGGGAATATGTCGGTTGTTGAGTATGATGTAAAGTTTGCTGAGTTGGCTAAGTTTTATCCGCACTACGGTGAGGCAGATGCTGAGTTTTCGAAGTGTATCAAGTTTGATAATGGGTTGCACTCAGAGATCAAGAGGGTAGTTGGATACCAGAAGATCCGTGTCTTTTCTGATTTGATTGATAATTACAGGATTTATGAGGAGGATAATAATGCTCATTACAAGATTATCATTGAGAAAAGGGGTAAGTACCAACAGAATCGTGGTAAACCTTATGATACCCCAGCTGGTAAAGGTAAACAGAAAGATGCTAAGGGTCAGAGGACTTGTGGGGGAGATGTTCCTGTTGGTGTGGTTTGTTTTAAATGTGGGAAACCTGGGCATAAGAGTAAGTGTGTATTACTGAAGTAAAGATGTGTTTCCATTGTGGTAAGAACAGGCATGTTGTATCTGAGTGCAAGCATAAGGATGTGATCTGTTTCAATTGTAGTGAAGAAGGGCACATTGGTAGTCAGTGTCGACCAAAGAGGGCGCAGACAAGTGGTAAAGTGTTTGCTTTGGTTGAGGATCAGACAGCTGCTGAGGACAAACTTATCAGAGGTACATGTTTCATTAATAGTACTCCTTTAATTACTATTATTGATACCAGTACTACTCATTGCTTTATTGTTGTTGATTGTGTTGAAAGATTGGGTCTTATGTTGTCTTCTATGAATGGAGAAATGGTCGTCGACACTCCAGCCAAGGGGTCGGTGACTACTTATTTTGTTTGTTTAAAGTGTCCCTTGTTGATCTTCGACAGAGACTTTGCTGTTGATTTGGTTTGTTTAATGTTAAGAGGGTTGGATGTGATTTTGGGTATGAACTGGTTAGAGCATAACTATGTTCATATTAACTGTTATGACAAGTCTGGGAGGTTTTCTACTCCTGAAGAAGAGAAAGATAGTATGTTGTCTGCTAGACAGTTGAGGAAGTTGATGCAAGAATAAGCACAAATGTTCTCGTTGATGGTGTCACTATCTGTAGAGACTCAAGCTATAATTGAGGAATTGCAGGTGGTGTATGAATTTTCTGAAGTTTTCCCTGATGAAATTCCTGATGTACCATCGGAGAGGGAAGTTGAATTTGCAATTGATCTTGTACCTGGTACCAGACCTATGTCTATGGCACCATACAGGATGTCTTCATCCGAATTGTCAGAGTTAAAGAAGAAATTGGAAGAGTTACTTGAAAAGAAGTTTGTAAGACCAAGTGTATCGCCGTGGGGAGCTCCAGTGTTGTTAGTAAGGAAGAAACATGGAAGTATGAGGCTCTGTGTTGATTATAGACAATTGAATAAAGTGACGATTAAGAACAAGTATCCTCTTCCAAGGATAGATGACTTGATGGACCAATTGGTGGATGCTCGTGTGTTTAGTAAGATTGATTTGAGGTCGGGTTACCATCAGATTAAAGTGAAGGATGGAGATATCCAGAAGACGACTTTCAGAACACGTTATGGACATTATAAGTATTTGGTGATGCCTTTCGGTGTTACTAATACGCTGGGAGTATTCATGGAATACATGAATCGTATCTTTCATACTTATTTGGATCGGTTCGTGATGGTGTTTATTGATGATATTTTGATTTACTCTAAGATGGAAGAAGAGCATGCAGAACACTTAAGAGTAGTATTACAAGTTTTGAAAGAGAAGAAGTTGTATGCAAAGATGTCCAAGTGTGAGTTTTGGTTAAAGGAGGTTAGTTTTCTTGCTCATGTGATCTCAGGTAGTGGCATTGCTGTAGATCCATTGAAGGTTGATGCGGTGTTGCAATGGAAAACTCCGAGGTCGGCTATTGAGATTAGAAGCTTTTTGGGATTAGCTGGTTATTATAGAAGGTTTATCGAAGGTTTTTCTAAGTTGGCACTTCCGTTGACTAAGTTGACTTATAAAGGTAGAGATTTTGTGTGGGATGTTCAGTGCGAAGAAAGTTTTACAGAATTGAAAAAGAGATTGACGTCGGCTCCAATTTTGACGTTACCTAATCCAGGAGAGCCTTTTATAGTATATTGTGATGCTTCTAAGATGGGTTTAAGAGGTGTGCTTATGCAGAGTGATAAGGTAGTTTCTTATGCGTCAAGGCAGTTGAGGACTCATGAGAAGAACTATCCTACGCATGATTTAGAGCTTGCTGCAGTTGTCTTTGTGCTGAAGATTTGGAGGCATTAACTTTATGGTTCTAGACTTGAAGTGTTTAGTAACCATAAGAGCTTAAAGTATTTATTCGACCAGAAGGAGTTGAATATGAGGCAACAAAGATGGTTGGAATTGTTAAAGGATTATGATTTCGGTTTGAATTATCATCCAGAAAAAGCGAATGTGGTAGATGATGCGTTGAGTCAAAAGACTTTACATATGTCGGTAATGATGGTTAAAGAGTTGGAATTAATTGAACAGTTCAGAGATATGAGCTTAGTTTGCAAGGTGACGGCACAAAGTGTTATGTTGGGTATGCTGAAGATTAATAATGAATTTCTAGACAGTATCAGAGAAGCTCAGAAGCTGGATGTGAAACTGGTAGATTCGATGGTCGGGATCGATCAGTCCGAGAACAATGATTTTAAGCTAGATGTGCAAGGTGTGTTGAGATTTCGTAACCGGATTTGTATTCCTGATGATACTGAGATGAAGAAAGTGATACTTAAAGAGAGTCATAAAAGTAAGTTGAGTATTCATCTAGGAGCTACAAATATGTATCAAGATTTGAAGGGTTTGTTTTGGTGGCCTGGGATGAAGAGTGATATGGCTCGGTTTATGTATGCATGTTTGACTTGTCAGAAGTCGAAAGTTGAACATCAGAAGCCTGCACGGTTGATGCAACCGTTAGAAGTTCCAGAATGAAAATGGGATAGCATTTCTATGGACTTTGTGACGGGGTTACCTAATACTATAAGAGGACATGATTCAATTTGGGTGATTATTGATAGGCTTACGAAGTCTGCTTATTTTATTCCTATTAACATCAGTTTTCCAGTGTCGAAGTTGGCTAAGATTTATACTAGTGTGATTGTGAAGCTGCATGGTGTTCCTTTGTGCATTGTGTCGGATAGAGATCCAAGATTTACTTTTGATTTTTGGAAGAGTTTAAAAGAAGCGTTGGGTTCTAAGTTGAGGTTGAGTTCGGCGTATCATCCTCAGACAGATGGTCAGACTGAACGGACTATTCAATCGTTGGAAGACATGCTGAGGGCATGTGTTCTTGAGCAGGAAGGTTCGTGGGATACTTATCTTCCGTTGATAGAGTTCACTTATAATAACAGTTACCATTCCAGTATTGGGATGGCACCTTTTGAAGCGTTGTATGGTCGAAGATGTAGAACTCCTTTATGTTGGCATGAATCTGGAGAAAGTGTAGTACTTAGACTTGAACTTGTTCGTGAGACTACTGAGAAGGTGAAGTTGATTCGAGAAAAGATGAAAGCTTCCCAAAGTAGACAGAAGAGTTATCATGACAAGTGAAGGAAAGACTTAGAATTTCAAGCGGGTGACCATGTGTTTTTGAGAATTACACTTGTGACTGGCGTTGGGCGAGCATTGAAGTCTAAGAAGCTCACTTCTCGTTTTATTGGACCGTGTCAGATTTCAGAGAGAATGGGGAACTTTGCTTATAGAGTGGCTTTACCGCCGAATCTTTCAAATTTGTATGATGTGTTCCATGTGTTACAACTCCGGAAGTATATTTCAGATCCATCTCATGTGATTCACATGAACGATGTGCAAGTACGAGATAATCTTATGGTGGAGACGATGCCTGTACGGATTGTGAATCGCGAAACAAATATTCTGAGGGGCAAAGAGATTGCTTTGGTTAAAGTGGTTTGGATAGGAGCTGCCGGAGAAAGCATGACTTGGGGTTGGAGAGCAAGATGCGAGACTCATATCCCGAGTTGTTTGATTAAGATAAATTTTCGAGGACGAAAATATTCTAAGTGGGGGAGAGTTGTAACGACCATAATTTAATTAATTATTTAATTAAATTATTTTTGAAATATTTGTGAAGTTGTGTTATGATGATAGTTGATGTGTGGTTGTTATTGGATTTAATTATTCTATTAAGTTGTGGAATAATATTAGGATAATAATATTATTTGATGTGGGTTTATTTTTAGAAATGGAAGTAGTAGAAAGGGGGTGTAGGAGTTTTAAGCCCATTAAGGCATAATGAGAATTATAGGATTATTATATTAGTTTTTAGAAACTAATAAGGAAAAGGAAGAAGCAGTAAGAAGAGAAGGAAATAAGGGTTGGAAGAAAGAGAAAGAGAACGTGAAAGTTGCAGAAAAGAAGGAAAAGAGGCAGAACGGAATTCAATCGGAAAAGTTGTAGAGCAACCTTCAATCCAAGATAAGAGTGGGATTCTGAGTCTATAATATGGTTTATGATGAGTAATATGTGGGGTTAGACGTGAAAAGTTATCTTGTTTACAATTTGAATGTATATATTGTTGTATGATGAAAATCAATGATTTACGGATGAATAATGATGCCCTAATATTGTATAATTGATGTAGAAACATAGGATTATTATACTTGATGATTTCCTATGATTAGAGGATGTTTTTAGGGCCTCAGGCAGGGAAATTGTAGTGAAAACGCAATGAAATCGCAGAAAATATTCATGACATAATAGTATACATCGACCTCAAAAGGCCATGCATCGATACATGCGGGTTTCTGGACTCAGGATGAGTCGATACGAAGGAGCATGCATCGATACATGTAGGTTTTTAGACTCAGGATGAGTCGATACATGGGACTATGCATCGATACATGCAGTGTTGCAGACATAGTATGAGTCGATACAAAGGGATTACACATTGATTCATGCAGGAATTTTAGCCCAGTACGCGTCAACCCAAGACGTTATGCATGGACTCATGTAGTCGATATTTGACAGATTCGTTTCCGAAGGCTGTAACTTGAGTTTCCAGACTCCGTTTGAGGTACCGTTTGAAGCGTTGGACAGCTAACGTGGTGAACTTCATTCTTAAGGATTAAAATGAAGGATAAGAATAATAATCCTAGTAACCTAATTTAGGACTAGAGTTAGCTTCCCGCATTAATCGCTATGATGATTTTGTGAAGTATGATGAGGATGAGATGATTGTAGATTATTGTTTGGTTTATAAAAGTAAGATCGATGATGATAATGATGTAATATTACATAATAGTAATAGGTAGAAGTTTGGTAATTTAGAGGTAAGCCTTAGATGATTAATTAATTATAGGCAATATCATGTTGTAGGCCTATGTCCAACGTTGCGGGATTGTCGATCTATCGTTGTATTATTGTTGTGGCTGAGTTGCTGTAAAATTATGTTGGTGAATTACGTTGATGAAATTATGTTGACGAATTATGCGATGAACTATGTCGATGAATGATGTTGATTAATGATGTTGATGAATGAAGTTGAGATGCCTCTAATAATTGGCCGCTATTAAGATGTAGGCTTCTGGCCAACGATGATGTTGTGTTGAGATGTTGTTAATTATGGTTATTGTTATTAAATTCATGATTGAGTCACATACATTGCATTTCAAGATGGAGTTGATACTCGTTAAGATGGCCTGTATTGGCGAATATTAAGATGAAGGCTTATGCCTTGTTGATGCCTCTATTTATTGGCAATTATTTTAAGATGTGAGTTCTGCTCCAATGGTACCACATGCATTTGCATAGTATTGAGTCGCATTATATGATTGCATAAAGAAGTTGTGTATTGATGCAGTGAATGTGTATTATTGTTGGTACTCTGTTGAGATTATTATTTTTTATAAGATGAGAAGTGGTGATGTCATGTGATCTAATTTAATATATTATTTATCATACGTTTTATTATATTGTTAGATATCTCACCCTTTCTGTTTGAATGTTACCCTTATGTTGGTAACGTGCAGGTAATCCAGAGTGAAGGCAGTATACCTTCGGTAGTTCGAGTCGGTGTCATTGCTCTGATACGTAACACTCAGGGGGATGAACGCTTGTTGCTTTTAATTATTGATTATTTCAGTTGTTGAACTTTAAATTGATTGTTGCTAATATGTGTTATTTTTGAAGTTGCTATAACGATGGACAAAGATGTTATTATGATTCCGCTTCGTAGATGTTCAAGTTGTTGAATTAAGAGATTAAATTATTATGCTGATAGTTCATCCAAAGTTTTAAAGTGTTATGTATCCACGTTGAATGCAATGTGTTTTTAAAGTTGAATTTGTAGCATCTTGATTCGTTTGCATGAATTTTATGACTCTGATTTACATTTATAATTGTCGGGTAGATTTGGGGTGTTACATTAAGCCTTGTGAGAAATCATGTAAAACTTGAATGAAGTTATAATTGAATGTCTTGTAGAAAACATTATAAACTTTGAAGAGTTTTGCAAGATTTTCAACCAAACTTTGAATGGTGTATTAGAATTTAGGAGAAGGATCAATTGAATTGCCTTTAAAAAATGGTGCTTGAAAACAAAATTCAATTTTCAACTTTCTTCCCAATCTTAAAAATGTCTTGAATTCTTTGAATCTTTATGTCAAAACCCTAATCTTCTACAAGAACACTTAGATTTTGAATTTTAGGCATTTGAAATGAGATCCAAAGAAACTCGTGTGACAAGTGATAGAATTGGCTATGCAAAAATTTCACATTATAATGTCCAGAACCTTGATTGGTGAGATAAGTCCATTTGCATATTGTAGGAATCATGACCATATATGCCTTGACTTAAGGGCTCAAGAATTGAAAGAGTGAAGCATGATACCGTATCGTTATAGATGTTGAATAATCATGATAAATTTTTTAATCTTGTAACTTAAAGACCAAGAAAACCATGTAAACCAACTTTCTAAACTTAGCATGCACTTGAATGAATACTTCAAAATAATCTTGATCAAAAGTAACCCACAAACTCATACCTTGCATCTTGAATCACACTTTGTATGATATGAATGAAGATGATGCTTCAAAAATCTTACTCATAAAGATGTCACACACTCAAATAGTCAAAGAACCTAGTTTAAGGACCAATGGATAGGAGAAAAATGTGATTCAGATTGAAATACTTGCAATTCTTAATTCTGGGATGAAACAAAGAATCAATTGACATTTCTTGGAGTCTGAGAAGCCTTGGTAGTCTTGAGCAGTTGGAAAATCTAAGAGAATGTCTTGAAGAAAAGGGAGGGAAAATTTTTGGGTACAACAGCTTCCATCGTTAACCAATAATAACCCACTCACAGGATCTTTCTAGCCGTGGCATGTCCATTTGTATGTGTTCAAAAAGTTCCTTCATGGATTTCCTTCATAAGTGTATCCGCTTCATATTTCTCTACGCACCTGAGCTACACCATATCGTAGTTTCTTTTGTATAATACTTCACCATTCATAAAGAAATTTGAAGCTAGCTTTTGCAGAGTTCGTTTGTCAACTACAGAGGCATTTTTTGGATACTCTTATTTCTCAAGGTATTTTTTGATGTCGTAGAACCAAGGCTTGTTATCTGGTCCTTCTTCAATAACAATGCAATGTTCAGGTTCTTCAAAATGTCTAATCGTAATGCATGGTTCGTGATTTGGATAGGTTACCTTGAACATGGCTGATAAAGTTGCCAAAGCACCTGCCATCTGATTTTCTTCTCGCGGAATATGACTGAAAGTAATCTCTGTAAACTCTGCTACTAGCTTTAAAACATGATTCCGATATGGAATCAATCTAGGATGTTTAGTACCCCATTCACCATTGACTTGGTATATGACTAACGTTGACTCTCTAAACACTTTGAGATGTTTTATTCTTAGATCGATAGCAACTTCTAGACCCAAGACACAAGCTTTGTATTTAGCAATATTGTTGGTGCAGTCAAAACGTGACCTTGCAGTACAAGGCTTGTGAAATTCTTCGGAGAAGTCAAAACTTCCCCAATGTCATGCCCTAGCACATTTGAAGCCCCGTCAAACATGAGTGTCCAACTTTCCCCTAGTTCAAGTCCTTCGTTGGGCCCTGGTATTTCGTAGTCACCTATAACCATGAAATCTTCGTCCGGAAAGTCGAACTTCATTAGATGATATTCTGGTAATGGATAATGAGCTAGATGGTCAGCTAGTATACTATCCTTTATGGCCTTTTGAGTAACATATTGGATGTCATGCTCTGATAGTAACATCTGCAATCGGGAAATCTTGCCTATAAGAGCTGGTTTTTCGAACACATACTTTAAAAGATCCATTCATGCTTTTAACCACGTGGTGTGAGTTAACATGTAATTCCTTAATGATTTAGTATCCCAAGCTAATGCACAATAAGTATTCTCGATAAGCGAGTACCTGGTTTCGCAGTTAGTGAATTTCTTGTTGAGGTAGTAGATTGCATGATCTTTTCTACCCGTTTCGTTATGTTGTCCCAATACACATCCCATTGACCCTTCAAGCACTATTGAATACATGATGAGTGGTCTTCTGGGAACCGGTGGAATCAAGATTGGTGGCTCTTGTAAACATTGCTTTATTGTCTCAAAGGCTGTTTGACAATCATCATTCCATACCATCATCTGATCTTTTTGCAGTATTTTGAATATAGGCTCTCACGTAGCAGTTAGGTGTGATATGAACCTTGAAATATAATTCAATTGTCCTAAGAAACCATGAACCTCTTTTTCTGTCCTTAGAGATGGCATTTCTTGTATGACTTTCACCTTTTTTGGATCTACCTCAATACCTTGCCGACTTACAATGAAACCCAGTAGCTTGCCTGGCCTAACACCAAATGTACATTTGTTAGGATTCAGTCTGAATTTGAACTTTTGCAAATGCTCGAATAATTTCTGTAAGTGTACGATGTGATCCTCCTATGTATGAGATTTGGAAATCATATTATCTATGTACACTTCCACTTCTTTATGAATCATATCATGGAATAGTGTGACCATAGCCAATTGATAAGTTGCCCCTGCATTCTTTAGACCGAAAGACATCACCTTATAACAGAAAGTTTCCCAAGGTGTCATGAAAGTAGTCTTTTCCATATCCTCGAGTGCTATTTTGATTTGATTATAACTTGAGAAACCATCCATGAATGAGAATACCAAAGCTTGAGTTGTATTATCCACCAAAATATCTATGTGAGGTAACGGTAAATCTTCTTTGGGACTCGCTTTGTTTAGATCCCGATAATCTACACACATGCATACTTTACCGTCCTTCTTAGGAACTGGTACGGTGTTAGCTATCCAAGGCGAATAATCTACCACTGCTAAGAACCATGAGTCTAATTTTTTAAGGACTTCTTCTTGAATCTTGCTAGACATGTTTGGACGAGTTCTTATGAGCTTCTGTCTAACCGGAGAACAACCTTCCTTGAGAAGTAGGCCATGAACCACAACATTTGTATCCAATCCTATTATATCTCTGTAAAACCAGGAAAATATATCCACATATTCATGTAACAACTTCATTAGTCTTTCTTTGACGCTTTCCTCCAATGTTTCCCCTAGCTTGATCTCTCTTGGATCTTCCTCTGTGCCAAGATTAATGGTCTCAATTGATTCTTGGTATGGTTGTATATTGTCAGATTTTTTTCTCTATCTCCCTCGCCAATTCTTCAGAGAGTTCAAGATATTCATCATCTTCTACCTCTGCTTGGTTGATGGGTGAATCAAAATTATATCGGATAACAGCAGTAACATTATCGATGATTTTAGGCATGGATTTGCATATTTATCATGTTTTGGTGCAGTTTTAGTATGTGAATTTGAAAATGCATATGAAGAAAAGTATTGCCATTTTTAAAATATAGTAAATAAATGCAAGAGAAAGACAAGGATCTTAATTGAATGCGAAATATAACTCTTATTAATTGTGAATACTGTCTGAAACAAATCGGGGGACCCTTACAAGCTACCCTTATGCCTCGGGCTTGCCATAGGTTCTTTCAAAACAAGAAAAAATACTTTGGAAAGAAAAAGATCTCTGCAACCTCCACGGCTGTCTAATTATTGAGCTCTTCTCCTGGAACACATTCACGGATGAAGTCAGATGCTCTTTTGATGTTGCTCTTGTTAGATATCATCACCACTTGTCCTCCATGCTTTGTTCCTTTTTTGATGAAGGTTTCTCGGATAGGAGGAAATCATGCCTCGCCTTTCAGGGTAGCCTTTGTTGATTCATAGCCCAAACTAAAATGATTCTTATTTTTAGGTATCTCCATAAGTTTACCTCAACCTTTTGAGGTAACATCTTCTATAGTTGTTTGCAAGTCTCTCCACAAAGTCACAGTTGGTTTCTTGATTTTTTCCACCGGCAGGGTCACCATTAAAGCAACCTCTAAGACTTGAAATGGTGTTGCTATACAATCTTCATCAGCACTGATATATCTGTAGGACTCTATGTGACTTACAAAGATGTCTTTTTCACCTTCGGCTATAACAAGTCTTCCTTCAATGAAGAATTTCAATTTTTCATGTAAAGTTGAAGTAACTGCCCTCGCTGTATGAATCTGAGGTCGTCCAAGTAAACATGTATATGCTGGTTCTATATCCATTACTTGAAAATTGATATAAAACATATGTGGGCCGATCCTGACAGGAAGGTCCACTTCTCCAAATACCGTGCTTTGAGAACCATCGAAAGCTTTGACTATCGTGGAACTGGGCCTTATAACAACACCATCCAATGTTAACTTCATCAAGATGTATTTTGGTAATACATTAAGGGAGGAACCAATATCGGTGAGTACCCTGGATGGGCTTGTAGTACCTATCTGAATATATACGTGTAATTCTTTGTTGTGAGCTCGGCCTTGTGGAGGAAACTCATTGTCATTAAAACCTATATATGATCCAGATGTTAGATTTGCCACAACATTGTCAAACTGATTTACTGTAATCTCTTCTGCAACATGAGAAGAACTCAGAACCTTCATTAGAGCATCTCAATGTACTTCTAAGTTAAGGAGCAATGAGAGTATTGAAATCTTGGTCGGGGATTGGTGTAGCTGATCTACCACTCTATAGTCATTTCTCTTGATTATTTTCAAGAATTCTTCCACCTCTTGGTCAGTAAAATTCTTGCTCATAGGTTCTTGCTCTTAACTTTCCTCTACCAACTCTTTTCCTTTATCTTTCCCCAAAGCATCAATCTTATCTTTAACTACAATACAATTATTCTTTTGTGGTTTGGGATCTCAGATTCGACCACTGCGAATCATGCCCCCTATTCCATCTATATTTGTGATTGTAGGTCCTTGACTTGACGATGACTCACATTATTGCTTTAAACCATTGACGTAGACTGTAGAATCATAACTCCAAGGTTCTTCTTTGTTACTTTCATAAGGGGTAGGAGATGGTCCCCTAATCACCATCATAGTCTTTGGAATTATTGGAATCCTCAAAGTCTATCTTGGTATCATCACTGATGCTTCTATTGATTTTCCCCATGGAATCATAAGAGTCTTCTTATTAAGGTTCGGACCTTGGAAAGGAATCACCAATGGCTTCTTTGTATTTCCATCTCGCAGCTACATATTCTTCTTTAGTGTATTGCCCAAACTGGACTATACCTTGATCCACCAGTTTTTGCAGTGTTTTCTCAAAAGATTAATTATGTTCCAAGAGGAACCCACATTCCAAAAAATATTCTTTCAAAATATATATTGGGGCCTTTACTTGTCCAACTTCCCCAAAGTTAGTGACCACTTCGATTGCATTTACAGCTGGCCCACCATGTGGAGGCATGGGGTTTGTCTTGATATTCGACTTATCAAACGTGATATCCTGAGAGTCCAACAAATCTTGAACCTTATGTCTGAAGGCCCAACATTTCTCTATAGTATGCCCGAGATGATTGGAATGATACTCGCATCTGGCATTGGCATCATACCTTGGTGGGAGTGCCCCGATTGAAGTAGCTAGGGGTTTTAGCTCTACCAAAGATGCCTTGACTAAGTGTTGCAATAATTGACTATGCAACATGGGGAAAGGATCAAACTTTATCGGAGGTCTTTCAAACCTATTCTGTTGTTATTCTCGTGGAATTATTAATGGTTGTTATACCCTTAGATGTGAAACTACAACATTAATTTCTCCCTCCTTATTTTTTGAGAAGTTAGGAACATGTCTTTTTGCATTATAAGGGGTACTGGATGATGCCCCTTGTATTTTCCTGCTCTTTATGCCAACGTCAATTCTTTCACCAATAGTTACCAAATCAGAATATCCGGAAGAGACGCTTCTTACCATCTTATCATAATACAACCCTTGTAAAGTACCCATAAACATATTGACCAATTCTTTCTCCAGAAGTGGTGGTTGTACACGGGCTGCCATTTCTCTCCACCTTTGAGCATACTCCTTGAAAGACTCCTCTTTCTTCTGAGACAAGTTTTAGAGTTGCATATGGTTAGGTGCCATGTCCAGGTTGTACTTGTATTATCTCAAGAAAGCATTGGCAAGATCTGCATATGTCTGGATATGAATCTACTCCAATTGTATGTACCAATCTAGAGATGCCCCACTCAAGCTGTCTTAGAAAGAATGGATCATCAGCTTTTGATCTTGATCATATGTGTAATATGGTGGGATAAATGACTTGAGGGTTTTACATTTGATTGCAATTGTTGCGGATAGCAAGAGTCGCCACCAACTTTTATTTTATCCAAGAAAGGAAAGGGTTAAAAGAACAAAAAAGACCTTTTGAGAATTTTCTTGAGTTCGGGGGGTAGGTTATGAAAAGGGAAGATGTTAACACCCTTTTCATCCGTATTTATCTACAGGCTCTTAGTTGCTAGCTCACTTTGAAAATGCTTTGTAAATGTGTTTGTGTTTGTTTGAAACTATTTTTTTAAAGTGCCTTGATTTAGGCGAACTTTGTAATGATTCTCGTTTCTATAAGAATTTATACAAAGTGTTGGCTTTTCAAAAATATTTCATAAAAGTGTTTGTGTGTTTGAAAGATTTTTGTTTTTAAATTTTTATGAGCAAGCAACTACGAGCGTTATACCTACTCAAGAGAAAGTCTTTGTTCTTTTCCTCCTCCTTTGGATAGTGTTATCTTACCATTAGTCAGTAAGAAACCATATCATCGGATGTGAACGGACATGCGTGGGTTATCGTATAGTCATAGAAGGCAATATGTAAGAAACCTTAGCAATTTATCATAAGGGACTAAGATCGTTTACTGAAGGCAACATCGAAGGGTCATCGAGGGACTACGATCTTGTAATCGAGGGTCTTTGCTAAAGTATCCCACGTTCGAGGGACATGAATGTTTTAATCTAAGGCAACAAGTGTAGGTTAACCCTAGAGGTGTAAGTATGCAAAGTGTTTTTGTTTTCACGCATTTGTCTTGAATTAGGGTTGTCTATTGTTTGGTTTTAAGTCTTGCCATACAAACCCTAATTACTAGCAATAATATGGAAAGTGATAAATTGCGGAAATTAAATATCCTACGCCATTACAATACTTTAAGGGATGTGGGTACAAATTACAGATGGGGATGACAAGTAAATAAAATCCTAATTACTATTACAAGGCTTTGGCAATTATAAAAATATAGTATGAAATAACAAAATGTACAAAAATGTAGAGATAATGAGAAGAGAAAAGAAAATTATTTTTTATTTGAGTTTTTGAAAAAAAAGGGGTTTAACCTAATTAATTAATTTGAAAAGAAATTAATAAAAATCCTAATGTTTAAATTAATTTTAATTAGTTTAAGAAAGAAAAATGCTTTTAGGGTTTTTGTTATTTATAAAATAAAGTAGAGATAAAATAAAAATAAATATTTTTCTGGAAATTATTTATGGAAATATGCTTTCGTATATTTTTTTGATAAAAAATAAGAAAAGAAAAGAAAATAAAAATATAAATTAAATAGTCAGGGGGTTTGAAAAGAGATTATGAGGTTAGAAAGCATTAAAAAAGATTAGGCCCAAGGTCTGTTTTTGTGTTAGTCAGAAAAAAAACAAAAATAAAAAAAAGAATGATTGGGCCTGCGTTGCAAAATAAAAATAAGGGGGTGGTAATGAATAAAAATGACCAGGCCCATCACTGGAAGGCCCGACGCACGTTGGAGATTGGAAAAGAAACAAGGAAAATATGAAGAAAAAAAGAAGCAAAAGGGGACGTTGGGTCTCGAACCCAGGACCCTCCATAATAATGCCTTACGCGGACGCTCTCTGCCACTGGGGTAGCTGTTTCATCCGTTATTGAAACAACTTGCAATAAATATAAAATAAACTAAGTCTATGATGACAACTTCATCTTCTTCCTCGCGCCAAATGTGAACCAGATTTTTTGAATTTCATATCTTGTTCATTTCTCAACCATTTCAGAAATTGTAAACATCAAACTTTTTAGAAATTTCACCATGATTTCAAATATGTAAATAAATTAAAAATGGATCAAGGATAAGCACAAATTTCTATTGGTACCAAATCTGACCTAATTTTTTCAGAAAGTTCAAACTTAAAATTCTCCATGCTCAGGCAATATAAATGAATTCTAAGGACATGGTTAGTTTCAGGACTATGATATCTACATTTTATCTTTTAAAATAAAAGCCAAATGATGCTTGTATGAAGAGATAGAAGTTCGGAAAACTCACCTTGTAGATGGAGATCGTGTTTTGAGTTTGAGCACTTTTCAAGGTGTTGTGATGATCTGGTTAGCTTCAATGGATCTCTATGAAGCTAATGCAAAAGTTACTCTGAGCTAAGAGTGCCTGAATCATGCTGGAGAAGTCAAAGTGCAAGGTGCTGTTTTTGAGAGGAGAGGATGGTGATGGAGATGTTACAGTTGTGTTGCAGATGTTTGGATTACTTCTATATATGTTATAGAAGCTTGGTGATTGAAAAAAATGGAAAACGCACGAGTGGTTTGTGAGATGGATGTTCAAAATCAGAAATGGCACAAAAATGAGATTTTGATGCAATTCTGAGTTTGAGAGAGTTTTAGGGAGTTTCAATGCTTGTAATTTCATCCCCTTGGCTTGTAAACAATGTCTCAATTTATAGGAAAAGGTTTGAGGACTTGAGAGTACCAGAATTACAAGATCAGATGTTGTGGATTTTGACTTGTTTTTGAAGCAAGCTTGACAAATATGGGTTTAAGGCAAGGTATAAAGCTTGTAGGGTGGCTAGAAGCTTTAAACATGTTTTTTCTGATCTTGTAGATGAAACTTGTGCAGAAGGAACAAGTGCAAATCTCAAGACAAGTTGACTTTTTGATTAAAGCAACTTTTCAAGAATGGCAATGGGGCCTTTGTGCCATAAATGGAAATGCAGCTTGGATAAAGGCTCACACACTTGGACAAGGGCCCAATGAGTCATGTAAACATCTGATCATGGATATATTTGCAAGTTAGAAGGCCTGAAAAGTGATATTATGCAGCATGGCTTGAGATTTGGTTATGTGTTCATCAAGAAAATGGTTTGTGATTCAAGAATGGATGCCCAACTTCTTGCCTTCGATTCTCTTAGCTCAAAAATGATCTCTTCAAGTTCTTGGACATTTTGGAAAGCTTGAAATATTGTATAAAACTTTCATGTTTTCCACTTTGACAAAATCAAATTGAAATATGTGAAAATTGGCCAAGAAATTGGGACAAAAATCTGCCTAAACTAGGTGAAAAATTCACCAAGTGTTTTAGAAAAAGGGCATGACTTCATGAGTTTATAATTCAAAATCCATGCATTTCTAGGACTTGATCAGCAAAGCAAAGTTGTAGATTTCATCAATATATATAACTTTTATATTGAAATTTTTCTTTGAATCATCTTGCATCTTGGTGAAAAAATGTCATGAAGTAGTGAAATTATCAAGTTCAAAACACTTAGAAAAATTTCTAAAGTATTGAAAAGTTTGACTTTTTGATGAATTTTTGACTTTCTTGATTCTTGATGATCAAGCTTAATATTTTTTAATGTCTTGATGAATATTGATCTTTGAAACTTAATATTGACCAAAAAGTCAAAATTTGACTTTTGGTGTATCATTTGACTTTTTCATCAGTTGACCAAATTTCAAGTATCAACTGTTTGATCCTGAGAAATGAATTGAGTCATGCAATTTGGTAAAAATGATGTGTTTGAGTCCTTAAGATTATGCTTCAAGTAATTATATCATGTATTAGGTCAAAATCCAAAAATCAGTCATTCTCAATCAAAACCCTAATTTTGACCATTTTACCCCTTTGATGATTTGAACACTTTTCTTGAGGAATTGTGATCCAAACTTGACCAGTTGATGGATATGACTTCAAAATGTTGATATTGGCTAGAAATATTGAAGTTTGACCATGGGTTGACCATAATTGACTTTTTTCCCAATATAGTTGATTTTCGGTCATCTAATCAATTGACTGAGCAAAATTGTGATCCAAGACTTGAAACTTGGCATGAGTATTCTTGGAGGTCTATAATGAACCCACGAAAGTCATTTGAGGCATTAGAAGTCCATTTGTTCTTGTAAAAATCAAAACCCTAATTTGGGGTCCCAGTGCTTAAGAGGTGATTTGACCTAGTCAACACTTGTGCAAACTTGAGCTGTTGAAGATCTTTATGAGAAATGTCTTGAGAAAAGAGAGGGAAAATTTTGGAGTACAACAGCTTCCCCTGTTCAATTTTATTAAACTTGAAGATTTAGATTGGCTTGTCCGCCATTCGTGACTTGAAGGTAGAAGAGGATTGAACACTTAAGTGCCCATAAATTTGCACTCATCTGTGCATGAAGTAAAATTGTTTGTTGGTTGCATTAGGAATGGGCTTAAAGATGCCATTTGGAAAGGTGACATAAAGTTGCTAGAGATGGGCTTATAGATGCCATCCAAAGTAACTGTTGATAGAGAAATTAGATTAAGCCTACGCTCGACTTTAATTGGGAGAAGTATTAGAATAAACCTTTGGTCGATTTAATTTGAGCCAGAAAAGGTCTACTAAGAGAAGTATTAGAACTTAATCTGAGCCAGAAGATGCCTATGTCTGAAAGCAGTAACAGAAATCAATCTGAGCCAGAGGAGGTATTTAAATCTTTAACCAAACGAAGTATCAGAACTTAATCTGAGTCGGAGAAAGGTCTACTGAGAGAAGTATCAGAACTTAATCTGAGCCAGAAGATGCCTATGTCTGAAAGCAGTATCAGAAATTAATTTGAACCAGAGGAGGTCTTTAAATCTTTAACTGAATAAAGTATCAGAACTTAATCTGAGCTGAAGAAAGGTCTACTAAGAGAAGTATCAGAACTTAATATGAGCCAGAAGATACCTATGTCTTAAAGCATTATCAAAAATTAATCTGAGCTAGAGGAGGTCTTTATATCTTCAATCAAATGAAGTATCAGAACTTAATCTGAGCCAGAGAAAGGTCTACTGAAAGAGGTATCAGAACTTAATCTGAGCCAGCAGAAAATTTATGTTTGTCTTTTGATTGATCTTTCCTGAAAAAGATAAAGAATTAGTTGCATGCAGATGCGTGCATTGCGTAATGATGTTCTCAAAATAAATGAGATTATACTATATGCATTTTGTCATGTATATGATAGGATGTATGAATGTGAAATGTTATTGAAGTGTATCTTTGTCTCGGAAAAATAAATTCCTGACTATTGTTATGGATGAAGAGTATGTGTATCTCCAACTTTGTCTAGAATACTTCCGTTGGGAATTCCTGTTTGTTGTTTGAGGAAACTCTACAGGGGATGTTGATTTCTGCTAGGGGGGTAGAGTTTATAAAACTTGGTTGTCCATTTCTCTATTGGGAAATTTAATTCTTATATGCCCCGACTGGGGATAAATAAGATGATTAAACTTCCGATTTGTCTAGGGAGGATGAAATTAACTGTTATCTGGTTGGATTCCAGGTTTTACAGTAACTCTCTGGGGATAGTATCAACTCTACTGGGGAAGAGGAGTTTTATCAGTGATTTGTAGTAGTCTGAAGAATATACTTAAGCTTGGGGATTGTAGTTTTTTGGGGAAATAAACCTTCTTGAAGAAAGTATTCTGGCGACCTTACTAGGGAAATGAATTCGTCCAGGGAAGAACTTTTGCAAGGTTTCTTTTCCAGTTTTGGAAGACCAAACTCGGTTGGGGAAGAGAATTTCCAGGAGATATGCTGATTGGAATTCCGAAAGGAGACTGTGGAGAATGTATGAATTTACTCTGTGGGGATTTATGGATAGCATGAGTGTTACCCTGGCTCCTGGAGTAAGTACTTATTCCTGTTCTCATACGTATATTTGTTAACAGTTAATCATGTTCATATGCATATGTTCATTCAATTTTAGTCATTGGACATTTTTGCAATCAAAACAGAAAAACAAAAAGTTTGCACTTCAAAGTATATTTGTATTGATAGTTTGCCTATAAACAGACGATTTTGTACAAAGAGACAAAAATCCTAGTAAGAGGAAGTCGTCGTGAAATGAAAAGAATACAAGGTGAAAACAAAAATGTATAGCCATGTGGAAATGATATCATTAGGTTCCAACTATTCTATTTACCATATGTCTTCGAACATCATCCCTTACCGTCAGAAGAAGTTGATTGAACTGATCCTGTACCATTTGAACTTTTGGCCTTGGTAATAAAGCTGGTTGTAGTGACCCAACGAGACATAGTCTTACGCTTTAAATCCTTAATTTTTTCCTGGACCTCCCTTTCGGGTTTTCAGTCCACCAGGATACCCTTTTTTCCCAAGCCTCCCTTTCGGGTTTTCGACTTGTCGGGTGTATGATCTTTTGCCTATATCCCTAACTTTTTCCTGAACCATTTTGGTTCACTGGGATGCCCTTATTTTTGTCTAGGTATGTCAACCTAGCGGGTCATTCTTATGTGTAGTATTTTTTAACTATGTCCATGTTCATAGGATATGGGAAATCTTCACCGTCTATAGTAGTTAACATCATAGCACCGCCAGAGAATACTTGACCACAAATAGCCCTTTGTATGTGGGAGTCCATTTTCCCTTGGGATCTCTTTATGGTAGAATGATGCGCTTTATTACCAAGTCGCCAGCCTGGTATACTCGAGGCTTGATCTTCTTGTTGAATGCCTTGATCATACATTTTTGATACATTTGACCATGACAGACGGCAGCCAGCCTCTTTTCATCAATCAAATTCAACTAATCTAACCTAGTCTAAATCCATTTTTCCTCGCCTAAGTCTGCTTTTTTCATAATCCTTAAGGAAGTAATCTGAACTTCGACCGAAAAGAAGGCTTCTATGCTATAGACTAAAGAGAATAGGGTTGCCCATGTTGATGTTCATGCCGAGGTACAGTAGCCATAAAGAGAAAACGACAACATCTCATATCAGTCTTTATAGGTCACCACCATCTTTTGCATAATCTTCTTTATGTTCTTATTGGCCACTTCTACTGTGCCATTCATCTTAGGTCTGTATGGATAAGAGTTATGATGCTTGGTTTTGAACTACGTGCAAAGTTCAGTGATCATAATATTGTTGAGGTTGGTTCCATTGTCAGTGATGATTCTTTCATGGATGTATCGATAGATGAGGTTATGCTTGATAAATCGAGCTACAACATTCTTGGTAACTGAGGCAAATGAAGTTGCTTCAACCTATTTGGTGAAGTAGTCAATGGCGACGAGGATGAAACAATGTCCATTAGATGCAGTGGGCTTGATTTCCCCAATCATGTTAATGCCCCACATTGCAAACGACCACAAAGCAGTCATGGCATTTAAAGGTATTGGAGGCACATGAACCTTGTCAGCATAAATATGACACTTATGGAAAGTCCTCGAATGATGGTGATAATCAGTTTCCATTGTCGACCAATAGTAACCAAACCTCAAAATCTTCTTGGCCATGGTGTCTCCACTAAAGTGAGTTCCAATGATACCTTTATGCATATCCTCCATGATCTTCTCTGCTTCTTTCTTGCCCATACAATAGAGCAGAGTAGAATCATGGTTACGCTTGTACAAAATCCCATTGCTTAGGAAGAACTTGGATGAGAACCTCTGCAGGAATCTCTTGTCATTGATTGATTCCTCCTCAGTATTTTCTTATGCTTCAAGATACCTCCTTACTTCATGATACCAAGGCTTCTTCTCATCAGTGTCAATCTTATAACAGTGTGTATATTCGTCAAATCTTTCGATAGTAATTCTAGGAGCCTCTTTGTTCCAATTGACCTTGAACATATAAGACATCATTTCTAAGGCATCTGCCAACTGATTTTCTTCCCTTGATATATGTTTAAAGGTAACCTCCTCAAAGTATGGGATCAAGGTTAGCACAAGCTCTTTGTAGGGGATCAGGTTTGGATGTTTGGTATCCCACTCTCACTTAACTTGACTAACTACCAGGGCCGAATATCCGTATACGCTTAAGAATTTGATTCTTAGGTCAATGGCTGCCTTAATACCCAAGATGCATGCTTCATACTCAGCCATGTTGTTGGTACAATCGAAGCAAAGTCTGGCAGTGAAAGGTGTATGGGAACCTTTTGGAGTAATGATCACATCACCAATTTCGTTACCTAGTGCATTGGAAGCTCCATCAAAAACCATAGTCCACCGGGATCCTTGTTCAGGTCCTTCATACGGTCCAGGCTTTTCAAGGTCGGTTATCAGCGTGATGTTCTCGTCCGAGAGTTCAAAGTTTATGGATTGGTAGTCATCAACAGCTTGATGCGCCAAATGATCCGCCAATTCACTTTCTTTGATCGCTTTTTGTGTAGTAAACTGGATGTCATATTCAGTCAAGATCATTTGCCATCGGGCTATTCGTCTTGAGAGGGATGGCTTCTCGAAGATGTACTTGATGGGATCTGTGATACGGTGGGAGAACTGACTTGAGGTTTCGCGTTTGTGTTCACAAATGTTTTGGTTTAGCAAGAGTCGCCACTGACTTTTTATTTTATCCAAAGGAAAGGTCAAAAAGCACAGGAAAGACCTTTGAGATGTTTTCTTGGGTTCAGGGGGTAGATTATGAAAAGGAAAGGTTCTAGCACCCTTTTCATCCATGGTTTTCCATGGGCTCTTAGTTATTTGTTTAGATCACTTGCTTTACTTTTCCAATTGTTTGAAATGGTGCTTTGTGTGGTTTTGAAAGTATTTTGAAAAGAGGCCATCGTTGTGGCAATCTTTGTAATGATTCTTGTTTGAAGAATGTATACAAAGATGCTTGTCTTTTGAAAAATGTTTCAATGTTTTTGAAAGTTGTTTGGAAATTGTTTTGAGATTGTGTGTGTGTTTTTGAAAATAGCAAGGATGTTTGCAAATTGATCAAGTAACTAGGAGTTGTCTACCCTAATCAAAAGTCTTTCTTGTGCATTTTTAACCCTTTGACATTGTTGTTTTACCATTGTATTTGGTAAACAACCCTATCTTTGGATGTTAAACGGGACGGGCGTGGGTCATCGTATGACCATGATAGCAATGGTGCCAAGTATCTTAGAAAGTTTTAGGGACTAAGATAATTTGTTTTTAGGCAACATTTTGAAAGCGTCATCGAGGGACTATGATCTTTTTATTTTGATTGATTTTTTCCAAGATACCTAGCATGCATACCATGGCCATTTTAAGGAAACAAAGTGGATGAAACCCTAGTGGTGCTTGTGTGCAATGTGTTATCATTTTACATGCATTTTTGTCTTGTGTTAGGTCATGCTATTTGTTTTGATTTTTTTGGTCTTTGCATACAAAACCCTAATTTACTATCATGGTATATGAAAGCGATAAAATGCGTAAAGTAAATCTAAACTATTACAACATTATTATGGGAAGGGGGTACAAGTTTTGAATAGGGGGATATTACACAAAATAAAGCCCTAAAACTATTACAACCAAATTAAATTTATTGTACAAATAAATAAATAGACAATTATTTAAATATGCAATAAAATGTAAATATGCACAAAATGTTTTTTGTATTGATTTTTATGTATGTAAAAATGAATTTATTTATGTCTTCAAAATAAGAAAATAAAATGATTATTTTTTGAAAGGGTGAAAACCATAATTTTTGGTTTAAAAGAAAAATATGCTTTATATTATTTATTTATTCATTTTTGTTTAAGAAAAATAATAATAATATATACAAAAATGTTAAAAAATTAAATATTGTATGAAAATATCAATTTAAGTGTATAAATAATAAAAATAAAAATATGTAATATTTTTATATTATTTACAAGTTTTATTTAGCAAAATAAGTTATATTATTATTAATAAACTATTTTTATGCCAAAAAAAATAATAAAAATAATAAAATAAAATGTAAAAATTGAGAAAATATTTTTGGGTTTTTTAATGTTCAAGAAAAAAACAATAAAGTCAGAAAATATAAAAGAAATGAAAAATAATACAAAATATAACAAATGGGCCAAGGGGGTGCAGAAAGTAAGCAGGGGGGTGTGAATAGTCAGAAATATCAAGCCCAGGCCCACTTCACTTCATCCATGTCCTTCAGACAAAACAAAATGCGCGCGCCCTTGTTCAAACTGTAACTCTTGCATACGTGCATAAAAATAAAATCTTGCAACATGAAACTTGTAGCTTGTTAACTCACGATTATAATGATATAAAAAACATGTCCTAACTCTAAAAGACCAAAGAGAATTTTATCACCCCTAATTTCTGACCTAAAATTTTCAGCAACTTCATCTATCAAATACTCCTAGCTCAGTCAATATAAATGGAAGCTATGCATATGTACAACTCAAGCACATTAAAGACTACATTTTTTGTTCACAAACCTAAGCCTAATGATGCCTAAATAAGGAGATAGAACTTTGGAAATTACCTTGTTCAGTTGAGTTTGGTTATGGCAATGTAGCAACTTTGAGTGAGGCCTAAATTACTTGTGAGCTTGCTTGAAGTTCCCTCAACCTTTTCCAATGCTCATCTTGCTTTGAAATGACTTGAATCTTCTTGTAGAAGTCAACCTGCAAACTCAGAAATTGAAAATGGTGAAGCTTGAAAATGAGGTTACAGTTGCTGAACAATGGCTTGGATAGTTTAGGTGTGATGTATGGAATGTGTCTGAAGTGGTTCCGAGCAAAACGCACGAGGGAATTTGGAAGTGGCTTGATGTTTGTAGAAGTTGCCCTATTTTGGGAAGAAATGGGGTTTTCTGTATTAGAGGGTGTTTGAGAGCTTAGAAAATCGTGTTTTAGGCTTGTTACAATATGCCGAGGTCATTTGAAATAATGCCAAGACTTGTTTTTATCAGATACAAGAGTTGTAGACTTTTTGCAAGCTTACTTACTTTTGAAGCAAAAGGTGAGTTGACAATGCCAAAGCCTGTACAGGCTAGCTCAAGGCCTGAGGAGAGTTGGTATAAATTGCATGGTATTTGTGGACTTTGTTTGCAGCAAAAGGCTAGGTCCATGGCTCAAGAAAAACAAAGTTGCTAAAAGTGAACTTTATCAAAATAACATTGTAACCTTTATGCCATTTTTGGATTAAACCCTTGTACAAAGCTTCAAAGATCAAAACAATGCCATTGTCAAATGTATTTGCATTCAATTTTGGAGTGTAAAAAGGATTAGAACATGTAATGCAAGTACAAGCATGATTCAAACTGATTTGCAAGTTGTAACATGGTGCAAAATGCCTTGGACAAAAGTGAGAAATTTCCATTTTCTTTCCTTCGATTCTCCCTTACCATAAATGATCTTGGAGAGTTCTTGGACATTTTAGAAAGCTTGTAACATGTTATACAATCCATCTTTGAAATGAATTTTGAGATTCCACTTGGAACTAGGTGAAAAGTTTCCATGAAGTTAGGTCAAAAATCTGCCTAAACTAGGGCAAAATTTCACTAAGTTAAAAGTTTCATGGACCCCTATTCACAAAATCATAACTTGAGATCCAAGCATCTTTTGGGAAAACTTTGTGAATAAAAGTTGTAGAATTTGTAGAGGAATACAACTTTCTTGTTGGAAGTTTTCTTTGAATCCAATTGCATCATGGTGAAAAAGTTGGGAAAAAATAAGAAAATTTCATAACTTAGAAAAATTCTAAGTTATGAAAATTTTCAAACTTAAACCCTAATTTTGAAATTAGGTTTCTTGGTGAAAAAGTTTCATGTTTTGACACATCTTGATGAAAAATGACCCTTGGCACTTGATTTTGACCAAAAAGTCAAAGTTTGACTTTTCAGTGTACAGTTGATTTTTGATCAGTTGACTGGAAAATTCATCTGTCAATCTAATGCATTTGAGATCTTTTGAACCTTGTGATTAGGTCAAGATTATGCCATTGAGTCCTTGAAACCATGATTGAACCCAATTTGCCATTGGCTAGGTGAAAAAACAGAAATTGCCCTTCTATAGTCAAAACCCTAATTTTGACCATTTTGCCCTTTTGATGATCTGATCAAATTTCTTGAGGAGTTGTGGTCCAAACTTCATCAAATAGTTCATATGATTCTATAATGTTGATGTGGATCAAAAATTATGAGGTTTGACTGTAAATTGGCCACTGTTGACTTTTTCTCCAATACAGTTGATTTTTAGGTCAACTGTCCAATTGACTGAGCAAAAATTTGACTCAAGGCTTGAAACTTGGTATGGGAAATCTTAGAGGTCCAACATGAATTATGAAAGTCACATGAGGCATTGGAAGTCCAAAAATCCTTGTGCAAACTCAAACCCTAATTTCAGATCATCAGTGCAAGGAGATGTCTTGAGCTGAGCAAACCCTAATCCTGTCTGGAGTCCAAAGAGTCTTGTGAGGAGGATCTTGATAAAATGAGAGGGCAATTTTTGGGGTACAACAGGATCCATATTAGAAATCAATAGGGTAGTATGAGTCAACATATATTGTCTTAGTCGGCGAGTAGCCCATGCCAAAGCGCATTAAGTTTTCTTGAGCAGTGAATATCTTATTTCATAATTGGTAAACTTTTTGATAAGGTAGTATACTTCATGCTCTTTTCGACCAGACTCGTCATGTTGGCCCAACACACCCCCCATTGAATTCTCTAATACGGTCAAATACATGATCAGAGGTCTTCTCTCAACTGGAGGCATTAGGATCAGAGGTTCTTGTAAATACTCCTTGATCTTGTCAAAAGCTATTTGACAGTCGTCATTCCATCTGACTACTTGATCTTTCTTCAGTAGTTTGAAGATTGGCTCACAAGTAGCAGTTAAGTGAGAGCTGAATCAGGCAATGTAGTTGAGTCGACCTAAGAAACTTTTGACCTCCTTTTCAATACAGGGAGTTAGCGTTTCTTGTATGGCTTTGACTTTTATAGGATCGACCTCAATACCTTTTCCACTGACGACAAAGCCTAGGAGTTTTCTAGACCTCACCCTAAAGGTGAAATTGTTGGGATTCAGCCTCAGCTTATATTTCTTCATCCTTTCAAATAGCTTATGCAAATGATCAAGGTGTTCTTCCTCAGTTTGTGACCTTGTAATAATGTCATCAACATAGACTTCTATCTCATGATGAATCATATCATGAAATAAAGCTACCATAGCCCGTTGATAAATTGCGTCTGCATTCTTCAAACCAAAAGGCATGACCTTATAACAGAAGGTGCCCCACTGTGTGACAAAAGTGGTTTTCTCCATGTCTTTAGGCACCCTTTTGATTTGGTTGTATCCAGAGAATCCATCCATGAAGGAGAATACTTTATTTTAAGCAGTGTTATCAACCAAGACATCAATATGTGGTAGTGGGAAATCATCTTTGGGGCTTTCCCTATTTAAGTCCTTGTAGTCTACGCACATACGGACTTTACCATTTTTCTTCGACACTGGGACCACATTTGCAACCCATTGGGGATATGACGTCACTGCCAGGAAACCTGCATTGAATTGTTTCATTACCTCAGCCTTTATTTTCTCAGACATATCTGGCCGCATGCGGCGGACCTTTTGCTTGATCGGAGGACAACCTTCTTTCATTGGTATACGATGAACTACGATATCAGTATCAAGCCTCGGCATATCTTCGTATGACCAAGCAAACACCTCAACATAGTCATGCAACATCTAAACCAATCTTCCCTTGATACTGTGTAACACGGTGGGAGAACTTACTTGGGATGTTTTGCGTTTGATCGCAATTATTGCGGATAGAAAGAGTCGCCATCGACTTTTCTTTTATCCAAATAAAGGAAAAGGGTGAAAAGAACAGGAAATACCTTTTGAGACTATTTTCTTGAGTTCGGGGGGTAGATTATGAAAAGGTAAGGTGTTAGCACCCTTTTCATCCATAGTTATCTATGTGCTCTTAGTTGCATGCTAGATCAATGCTTTTGTTTGAAAGTGTGCTTTGTGGTGGTTTTTGAAAATATTTTTAAAAAGCGCCTTCGTTTAGGCAAACTTTGTGATGATTATCTTTTCTATAAGAATGCATACAAAGTGTTGGACTTTTGAAAATATTTCATGGAAAGTGTTGGTGCAATTGAAAAGGTGTTTGTTTTGAAAATGAGCAAGCAACTAAGAAAGTTTCTACCTACTCAAAAGTCTTTGTTCTTTTCCTCCTCCTTTAGATGTTGCTATCTTACCATTGATTGGTAAGAAGCTTTATCTTTGGATGTAAAGGGACGGGCGTGGGTCATCGTATAATCATGAATAGCAATGTTGTGAGATATCTTAGCATTTTTCTCAAGGGAGTAAGATCATTTGAAAGGCAAAATTTGAAGCGTCATCGAGGGACTATGATCTTGTATTTTGATTGTTTTTGTTAAGACATCTCACGTGCATAACATGACCATTTTTCATAAGGCAACAAGTGGAGTTAACCCTAGGGGTGCATGTGTGAATAGTGTTTGTATTTCATGCTTGATTTATCTTTGAATTAGTGTTTTCTAAGCATTAATTATATCTTCCCATACAAATCCTAATTACTAGCATTAATATGAAAGCGATAAATTGCGGAAAGTAAATATTCTACGCTATTACAAACATTAGGGGGATGACGTGTACAAATTTACAAATGGGGATTGCAAGAAATTAAACTCCTAATTATCTATTACAACCATATTGAAATAACGTACAAGAAATGTAAACTAGGCTTGTTTTATTTTTGTTAAGAAAAGAAATAAATTTTCTTAAGAAAATATTTTAGTCTTTTTGTTTTAAAAGAAATAAAGCCAAGTGTATGAATATAAGGTATTTTTTGGGTTTTTGATTAATGAAAATAAAAGTGATGATAAAAATAATAAGGGAATAAGAGTCAGAATCAGCACGTTGCTGGAATAAGAGAGAGCAGGAACAAATATAAGTGATGATAAAAATAATAACGGGGAAGGCCAGAAGCTCTGGAACCTGACACATTAAAGTTCCGGGGCTACTGGGAACAAAGGAAAGCCTAGAAATTCTGATTGTTGAGGGAGTCTAAAAGTTCTAGTGCAGCTGGGAATCTAGAAGTTCTAATGCCACTGGCAGATCAGAAGTTCTGGTTGTTTGAGAAAGCCTAGAAGTTCTAATGCAACTGGAAACCTAGAAGTTTTAATAATGGGCATATAAGGCGTCAATGCTGTTGGATGGGAAAATCTAGAAGTTCTGGTCCAGGATCACTATTTTGACAAACAAATGGGAGGGGGTTTATCTAGAATTTCTGGTCCAGGGTTACTGTTTGACAAATAATGGGGTAAAAATGTCAGGAAATAAACATAAAAGGGTGTTTCTGGGGCTAGAACTCAGGACCCTTAACACTAATGTTTTATGCGCGCGCTCTCTACCACTGTGGTGGCTATACATCCGGTATTAGAAGAAAAAACATAAATATATATTACAAAGTAAGTTCTGATGATGAACTTCATCTCATTCTCCATGCCAACCAGAGTATCTGCAACTTAGTCATTTCTCAACAAAAATGGAAAATGCAAGCATAGCAGTTATGGCAAATTTCATCAAGGTTTCAGAAATACAAAGCATCAAAACTGTAAACCAGCAACAATCATGAACTTTGATAATCTTAATTCTGAACCCTAATTTCCTCAAGAAGTTCTGATATGAAATTCTCTCTACTTAGGCCATATACATTCAATCTATAAGTATGTACAGAATAAGAGCCATGATATCTACATTGTGTTTTTTTTGAAAATGCAAGCCTAACAATGCCTAAGTAATGTAATAAAAGTCAGAAGAAGTTTACCTTACAGCTGGAAAATGTTTTGTGAACTAGAGCCTGGTTCTGATTGCTGTGATGTTCTGATCAGCTTCCTCAAGTTCTCAGAAAACTGAAGCAACTCTTAGCTTGAGCTATGAGTTATGGGAAAGTTCTGGTGTAATCAAGGTGCAAAATTCTATTTTTTTTTTGAAACAGAGAGTGGTGAATACTATTTTACAGTTTGAAAGCAGAAGTTGGGGAAAGCTTCTATGTGTATACTAGAAACTGTATGGATGATTTGATCAAGAAACACACAAGAAAAATTGGAGTCTGGATGCAAAAAACAGAAACTTAGCAGGTTTCGTGTTTGGGCTGTAGTTTCAAGTTCTTGGGAATTTTTAGCAAGGTTTCAGGGCTTTTTCTCAAATCTTCGACCTCTTTAACAACTGCGAATGAAGTTCAATTTATAGGCAAAGGATTTTGGAGCTTGGATAAGTGAAGAGTACAACCATTATATATTATGGCGCTGACTTGTTCTTGAAGCAAGTTTGTACAAGTATGGTTCAAGGGACAAAGTAGTGTGGTTAGCAGCTTTAGCCGTGCCCAATCTGAGTTTGTAAGCATGATTTGTGGAGAAGTACACTCAGAAGCAAAAGTAATGTATGTGCCCAACATAAACCTTGTACAAAAGTTTACTTTCCAAGGACAACAATGGTACTTCTATGCCACACTTGGGAAGATCCTTTGGATAAAGACTCAAGAGTAGGTGTGAGTATTAAATGATGATGAGATTTAACAAAAAGGAAAGCCTGCAACATGAGATTCTGCAGCAAACTTGAATCTGGATCAGAAGTTCAACATGAAAGTAACTTGGATTAAGAAAAAATGTCCAACTTCTGATCTTTAAATCTCCCTGTTCCAGCATGATCTGAAGGAGTTCTCAGACTTTTCAGAAAGCTTGTAACATGCTTTGTAAACCCTTTGAATTACTCTTGCAAACTCTGATTGTTCCTACGTGAGAACTGGCCCAAAAGTTTTAACCAAATTCTGACTTGGAAATGCTCAGAATTTACTAAGTGCTTTAACTTCATGGACATGTCTTCAAGGATTTATAACTTGAAATCTCAGCATTTCTAAAAGAAGTTCTATTCTGCAATGTTCTAGATCTCGTTGAGATCTACGATTCTTGTGTCAGAAGTTCTTCCTGAATCAACTTGCATCATGGTGAAAATTTGGCCAGAAGTTCTGAATCTATCATTTTTTCTTAGCACTTAGAAAAATTTCTAAGTGCTTAGAATTTTGACTTTTGATTTTCTTGATGAAACAAACTTCATATTCTAACATGTCTTAATGAAATACGACTCTTAAAACCCGATTTTGCTCCAAAAGTCAAAGTTTGAATTTTTAGTATGCATTTTGACCATTTTGCCCTTGTGCTAACTTCCAACCCTAAATGGATGTATCACTGCTGCAAACTTGAGTCATGGAAGATCTTGTGAGAAAATCCTTGAGGAATAAGAGGGAAAATTTTGGGGTACAACATATGCCCCTGTTCAATCTTCTTAAACCTGAGGAGTTAGATTGGTGAGCCCGCCATTCGTGACTTGAAGGTGGAAGATGATTGAACACTAGTGCCCATAAATTTGCACTCGATGATGTGTTAGTTGACTGTGTAGGGAATGGGCTTTAGAGATGCCATTCAGAGTAACTGGGGAAGGTATCAGGGTAAATCTTTTGGTTGATTTATACTGAAATGGTAGATGTCTTCTACCTGTTGATTTTCCTGTAAGGAAAAGATTAGTTGCATGCAGATGTATGCATGGTGTAATGATGTTATCAAAATAAATGAGAGTATGTTGTATGCATTTGTCATGTATGTGTTATGGTTTATGAATGTGATGCATTTATTGCATTGTATCTTTGTCTAGGAAAATAAATCCTTAACAACATGTTGGGGATACTTGGGAGGCTAAATCCTGAACCGTTGTTAGAGAGTAGGTGCATCTTCTACTTGGTTTAGGACATTTCTGCTGGGAATTCCTGTTCTGTTGTTTGAGGAGAAACTCCGCTGGGGAATATTGGCTTGTTTAAGAAGACTCTGTGGGGAATGTTGATCTCTTCTTGGAGGAATAAAGTTCAAGAACTTTGGTTGTCCATTGCTCTGCTTGGGTAATTATTCCTAACTGGAGAGCGTTGGAAGTTAGCTGTTATCTGGTCGAAATCTAGGCTTGGCAGAAAACTGTTGGGGCTGATGAAGTTGACTGTTATTGGTCATATTCTAGGCTTTGCAAAAAAATTGCTTGAAGTTAAACTATTATCTGGTAAGGTTCCAGGCTTCACAGTGACTTACTGGGGAAGATTAAATTAACTGTTTTTTGGTCGGATTCCAGGATTCGTAGAAAATTTATTGAGAGGATGAAGTCAAATTGTTATCTGGTCGGGTTCCAGGCTTCGCAGCAACTTACTAACATTAAACTAATATCTAGTCGGATTCCAGGTTTTGCAGATTTCTGAGGTGGATGAAGTTAATTGTTATTTGGTCAGATTCCAGGCTTTGCAATAATTTACTTGAAAAGATGAAGTTGAACTGATATCTGGTCTGGTCCAGGCTTCACAGTAACTTGTTGAAATGATGAAGTTGAACTAATATCTGGTCGGGTCCAGGCTTCACAGTAACTTGCTAGGGGTAGAGGAAAACTCTATTGGGGAAAGAAGTTTAAACCCTTGCCTGGTTGAGTCCAAGTTTTTCAATATCTCGAGGAGTTAAACTATTATCTGGTTAGGTCCAGGCTTCATAGTGTTTTGAGAAGTCAAACTATTATCTGGTCGGGTCCAGGCTTTAGAGTAACTGAAAGTTGAACTATTATCTGGTCGGGTCTAGGCTTCATAGTATCTTGAGAAGTTACACTATTATCTGGTCGGGTCCAGGCTTCATAGTATCTTGAGAAGTTACACTATTATCTGGTCGGGTCCAGGCTTCATAGTGACTGAAAGTTGTACTATTATCTGGACGGGTCTAGGCTTCATAGTATCTTGAGAAGTTACACTATTATCTGGTCGGGTCCAGGCTTCATAGTGACTGAAAGTTATACTATTATCTAGTCGGGTCCAAGCTTCATAGTATCTTGAGAAGTTACACTATTATCTGGTCGGGTCCAGGCTTCATAGTGACTGAAAGTTGTACTATTATCTGGTCGGGTCCATGCTTCATAGTATCTAAGAGTTGTTGAATATGAAATGATTCTGTTGAGGAGCATATTGTTTTGTTGGGGAATAAAACCTTGTTAAAGAGAATATGACCTGCTGGAAAGATGAATTTCTTAGTAAGAAATCCACAAGGCTTCTTCTTTTAAGACCAACTCAACTGGGGAGAGGATTTTCGAGAGGTTGAAACTCTGACCGAGGTTTGCATAAATCCAACTTTGTGGACAACTTTGTCGGGGCCAAGGTTTATTGTAACAGGCTCTGTGGGGATAATTCTAACGAGATAACTCTGTGGGGATATCTCAACTGCATTAAACAAATACTCGTTGCTGCTTGGCAGGACATATTTGCTAAATAGTTTAATTATGTTCATGTGTATATGTTCGTTCAACTTTAGTCATTGGACATCTTTGCACTCAAAACAAAACGAAAAGTTTACACTTTTAAAGTATATTTGTATTGATGTTTTGCCCATGAATAGACATTTTTGTACAAAGAGACGGAGATCCTAGTAAGAGGAAATCATCGAAAGGAAGACAAAATTGAAAACAAATATAACAGCCATGCAGAAATGATCTCATTGCGTTCCAACTATACTATCGCCTCAATGTCTTCGAACGTCCCTTGCCATTGACAGAAGTTGATTGGATTAATCTTGGACCGTTTGAACTCGGAGCTTGGTAATAAAGTCGATTGTGGTGATTCCACGGGACATAATCATACGCTTTCAATCCTTATTTTTTTCCTGGACCACCCTTTCGGGTTTTCAGCCCACCAGGATATCCATTTTTGCCCAAGTTTCCCTTTCGGGTTTTCAACTTGACGGGTGTATAATCTTTTGCATATATCCCTAATTTTGGCCCAAACCTTTGGTTTGCCGGGATGCCCTTATCTTACCTAGGTGTGTCAACCTAACGGGTCTCTTATGCATAGTATTTTTAACTATGTCCATGTTCACAGGATGCGGGAAATCTTCACCGTCCATAATAGTCAGCATCATGGCACCGCCAGAGAAAACTTTCCTAACAACAAATGGCCCTTTGTAAGTGGGAGTCCATTTGCCCATGGGGTCGCCTTGTAGAATAATGATGCGCTTTATTACCAAGTCACCAGCTTGATATACTCGAGGCCTGATCTTTTTGTTGAAAGCCTTGACGATACATTTTTCGTACATTTGACCGTGACAAACAGCAGCCAATCGCTTTTCATCGATCAAGTTCAATTGATCCAATCTTGTCTGAATCCATTCGTCTTCTTCTAAGTCTGCTTCATTCATAATCCTTAGTGAGGGAATTTGAACTTCCACTGGCAGGACAACTTCCTTGCCATAGACCAAAGAAAAGGGAGTTGCCCTAGTTGATGTTCGAGCTGAAGTACGGTAGCCATGCAGAGCAAATAGTAACATCTCATGCCAGTCTTTGTAGGTCACTACTATCTTCTGCATAATCTTCTTAATGTTTTTGTTGGCTGCTTCCACTGCGCCATTCATTTTAGGTTTATAAGGAGAAGAATTGTGATACTTGATTTTGAATTGAGTGCAAAGTTCCGTAATCATATCATTATTGAGATTGGTCCTATTGCCAGTGATGATCCTTTCGGGGATACCATAGCGGCAGATGAGGTTATGTTTGATGAATCTGGCTATCACGCTCTTTGTGACTGAAGCGAATGAGGCAGCTTCAACCCATTTGGTAAAATAGTCGATAGCGACCAGAATGAAGCGATGCCCATCGGAAGCAGTAGGTTTAATCTCTCCAATCATGTCAATGCCCCACATTGCAAATGGCCACCGAGCGGTCATGACATTTAGAGGAATATGAGATACATGGACCTTGTCAGCATAGATTTGGCACTTGTGGCAAGTCTTTGAGTGATGATGGAAATCTGTCTCCATTGTTGACCAATAGTAACCAGCTCTCAAGATTTTCTTGGCCATAGTATGTCTGCTAGAGTAAGTTCCAAAGAGACCATCATGCATGTCTTCCATAATTTCCTCTGCCTCCTTCTTGTCCACACATCGTAGTAGAGTAGAATCATGGTTGCATATGTACATGATTTCATTGCTTAGGAAGAATTTGGCTGAGAATCTTCGTAAGAACTTTTTATCATTGATGGATGCTTCTTCGGGGTACTCTTGTGCTTCAAGGTATCTCTTCACCTCATGGTACCATGGCTTCTCGACATCAGTGTCAAGCTCATAGCAGTGTGTAGGTTCGTCAAATATCTCAATTGTAATCATAGGAGCTTCGTTGTCCCATTTGACTTTGAACATAGAAGACATTATGGCCAAAGCATCGTCTAACTGATTTTCTTCTCTAGGGAAGTGTTCAAAGGTGATCTCTTCGAAGTAAGGAATCAAAGATAGCACAAGCTCCTTGTACGGGATAATATTAGGGTGTTTGGTGTCCCAATATCCATTTACTTGGCTAATCACTAGAGCAGAATCTCCGAACACATTCAAGTGCTTAATCCTTAAATCAATGGCAACCTTTAGGCCCGAGATGCATGTCTCATATTCAGCCATGTTATTTGTACAATCGAAGCACATTCCGGCAGTGAAAGGGGTGTGGCAACCTTCAAGGGATATGATTATGGCCCCAATTCTGTTACCCAAAGCGTTGGAATCCCCATCGAAGACCATAGTCCATCGGGATCCTTATTCAGCTCCGTCATATGGTCCAAGTTTCGCGCAGTCGGTCACTAGCATGATATTCTCATCTGGGAATTCAAAGTTCATAGACTGATAGTCATCAACAATATGATGGGCCAAATGATCTGCCAATACGCTTCCTTTGATGGCCTTTTGTGTTGTGTATTGAATGTCATATTCAGTCAAAATCATCTGCCATCTAGCTATCTGTCCGGAAAGCGCAAGTTTCTCGAAGATGTACTTGATAGGGTCCATCTTAGAAATCAACAGAGTGGTATGAGTCAACATATACTGTCTTAGCCGGCAAGAAGCCCATGCCAGAGCGCAATAAGTTTTCTTGAGAAGTGAATATCTGGTTTCACAATCGGTAAACTTTTTGCTCAGGTAATAAATGGCATGCTCTTTTCGGCCAGACTCGTCATGTTGGCCCAACACACACCCCATAGAATTCTCTAGCACAGTTAAGTACATGATAAAGGGTCTTCCTTCAACTGGAGGCATGAGGATAGGAGGTTCTTGCAGATATTCTTTGATTTTGTCGAAGGTAGCTTGACATTCATCATTCCATCTGGCTACTTGATCTTTCTTCAAGAGTTTGAAGATTGGCTCACGGGTAGCAGTTAAGTGAGATATGAAGCGGGCGATGTAGTTAAGATGACCCAAGAATCCTCTAACCTCCTTTTCAGAATGGGGAATTGGCATTTCTTGAATGGCTTTTACCTTTGCAGGAACAACTTCGACGCCTTTACCGCTGACAACAAAACCTAGAAGTTTTCCAGATCTTACTCCAAATGTGCACTTATTAGGGTTCAACATCAACTTGTACTTTTTCAGCCTCTCGAATAGATTTGATAGGTGATTGATATGCTCCTCTTTAGTTTGTGACCTTGCAATCATATAATCCACATATACCTCTACTTCATGATGGATCATATCATGAAACAAAACTACCATAGCCCTTTGATATGTTGCTCCTGCATTCTTCAGTCCGAATGGCATTACCTTGTAACAGAAGGTGCCCCATTGCGTAACAAAGGTGGTCTTCTCCATGTCTTCAGGAGCCATCTTAATTTGATTATAGCCTGTTATCGACCAACACGTCAATATGAGGTAGAGGGAAGTCATCCTTGGAACTTGCCCTATTCAGATCCCTATAATCTACGCACATACGAACTTTTCCGTCTTTCTTTGGCACTGGAACCACATTCGCAACCCATTGGGGATAAGATGTCACGGCTAGGAATCCTGCATCGAATTGTTTCATCACTTCAGCTTTTATCTTTTTAGACATGTTGGGCCGCATGCGAAGAACTTTTTGCTTGACAGGAGGACAATCTTCCCTTGTTGGTAGACGATGAACTACAATGTCGGTATCCAACCCTGGCATATCTTCATACAACCAAGAAAACACTTCCACGTAGTCATGTAACATCTGGACCAATTTGATTTTGACATTGTTTCCTAGGTTGGTGCCGATCTTTACCTCTTTCTTGTCTGTATCGGTACCTAGGTTAATGACTTCAACTGACTCCTCATGCGGCTGAAAAGCTTTTTCCTCTTGTAATAGAAGTCTGGCTAGTTCTCCAGGTATTTCACAATCTTCCTCGCCTTCGTCTTTGGATTGGTTAATTGGATGTTCGAAATTATAGTTGGCAATAGTAGAGTCATTGGCAATGAGATCCGGAGTGGACGAGGACCTGCAAGAGTGTGTGTGTATGCATGTAAGATACATGGCTATTTTGGAAAACACGTTGAAGAAAAAGAAAGACAATGAGAACAAAAATTTGAATGCAAAAGTCCAATGGTTTATATTTAATGATCATATAATAAAATGAAAATGAATAAAACCCTTAACAGATGGACCATAGTGCCTCGGGCAAGGCATGTGGCTTAAAAGTCATTGTTTAATATTACAGATAAAAGGTTCTTGAATTGATAGAAAGCAATAAACAAGTAATTACTCCTCAATTAAGGAGATGGGAACGAAGTCCTTTGCGTTCCAATTGTTGAGCTCTGTTGTAGTAGGGTATACCCATTCTTCGAATGCATATTCATCATCGGAATCCTCCACAACATTTATTTCATGATTTCTAATACATAGAGGGGGATTTCCTGAGCGAGCGCGCCTCACTTATTTTTGAGCCTTGATAGTAAAACCCAACCCACATTTGTCTGATTTGAACGGGATCTCGGGGAGTTTCCCCCATGTATCACAACTTCCTTCTTTGATTGTGGCACGGGCGTCCTTAAATGAAACCATCTTTGGCACCACCCTATCAGCTTTGGGCATCTTGGAGGAAAATTTGGCAGTAGCAACCATAGGCGGAACAACTTCAAAAGCTTGGCACGGGGTTTCTATAAATTCGCCATCCATCTCCACATATTTGAAAGAAGTGAGGTGGCTTACCATGAACTCTTCCTAACTGCAAACAATGACAATTCTTCCCTTGACTGGGTACTTTAGCTTTTGGTGAAGCGTAGATGTTACTGCCCCTACTCCATGAATCTAAGGGCGACCCAGCAAACATGAGTAAGCATGACGGATGTCCATGATGTAGAAATTAGAGTTGAAAATCTGTGAGCCCACTTTGATCGGGAGATCCACCTCTCTATGAACTGTCCTTTTAAACCCATCGAAAGCCCTCACAATGATGTCACTCGGCTTCAAAACTAGTCCTTTATAGTCTAACCGGTCTAAAGCGCCCTTAGGTAGCACGTTTAAAGAAGAGCCAGTCTCAACCAGAACATGTGCTAGAGTAGTCCCCTTACATTCAACAGAAACATGCAGAGCTTTATTATGGTTTCTTTCAAGTGGTGTCAGATCAACATCCGAGAACCCTAAACTGTTATCGACTGTCAAGCTGCCACACAATTTTCAAACTGGTCAGTTGTGGTCTCATGAGGGACATGAGCCTTCTTCAAGAATTTGATTAATGCTCGGGCATGAGCGTCAGAACAAAGTAGAAAAGATAACATGGAGATCTTAGAAGGGGTTTGCCCCAGCTTCTCCACTATCTTGAAATCACTCTTCTTTATAATCTTTAAGATTTCATCCATTTCTTGAGCAGAAGGTTCCTCAACATCTTTTGCAGGCGTCTTTGTCTCAACATGCTCAACCACTTTCTCTTTACCTTTAATGCCAACACCAGACTTAGCAGCGGTGATGCGTACAGGTTCCGTTGTAGTGATTAGGGGTGAAATGTTGGGCGAAAAGATTCTCCCGGTTATGGTCACCTTACTAGAGCCAGTAATGTTACCAATGTCATCAGCTTTTGCTTTCTTCAATCCAAGCATCTTGCTTTACTCCATGGTAAAACACCTCAGCACCATAGTTCCACGACACTGCTTTGTTGGAAGAGTATGGAATTAGCCCAGGGGTAGTAATTATCAGAGGAGCAACAGTCGGTTCATTTGAAATCCTGATAGGACCCTTTGAGGAGATCCTAAAAGGCTTGTTTGAAATTGTTATGATAGAGAGGTCTTCAATCTTATTGGTCAAATTTTTGGTGGATGGAGTTTTCTCAAACAGGATCTCATGACTATTCATCAGGCGTTGAACGCTTCTCTCAGCCATTTGCATCCATTAGATTGTGTGGCACAACAATCACAGTCCTTCAAACAGCCAAGAAAACCCAGACTTTCAGCAGATTCTTTTTGACAATGGTTAACGGAGTAGTCAAGTCTTCGATGGAGGAAACAAAAATGGTGTCTTCAATTTCCTTGACACCTTTTCCATGGTTTGGCATTGGTGCCGTTATCACATTGGGAATTATAGGTGGATCGAATTTGATGGTCTTGTTGTCTATTAAGTTTTGAATTTTATTCTTCAGTGACCAGCATTGATCGGTCTCATGCCCGTGACTATTCAAGTGATATGCGCACTTGGTATTCAGATTGTATTTAGGTGAGGAGGTATTTGGATTGGCTGGAGGATCGTGCAGTGTCACTAAATTAGCCTTTAACATGTGTTGTAAGGCTTGGGATAATGACATGCCTATCCTTGTGAATTGTCTTCGTGGACCCTCAAATCATTGATGATTGGAAGATTGTCTTTGAACAGGAGTCTGGTTGGAAATCCGAACAGCATTAACGGACGGACGATTATCCTTCTTGGTATGGGCCCTTTCCCCATACACAACATTAGTTTCTTTCTTCCTAGTGAAGGGTTTCTTTATGGGATTGGAGGTGGAAGCAGATGCCATGGGGATTTTCCCGCTTTTGATACCACTTTCGACCCTTTCACCGGTTAGGATGAGTTCGGTGAAACCAGACGAAGAGCATCCAACCAATCAGTTAAAAAATGTACCAGACAGCGTACCCATAAACATATCAATATGTTCCATATCAGTTAATGGTGGTTGGACCCTACTGACAATATCCCTCCACTTTTGGGCGTACTCTTTGAATCCCTCGTTTTTACCCATCGTCATGTCTTGTAGTTGAACTCTAGTCTGCGCCAAGTCGACATTGTATTGGTATTGGTGATAGAAAGCAGTGGCCAAGTCTTCCCATGTATGGATACAGGAACCCTCCAATTGGTAAAACCATTCTAACTGAGTCCTAGCCAAGCTTTCTTGAAAGAAGTGAACCCAGAGTTTCTTGTCAGCATGTGCAGTTGTATTTTGCGCACATAAGACTTCAAGTGAAGCTTTGGGAAGAAAATCCCATCATATTTAACGAAGACTGGTATCTTGAATTTTTGGGGAATGACAACCCCAAATATTAAACCCAAATCATCAAAATCCAAACTAGGGATGGCTTGAATCTCAACGGCCTTCAATCTATCCTCTAGATGCTTGTACTTAACATCGGTAGGAGGATACTGCTCGTCAAAATAGTCTTCATCATCGGACACTTGATCATTGATACACCCAACCTGGGTGCTCTTTGCTCCTCCAATTTTATTTTTGTCTTCCTCATACGAATCCTCAACTACTGGTATCTGGAAGATCGACTCTCTGAATCTTTTACCCATGTTGAATAGGGCTTTCCTTTTTGGTTTCTTTTTGGATTCCAACAACGTCATTAACTCTTGTTTCCCCTTAGCCAAGGTTAGTAGAGTCTCTTGAAACTGGGAGTTTTGTGCTTGTAGGTCCTTCACTATTTTCTCGATATCCATCTTATTGAAATAAATAGCAGAGAGATAAGGAAACCTGTCGTGGAAAACCTGTTATATTATGATGCATGAAAGATGTGCATGCAAATGATTTCAAGGATTTATGAAATTTAAATTCGTCTAGACAAAGAATGAACAAACTTCAAATTGCATTAATTAGTTCAAAATGGTTACAACGTGCCTCTTGGGCTTACAAAATAAATTTCTAAGATAAAAAGGTCGAATGCATCCTCTTTGGTTCCAGGTAGGCGTTCAAACTCTATTCTTCATGTAGTTTCTTTGTAAGCTCCAAAACTCTTTTCTCACTTGCGTAGAATTGAGCTTCGAAGGCATCTCTCTCTTCCTTTAGTTGAATCCAACCCCTTTGCAGGTCTTCAAGAGAAGTAGGCACGTTGGGATGGAGGACAGTATACAGGAATTCTCCATTAGCAACAAGATCCATGATAACTAGTAGGATGGAGGGGGTAAGGCATCATGAGCTTCTGAGCACGAGCTCGTACCCACCTAAGATAAGGTTCAAAGGGAATAGAATTCTTGCATCCCAGAATCTCACTATCTGCTTTATTTACCATCATCCAAGCTCGCACAAACCTCTGACGGTAGCCTTGATCGTCGCTCTCGTAATCGAACACCACTCCTTGGATGAGCATATCATGAGGACCATCTCTTCGGGCATACCCAAATTATCGTAAAGCTAAGAAAGGGTTGTAAGTGATACCTCCCCTAATGCTAAGCAGAGGGACATTAGGGAATTCCCCACAACGGTCAATGATAGAAGTATCTTCCAAGGATCTTGAACACCAACGAATATCAGAGTGGGTGAGGGACATCATCCTTTGAGACCATGTCAATCTTTGCTCGTTCTTCAATGTTGATCGAGGTAGGTGCAATGTAAACCACTTGGCAAGTAGGGGAATTTAACACAAGAGAGTACCTCTTTTCTTCATGGTGCGGGTGTGGAAACAATGTAAGTTATCTCCCAACAAGGTAGGTATAGGATTACAAGAGAGAAAGACTTTGATGGCATCCATATCTATGAATTGGTCCGAGTTGGGAAAAAGAACCAAACCGTAGATGAGAAGGGCCAGGACGTTTCAAAGGCTTGAAAATCCATATCTTCCCAGAATGAACGAGCCTTCTTCAATAAGAACTTGGCTAGGAACCCTTTAACTCCGCTTCTTGTCTCCAAATTTGCTATAATGTCGGCTCTCTTCAGATGCAAAGCTTCGGCAATGACTTCAGATTTCAGAATCCCTTCTAAATTGGTGAACGGTGCTTGATCAAGCACAGACACTCCTAATATTAAAGAGAATTCTTCTAGAGTTGGCACCAACTGATAGTCAGGGAAAGTGAAGCAATGATGCATGGGATCAAAGAATTGGAAGAGCACACACATCATCTCTTCTTGGAAATTGGCGGTAGCCAAACTGAGGATTCGACCATATTTCTTGGTGAAAGGAGAGTCTTCAGGCACCCTCGATGTTATTTCTTAGAGTTGAGGGTGTGCTTTCACGAAGCTGATTCTGATGGTATTCCTTCGGACGGGATTCATGGCCTATAAAACAAAGCAAAGATAAATTCCTAAATCCCTGAAATGGTTAGTGAGAATGCTTATGATGTTATGATGTTTATGATGTTATGTACAATTAAGAAAGTTGTTATGTACACACAAAGCAGACAAGTCCTTAGGTTTAGGCTTGCATGGAGTTGATAGGTAAGTACCCTTTTGAAGTTTAGTTGGCTTAACCTGTCTTAGAAAGTAACCGAGTTCTAAGGGATCTCAATATCAATGACTTTTCTTTTAGGCATTGTCTCAGCACAATCAATCTTTTCTTGCGGTCGAGATATCCCAAAATTCCAATCTCAATGTGTGTAGTATCGAGTATCAACCAATTTTCAGCTTTCCACTGAAACCGGTTATCTCACTACTTCCTAATGGCCAAGTTGTTCAATTAAGGTTCTAAGGTCAGTTAGTGCTTCATTTAACACAAGGGATACCGGTACCAACAAATGTGTCACACTAACATATCCATTGTTTCAACCATATCGGTCTATGCCGTACAGTTTCCATAATCTATTGCTACTTACCTAAAAGGTATCTCAGATCCGGGTAGAGGATAAAAACAAGCCCAATACAAAGAACCAAAATGTAAAGCAAACAAGTTAAACAAAGAAAATCAAGTAAAAGTCATCTAGCCCTAAGGTAAGCCCACTTTTAAGATAATCCCCAGCAGAGTCGCAAGCTTTGTAACACGGTGGGAGAACTGACTTGGGATGTTTTGCGTTTGATCGCAATTGTTGCGGATAGCAAGAGTCGCCACTAACTTTTCTTTTATCCAAATAAAGGAAAGGGTGAAAAGAACAGGAAATACCTTTTGAGATTATTTTCTTCAGTTCGGGGGGTAGATTATGAAAAGGGAAGGTGTTAGCACCCTTTTCATCCATAGTTATCTATGGGCTCTTAGTTTCTTGCTAGATCAATGCTTTTGTTTGAAAGTGTGCTTTGTGGTGGTTTTTGAAAGTATTTTAAAAATCGCCTTCATTTAGGAAAACTTTGTAATGATTCTCGTTTCTATAAGAATGCATATAAAGTGTTGGACTTTTGAAAATATTTCATGGAAAGTGTTGGTGCAATTGAAAAGGTGTTTGTTTTGAAAATGAACAAGCAACTAAGAACGTTTCTATCTACTCAAAAGTATTTGTTCTTTTCCTCCTCCTTTAGATGTTGCTATCTTACCATTGGTTGGTAAGAAGCTTTATCTTTGGATGTAAAGGGACGGGCGTGGGTCATCGTATAGTCATGAATAACAATGTTGTGAGATATGTTAGCATTTTTCTTGAGGGACTAAGATCATTTGAAAGACAACATTTGAAGCGTCATCGAGGGACTATGGTCTTTTATTTTGATTGTTTTTGCTAAGACATCTCACGTGTATAACATGACCATTTTTCATAAGGAAATAAGTGGAGTTAACCCTAGGGGTGAATGTGTGAATAGTGTTTGTATTTCATGCTTGATTTATCTTTGAATTAATGTTTTCTAAGCATTGATTTTATCTTCCCATACAAATCCTAATTACTAGCATTTATATGAAAGTGATAAATTGCGGAAAGTAAATATTCTACGCTATTACAAACATTAGGGGGATGGCGTGTACAAATTTACAAATGGGGATTGCAAGAAATTAAGGTCCTAATTATCCATTACAACCATATTGAAATAACGTACAAGAAATGTAAACTAGGCTTATTTTGTTTTTGTTAAGAGAAGAAATAAATTTGCTTAAGAAAATATTTTAGTCTTTTTGTTTTAAAAGAAATAAAGCCAAGTGCATGAATATAAGGTATTTTTGGGGTTTTTGATTAATGAAAATAAAAGCGATGATAAAAATAATAAGGGAATAAGAGTCAAAATCAGCGCGTTGCTGGAATAAAAGAGAGCAGAAGTTCTGACTCTGGTGTGCTGCAAGTCAGAAAGAAAATGTTAGCAGGAACGGGGAAGGCCAGAAGCTCTAGATCCGGAGGCATTAAAGTTTTGGGGTTACTGGGAACAAAGGAAAGCCTAGAAATTTTGATTGCTAAGGGAGTCTAGAAGTTCTAGTGCAGCTGAAAATCTAGAAGTTCTAATGTCACTGGAAGGTCAGAAGTTCTGGTTGTTTGAGAGATCCTGGAAGTTCTAATGCAACTGGAAACCTAGAAGTTCTGATAATGGGCAAATAAGGTGTCAATGTTGTTGGATGGGAAAATCTAGAAGTTATGGTCCAGGATCACTATTTTGTCAAACAAATGGGAGGGGGTTTATTTAGAAGTTCTGGTCTAGGTTATTGTTTGGCAAATAATGGGGTAAAAATGTCAGGAAATAAACATAAAAGGGTGTTTCTAGGGCTAGAACTCAGGACCCTTAACACTAATGTTTTATGTGCGCGCTCTCTACCACTGGGGTGACTATACATCCGGTATTAGAAGCAAAAACATAAAAAAGTAAGTTTTGATGATGGAGTTAATCTCCTTCTCCATGCCAACAAGAGTATCTGCAACTTAGTCATTTCTCAACAAAAATGGAAAGTGCAAGCATACCAGTTATGGCAAATTTCATCAAGGTTTCAGAAATACAAAGCATCAAAACTGTAAACCAACAACAGGTGTGAACTTTGATAATCTTAATTCTGAACCCTAATTTCCTCAAGAGGTTCTGATATGAAATTCTCTCTACTTAGTCCATATACATGCAGTCTATAAGTATGTACAAAATCAGAGCCATGATATCTACATTGTGTTTTTTTTAAATGCAAGCCTAACAATGCGTAAGTAATATAATAAAAGTCAGAAGAAGTTTACCTTGCAGCTGGAAAATGTTTTGTTAACTAGAGCCTGGTTCTGATTACTGTGATGTTCTGATCAGCTTCCTCAAGTTCTCAAAAAGCTGAAGCAACTCTTAGCTTGATCTATGAATGATGGGAATGTTCTAGTGCAATCAAGGTGCAAAATTCTGGTTTTTTTTGAAAGAAATAGTGGTGAATACTGTTTTACAGTTTGAAAACAGAAGTTGGGGAAAGCTTCTATGTGTATACTAGAAACTGTATGGATGATTTGATCAAGAAACGCACAAGAAAAATTGGAGTCTGGATGCAAAAAACAGAAGCTTATCAGGTTTTGTGTTTGGGTTGTAGTTTCAAGTTCTTGGGAATTTTCAACAAGGTTTCAGGGCTTTTTCTCAAATCTTCAACCTCTTTAACAGTTGCAAATGGAGTTCAATTTATAGGCGAAGCATTTTGGAGCTTGGAGAAGTCAAGAGTACATTCATCATATGTTATGGCGTTGACTTGTTCTTTAAGCAAGTTTGGACAAGTATGGTTCAAGGCACAAAGTAGAGTGGTTAGCAGCTTTAGATGTTCCTAATCCGAGTTTGTAAGCATGATTTATGGAGAAGTACGCTCAGAAGCAAAAGTAAGGTATGGGCCCAACATAAACTTTGTACAAAAGTTTACTTTCCAAGGATAGCAGTGGAACTTCTATGCCACACGTGGGAAGATCCTTTGGATAAAGACTCAAAAGTGGGTGTGAGCATTAAATGATGATGAGATTTAACAAATAGGAAAGCCTACAACATGAGATTCTACAACAAACTTGAATTTGGATAAGAAGTTCAACATGAAAGTAACTTGGATTAAGAATAAATGTCCAACTTCTGATCTTTAAATCTCCCTGTTCCAGCATGATCTGAAGGAGTTCTCAGAATTTTCAGAAAGCTTGTAACATGCTTTATAAGACCTCTTTGAATTACTCTTGCAAACTCTGATTGTTCCTACGTAAGAACTGGCCCAGAAGTTCTAACCAAATTCTGACGGAAATGCTCAAAATTTACTAAGTGCTTTAACTTCATGGACATGTCTTCAAGGATATATAACTTGAAATCTCAACATTTCTAGAAGAATTTATGTTCTGCAATGTTCTAGATCTCTTTGAGATCTACAATTCTTGTGTCAGAAGTTCTTCCTGAATCAGCTTGCATCATGGTGAAAATCTGGCCAGAAGTTCTGAATCTATCATTTTTTCTTAGCACTTTGAGAAATTGCTAAGTGCTTAGAATTTTGACTTTTCTAAAGTAATTTTGAATTTTGATTTTCTTGATGAAACAAACTTCATATCCTAACATGTCTTGATGAAATATGACTCTTGAAACTTGATTTTGATCCAAAATTCAAAGTTTAACTTTTTAGTGTTCATTTTGACCATTTTGCCCTTGTGCTAACTTCCAACCCTAAATGGATGTATCAGTGCTGTAAACTTGAGTCATGGACGATCTGGTGAGAAAATCCTTGAGGAATGAGAGGGAAAATTTTGGGGTACAACACACTGTCTTCCAGGTTAGCACCAATCTTGACTTCCTTCTTATTTGCCTCAGTACTCATGTTTATCACTTCAACTGGTTCTTCATGCGGTTGAATGGCCTTTTCCTATAGTATCATGAGTCTGGTGAGTTCCCCAGGAATTTCATAATCTTCTTCACTTTCGTCTTTGGCTTAATATATTGGATTTTCAAAGTCATAGATGGCAATAACATAATTGTTGTCAATGAGATCAGGAGTGGTTGTAGATCTGCAAATGTGTGTGTGCATGTAAGGTCACATAGCTATTTGAAAATGCAGTAAAGTAAAAGAAAGAAAAAGAGCGCAAAATTTGAATGGAAAATAGTCCAACGTTTTTCATTAAAATGACCATATGGCATATGAAAATGACAAACCCTTAACAAATGGACCATTGTGCCCCGGGAAAGGCGCATGGTTTAAAGTCATTGTTTTAATGGAAATTACAGACAAATTTCTCAAAGTAATAAAAAGTAGGAAATGGTAATTACTCATGGCTGAAGGAAATTGAGATGAAGTCCTTGGTCTACCAGTTGTTGAGTCCTCTATCAGCAGTTGGGTAGATCCAATCGTCCCAGTCACCGTTACTTTCAGAGTCTCCAAGAGCATTAACTTCATTGTTGCTAATACGGAGAGGCAGTTTCCCAACACGAGCATGTCAACCTCTTTTTGATCCTTAGAAATGAAGCCCAACCCAAACTTGTCTGACTTGTATGAGATATCAGGAAGTTGTCCCCAAATGGTGCAACCTCCATCTTTAACTACGGAACGCGCATCTTTGAGAGAGGCCATCATTGGTGTATCCTTAGTAGCTTTGGGAGTGACAAGAGTGTCCTTGGCAACAACAATCATGGAGGTACCACTTCAAAAGCTTGACAAGGAGTCTCAATGAATTCACCATCCATTTCGACATATTTGAATGAATTCAAATGACTAATCATAAACTCTTCCTCCCCACAGACGGTGACAATTTTCCTTTTGACCAGGTACTTCATCTTTTGATGTAATGTGGAGGTAACCACACCTGCCCTATGCATCCATGGGCGTCCTATAAATCAAGAGTAGGCGGGGCGAATATCCATTACATAAAATGTTGAATTGAAAATTTGAGACCCTACCTTGATCGGGAGATCAACCTCTCTGTGGACCATTCTTTTCGAGCCATCAAAAGCCCTTACTATAATATCACTAGGCTTCAACACCAGTCCGTCACAGTCTAGTCTATCCAGAGCTCCTTTTGGTAAAACATTGAGGGAGGACCTAGTATCCACTAACACATGTGCTAAAATGGTACCTTTACACTCAATGGAAACATGTAGAGCTTTATTGTGATTCTTCCCTGCCGGAGTCAAATCTGCGCCTAAAAAGCCCAAATCATTGTCAGAAGTCGATCTTGCTACACAGTTTTCAAATTGGTCAGCAGTAGTTTCTTGTGAGACATGAGCATTTTTCAGGAATTTTAGAAGAGCTTGAGCATGCGCTTCGGAACACAACAACAAAGACAACATGGATATCTTCAAGGGTGTCTGCCCCAATTGTTCCACTATCTTGTAGTCACTTTTTCGGATAATTTTTAGAATCTCCTCCATCTCTTGGCTAGATAGGTCCTCAATTACAACATCTTTGTGGGTGCCTCCGACCGGGAAGGCTCAGTCATTCTTTCATTTCCTCGAGTATCAACAATAGGTTTAGCAGCAGAAATACGAATGGGTATTGTAGTAGTGGTTGTTGGAGGAGAGATCTCCGAAGAGAAGATCCTTCCCTTCCTAGTAACTTTACTTGATCTAGCAATGTTTGTAATCTCAACATTCTCATCTTCAACAATCAATGGGTTTTGTTTGATGCCATGATAATACACTTCCACCCCATAGTTCCAGGGCACTGCTTTGTCGGAAGAGTAGGGGATTGGCCCTGTTGTGGTGATAATCAGTGGCGTTATTCTTGGTTCAGCAGAAATCCTAATAGGACCTTTGGAGGTGATCCTAACATAAGTGTTTGAAATGGTAATGATGGACACGTCTTCAAACTCTTGAGATACACTTTGGGTCAAACTTTTCACAAATGGAGTTTTATCAAATATAATTTCATGGCTATCCATTAGGTGTTGGACACCTTTCTTTAACCATGTGCATCCATTAATTTGTGTAGCACAATGGTAAAAGTCTTCAAAACAACCTGGGAATATTCTGGCTTTCAACAAATTCTTATTAACGATCTTCAAAGGAGTGGTCAAATTATTGATGGAGGAAACAAAAGAGGCATCTTCAATAGCATTGAAACCCTTACCATGACTGGGCATGGGTGCAGTGATCACACTGGGAGTTGGAGGAAGGTCAAATTCAATTGTCTTGTTGTCAATCAGGTCTTAAATTTTATTCTTGAATGCCCAATAATTGTTGGTGTCATGTCCGGGACTGTTTGACTGGTAGGCGCATCTTGCATTGTGATTGTATTTTGGTGAGGATGTATTGGGATTTTGTGGAGGATCTCTTAGTGAAATAAGCTCGACTTTCAGTAAATGTTGTAGCACTTGAGGCAAGGACATACCAATCTTGGTGTACTATCTTGGTGGAGCATTCGACCTTTGTTGGTTAACTTGTTGTTGTGGTTGTTGAGTAGAAGTTGGATTAGAAATTAATACCGCACTTACTGACTGATGGTGGTCCTTCTTAGCATGGCTCCTTGATCCACACACGACATTAGTTTCCTTTTTTCCAGTAAATAGGTTTTTCATAACATTAGAGGTGGAGGCCATGGGTATCTTCCCTTTTTAATCCCGCTTTCTACCCTTTCGCCGGTCAAGATCAATTCAGTAAGTATGAATGATGAACTTCCAATTAGTAAGTTGAAGAAAGGACCAGTTAGTGTTCCGATAAAAATGTCTACCAATTCTCTATCAGTTAAAGGTGGTTGCACCCTGCCATCTAAGTCTCTCCATTTTTGAGCGTATTCCTTGAAGCCCTCATTTGAACTCATGGTCATGCCTTGCAGTTGCACCCGAGTTGGCGCAAGATCAGTGTTATATTGATATTGGCGGTAAAAGGCAACAACCAAATCCTCCCAGGTATGGATATTGGTCCCTTCCAATTGGTAAAACCACTCCAACTACGTTCTAGATAGACTTTCTTGAAAAAAGTGCACCCATAGTTTACTATCGGTGCTATGCGGTTGGATCTTACGAACATAGGATCTTAGATGAAGCTTCAGACAGGAGATCTCATCATACTTGGCAAGAACAGGGATCTTGAATTTATGGGGATGACTACCCCAGGTACCAAACCCAAGTCTCCAACCAAGCCATACATTGCTTGAATCTCTATAACTTTTAATCTGTCTTCTAGTTGCTTATATTTGTCGGCGGCGGGTAGGTATTGCTCATCAGAATAATCCTCGTCCTCGAAAATTTGGTTATTCCCACCCCTGGCACGGGTGCCTCTAGTATCTTCATTTTGATTATCATCCTCCTCAGAGGAGTCCATTTCAATTTGAACTTGTCGGGCAAGGCCTTTGAACCTCTTCCCCATGTTTATCACAACTTTCTTCTTGGTCTTCTTCTTTGTAACGAGAAGCGTCATCTTTTCTTGTTGGCCTTTTTCCAAGTTGAGGAGAGTTTCTTGGATGAGTGTGTTGAGTTTGCAAGTCCTTAACGGTTTTCTCAAGATCCATCTTGTACTGAAATAAACAATAGAAAGATGAGGAAACCTGTGTGAGAAAATATGCTTATGGTATGATGCATGTTATGCGGATGCCATGTTTTCAAGGACTTTAAGGAATTTAAATTTTCTAGACAAAAAGAAGACAAAAAACATCGATTTCATTAATAAGTTCCATAATTACAAATGCCTCTTGGGCTTACAATGGAAAAAAAGCAAAAAGGCCTTAAAGAGACAACAAAATAAACTCCTAAAACAAAAAGACTCAAATATCCCACGAACGCATCCTCTTTGGTGCAATGTAGGCATTCAGGCTTCGCTCCTCATGAAGTTGCCTTGTGAGCTCTAACACTTTCTTCTCACTTTCATAAAATCAAGCTTCAAATGTGTCTCGTTCCCCCTTGAGTTGAATCCATGATCTCTGCAATTCCTCGAAGTCGGTAGGCATGTCAGGATGTAGAATGATATAAGGAGCATCCCCTTCGGAAACTGGTTCCATAATCACAGGTATGATGGATGGATACGGGATCATTAGACTTTGAGCATGAGTTCGTACCCATTTTAGGTAAGGCTCGAGAGGGATGGGATTTTTATGCCCCAAAGTCTTATTATCAACCTTGTTTACCATGCCCCAAGCTCGTACAAACCTTTGACGATAACCTTGGACATTGCTTTCATAGTCGAATACAAAACCCTGGATAAGCGCATCATAGGGACCATCTCTTCGGGGATACCCAAACTGTCATAATGAAAGAGAAGGGTTATAAGTAATACCTCCCCTAATGCCCAAGAATGGAACATTAGGGAACTCTCCACAATGGTCAATGATGATTGTTGTAACCCAAAATTTTCCCTGTCATTTTTCAAGAATTTTCTCACAAGATCTTCCATGACTCAAGTTTGTAGCACTGATTTAGGTTTGGAATTGGCACAAGGGCAAAATGGTCAAAATGCACACCAAAAAGTCAAACTTTGACTTTTTGATAAAAATCAAGTTTCAAGAATCACATTTCATCAAGACATGTTAGAATATGAAGTTGGTTCACCAAGAAAATCAAAAGTAAAAATTACTTTGGAAAAGTCAAAGTTCTAAACACTTAGAAATTTTTCTAAGTGTTAAGAAAGTATGATAAGTTCAAAACCTTTGGCCAGATTTGCATCATGATGCAAGATGATTCAGGAAGAACTTCTGACACAGAAGTTGTAGATCTCAATGAGATCTAAAGCATTGCAGAACAAAACTCCTCCTATAAATTCTGGGATTTCAAGTTATAAATCCTTGAAGATATGTCCATGAAACTAAAACACTTAGTAAATTCTGAGCATTTCCAAGTCAGAATTTGATTAGAACTTCTGGGCCAGTTTTCACATAGGTACAATTAGAGTTTGCAAAAATGTTTCAAAAAGGGGTTACAAAGCATGTTACAAGCTTTCTGAAAAGTCTGAGAACTCTTTCAGATCATGTTGGAGCTGGGAGAATCAAAGATCAGAAGTTAGACATTTTTCTTAATCTAAATTATGTTTATGCTGAACTTTTGATCCAGTTTCAAGCTATGCTTCATTTTCTCATGTTGCAGGCCTTATTACTTGTTAAATCTCATCATAATTTAATGCTTAACCCAACTTTTGAGTCTTTATCCCAGTGTTTAAGCCTTTATCCAAAAGATCTTCCCACGTTGGCATAAAAGTACCACTATTGTCCTTGAAAAGTAAACTTTTGTACAAAGTTTATCTTCAGCCCATACTTTACTTTGTTTCAAAGTTTACTACCCTATAAATCATGCCTACAAACTCAGATTAGGCCTGTTTAAAGCTGCTAACCACCCTACCTTTCCTTGAAACCATGCTTGTCTAAACTTGCTTCAAAAGCAAGTCAACAATCCATAACACATGATGGTTGTACTCTTGACTTTTCCAAGCTTCTAAATAACTTGCCTATAAATTAAACTTCATTTTGCAAACTGAAGGAGGATTGAAAATTTGAAAAAATCCTTGAAACCTTGTTGAAATTTCCCAAGAACCTGAAAGTGCAACACAACCACAAAACCTGCTAGTTTCTGATTTTTGCATCCAAACTCTAATTTTCCTTGTGCGTTTCTTGGCCAAATCATCCATACAGTTTCTGGTATATACATAGAAGCTTTCCCAACTTCTGTTTTCAAACTGTAATACAGTCTTCACCACTCTCCATTTCAAAAATCAGAACTTTACATCTTGACTGCTCCAGAGCATTCCAACCATCCATAACTCAAGTTAAGGGTTGTTTTAGCTTTTTGAGAACTTGAGGAAGTTAACCAAAACACCACAATAATCTGAACCAGGCTCTAACTCACAAAATAATTTCCAGCTACAAGGTAAGTTTCTTCTGATTTTCATCTCATTACTTAGGCATTGTTAGGCTTGCAATTTCAAAGACACAATGTAGATATCATGGCTCTGAATCTGTACATATTTAAAGATTTCATTTATATGGCCTAAGTAGAGAGAATTTCAGATCATAACTTCTTGAGAAAATTAGGGTTTAGACTTAGGATTAGAAAAATCCATGCTTGCTTCTGGTTTACAATTTTGATACATTGTATTTCTGAAACCATGATGAAATTTTCCATGACTTCTATGTTTGCATTTTCCATTTTTGTTGAGAAATGACTAAGTTATAGATACTCTGATTGGCGTGAAGAATAAGATGAAGTTCATCATCAAAACTTATTTTATAATATATGTTTATGTTTTTGCTTATAATACCAGATGTATAGCCACCCCAGTGGTAAAGAGCGCGCGCATAAGGCATTAATGTTAAGGGTCCAGGGTTCTAGCCCCAGAAGCATCCTTTTATGTTTATTTCTTAAAATTTTCACCCCATTATTTGTCAAATAACATTCTTGGACCAGAATGTCTAGATAAACCCCCTCCATTTGTTTGTCAAAATAGTACTCCTAGACCAGAACTTCTAGATATTCTCATCTAACAACATCGTCACCTCACTTACCCATTAATAGAACTTCTAGCCTTCTAGTAACACTAGAACTTCTAGGTTTCCAGCTGCATCAGAACTTCTAGTCTCTCTCAGCAATTAGAACTTCTAGGCTTTCCATTGTTTCCAGCAACCCCGGAACTTTAGTGCGTCTGGATCCAGAACTTCTGGCCTTCCCTAATTCTGCTAACATTTTCTTTCTGATTTGCAGCACGCCTGATTCAGAACTTTTGCTCTCTCTATTTCTATTCTTTCAGCAACGCGCTGACTCTAACTCTTAGTCTCTTATTATTTTTATCATCATTTTTATTTTCATTAATCAAAAACACCAAAAATACTTTATGTTCATATACTTTGCTTTATTTCTTTTAAAACAAAAAGACTAAAAACATTTCCTTACGCAAATTTATTTCTTCCCTTAATAAAAACAAAACAAATCTATTTTACATTCCAATTCTTGTATATTATTTCAATATGGTTGTAATAGATAATTAGGACTTTAATTTCTTGAAACCCCCATTTTCAAATTTGTACACCCCATCCCCAAGTGATTGTAATAACGTAGGACATTTACTTTCCGCAATTTATCGCTTTCACATAAATGCTAGTAATTAGGGTTTGTATGGAAATATAAAATCAATACTTAGAAATCCCTAATTCAAGATAAATCAAGCATGAAATACAAAAAATTGCACACTTGCACCTCTAGGGTTAACTCCACTTGTTGCCTCATGAAAACATGGCCATGTTATGCATGTGAGGCATCTTAGCAAAAACAATAAAAAATACAAGATCATAGTCCCTCAATGAGGCTTCAAATGTTACCTTACAATTGATCTTAGTCCCTCAAGAGAAATTCTAAGATATCTCACGACATTGCTATCATGACTATACAATAACCCACACCCGTCCCTTTACATCTAAAGATAAGGCTTCTTATCAATCAATGGTAAGATAGAAACATCTAAAGGAGGAGGAAAAGAACAAAGACTTTTGAGTAGGTAGAAATGTTTTTAGTTGCTTGCTCATCTTCAAACACAAACACCTTTTTAAATGCACCAACACTTTCCATGAAATATTTTCAAAAGTCCAACACTTTGTATGCATTCTTATAGAGACGAGAATCATTACAATATTTGCCTAAACGTAGGCCCTTTTCAAAAATACTTTCAAAATCCACCACAAAGCACATTTTCAAACAAATCAAATGATCTAGCAAGCAACTAAGAGCACATAGATAACTATGGATGGAAAGGGTTCTAACAACTTCCCTTTTCATAATCTACCCCCTGAACTCAAGAAAATAATCTCAAAGGTCTTTCATGTTCTTTTCACCCTTTCCATTATTGGATAAAAGAAAAGTTTGTGGCGACTTTTGCTATCCGCAACAATTGCGATAAAACACAAAACACCCAAGTCAGTTCACCCACCGTATTACAGAACTGACGACTCTGCTAGGGATTACTTAAAAGTGGGGTTACCTTAGGGCTAGATCACCTTTACTTGCTTTATTTTGTTTGATTTGTTTACTTTTCAGTATGGTTCCTTGTTTAGGATTGTTTTGATCCTCTACCCGGGTCTGGGGCACCTTTTTAGGTAACTAGTAATAGATTATGGAAACTGTACAACATAGACCGATATGGTTGAAGCAATGGCTATGTTAGTGTGACGCATTTGTTGGTACCAGTATCCCTTGTGTTGAATCAAGGAGAATACAGGGTCGTTGAGCAGTGTCATGAAGCAGTAACTAACTTTAGAACCTTAATTGAACAACTTGGCCATTAGGGAGTAGTGAGATAACCGATTTCAATGGAAAGCTGAAAATTGGTTGATACTCGATACTACACTCATTGAGACTGGACTTTTGGGATATCTCGGCCGCAAGAAAAGATTGATTATGCTGAGACAATGCCTAAAAGAAAGGTCAGTGATATTGAGATCCCCTAGAACCTGGTTACTCTCTAGGAAAGGTTGAGCCAACTAAACTTCAAGAGGGTACTTACCTATAAACTCCATGCAAGCCTAAACCAAAGGACTTGTCTGCTTTGTGTATATGATTATTTGTACATAATAACTTGCTTGCTTTGCATACTTGTACATAACATCATGAAATCATACTATAACATTTTGAATAACCATTTGAAGGATCTCAAGGGTCTTTGATTCAAGATCATGCTGAACCAGACATCTATCAAGGGGCAAGAGGATTTATTCTTCTCTAACCAAACACCGTCAAAGACCAAAGCACGGTAACTTGAGTCAAGGGCTATGACCCATTTGACATAGTGAGCTTGATTCTCGTGGAAGGACATTCAACAATACGAAGTTCTTCACTCAAAGATGTGATCAAAGTTCAACTTTTAACATCTTCTTATGTCTACCCCCGCGAGATTCTTGAAAATATTGCATCCACGTGTCATGCATATCATCATAACAGATTTTCCCCACGCGGGTTTCTCATCCGCCTACTGTTTATTTCAGTAGAGATGGCTCTAGATCAAACAGTGAAGGATCTTCAAGCACAAAATGCTTAATTCCAACAAATTATCATGGATCTGGCTAAGGGGCAGGAAGATCTGAAAACACTCTTCACCAAAGAGAGTAAGAAGAAGACTAAGAAAAGGGCGGTCATCCTCAACGTGGGAAGAAGGTCCAAGGGGCATGCCTAACTAGCTCAAAAAGAAGATGCTTCTTCTGAAGAAGAAGACATCCAAGAAGAGGAAGCTAGAAGCATTAGGGCTAACATAGCTATTGATGACGAAGACTATTCCGAGGAGCAGTATCCACCGGCGAATGAAAAATACAAATAACTTGAAGACAAACTAAAAGCTGTGGAGATCCAAGTTGTGCCTGGCTTAGACTTAGGAGAAATGGGTTTGGTCTCTGGAGTTGTCATCCCACCAAAGTTCAAAATCCCTACCTTTTCCACGTATGATGGGGTCTCTTGTCCTAAGATGCATATGAAGTCTTATGTCCGCAAGATTCAACCATACACAACTGATCAGAAGCTCTGGATCCATTTCTTCCAAGATAGCTTAGCTGGGACACAAATTGAGTGGTTTTATAAATTGGAGAGTTCCCACATTCACACTTGCGAAGATCTAGCTGCTGCTTTCTACAAGCAGTACCAATACAATGCTGATCTTGCATCAACTCGTATGCTGTTACAACATATGACCATGCATTCCAACGAGGGCTTCAAAGAATACGCCCAAGAGTGGAGAGACGTGGCTGGTAGGGTGAAACCACCCTTAACTGACAGGGAGTTGATTGACATCTTTATGGGAACCTTGACGGGACCTTTCTTCAATCACTTAATCAGAAGCTCCTCAGCCGGGTTCACCGAGCTAATACTGACTGGCGAGAGAGTCGAAGCTGGCATCAAAAGTGGAAAGATCCAAGGAGATACATCCTCTGATACTCAGAAAAATCCATACAATAGGAAGAAAGAGTCCAATGTTGTGTACGGCCAAAAGGGTCATAACAAGAGCAACCATGACCAACATGTGGGGGCAGTCCTAATCTCCAGTCCTGCATCACGACGACAACAACAAAGGGGAAATCAGTGAAGGCAAGAAGAGACCAAAAGACGGTTTACTAACATCAACATACCGTTGTCTCAAGCACTGTAACACTTGTTGAAGATGAACCTGATTACGTTGATAGGACCTCATCCAAACCCTAAAACTTCTTCTCCTAACTACAATCTTGATGCAATATGTGCATATCATTCTGGCAGTCCCGGGCATGATACTAACGATTGTTGGGCGTTGAAATACAAGATTCAAAACATGATTAACGCCAAGGAGATCGAGTTTAATCCTCCAGAGGCTCCCAACGTGATCACTGCTCCTATGCCAAATCATTGAGAGCATCCTGTTCATTTTGAATTTTCAATTGTAATCTCTTTTGTTGTTCAAACATTTATCTATTAATGTCAAACTTTGTTTCATTGTTGCATCGCATATGTTTGTCTTGAATTCATCCATTTGTTTTCACTATATTTAAGCTATGCTTTTTACTCTCTTTATGACATACAACTCTTGCTAAAAGTTAGAATCCTTTAGAGAGAGGATGACGAAAACAATGCCATAATCTCATACAATATGCTTTTGAACAGACCTTGCTGACAATGTACAAACGTTATTTCAATTCCTAAATCCTGGAGTTATAAGGAAGTTAATCCCTAGTTAACCCCTTTAAGCTAAAGAAGTAGGAGTTTTATTTTCCACACAAATTGAAACCTTTAATCAAAACCTGGGGCAGGGTAGTTTCTCAGTTAACTCAAATGCGCGTTCAGTCGTAAACTTTCACCTCATATACAACGAGTGATATCAAAAACGTCCTTCTGAATCAAAAGACGGCGAAGGTTCCCTATCAAATAGGCAGTCACTATCTCTCAAGAGAAAAGCCACTAAGTCAAAACCTACGAAGGAGGCTTAAGAAAAACGGGGGCATCTCGCTGACCGTAATCTCAAAAACAAGAACAATCGGGAAAAATCAGGGATAATAAAAGAGGTCACTATAAATCCTCGACAACATGAAAAATGTTGCAAAAAATATTTCCTTCCGACAAACTTAACTTGTCTGAACCATCACCAAAACGTAATTCCATACTCAATTGGAGTTCAAACATACAATTAACTAAGTTTTGGACTGAAGAACATCACGAAGAACGGGCAGATACAAATACACTTTGAGCCTTATCATTTGTTTCTTAAACCGTGAACCAAACCACGTTACAATCCTTCAAAAGTCCTAATTGAAGCATGGGTTAGTTCGAAAGCACACTGTTACAAAAGGTATCCTGACTCCTGTAAGGCTTACTCCAAATCCTGAGTTGAATTTTCTTAAGAAAATTCTTTTATCTGCTAAAACGCATTTTCAAGACAAGCATAAACTATGCATTATTTGAATATCGTTGTTTGTATATGACTAATTGTTTGACAGTGAAGAAATTCACACGACTAATGTCCAACGAACGAAAGCTCTCTCAGTGGACAAAATCACTTCAAATGGGATGACACTCCCAATGACAGATCTCCTGTAAGCAAGGGGGCATCAGCATGATTACTGTCTAACACATCTGGGACAATCGAGGCAAGGTTCCAAAAAATCTCCCAAGAAATTCCGAGTAACTTAGCGCGGGTCTTTATCTAAATCACTTGGAACATTGAACTTGAATTCCAACAAAGGGTTAAGTACGGTCAGGCAAACAGTTCCTACAAATACTACAAACACTTTCTACTCGGGGCAGTGACAAATCTCCCACAAATTCCTTTTCATAGGGTGATCCCCAACCAGAGTTTCAATCTCTGAATACTTCTCCCCAACTGAGTTGATCTCAAGAATCCTCGAGGAGTTATGCAAAAAGAAAACACCTCTCCAACAGATTGGCGACATGGTTTATTTCCCCAATAAATGGAAAGATTCCCCAACTTGAATTTTCCTCTCAGACTATCACAAATCAAGGGACCACAACTCCTCTTCCCCAGTAGAATGCTATATAATCCCCAATGAGTTGCTGCAAAACCTGGGAGACAACCAGATAACAGTTAATTTCTTTGTCCCCAATAAGTTGTTAACTCCCTTTCTCTTCCATCAAGAGATATCTCCCCAGTAGAGCAACGGAAAACTGAAACTCCCGAACCCTTTCCCTCAAGCAGAAATCAACACTCTCCACAAAGTTTTCTTCTCAAGAAAAATCAACATCCCCTAGTGGAGTTCTCCTCAAAATAACAAAAACAGGAATCCCCAGCGGAAACATTCTAAAAAAAGGTCTGGAAAGGTGTGCATACACTTCATCCCCAACGACCGTTTGGGATTCAGCTTCCCAAAACTCCCCAGCACTTGTCAAGGATTTATTTTCCAAGACAAAATTACATTTCGATAATACTTCATGCATTATATTTACATACATGATAAATGCATACATCATAATCTCATTTATTTTGAGAACATCATTACGCCATGCATTTCATACATCGTGACATTGCATACAGCTAAATCTTTACCTTTTCAGGAAAGACCAAACAACAAATAAATATCATCAACAATTTTCAACAGTTCCAGATTAATACCTGTAACAAGACAGGACAACTATCTGTGGACAATCGATTGTAGATCAATACATGTAACAAGCCAGGAAAGCTATCTACATGAGCAGATTGAAGATTAATACCTGTAACAAGCCAGGAAAACTATCTTTCTTTCTAAGGTCAAAGATCAATACATGAAACAAGCCAGGGCAACTATCTACACGACAAACTGAAGCAACCCTACCCAGGTTCCTTCTTATTTCCAAATGAAGTTTTACACAGACTCATCATGAAGTAACCCTACCCAGGTTCCTTCTCAGACACTTCCATATGCAGTTTTATACGCACTCATCATGAAGTAACTCTACCCAGGCTCCTTCTCAATTCTAGATGTAGTTTTACACTGACTCATCATGAAGCAACCCTACCCAGGTTCATTCTCCTTTCCATATGCACTTTTACACGGACTCATCATGAAGTAACCCTACCTAGGTTCCTTCTATTAAATTCCAGATGAAGTTTCACATAGACTCATCATGAAGTAACTCTACCCAGGTTCCTTCTTATTTCCAAATGCAATTTTACACAGACTCATCCTGAAGCAACCCTACCCAGGTTAATTCTCTTAAATTCTAGGTGAAGTCTCACATGGATTCATCCTGAAGCAGCCATACCCAGGCTTCCCTCTCATATGTATCCTAAAGCAGTCCTACACAAGACCATCATAAATAAAAGAATATTCAAGACCTCTGCTGGTTCAGTTGAAATCAATCAATGGTTTATCCCGATTCCTTTCCGATAGACACTTTCTCTGGTTCAAATAAATCGCTTCAAAGATTTATTCTGATCCTTTTCCAATTAAAGAGTATTCAAGACCTCTACTCGTACAGTTTAAATTAATCAATGGTTTATCCTGATTCCTTTTCGGTAGATACTTTCTCTGGTTCAGATAAATCGCTCCCAAGATTTATTCTGATTCTTTTCCAGCTGAAGTCAAGCTTAGACTTAGTCTAATTCCTGTCAACAATCACCTTTGGATGGCATCTATAAGCCCATCTCTGACAACTCTCCATCATCTCTCCAAATGGAATCTTTAAGCCCATTCCCTACATAATCAACAACCACATCATCGAGTGCAAATTTCTGGGCACTTTAGTGTTCAATCATCTTTCACTTTCAAGTCACGAATGGCAGACTCGCCAATCTAACTCTTCAGGTTTAAGAAGATTGAACAGAGGCAGCTGTTGTACCCCAAAATTTCCCTCTCATTTCTTAAGAATTTTCTCACAAGATCTTCCATGACTCAAGTTTATAGCACTGATACATCAATTTAGGTTTGGAATTGGCACAAGGGCAAAATGGTCAAAATGCATGCTGAAAAATCAAACTTTGACTTTTTGATCAAAATTAAGTTTCAAGAATTACATTTCATCAATACATGTTAGAACATGAAGTTGGTTCACCAAGAAAATCAAAAGTCAAAATTACTTTGGAAAAGTCAAAGTTCTAAACACTTAGAATTTTTTCTAATATTGGAACATACCCAGGGAGGTCCAGGCAAGCTAAAGGGATCTTCAGGCCTTCATAAAACTCACTCAAACTCCATTCACGATCTCAGTTGAAAGAGGTAAGAACTCTAACTTCTATCTCTTCATACAGACATCTATTTGTCTCGATTTGTGAAGATAAAATGTAGATATATTTGTGCTAAAACCAACTATGTTCATAGATTTCATTTATATTCATTGTGCATAGAGAATTTTAGATTTCAAATTTCTGTAAAAATTAGGGTTGAAATTAGGGCCATTGAAATTAGCTTTGATCTTTGACTGTTGGTTTACATGAGTTACATGGTTGAAATCGTGGGAAAGAGTACTACCATTTTCATGTTTGAAGTTTCCATTTTCATGGAGAAATGAGAAGGATACAGAGGTTCAGGCTAGCTTGAGGAAGAAGATGAAGTACAGGGCAAGGAAGCATTCTGTGTTATCTACTTTTAGTTTCATATGAACTAACAGATGTACAATCACCCCAATGGAAAGGCAGCGGGCTGAAAATGCATAGGTCATGGGTTCGAACCTTGGTGCTGCCTTTTGCATTTTTCATATTTTTTTCAGCTTCATTTTTTGGTCACTTGGCAACGTGGGCTCAGCTTATGGGCCTCTCTCTTTTTTTTCTAACACTTACCTCTCTTTTTCTTACAACACCCCTAGCCCATACATTTTTATTATGTATTTTTATTTCCTTTTTTTTATTAAATATATTTTCTTAAATATTATAAAATCATGAAAAATATAAAAATGTTAAATATTTCATTTTTGTTTATTTTATTTTATTTTCACATAAAAAATATTTTTATTAAATTATATATTAACTATATTTCTTAAATAAACTTGTAAAATAAAATGGATTTAAATTAATTTTTATTTCTTTTCCTTCATACTTGTAAATATTTATTTTGACATATAAAAAGACTAAATATTTCAAAAAATATTATTTATTATTTTTAATACAAAATACACAAAAATGACACTTAAAGAACTTTATTTTCTTTTAGCAAGCTAGAACTAGGGTTAACCAATTTATAAAAATAATTTCCTTTTTCTTAAATTATTAAGTTTAGTTCAAAAACTCTTTTTCATATAAAAAAACAAAACAAAAATCTTTTTCTTGCATATACATACCATTACATATTTAATTTATATTTTATATTATGTATTCAAATATTCGTACAAATTCGATTTGGTTGTAATAGATTAAATTAGGTTTACATTATTGCAAATCTCCATTCATAATTTGTATACCCCCCTCCCATAAAATGTTGTAATAGCGTAGTAATCTTTAAATTACGCAATTTACCGCTTTCATATAACATGCTAGTAATTACAGTTTGAATGGCAAGATAAAAACAATCAAATAGAAAACCCTAATCCAAGACAAAATCAAGCATGAAAATAACACACTTGCACACAAGCATCCTTAGGGTTACTCCACTTGGTTGCCTTATACAAAAATGGCCATATTACGCATGTGAAGTATCTTAGCAAAACAAACAAATATAAGATCATAGTCCCTCGAGGATGCTATTCAAAGTTGCCTTATAAAATGATCTTAGTCCCTCAAAAAATGCTAAGATACTTTGCAACATTGCTAATCATGGTTATACGATGACCCACGCCCGTTCCGTTTACATCCAAATATAGGGTTGCTTACCAAATAAATGGTAAGACAACAATATCAAAGGAAAATAAAATGAACAAGAAAGACATTTGAGTAGGTAGATTACTTCTAGTTACTTGCTCTATTTCAAAACAACCACCCTTGCTATTTCTCAAAACAAACACACACATTTCAAAACATATTACAAACATTGAAAATATTTTTTCAAAAAGACAAACATCTTTGTATACTGTTGTACCCCAAAATTTGTCCTCCCATATTTCTCAAAACATTTCAAGAAAGATCCTCAAGTTACTCAAGGAAGTCCAAGGGTTGACCAGACAAGCTCCCTCCTAAGGCAGTCTACCTCAAATTAGGGTTTCATGTTGCATCAAAATTCTTGAGTCCAAGGGATCCCAGATGTTCACCATTGTCCTAATATGTTCTCAAGATCATCCATGTCAAGTTTCAAGCCTTGCAGAGAAAGTTTGCTCAATCAATTGCTCAAAGGCCTGAAAATCGACTATGTTAGGGCAAAAGTCAACTGTGGCCCACATACAGTCAAACTTCAATATTTTTGGTCAACATCCTCATTTTGAAGTATATTTCATCATTTGATAAAGTTTTGATCATGATTCATCAAGGATTGCTCATAATTCATCAAGAACCAAAAGTTGCTAAATTAGGGTTTTGCAGGAAAAGTCAACTCAAATTTGACCAAGCATAACTTTCTCATACTTTATGAGAAATGACCCATCCAAAGCTAATTTTGAATAGGATGAAATTCCCTACAATCCATCTTCAGCTCCCAAGTTCAAAATATGCACCCACAAGAAGTTATGAATTTTGACATTATAGGTCATTTTAAAAAGTCAACAAAAACCCCTTTTTTTTCAAAGCTTCATACATGAACATGGAATAACAAATTGAGATGATACCAAAAGGGATGCTTAGAGGACACCTCAAGCTTTCTAAAAAGTCCAAGAACACCTTCAAAGAGTCAAAGTTGAGGAAGTTGTGCATTGGTGAAGTTGACCTTTTTTGCAAAATTGTCAAAAGTCAACTATGCCTCAAATTGTAATTTTTGCTAAATGGGCCTAATCTTTTGCACTTATTTTGAGTTGGCAACATGGTCCACGATCCCTAGCCTTTGCCACTTTTCATTATCTTGTTTTTATTATTTATTTTTATTTTTATTTGAATTAAATCATTTTAAATCAAAACAAATCATAGAAAATCCAAAACATTGAAATTCAAAGATTTTGTACTTGTTTCAGGTCTCAAATCCAGTTGGCAAGTATTTGAAATCGCGAAAATCATTTATGTGGACAAAAAGATTGAATTTTACTAATTTTAGAAAGATATTCAAAGTGAATCAAATCCAAATCAAAGACATTGATGGAGGAAGATTGAGATCAGTTTTTGAACCCTAATTCAGTCCTTGATATATATTGAACCACTGCAGACCAAAAAGAAGGCTAGAAAGAGGCGTGAGAAGAAGAACAAAACTTGAAAAAAACAAGAAAAAGTGCAAACACGAATTCATACTTTGAAGCAATTTCAAGATCCTTTGACCATCCCAATCGCTTCCTGGGATCCCCAGCAAGCAAAACCAATCAAGAGCAAGCATTTCTAGGCCCTGAATACCACTGTAAGTCATCCACAATATTGAGTTATTTTTTAAATCGGTTTTCATGATTCTGGCACACATAGCATGATGTAATCATATATTCTTGATCCTTAGAACATTTCCAAGCTTTCTGTAATACTTAATTGCGTTTTCATTGACTGAATCAAGAATTGCCATTGTTAGGTTTTTTGGTTCCATTTTAAGGTTTTTGTATGCAGGCAAAATTAGCCTTCATGAAGGGTACCATGATGTTCAGGATGACAAGACGGTTCGATCCATGGCATTAGATGTCATTTATATTGCTCATGGAGGATTTTGGAACGAGCCCCGTTTGTAGTGACAGATAAACGTCCATAGGTAAAAGTCTGGGACTTTTACCAACGGTGCAAGAAAGAAGATAACATACGTGGCTCTGTTTCATTCGCTTGTTTGAATCTTGGCGCCCTTTTTCATATTATTATATATTATGATTTTTGCTTATTATATGAACAAGAAACGCGTGTAGCTCAGTTGGTAATCAGGTGGTTGGATAGTGCTTCAGGGCCTGGGTTCGAATCCCAGCCCCCCCCATTCTTCATATTATTTTCCTTTTCAGGATCCAGCGCGTACACAAGGGCAATGACCACCATGGTCCATCATGATCCAACTTGCCAAGTGTCCTGAGGTCCAGATCTGAAAGCCTTCAATGGAGGAGCATCATAGGCCATGGTCAATGCAATACATGGGATTCTGGAAGTCAACGTGGACCTCCTTTGGTCTTGGGCCAGAAAATTGCTGTTTTCAGGCCCAATCTCTTTATCTTTTCTTTTTACTTTTTTTTATTTAATTTATTTATTTATTTTTACTAACAAATTAATTATTTTCTTTTATCAAAAAATCACAAAAATAATATTTTTCACCCAATTAAATTTAGTTTATTTTTTATCAAAAATTAATTAATTAAATTAGGTTGTTAATTTTAGATAACTTTAATTCTTTTTATAAATAAATTAAAATTAATTAGAACAATTAGGGTTTTAACTTAATTATATTTTCTTTTCCTAAAAATAACCAAAAACACAAAAATAGGTCATTTATTTATTTTCATTAATTAATTTAATTAACTAATTATTTTTGTACTTAATTTAAAAACCTTAATTCCTTTTTCTTAAAAATAATTAAAAAACAACAAAAACAATTTTTATTTTAATTAAGTTAGAAGGGTTCAAAACCCTAGTTCTCTCTCGTTCTAATTTCCTCGCGCGCGCTTTATCATTTATTTTTACCCTACTAATGTAACTGCTCACAAGTTGTAATAGCTTAGTTAGGATATTTTATTTTCATTTATCGTTTTATTTTTTGAAGGGTTTGTTTCTGGCTATGTAAATACCTGAAGCCTTATAATAGCGTAGTTTAATTTCCGCACTTTAAATTTCACAAAATATTAAACTGTTAGATGTATGATATTAGGATGCATGACAAGAATGTATGATTAACTTTAAAACGGTTAGATAACCCTAAAATGTGCAAAGATAATAATTTGAAATTGAATCACTCGCATATGCGCACTCCTAGGGTACACTCCCACTTCGGTTGCCTTCGGTAAACGGTCATTAGGTATAGGATGTGTTAGTGGTCGTCCTTTTGTCTCAAAAATAAAAGTTGCCTCGGAAAGGTTGCCTCGGAATTGTTGCCTTGAATAATTGATCTTAAGACATTAGGGTTATTACTAAGACGTCCTAACGTTGCTTTAGTGACCGTACGTCCCTTTCAAATTGACCCTCAAACTCCAACAACGATGCTACCTATTTCTCAATAATAGGATAGCATTGTCTAAACGGAAAACGAACAGAATTTTTTCGAGTAGGTAGATTAGCTCTTAAGTACTTGCTCAATCAAAACAAATTTTTTCACACTTACACTCCTTTTTCAAACAAAGTTTTCAAAAACACTTCGTAACACTCTTGAAGACAAAAGCAAGGGTTAAATCGAAGTCAAAACAAAAACTTTTCAAACCACACAAACAAACAAAGAAGCAATTTTGAAAATGACGAGCAAGTACCTAAAAGCCCGTAGATAACTACGGATAGAAAGGGTGCTAATACCTTCCCTTTCTATAATCTACCCCCGTACTCAGAAATATCTCAAAAAAGGAATTTTTCTGTGCTTTTTTCCTTTCCTTGTTGGATAAAATAAAAGTCGGCGGCGACTCTTGCTTATCGCGACATTTTGCAAACACAAACGCAAAATGCAAACCAGCATTCTTAAAAACAGTCCCGATTCTGGCCACCGTATCACAGAACTGGCGACTCTGCTGGGGAGTAATAAGTGTGGTGTACCTTAGGATTAGTTCATCATATTGTTTTCTATTGTTTGATTTGATTGCTTTATCTTTGTGGGCTTTGTATCGGAGTTACTATAGATCCTAACCCAGATCTGGGGAGCACCTTTTAGGTTAGTAGCAATAAACTGTGAGGGAACTGTATGGCGTAGATCGATACGGTTGAAGCAGTAGCTATGTTGATATGGCACATTGGTTGGTATCAGTATCCCTTGTGGAGGAACAAGGAGAATACGGGGATGCTATATGGGTCGTTAAGCATCAACTGACCTTAGAACCTATAATTGACCAACTTGGCCATAGGAAGTAGTGAGATAGCCGGTCTCGGTGTAGAGCTGGGAACTGGTTGATACTCGATGCTACACTCATTGAGACCATACTCTCGAGATGGTTCCGGCCGTAAGAAAAGATTGCGTGAGCTGAAACTGTGACCGATGGAGGATGTTCAGTGATATTGAGAACCTCTAGAACCCAGTTACTATTATTAGGACAGGTTGAACCAACTAAACTGCAAGAGGGTAGTACCTAAACTCCATGCCAGCCTGAAATTTAAGGGCTATTGTGTGACTTGTTTGCCTTTACCATGTTTGATACCTGCTATACCTGTTGTGTGTTTTATCATGACATCATGCATCATGACATAGCATGCATATTTCATTAGACTAACCATTTCAAGGACCGAGGGGATTCATCTTTGTTCTATTTTGCAGATTATGGATTTTATGCGCAGAAATACCATTCGAGTCAACTTCGTGCAAATCCCTACTCAGCTTAGAGAGTTAGTTTCAAAAGTTCCTGATACTTCTTCCTTTGTTAGGAGACATGGTCATCTCCTTACCCTGGTCACTTCTAAGTTGGATGAGCAAATGATGAGCGTGTTGTTCTAGTTCTTTAATCCATTGCATCACTGTTTCACCTTCCCGGACTACCAGCTAGTCCCTACTTTGGAGGAGTTTTCTGATTTACTAGGCATATCTATCCTCGAGCAGACACCCTTCACAGGTTTGGAGGAGGTTCCTAGACCTGAGGATATTTCTTCAGCCTTACATCTAAAAAGGTTTGATGTAGTATCCAACTGGGAGACTCGGAGTGGGGTTAAAGATTTCTTGGCTAAGTTTTTGATTGATCAAGCTCAACAGTTCTGGGATAGTTTGGACTTTCAAGCATTTGAAGACATCATGGCTCTCCTCATCTACGGCTTGGTTCTGTTCCCGAATCCAGATTCTTTTGTCAATGTGAACACAATCAAGATCTTCAAGTCTCGTAATCCAGTGCCTACTCTTCTAGGTGACATTCTTCATGCTCTTTATACTCGTATTGTGAGAAGGAAGGGAACTCTCATGTGTTATACACCGCTGCTGGTGAGGTGGTTTATTTCGCACCTCCCCAAATCTGTATTGAAGAATGAGGAAGGTGTAGGTTGGGCTTACAGAATCATGTCCCTTGCTCATACGGACATCCTTTGGAGTTCTAAAGATATGGAAAGGGTAGCTGTCATTGATCGATGTGGGGAATACCCCAATGTTCCATTGCTTGGAATTCAAGGGGGAATAACCTACAATCCTTGTTTAGCTTTACGACAGTTCGAACGAGCTCGGCGAGACGGTCCTCATGAGCTGCTACTTACAGATATTGTCTTCGACTACAAAAGGGACGTTGATGGGCATCGCCGCATGTTTATACGAGCTTGGGGAATTGTGAACAGGTCTGTCCCACATGAGCTAGGACTGAAGACTTCTCTCCCGATGCAACCTTACCTCCAGTGGGTTCGAGCCCGTGCTCAAAAGCTGGGGATGCCATATGAAGCTGTTTTGCCGGTGATTTTAGAGCATACTGGTGAAGAATGTGTTCCTTATACAGTCCTCCATCCCTATATGCCTACTGATCTGAGGGCACTGAAGAGATCTTGGATCCATTTAAAGGAAGAAAGGGATACCTACAGAGAAAAGTATCATGAGCAGGAACAGAAGATCTTGAAGCTTACAAGGAAACTTGAGAATGAAAGGACAATCAACGATTATGTCAGCACGAAGGGAAAATGACCATGGGATTTCTGATGTCTTTTATTGTTTCTAGTTTAGATATTCTTTTTAGTATTTCTTTTGTAACGCCTTGAAGGCATTTGTTAAACATTGTTACAAGTTTTATCTAATAAAGTGTGTTTTATTTTGGTTTACAAATTTGAATCTCCCAAAGTCTTTGAAATCATTTCATACGCATTCCATTACCATGCACCTCATTACAGGTACCATTACAGGTTTCTTATCTTCTTCGTTGTTTATTTCAGCACAAAATGTCTTCTGAAACACCTACTGATCAAGCTATTAAGGCTCTTCAAGATCAAAATGCTCAGTTCCAAGAAATGTTCTTGAACTTGGCTAAAGGACAACAAGATTTGAAGACTCTCATCTTGAAGGACAAGAAGAAGAATAAGAAGGTGGTCCTCCTGAATATGGGTCACAGATTTGGGAATAGGTTGCGAGAGGAAGTTGATATGTTTCATTCATCTGGAGGAGGAGAGAATCAAGAGGAAAGGAAGGATCCTAGCCCTGTGGTCTCTGATAACGACACTGACTTTGATGATGAACAGTACCCTGCTGCTGAGGATAGGTACAAACAACTTGAAGACCGTCTGAGTGCCATGGAGGTTCAGAAGGTTCCCGGTTTGGATTTTGGAGATTTGCGGCTAGCATCCGGGGTGGTGATTCCTCACAAGTTTAAAGCTCATGTCTTTGCTAAGTATGATGGAGTATCTTGTCCAAAGCTCCATCTCCGCTTATACGTCAGAAAGATTCAACCCTACACTGTTGATAGAAATCTCTGGGTTTATTTCTTTCAAGATAGTCTGTCAGGGACTCAGCTTGAATGGTTCTATCAACTGGAAGGAGCTAATGTCCGTAACTGGGAGGACCTTGCTGCTGCTTTTTACAAGCAATACTAGTATAATTCCGAACTTTCTCCCACGCGTACTCAACTTCAGGGTATGTCTACGGATGCAAGCGAAGGTTTTAAGGACTACGCTCAGAAGTGGAGAGATCTGACGGGAAGAGTCCAACCCCCTCTGTCTGATAGGGAGTTGGTAGATATGTTTCTTGGGACTTTGTATGGTCCATATTTCAATCATTTGATCGGAAGTTCATCGCCTGGGTTCACTGAATTGATTATGACTGGGTAGAGATTAGAGGTTGGTATCAGGAGTGGCAAGATACAGAAAGGTGATTCATCAAGTACATAAAAGAAGCCTTTCAAAAAGGAAGCCAGTGCAGTTTACAGCTCAAGGAGCCAAAGCCGACCAGAGCGCCGCCAAGCAGTGAATGCGGTAGTAATATCAAGACCCACTATTGCCCCATAATGCAATAATCAGTAAAGAGTCGAGAGGCCGCAGAGACAGTATACTCGGCTCAGTATGACTTTATCACAAATTCTACCACATTTATTGAAGACCAACCTGGTAACTCTGAGGGAAGTTCCGAAGAATCCCAGTACCACCTCTCCACTGTATAATCTGAACGCCCATTGTGCCTATCACTCTGATAGCCCAGGGCATGATACCAACAACTGCTAGGCCTTGAGGAATAAGGCGCATGATTTGATTGAAGCTAAAGAAATTGTGTTTAACGCACCAGAAAAGCCTAATGTCATAACTGCTCCTATGCCAAAACATGACGCGAGAGTCAATGCAATTGGAGATGAGGAAGTAGAGTCAGATATCGACAGCTAGATTTACCCAACTACCAAGAGTGGCTTGAACAATTGGACGGCGAAGGACTTCGTGCCAGTTTCTTTTATTACACAATAATAGATTTTTGTTTTGAGACTTATAACAGACAATTTGAAACTTTTACGGCCCGGTGACTTGCCCGAGACACCGTGGCTTTGTTTGTGAGGGCTTATTATGTGTCATTTCCATATATCATCAATAAAGCATTGGACGTTTTCTTGCATTACAAATTTTGTGTTCCTTGTTTTTTTCTATCTTGCACTTTATCAAAAACAGCTATTTGTCTTACACACACTCACATATCATAATACAGGTCCACATACACTCTGGATCCCACTGATAACGACTCAACTATTGCCAGTTATGACTTCGAAAATCCGATCAACCAAGCCGAGGAAGAAGGTGAGGATGATTGTGAAGTGCCTGGGGAACTTGCTAGATTTTTACTTCAGGAAGAGAGGGCCATACAACCGCATGAAGAGCCAGTGGAAATAGTAAATCTGGGTACAGAAGAGGACAAGAAAGAAGTCAAGATCGGTGAAAATCTGGAATCTAGTGTTAAGCAACGGTTGATACAGATGCTGCATGACTATCTTGAAATCTTTGCCTGGTCTTATGAAGATATGCCTGGGTTGGATACCGATATTGTGGTGCACCGCTTGCCAACTAAAGAAGATTATCCTCCAGTGAAACATAAAGTTCGTCGAATGCACCCAGAAATATCTGAGAAAATCAAAGCGGAGGTCATGAAACAGTTTGATGCCGTTTTTCTAGTAGTTACTTCTTACCCGCAGTGGGTTGCCGATGTGGTTCTGGTGCCGAAGAAAGATGGTAAAGTCCGTATGTGTGTGGACTATAGGGATCTGAATAGGGCAAGCCCCAAATATGATTTCCCACTTCCTCATATCGATGTTCTGGTTGACAACACCGCACAACATAAGGTCTTCTCCTTTATGGATGGTTTTTCCGGTTACAATCAGATTAAGATGGCTCCCGAAGACATGGAGAAGACAACCTTCGTTACATAATGGGGCACGTTCTGTTATAAGGTAATGCCTTTCGGGTTGAAGAATGCTGGGGCAACTTATCAGCACGCCATGGTCGCCTTGTTCCACGACATGATTCACCATGAGATTGAGGTATACGTTGACGACATGATTGTAAGGTCCCATACTAAGGAAGAACACCTGGACCATCTCCAGAAGCTATTTGATAGGTTGAAGTTGTACAAGCTGAGGTTAAACCCTAACAAGTGCACCTTCGGAGTAAGGTCTGGTAAGCTGTTGGGTTTCGTCGTTAGTGATAAAGGTATTCAAGTGGATCCTGCAAAGGTGAAGGCTATACAGGAGATGCCAAATCCCCGAACAGAAAAGGAAGTCAGAGGCTTTTTGGGACGGTTGAATTACATTGCCCGGTTCATTTCACATCTGACTGCTACTTGTGAGCCAATCTTCAAGCTGCTGAAGAAAGATCAAGTGGTAAAGTGGAATGATGAATGTCAAGCCGCTTTCAAAAGAATCAAGGAGTACCTCCAAGAGCCACCTATTCTGATGCCTCCAGTTGAAGGAAGAACTTTGATTTTATACTTGACAGTACTCGACAATTTAATGGGGTGCGTGCTGGGGCAGCATGACGAGTCTAGCCGAAAAGAGCATGTTATTTACTACCTTAGCAAAAAGTTTACCGACTGTGAGACCCGATACTCACTATTTGAGAAAACTTGCTGCACTTTGGCATGGGCTGCTCGCCGGCTGAGACAGTATATGCTGACTCACACTACCTTATTGATATCAAAGATGGACCCAATCAAGTATATCTTCGAAAAGCCTGCCTTGTCCGGAAGAATAGCAAGACGGAAGATGATCTAAACTGAGTATGACATCCAATACACAACCCAAAAGGAAATCAAGGGAAGTTTGTTGGCAGATCATTTGGTGCATCAGGCTGTAGACGACTACCAATCCATGAACTTCGAATTTCCGGATGAGAACATCATGTTGGTGACCGACTGTGAAAAACCTGGACCGGATGAAGGACCTGAGGAAGGATCCCGATGGTCTATGTACTTTGATGGAGCTTCAAACGCTTTGGGTAATGGCATTGGTGCCGTGATCATCTCTCCTGAAGGCTGTCATACTCCGCTCACCGCCCGATTATGTTTTAACTGCACCAACAATATAGCGGAGTATGAAGCGTGCATCATGGGCCTTCAAGCATCTATTGACATAAGGATTAAGTTCTTAAGTGTATTCGGATATTCCGCTCTCGTGATCAGTCATATCAAAGGCGAGTGGGATACGAAACACCCAAATCTCATTCCTTACAAGGAATATGTACTGACATTTCTTCCACACTTCAAGGAGATAACCTTTGAACACTTCCCAAGAGAGGAGAACCAGTTGGAGGACGCGCTAGCTACCATGTCTTCTACGTTCAAAGTTAGGTGGGACAATGAGGCTCCCCGGGTTACCATCGAGAGGTTGGATGAACCCGCACATTGTTGTGATATCGAGACTGAAGAGGTAACATATAAACTCTGGTTTCATGAAGTAAAAAGGTATCTTGAGGCTCAGGAGTACCCCGAGGGTGCATCTGTTAATGATAAGAAGTTTCTGAGGAGGTTCGCTGCGAAGTTCTTCATCAGTAATGGTATCCTTTACAAGCGTAACCATGATTCAACCTTACTGAGATGTATGGATAAGAACGAGGCAGAAAGGATCATGGCAGAGTTACATGAAGGTACCTTCGGGACTCATTCCAGTGGACATACTATGGCGAAAAAAATCCTTTGGGCAGGATATTATTGGTCTACTATGTAAGCCAATTGTTATCAGCATTCTCGAACCTATCATAAATTCCAAGTCTATGCTGATAAGGTGCACGTACCTCCAGTTTCTCTGAATGTCTTGACGAAACCTTGGCCTTTTGCAATGTGGGGCATCGATATTATTGGCGAGATCAGACCTACTGCGTCTAACGGGCATCGTTTCATTCTAGTAGACATAGATTACTTTACAAAGTGGGTTGGAGCAACTTCCTTTGCTACTGTAACCAAGAACGTCGTAGCACGATTTATTTGGCATAATTTGATCTGTCGATACGGTGTACCAGAGAGGATCATTACAGACAATGGTACAAATCTCAACAATACAATGATCACCGAGCTCTAAACAATTCAAGATACAGCATCACAACTCTTCTCCCTATCGACCGAAGATGAATGGGGCTGTTGAAGCAGCAAATAAGAACATCAAGAAGATTGTGTAGAAGATAACGGTGACATACAAAGACTGGCATGAGATGTTGTCATTCGCTCTTCATGGGTACCGTACCTCAGCACAGACGTCAACAGGGGCAACACCCTATTCCTTGGTATATGGCATGGAGGCAGTCTTGCCCATTGAAGTTCAGATACCCTCTCTTCGGATTATGAAATATGCAGGTTGGAGCGAAGACGACTGGATCCAAACCCGGCTTGATCAACTGAACTTAATCGACGAAAAGAGACTTACTGCTATTTGTCTTGGTCAGACGTATCAAAAGCGGATGATCAAGGCAGTTAACAAGAAATTTAGACGACAAGAGTATCAAGTCGGGGACCTGGTCATCAAGCGCATTATCCTACCACAAGGTGATCCCAGGGGCAAATGGACCCCTACTTATGAAGGGCCATTTGTGGTTAAGAACATCTTCTCGGGAGGAGCTATGATTCTAACCACCATGGATGGTGACGACCTTCCTCACCCCGTTAGTGAAAAAATACTATGCCTAATCAAAGACCCGCTAGGTTGAATGGCCTAGGAAAAAATAAGGTCTTCCCGACGAACCAAAAGGGTTCGGGAAAAAGTAAGGGATGAAAATGAAAAAAAAAACTGTACACCCGGCAAGTCGAAAACCTGAAAAGGCAGCTTGGGAAAAAAAGGGTATCCCGGTGGACTGAAAACCCGAAAGGGCGGTCCAGGCAAAAATTAGGGATCGAAGCGTAACACTATGTCTCATTGGATCATCTTGCCACCAGACTTCGGTATCGACTATCAAGCTCGGACGACACTAATCAATCTGGTCTATCTTCAACCAAGTAGAAAAGTGATGAGATGCTCAAGGATATAAAGGCAATATCAGAGTGGGAACCCAGTGGGATTGTTCACATAGCTGTTTTTCTTTATTTTTCACAAATTGTATAAACTCTATCATTTCGGAGGTGTTCTCTTACTAGGACGTCAACCTCTTGTACAAAAACGCCTATTATAGGCCAACTTCAAAATCAATACAATTCATTTTCACAAAGAAATTTCAAATTGTTTTTCTCTTTCTATTTTGTTTTGCAAGAACGTCCAATGGTTCATTTTTGATATATGCATTTGACAATAATTGCTGCTCATAAATATTTACATGCGAAACAAAAGACGATTACTCGTAATATCAGGAACAGGGGAAAACAAGAAATGTCCATACCTTACAGTTGCTCTATTCACCAGGTACAGGGATAGACCTAGCTGAAGAATATGACTAAAAATACACTCACTCCCCGCAGAGTAGGAAATACTAGAATACAGTATTGTTAACTCTCCCCAGCTGAGGTTCGCAATCGCGAATGAGTCGGTAAGATTCTCCCCAAGCAGAGTTTATCTATCACCAACACTGGAAGATTATCCCCATTGGAGTCTGGAAGATTATCCCCAGCGGAGTCTGGAAGATTATCCCCAGTAGAGTCTAAAAGACCACCCCCAATGGAGTTTATTTCTTCCACAAACAGGAAATTCATCCCCAATAGAGTTTATTATCGCCAGCAATGGTAATTCATCCACAACCGAGGTTATTTCTCAAAATCAACAAATCCTCAGCAGAGCATTTCTTCCCCACAGAGTCATTCTCTCACCAATGTATTCTCCGACAGGATTATTCTCCCAATCACCTTCGGTCGTTATCCTCAGCGAGCGAAACTCTTTCACTCTCCAGCAGCAATCCGAGATTTATTTTCCCTCAGCTAGAGAACATCATAAAAACATTGCATGTCCATACATCATGACATGTACATACGCATCATACAAAACAATCTCATTTATTTTGAGAACATCATTGCTTGATACATATCATGCATTACATACGACTAATATTTACCTTTCAAGAAAGATACAATCAAATTCTCACAAAACTCAAGCTATGAAGCCCGAATACGACCAGATAGTATCTTGATTTCTACAGCATATTGTGAAGCCCGGAGAACGATCAGATAACATTATCAGAATACCACGAAGCTTGGATTACGACCAGATAGTGGTACCTCTTAAAAGCAAGCTATGAAGCCCGGATTCAACCGGATAATAGTTTAATCCCCAGCGAGCCGTGAAGCCCAGATTACGACCGGATAACAGCTCAGCAAGTACCATGAAGCCTGGATTCGACCAGATAGTGGTATATCATAAACACAAGCCGTGAAGCCCGGATTACGACCAAATAACAGCTCAGCAAGTACCATGAAGCATGGATTCGACCAGATAGTGGTATATCATAAACACCAGCCATGAAGCCCGGATTACGACCGGATAACAGCTCAGCAAGTTATTGTGAAGACTGGATTACGACCAGATAGTAATACAAGACCATGAAACATGGATTACGACCAGATAATGGTAGAAGATGTTGTGAAGCCTGGATTATGACCAGATAGCAACCAAGAATACTACGAAGCCTGGACTACAACCAGATAGTGGTATATCTTTAATACAAGTTATGAAGCCCGGATTCGACCGGATAGTATCTTGATTCCTCCGAACACCATGAAGCCTGGATTTTGACAAGATAGTGGTATGATACATCGTGAAGCCTGGATTACGACCAGATAACGATAAGGCACACTATGAAGCTTGGATTTCGACCAAATAGAAGTTTACCCGGCCAATTACTATGAAGCCTGGATTCGACCAAATATTAGTAGGCCCAACAGTCAAAGGGAAGCCCGGACGCGACCGGATAACCACTTGATTTCTTCTGAAGCCTAGATTTCGACCAGATAAGAAGTGAGGTATTGTGAAGACTGGATTACGACCAGATAGAAGTACAGAACACCATGAAGCCTGGATTTGACCAGATAATGGTATGAAACATCGTGAAGCCTGGATTACGACCAGATAGCGGTACAAGACATTGTGAAGCTTGGATTTCGACCAAATAGCAGTTTACATGGACAATTTCTAAGAAGCCGGGAGTTGACCGGATATTAGTATGCCCTAAATTCAAGTTGAAGCCCTGATGCGGCCAGATAACAACTTAATTCCTTCTGAAGCCTGGATTGCGACCACATAAGAATCGAGAAATTGTGAAGCCCGGATTACGACCGGATAGCAAGTTTAATCTCATATCCCCAGTAAGTCATTGTGAAGCCTGGATTACGACCAGATAGCAGTTGATCTTATCACTATGAAGCCTGGATTACGACCAGATAGTAGTTCATTCTCACCTCTTCAACTAAGAGACGATTCCTCAATAGAATAACGGACGACCGAAGCTCCTAAAATTCAAACAGAGACGATTCACTAGTAGAATAATGGACGATCGAATCTCCTAAAATTCTATTTCTCCTAAGACAAAGAACAACATTCCCCAGCGAAATCTTCCTCAACAACAAATATACAAGCTCTCGCTAAGGAATCTCTTATGCGATCGACACTCCTTCGGATGGCATCTTTAAGCCCATCTCCCGACATCAATTTCCAAATGGCATCTGTAAGCCCATTCCCGACATCACAAGACAAGTACCACATCATGTGAGTGCAAATTTCTGGACACTCTAGTGTTCAATCGTCTTCCATCTTCGGATCACGAAAGGCACGCAAGCCAATCTACATCCTCAGGTTTAAGAAGATTGAACAGGGGAAGCTGTTGTACCCCAAAATTTTCCCTCCCATATTTCTCAAAACATTTCAAGAAAGATTCTCAAGTTGCTCAAGGAAGTCCAAGGGTTGACCAGACAAGCTCCCTCCTAAGGCAGTCTACCTCAAATTAGGGTTTCATGTTGCATCAAGATGCTTGAGTCTAAGGGATCCCAAATGTTCACCATTGTCCTAATATGTTCTCAAGATCATCCATTTCAAGTTTCAAGCCTTGCAGAGAAAGTTTGCTCAGTCAATTGCTCAAAGGCCTGAAAATCGACTGTGCTATGGCAAAAGTCAACTGTGGCCCACATATAGTCAAACTTCAATATTTTTGGTCAACATCCTCATTTTGAAGTATATTTCATCATTTGATCAAGTGTTGATCATGATTCATCAAGGATTGCTCATAATTCATCAAGAACCAAAAGTTGCTAAATTAGGGTTTTGTAGAAAAAGTCAACTCAAATTTGACCAAGCATAACTTTCTCATACTTTATGAGAAATGAACCATCCAAAGCTAATTTTTAAGAGGATGAAATTACCTACATTCCATCTTCAGTTTCCAAGTTCAAAATATGCACCTACAAGAAATTATGAATTTTGACATTATAGGTCATTTTGAAAAGTCAACAAAAACACCTTTTTTGCCAAAGCTTCATACATGAACATGGAATACCAAATTGAGATGAGACCAAAAGGGTTGCTTAAAGGACATCTGAATATTTCTAAAAAGTCCCAGAACACCTTCAAAGAGTCAAAATTGAGGAAGTCATGCATTGGTGAAGTTGACCCTTTTTGCAAAATTGTCAAAAGTCAACTATGCCTCAAATTGCAATTTTTGCTAAATGGGCCTAATCTTTTGCACTTGTTTTGAGTTGGAAACATGGTCCATGAGCCCTAGCCTTTGACACTTTTCATTATCTTGTTTTTATTATTTATTTTGATTTTTATTTGAATTAAATCATTTTAAATCAAAACAAATCATAGAAAATCCAAAACATTGAAATTCAAAGATTTTGTACTTGTTTCAGGTCTCAAATCCAGTTGGAAAAAAGATTGGATTTTCCTAATTTTAGAAATATATTCAAAGTGAATCAAATCCAAATCAAAGACATTGATGAAGGAAGATTGAGATCAGTTTTTGAACCCTAATTCAGTCCTTGATATATATTGAACCATTGCAGACCAAAAAGAAAGCTAGAAAGAGGCGTGAGAAGAAGAACAAAACTTGAAAAAAACAAGAAAAAGTGAAAACACGAATTCATACTTTGAAGCAATTTCAAGATCCTTTGACCATCCCAATCGCTTCCTGGGATCCCCAGCAAGCAAAACCAATCAAAAGCAAGCATTTCCAGACCCTGAATACCACTGTAAGTCATCCACAATATTGAGTTATTTTTGAAATCGGTTTGCATAATTCTGGCACATATAGCATGATGTAATCATATATTCTTGATCCTTAGAACATTTGCAAGCTTTCTGTAATACTTAATTGTGTTTTCCTTGACTGAATCAAGAATTTCCATTGTTAGGTTTTTTGGTTTCGTTTTAGGGTTTTTTTATGCAGGCAAAATTAGCCTTCATGAAGGGTACCATGATGTTCAGGATGGTAAGACGGTTCGATCCATGGCATTAGATGTCATTTATATTGCTCATGGAGGATTTTGGAACGAGCACAATTTGTAGTGACGGACAAACGTCCGTAGGTAAAAGTCTGGGACTTTTACCAACGGTGCAAGGAAGAAGATAACATACGTGGCTCTGTTTCATTCGCTTGTTTGAATCCTGGCGCCCTTTTTCATATTATTATATATTATGATTTTTTCTTATGAACAAGAAACGCGTGTAGCTCAGTTGGTAACCAGGTGGTTGGATAGTGCTTCAGGGCCTGGGTTCGAATCCCAAGTCCCCCCATTCTTCATATATTTTCCTTTTCAGGATCCAGCGCGTACACAAGGGCAATGACCACCATGGTCCATTATGATCCAACTTGCCAAGTGTCTTGAGGTCCAGATCTGAAAGCCATCAATGAAGGAGCATCATAGGCCATGGTCAATGCAATACATGGGATTCTGGAAGTCAACGTGGACCTCCTTTGGTCTTGGGCCAGAAAATTGCTTCTCACCCCCCCCCCCCAAATTGCTGTTTTCAGGACGAATCTCTTTATCTTTTCTTTTTACTTTTGTTTTATTTAATTTATTTATTTATTTTTACTAACAAATTAATTATTTTCTTTTATTAAAAAATCACAAAAATAATATTTTTCACCCAATTAAATTTAGTTTATTTTTTATCAAAAATTAATTAATTTGATTAGGTTGTTAATTTTAGATAACTTTAATTCGTTTTATAAATAAATTAAAATTAATTAGAACAATTAGGTCTTTAACTTAATTATATTTTCTTTTCCTAAAAATAACCAAAAACACAAAAATAGGCCATTTATTTATTTTCATTAATTAATTTAATTAACTAATTATTTTTGTACTTAATTTAAAAACCTTAATTCCTTTTTCTTAAAAATAATTTAAAAAAAAACCAAAACAACTTTTATTTTAATTAAGTTAGAAGGGTTCAAAACCCTAGTTCTCTCTCGTTCTAATTTCCTCGCGCACGCTTTATCATTTATTTTTACCCTATTAATGTAACTGCTCACAAGTTGTAATAACTTAATTAGGATCTTTTATTTTCATTTATCGTTTTATTTTTAAAGGGTTTGTTTTTGGCTATGTAAATACCCGAAGCCTTGTAATAGCGTAGTTTAATTTCCGCACTTTAAAATCTGCAAAATATTAAACTGTTAGATGTATGATATTAGGATGCATGACAAGAATGTATGATTAACTTTAAAAAAGTTAGATAACCCTAAAATGTGCAAAGATAATAATTTGAAATTGAATCACTCGTACATGCACACTCCTAGGGTACACTCCTACTTCGGTTGCCTTCGGTAAACGGTCATTAGGTATAGGATGTTTTAGTGGTCATCCTTTTGTCTCAAAAATCAAAGTTTCCTCAGAAAGGTTGCCTCAGAATTGTTGCCTTGAATAATTGATCTTAAGACATTAGGGTTATTACTAAGACGTCCTAACGTTGCTTTAGTGACCGTACGTCCCTTTCGAATTGACCCTCAAACTCCAACGACGATGCTACCTATTTCTCAATAATGGGATAACATTGTCTAAAAGGAAAACAAACAGACTTTTTTCGAGTAGGTAGATTAGCTCTTAAGTACTTGCTCAATCAAAACAAATTTTTTCACACTTACACTCCTTTTTCGAACAAAGTTTTCAAAAACACTTCGTAACACTCTTGAAGACAGAAGCATGGGTTAAATCGAAGTCAAAACAAAAACTTTTCAAACCACACAAACACACAAAGAAGCAATTTTGAAAATGATGAGCAAGTACCTAAGAGCCCGTAGATAACTACGGATAGAAAGGGTGCTAATACCTTCCCTTTCTATAATCTACCCCCCGTACTCAGAAATATCTTGAAAAAGGAATTTTTCTGTTCTTTTTTCCTTTCCTTGTTGGATAAAATAAAATTCGGTGGTGACTCTTGCTTACCGCGACATTTTGCAAACACAAAAGCAAAACGCAAACCAGCATTCCTAAAAACAGTCTTGGTTCTGGCCACCTATCACATATACATTCTTACGAACGAGAATCATTACAAAGGTTGCCTAAATAATGGCCTCTTTTACAAAATACTTTCAAAACCACACAAAGCACAACTTCAAAACAAAAAGCAAGTGATCTAGCAAGTAACTAAGAGCCCATGGAAAACCATGGATGAAAAGGGTGCTAATACCTTCCCTTTTCATAATATACCCCCCGAACTCAAGAAACAATCTCAAAGGTCTTTCCTGTTCTTTTTCACCGTTCCTTTTGGATAAAAGAAAAGTCGGTGGTCACTCTTGCTAACCGCAACATTTGTGATAAAACGCAAAACCCTCAAGTCAGTTCTCCCACCGTATCACAGAACTGGCGACTCTGCTGGGGAAAATTATAAAAGTGGGGTTACCTTAAGGCTAGATCACATTTATTTGCTTACATTGTTTGACTTGTTTGCTTTACATTATGGTTCTTTGTTTGGGTTTGAAATCTTCTACCCGGATTTAGGATACATTCTAGAACCCTTACTTGACCAACTTGGCCTTTAGGATATAGTGAGATGACCGGCTTTGGTGCAGTCCGAAGTTGGTATATACTGGATACTACACTCATTGAGGTTTGGTTTCTTGGGATATTTCAGTCGCCATTAAAAAGGCTTGAGCTGAAACAAAGACCAAGGAAACAATCCGGTGATATTGAGCCCCTTAGAACCCGGTTACTATTATTAGGACAGGTTTAAGCCAACTAAACTTCAAGAGGGTACTTACCTATAAAACCCCATGCAAGCCTAAACTAAGAACTTGTTTTCTTTGCTTGTATATGCATACTTGTACATAACATCATGGACACCATGAACATCATATACATCTACTAACCATTTCAAGGATTTTGGAGATTCATGTTTGTTCTTGTTTTGTAGGATATGGATTCACTTTGCAGGAAAACTATCCAAGTCAACCTTGTAAGAATTCCTCCACAACTTAAGGAGATAGCTTCAAGGATCCCTGAGAACTCTCCATTCACCGAGAGACATGGTCGTCTACTCAACTTGGTCACCTCCAACATAAATGAGGATATGATGAAGGTGCTCTTTCAGTTCTTTGATCCTTTGCACCATTTCTTCACATTTCCCGACTATCAGCTTGTGCCTACTCTGGAAGAATTCTCTTAACTCTTGAGGATTCCCATTCTCAATCAACTACCTTCCAATGGTACGGAAAGAGACCCAAAGCCAGAAGAGATTGCCCAAGCTCTACACTTGCACTCATCTGATGTCACAACTCATTGGGAAACTAGGAGTGGTGTCAAAGGCTTCTTAGCAAAGTTCCTGTTTGAGAAAGCCCAAAGCTGTTGGAATTCCTTATACTTGCAAGCATTTGAGGAAATTGTGGCTCTTCTTATCTATGGGATGGTCTTATTTCCCAATCCTGACCAACTCATAGATGTGAGCGCCGTCAAGATCTTCATGTCACGCAACCCGGTGCCTACATTGCTAGGGGATATCCTACACTCTTTTCACACTCACACAATGAGGAAAAGAGGTGTCCTTATGTGTTTCACTCCTCTCCTGGCAAGATGGTTTATTTCTCATCTTCCCCAATCAGTCTTAAAGAATGAGCAAGGTTCAAGGTGGTCACAAAGGTTAATGACGCTCAAACATTCAGATATTCATTGGTGCTCCCGATCCAAAGAGAATGTTATCATTGTTGACCGTTGTGGGGAATTCCCTAATGTCCCTCTAATTGGCATTAGGGGAGGCATCACCTACAACCCTTGCTTAGCCTAAAGACAGTTTGGTTATGCCCAAAGGGATGGCCCGCATGAGATGCTGATTCAAGGTTTGGTATTTGACTACGACAACGACGATCAAGGTCTTCGCCAGAGATTTATCCGAGCTTGGAGGATGTTAAAAAAGGTAGATAGCAAGACTTTGGGGCATAAAAATTCCATCCCTCTTGAGCCTTACCTCAAATGGGTACGAAACCGCGCTCAAAGTCTTATGATGCCTTATCCTTCCATTCTTCCGGTAATTATTGAGCCTGTTAAGGAGGGAGATGTTCCATACACTATCCTACATCCTGACATGCCCACATCTCTTGAAGACCTACAAAGGGATTAGATACAGCTCAAAGGAGAGAGAGATACTTTCTAATCCCAATTCTACGCAAGCGAGAAGAAGGTTTTGGAACTCACTAGGCTACTTCATGAGGAGCAGACTCTAAATGCCTACATAGCACCAAAAAGGATGCGCACTACTTTTTTATCTTAGAGTTTTGTATTATTTTGTCCAAGGGGCATTGATGTACTCAAACTTTATCTTATTAATATAACGTGTGTTTTCTTTTTGTCTAAAACGAACTTGAATCTTTGAAATCCTTGAAAGCATTGGATATGCACATATCATTCATCATAACATAATCAGGTCTTTTGCAACGAGTTTCCTCATCTCTCTACTGTTTATTTCAGTAAGATGGATCTCGAACAAACAGTCAAAGATCTCCAAGCTCAGAACACGCAGTTTCAATAGTTGCTCATGACCCTAGCCAAGGGGCAAGAAGAGTTGAAGACTCTGCTGGCTGAGGAGAGGAAAAAGAAAATAATGAAGGTCAACGGGGTTTTAAACATGGGGAGAAGATTTCAAGGGCAGACTAGAAGAATCTTGAATTTTGCAACAACATCCGGTGAAGGAGAGGGGAAAGGAAAGGAAACAAAGGTCCCGTCAGAATCGGAAGAGGAGGAAGAAGAGGAAGACTACTCTGAGGAACAGTATCCTCCAGCTGATGATAAGTACAGACATCTCGAAGAGCGTTTAAGCGCGATGGAAATATAAAAGATGCCAGGCCTAGACTTTGAAGAATTAGGACTAGTGTCAGGAATTGTGATTTCTCCGAAATTCAAAGTGCCTTTGTTTGCAAAATATGATGGAGTGTCATGTCCTAAGATGCACCTCCGATCATATGTGAGACAGATCTAACCACACTCCGCTGATAAAGACTTATGGGTGCACTTTTTCCAAGATAGTCTATCTGGAACACAACTCGACTGGTTTTATCAACTAGAAAGAGCCAACGTCCATAATTGGGAAGATCTTGCCGCAAATTTCTATAAGCAATATCAATATAATGCTGATTTGGCGCCTACCCGTACTCAACTTCAGAGTATGGCTATGGCTTCCAATGAGGGTTTCAAGGACTACGCACAGAAGTGGAGAGATCTGGATGGAAGAGTTCAACCCCCTCTGTCTGAAAGGGACTTGGTGGACATGTTCTTAGGCATTTTATCGGGCCCCTTCTTAAACCATTTGATTGGGAGCTCATCGGCAGGATTTACTGAGTTAATATTAACCGGAGAAAGGGTGAAGCTGGCATAAAAAGTGGAAAGATTCAGAAGGATTCATCTTCTTCTACAGTTGTGAGGAAGCCTTTTATTGGGAAGAAAGAGGTGGCTGCTGTTTATCCACAAAGAAACTAAGGGAGAGTCGAACGCCGACCAATGGTAGGGGCTGTTATGATTCCAAAGCCTACGTCTGATCAACAAAGAGGTAATCAACCAAGGGTGGAAAGGCCAGTCAGGCAATTCACCAGAATCAATACGACACTGTCTCAAGTGTTACCGCATCTTATGAAATCCAATTTGGCAACTTTGAAAGAAGCTCCAAAAAACCCCAACACAGCGTCCCCTCATTATCATCCCAATGCCCGTTGCGCATATCACTCCGAAAGTCCTGGTCACGATACTAACAACTGTTGGGACTTGAGAAACAAAATTCAAGACCTTATTGAAGCAAAAGAAATTGAGTTTGATGCGCCCGAGAAGCCAAATGTCATTTCTGCTCATATGCCCAAACATGGTCACAACACCAATTTATTGAAGAAGATTTGTTTGATACCACAGTTGATGAACTCCTGACTCCACTCCCAATCATTAAGATAAACTTGTTAAAAGCCGGTGTATTCCCGAGTTGTAATGAAGACTACCACCTCTGCTTATCTTCACCAAATGATTGCCCTTTATTGAAAACAGGCATTCAATACTTGATAGACAACAAAGAGATTCTGTTTGAAAGTACTCCTGTTTCACCTGTTCCTGTTGAAGATGTTTCAATCATTACCATCTCTGCCAATTCTTCCTGGGTTCCCAAAAGAGCCGTTAGAATTATATCGGTTCCAAAAACTACTCCTCTAATAATCACAATGCCTGGGCCAGTCCCATATGAATCAGACAAAATTGTGTCGTGGAATTACAGTGGGGACATTTACTACCATGGCATCAAACAAGATGGGTCAGCCGTCGAGAGATAAACTCCGAAGAAGAATATTCTGACATTAGCAATATCGTCGGAACTAGTAAAATTACCCGAAGCGGTAGGATCTTTTCTCCAGAAATTGCCCCCCCCAAAGGCAATTTTTGGACCCGTGGCTGCTCCGAAGATCACTTTTGTGCCCATAATTATCTCTGCAAGTGCTCCTATTGACGAAGCCGTTACAACCCCTGTTGTCATTCCTACCAACACTCCTACTGCTGAAATTCGAGGAAAAAGTATTCAAGTGGAGCATGTCCGGATGAAGGCTCAGTCACTGACTATCCCCGAGACCTCCAAGAAAGAAATGGAGGAGATCCTGAAAATTATAAAAAGGAGAGACTACGATGTAGTTGAACAGTTGGGGCAGACTCCCTCCAAAATCTCCATGCTGGCATTGCTATTGTGTTCTAAGGCACATGCGAAAGCGTTGGTGAAGTTCCTAAAGACAACCCATGTGCCTCAAGAGACGTATGCTGATCAATTTCAAGACTGCATGGTCAGCTTAACAGCGAATAACGACCTAGGCTTCTCGGATGCTGATCTAACACCAAGGGGAAGAAAGCACAATGAGGCATTACATGTCTCTGTGGAATGTAGAGGCACAACTCTGGCCCATGTCTTGGTGGACAATGGCTCATCTTTGAATGTTTTACTGAAGAAAGCTCTTGACAGACTGGACTGCGAAGGACTGACGCTAAAGCCAAGTAACATAGTCGTAAGGGAATTTGATGGCTCGAAGAGGATGGTACATGGGGATGTGGATATCCCCATAAAGGTTGGGACTCAAACTTTCAATTCAACCTTTTATGTAATGGACATCCGCCCCTCTTACTCCTGTCTGCTAGGACGGCCATGGATCCATAATGATGGCGCTATCACCTCTACATTGCACCAGATGCTGAAATATCTGGTTCAAGGAAAGATTATCACTGCCCACGGAGAGGAAGAATATATGATTAGCCATCTCAATTCATTCAGGTATGTGGAATTGGACGGCGAGTTCATTGAAACTCCTTTTCAACACTTCGAAGAGGTCCCCCAAGAGGTAGCAGTGACCAAGACTGTGTCCCAGATTCCCAAGATTACAAGACCTCCACTCCGGATGTCATCTCTGAAGGACACCAAAGCCGTAGTAGAGGAAGGTGGATGCACCATCTGGGGGAAACTTCCGGATATCCCGTATAAGTCTGACAAGTTTGGCTTAGGTTTTACTTCAAGTGCTCAAAAGGCTGTACGTCGTGCCCATGCTGGAGGGCCACCCTTGAAGATTAGCAATCGAGAAGTCAACACGGTAGAAGATGGTGAAGAGGATTGCAGCTTGGAGGATTGGATTTTTCTGACTGTCATTGGAGGACTCCGCAACTGGGAGGCCAGAGACTTTGTCCCAATAAGTTTCATCCCTCAGTAATTTATCTTTACTTTTTTGTTGGATCTGTAATATTCAAAAACAATTCGCACTCTTAAAACCTTGTGTCTTGCCTGAGACACAATGGTTCATTTGTAAGGGTTATTATTTCATCTTCATATGACATTCAATGAATCATGGACGTTTTTCGCATACAAAATTTTGTGCTCATTGGTTTTCTTTTACATGTTATTTTCTTTTAAAGATAGTTATACCCTTACACACACCCACACTCACAAATGCAGGTACCCATCCATTCTGGATCCCATGGGTAACGATACTGCTATGGCCTTTTGTGACTCTGAGGATCTAATCTACCAAGCCGAAGACGAAGGTGAGGAAGATTGTGAGGTACCAGGGGAACTTGCCAGACTGCTACAACAAGAGGAAAAAACCATTCAGCCTCACGAGGAGCGTCGGATTCAGCTGTTGCATGATTATGTTGAGATCTTTGCCTGGTCATATGAAGACATGTCGGGACTTTATACAGACATCGTGGTACATCGTCTGCCTACAAGAGAAGATTGTCCGCCAGTAAAACAAAAAGTCAGCCGCATGAGACCTGATATGTCAGAAAAGATCAAGGAGGAGGTCATGAAGAAATTTAATGCTGGATTCTTGACTGTCACTTCCTACCCTCAATGGGTTGCCAACATTGTTCCCGTACCTAAAAAAGACGGCAAAGTACGAATGTGTATGGACTATAGATATTTGAATGGGGCAAGCCCTAAAGATGATTTTCCACTCCCCACATTGATATACTGGTTGACAATACGGCACAACATAAAGTGTTTTCCTTCATGGATGGATTCTCAAGTTATAACCAAATCAAAATGGCACCTGAGGACATGGAGAAAACAACATTTGTCACACAGTGGGGAACATTCTGCTACAAGGTGATGCCATTCGGATTGAAGAATGCTGGGGCAACCTATCAACGCGCCATGGTAGCTTTATTTCACGACATGATACATCATGAAATAGAGGTCTACATAGATGATATGATAGCCAGATCACAAACAGAAGAAGAGCACCTTGATCACTTACAAAAGTTGTTTGAGAGACTGAAGAAGTACAAGCTGAGGTTGAATCCAAACAAGTGCACATTTGGAGTACGGTCCGGTAAACTCCTAGGATTTGTCGTCAGTAACAAAGGTATTGAGGTCGATCCAGCCAAATTTAAAGCAATACAAGAGATGCCTGCTCCTCGTACTGAGAAGGAAGTCAGAGGATTCTTGGGACGCTTGAACTATATTGCCAGATTCATTTCTCACCTAACAGCTACTTGTGAGCCAATCTTCAAACTATTGAAGAAAGATCAAGTAGTCAGATGGAATGATGAATGCCAAGTTGCTTTTGAAAAAATCAAATAATACTTACAAGAGCCTCCTGTGTTGATGCCACCAGTCGAGGGAAGATCATTGATCATGTATCTGATTGTTTTAGAAAACTCAATGGGGTGTGTATTGGGGCAGCATGACGAGTCTGGCCGAAAAGAGCACGCTATTTATTACCTGAGGAAAAAGTTTACCAAATGTGAAACCAGATATTCACTGCTCGAGAAAACTTGCTGCGCTATGGCATGGGCTGCTCGCCGGCTAAGATAGTATATGCTGACTCATACTACCTTGTTGATATCTAAGATGGATCCGATAAAATACATCTTTGAGAAGCCTTCTCTTTCTGGGAGAATAGCTAGATGGCAGATGATCCTAACAGAATACGACATACAGTATACTACCCAGAAATCTATAAAGGGCAGTGTATTGGCTGATCATCTCGCTTACCAAGCTGTAGAAGACTATCAGTCCATGATGTTTGAATTCCCGGATAAGACATCATGACATTAGACAACTGTGAAGAAATCAGGCCATATGACGGACCTGAACAAGGATCCCGATGGATCCTGTTATTTGATGGAGCATCCAATGCACTTGGTAATGGTATCGACGCTATACTCATATCTCTGGAAGGGTGTCACACTCCTTTTACTTCCAGACTTTGCTTCAAATGTACAAACAACATGGCAGAATATGAAGCATGCATCTTTGGTCTCAGAGCTGCCATAGACTTGGGAATAAAATCCTTAGATGTGTTTGGAGATTCAGCTTTGGTCATCAGTCAGATCAAAGGGGAATGGGACACTAAGCACCCAAACCTTATCCCTTACAAAGAACATGTCTTGACATTGCTACCACATTTTGAGAAGATTACCTTCGAGCATTTCCCGCGAGAAGAAAATTAGCTAGCCGACGCTCTAGCCACAATGTCATCTATGTTTAAACTTAATTGGGATAACGAGGCTCCCCAGATCACCATCGAACGAATGGATGAACCAGCGCATTGTCACGAGATTAATACTGAAGAAATAGTGGACCAGCCTTGGTTTCATGAAGTCGAGAGGTATCTCGAGGCTCAAGAATATCCAGGAGGAGCTTCAATCAATGATAAGAAGTTCTTAAGGAGATTCTCTGCTAAGTTCTTTCTTAGTAATGGCATCCTGTACAAACGCAATCATGACTCCATTTTGCTTCGGTGCATGGATAAGGTTGAAGCTGAAAAGATCATGGCTGAATTACATGAAGGTACTTTTTGCACCCACTCCAGTGGGCATACGATGGCGAAGAAAATCCTATGATCAGGCCATTATTAGTCTACCATGGAAGCAGATTGCTATCAACATTCTCGAACCAGCCATAAGTGCTAAATTTACGCTGACAAGGTGTACGTACCTCTGGTTCCTCTGAATGTCTTGATGGCTCCTTGGCCCTTTGCTATGTAGGGAATTAATATGATTGGAGAGATCAAGATGACAACCTCCAATGGACACCGCTTCATCCTAGTGGCCATTGACTATTTTACCAAGTGGGTCGAAGTAGCTTTCTTCGCTTCCGTTACCAAGAATTTTGTTGCTCGCTTCATCAAGCAAAACCTTATTTGCTGGTATGGTATCCCAGATAGGATCATCACTGACAATGGTACAAATCTCAATAACACTATGCTCACCGCTTTATGCGAGCAATTCAAGATCCAGCATCACAATTCTTCTCCCTATCGGCCAAAGATGAATGGTGTTGTAGAAGCTGCAAATAAAAACATTAAGAAGATCATACAGAAAATGACAGTCACATACAAAGACTGGCATGAGATGTTACCGTTTTCTATCCACGGTTATCGTACCACGGCTCGCACGTCAACTGAGGCAACACCCTATTCTTTGGTTTACGACATGGAGGTTGTCCTACCTATTGAGGTTCAGATCCCCTCGCTGAGAATTATGAAGGATGCAGGTTTGAATGAAAACAATTGGATCCAGACTCGACTTGATCAACTAAATTTGATTGATGAAAAGAGACTTACTGCTGTTTTCCATGGTCAAATGTATCAAAAGCGGATGATCAAGGCTTTCAACAAGAAAGTTAGACGCCAAGTATATCAAGTTGGGGATCTAGTGATCAAACGTATCATCTTGCCACAAAGTGATCCCAGGGGCGAATGGACTCCTACCTATGAAGGACCATTTGTAATCAAAAATATATTCTCCGGTGGGGCAATGATTTTGACCACCATGGATGGCGACGACCTGCCACACCCTGCGAACGCAGATATAGTCAAAAGATATTACGCATAAGAGACCCGTTAGGTTGACAAACCTATGCAAAACAAGGGCATCCCGACGAACCAAAAAGTTCGGGCAAAAATTACGGATAAAATGAAAAAAATCTGTACACCCGGCAAGTTGAAAACCTGAAAGGGCGACTTGGGCAAAAAAGGGTTTCCCGGTGGACTAAAAACCCGAAAGGGCGGTCCAGGCAAAAGTTAGGGAATTAAAGTGTATGACTATGTCCCATTGGATCACTTTACGGACAACCTTTGTCTTCCACTGACAAACTCAGAGTTTCTGATCAATTCAATCATCTTCGGACGAAGCAACAAATAGACAAGATATTCAGAGATATGAAGGCTATAGCAGAATGGGAACCCCATGGGATTATTACACATAGCTATCTTTCTTTGTATCAAAATTTTCTTGTTTTACGACAACATTCTCTTACTATAATGTTTGTTCCCTTTGTACAAAAATATTTATTCAAAGTCAATACAAAGATACCCCTTTGAAAGTGCAAAAACTATTTGTCTTTTTCTTTACGCTTGTGTTTTGTTTGCAAAAACATCCAATGATTCATTGATTAACATATGCATTTGAACATGATTACTGTTTACAAATAAACAAAATGAGAAAGATAATTACTGATAGGTTGAAAGAATAGGAAAATGTCTCTAGGCTGTTCCATAAGAAATCCCCTACAGTACATCATTTAAATTCCCCAGCGGAACAAAATTTCAAATTATTAATCCCCAGTAGAAGTCATCAAATTTCTCAGGATTCCCCAAGCAGATCTTATAAGCAGTACATGGCATTGCCCCCACAACAGAATTTATTTCTCTCAATAAAATTCATCAACACTTCACAACATGAAGACTTATACTTACATATCCTCAACAATAGTCAGGGATTTATTTTACCCAATCCAACAGCAATACAGTAAACTAGCTCATATACGCATACATTGCATCCATATATCATAAACATAGATAACACAAATGTGTTATACTATGAATTTCATACAACATAAACATTATGTTTTAGCTAACATTTTACCCTTTTCAAGATAAGATTAACAGCTACCGTTAACAATATTGAATCAGACACAGTTCGGATATGCTCCAGACACGGATGCCATTCTGATACTCATTCAGATACACCTTTCAGATACAGTTCGGATACTCTCCATACACGGATGCCATTCTGATACTCATTCAGATACACCTTTCAGATACAGTTCAGATACGCTCCAGACACGGATGCCATTCTGATACTCATTCAGATACACCTTTCAGATACAGTTCGAATACGCTCCAGACACGGATGCCATTCTGATACTCATTCAGATACACCTTTCAGATACAGTTCAGATACGCTCCAGACACAGATGCCATTTTGATACTCATTCAGATACACCTTTCAGATACAGTTCGGATACGCTCCAGACACGGATGCCATTCTGATACTCATTCAGATACACCTTTCAGATACAGTTCAAATACAGTTCGGATACGCTCCGGACACAGATGCTATTCTGATACTCATTCAGATACAACTTTCATATACAGTTCGGATATGCTCCAGACACGGATTCCATTCTGACACTCATTCAGACACAACATACAGATACAATTCAGATACGCTCCAGACATGGACTCCATTCTGATACTCATTATTTTAGCTTACAACTTACAATTCAACAAACATTCTTGGATGGCATCTACAAGCCCATCTCCGACAAGATTCTATCACTTCTCCAAATTGTAAGCCCATTCCTTCTATCATCACATCATCGAGTGCAAATTTATGGGCACTCTAGTGTCCAATCATCTTCCACCTTCGAGTCACAAATGGCAAGACTCGCCATTTGAACAAGGGAAGCTGTTGTACCCCAAAATTTTCCCTCTCACTTATCAAAGTTTTCCTCACAAGATCTCTTAAACTCAAGACTGCATTAGGGTTTGATCAACTCAAGACACCTCCTCACGCACTGATGACCAAAATTAGGATTTGAGTTTGCACAAGTATTTTTGGACTATCAATGATTCATATGACTTTAAAGTATCATAATGGACCCCTAAGATTAATCATGACAAGTTTCAAGCCTTGAATCACATTTTTGATCAGTCATTTGGATAGTTGACCTAAAAATCAATTGTATTGAGGAAAAAGTCAACCATGGCCAATTTACAGTCAAACTTCATAATTTTTGATCCACATCAACATTTTATACTCATATGAATCATTAGATGAAGTTTGGACCATATTTCCTTAAGAAATTTGATCAAATCATCAAAAGGGCAAAATGGTCAAAATTAGGGTTTTGACTGAGAAAGGGCAATTTTTGATTTTTGACCTAGCAAATGACCAATTGGTTTGAAGCATGATCTCAAGAGTTCAATTGAATCATATTGACCTAAAAACATGGTTCAAAACATTGCAAATCCATTGGATTGACAGATGAAATTTGCAGTCAACTGATCAAAAGTCAACAGTATACTGAAAAGTCAAACTTTGATTTTTTGGTCAAAATCAAGTGCCAAGGATCACAATTCATCAAAACATGTCAAAATGTGAACCTTTTTCATCAAGAAATCAAAGATTTAAGATTTTATTTTGAAATTTGAAATTTTCTTAACTTAGAAATTTTTCTAAGTATAGAAAATTTCTTATTTTTTTCTCAACTTTAAGCCAAATTCTCACCATGATACAAGATGATTCAAAGAAAGTTCCCAACATGAAAGTTGTAGATCTCCATGAAATATACAACTTTTCTTCACACATTTTCTCCTAAAGATGCTTGGATCTCAAGATATGATTTTATGAATACATGCTCATGAACTAAAATAACTTAGTGAAATTTTGCCCTAATTTATGCAGGTTTTTGACCTAACTTCATGGCAACTTTTCACCTAGTTCCAAGAGGAATATTTAAAATCATTTCAAAGATGAGTTATAGAGCATATTTCAAGCTTTCCAAAATGTCCAAGAACTCCTTGAGATCATTCTTGAGTATGGAGAATCGAAGAGAAGAAGTTGGCAATTTCTCACTTTGATTTCAAGCCATTTCATGAAGAACAAAATTCAAATCCAAACCTAGTCTGCATAATCCTTGTGTGATACGGTGGGATAACTGACTATGAGTTTTGCATTTGTTTTCGCATATGTTTCGGTTGAGCAAGAGTCGCCACCGACTTTTTATTTTATCCTAAGGAAAGGTTTAAAAAGCACAGCAAAAACCTTTGAGATTTTTCTTGGGTTCGGGGAGTAGATTATAGAAAGGGAAGGTATTAGCACCCTTTCTATCCATGGTTATCCATGGGCTCTTAGTTACTTTCTTAGATCAACTTGCCTTAATTTTCAATTATTTGAAATGGTGCTTGTGTGTGTGTGGGTTTGAAAATTGCTTTGAAAAGAAGCCAATGTGGTGGCAACCTTTGTAATGATCCATGTTGGGATGTATACAAAGATGTATGTCTTTAAAAAGGTTTTCATTTGTTTTAGAAAGTGTTGTGAAATGTGGTTTTTAGAAAATAGGCAAGTGTTTTGTTTTTTGCAAGTTTGATTCAAGTAACTAAGAGGTTATCTACTCCTAAATTTCTCAAAGTTTATTGCTATGTTTTAACCCTTTTGACAAGTTTGTTCCACCATTGCATTTGGTGGACAATCTCATGTTAGGATGTGAAAGGGACGGGCGCGGGTCATCGTTTAGACCATAATTGCAATGGTGTCAAGTATCTTTGGGCAATTTTTCTTTGAGGGACTTGATCGTTTTTAGGCAACTTTCGAAAGCGTCATCGAGGGACTATGATCACTTGATTGTTTTGTTTTTCCCAAAGAGACCTAACATGCAATATGGCCCAATTTATTGAAGGCAACAAGTGGAATACCCTAGGGGGTGCAAGTGTGATTTGTGTGTCCATTTTCATGCTTGTTTATCTTGAAATTAGGTCAAAACTATTTTCGTTGTTTTTTCGCATACAAACCCTAATTCTAACATGGTATAATTAGAAAGCAATAAAGTGCGAAAATAAATTTAACTAAGCTATTACAAAACCATATATGGGAAGGGGGGTACAAATGTTCAAATGGGGATTTTGACAAGGAATTTAAACCTAACTATTACATCAATATTTGAATTATTTACAAGATATTTTAATTGCACAAATTAAATAAAATAAGAATAAATATGCAAGATGCAAAAATGGTTTTTGTATGTATGAAAAAAAGTATTTTTATATGTCAAAAATAACAAACTAAAAATATTATTTTTTGGAGTTTTTTATGTTTAGGGCAAAACCCTAATTTTATTAAATAAAATGTATTATTCATTTATTATGTACAAAATATTTATTTATTACAAAAAATAAAATAAAAATGAAGTATATTTGTGAAAAGGTATTTTTTATATTAAATATTAATAAAAAAAATAAAAGTGTGTATATTTTTTATTTTAACCTAAATATCCTAATAAATATATATATATATATATATATATATATATATATATATATATATATATATATATATATATATATATATATATATATATATATATATATATATATATATATATATATATATATATATATATATATATATATATATATATATATATATATATATATATATATATATATATATATATATATATATATATATATATATATATATATATATATATATATATATATATATATATATATATATATATATATATATATATATATATATATATATATATTATTTTCTAAATATGTATTATATATATAAAAATAATAATATTTAATATTAAAAAAAAGTATTTTTTATATGAAATATTTTCAGAAGATAAAATAAAATAAAAATGAAAATAAAAATGCTTTTGCATATTTTTTAGTATTCTTTAATAAAATGTATCTATTTATTTATTTATGTATAAAACTAAACTAAACAAACAAATACCTAATAAATTCAAAAATGGTGAGAAAAATATTTTTTATATTTTTAATATCATGAGAAAAAATAAATAAGTCAATCCAAAAAAGAAAAAGTCAAAAAGTCAAAGAAATAAGCAAAATGGGCTCAGGGGGTGCAGAAGTAAAAATATGGTGCAAAAAGAAATGTCAAACAGGCCCAGCCCAGAACCAAGTCATCTTCAACCTCAGAACACCTTTGTTCAAGCCAAACACGCGTTTTCTATCTCCTAATTCCTGGACTTTTAAGCAAAACTTTCAACATGAAAAGTGTAGAGCATGAGAAGACGAATCCAGGGATATAAAAAACTTGACTTAACTCTCTAAGATGAAGGAGAATTTCTTCTCCCCCAATTCCTGACCTAGTTTTTCATCAATGTTCAGACCTTAAATTCTTGCAGCACACATAATATAAATGAAATCTAATTACATGGGCATGTTCAGGGCTATGAATGTGACATATTCTCTTCACAAACCTAAAGCTAACAATGCCTAATGAGAGAGATACGAGTTCATGAACTTACCTGTTCAGTTGAAGTTGTATCTGGCAATGGAGAAGCTTTCAATGCAAGGTGATGATTGGTATAGCTTCCTTGAGGTCCAGGGATGCTATTCCAAGCTTTACTTTGTCTTGAAACTTCTTGAATCGTGCTAGAGAACTTCAACTGCAAAACAAGAAAATGAAAATGGTGGAACTGGTTAGAGGAATTACAGGTCGTGTTTTAGGTTTTGGTTAGCTTGCATTGATGGTAGGGAATGTGTTTGATGAGCTTTTAGCAAGAAAGCAGGAAAGGGATGAGAGTTGGAACTCAATCTACAGAGGTTGCTCTGTTTGGGCAGCTTGAAGGTGATTCTGAGTTTGTGGAGGTATGGGAGGTGTTGGAGTCGTGTGCTAGCTCAGGATCAATGTTTGGAATATGGTTGATAACTTTTTCTAAGGCTCAGTTGACTGATATGGAAGTTGGTATATGTTATGCTATCTTTCTTGAACTTTAAGCAAGCAATGGCCACCTTGTGTTCTAGACAGGTAGAGGACCCCTAAACATGCTGCAAAGCCTTGTCTTGATCAGTGCAATGTGTCTCATAACTTGTGCCTTAGAGATTTCTTTGTACTTCAAAGATATGTGAACTTGACATAAAGCAATCTTTTAAAAAATGGCTATTTCACTTTTTCCATTTATGGCCTAATCCAACATGTAATGCCTAAACTCATGAAACAAGGCCTTAGCACAATGAACATGCATTAAATTATTGAGTGTTGGATGGTTTAAGGGCCTGTAATCAAGTGGCATGCTGGTTTGAGAAATTTGCACAAGTTATGAACATGTACATGGTCATGAATCAAAGTGACTTTTTGCCATATTGCAAAATTCGATTCTCTCAAGTCATGAGGTTGTTTGATGAGTTCTTGGACATTTTGGAAAGCTTGGAATGTGTAATACAATCCATCTTTGAAATGCAAATTGAAATTCCAAGTGGAAGTATATGGAAAATGGTCTTGAAGTTAGGTAGAAAACCTTGCCAAAATAGGTTAAAATTTCACTAAGTTAAGAATGGTTTAGTACCCTTATTCCAAAAATTGTAACTTGAGATACAAGCCTATGTTGGGAAAACTTTGTGAATAAAAGTTGTAGATTATACAACAAGCTATAACTTTCATGTTTTTGACTTTTGCTTGAATCCAAATGAATCTTGGTGAGAAAGTGGGGCAAAGTTGGGAAAAATTAGGGTTTTTCATAACTTAGAAAAATTCTAAGTTATGAAAAATTCTCATTTCAAACCCTAATTTGCAATTTTTGATTTCTTGGTGAACAAGTTTCATGATTTGGCATGTTTTGATGAAAAATGAATCTTGACTCTTGATTTTGACCAAAAAGTCAAAGTTTGACTTTTCAGTATACAGTCAAAATTGATCAATTGACTGGGAAATTCAACTGTCAATCTTGTGTACTTGGGATCTTTTGAACTTGTTGAGCATGTCAAGATAATTCCATGGGGTCCTTGAGTCCATATGTGAGCTTGGTTTGCCATTGGTTGGGTCAAACAGTAAAAAATTGCCTTTGTGCAGTCAAAACCCTAAAAATGACCATTTTGCCCTTTTGGTGATCTGATCAAATTTCGTGTGGAATTGTGATCCAAACTTGACCAAATGGTTCATATGAGTTCATAATGTTGATGTGGGTCAATTTTCATGAGATTTGACTGTCAATTGGTCACAGTTGATGTTTTCCCCAATACAGCTGATTTCTAGGTCAACTGTCCAATTGACTGGGCAAAACTTGGAATCAAGACTTGAAACTTGATATGGATAAACTTGGGAGTCCAATATGAAGCAAGAAAGTCATCTTAGGCATTTTAGGTCAAAACATCTTTGTGCAAACACAAACCCTAATTTGGGTCAATAGTGCAAGGAGAAGTCTTGAGCAGATGAGATCCTAACTGGGTCTTGATCTTCAAGGGTCTTGTGATGAGAAAATGTTGAGGAAATGGGAGGGAAAATTTTGGGGTACAACAGTTGCCCCTGTTCAATCTTCTTGAACCTGAAGAGTGAGATTGGCAAGTTTGCCTTTCGTGACTCGAGGGTAAAAGAAGATTGGACACTAGAGTGCCCGGAAATTTGCACTCGCATGTTGGAGTATCAGCAATGTGAGGTTGGGAATGGGCTTACAGATGCCATTTGGAGAGATGGTGGATAGGGAGATGGGCTTATAGATGCCATCTGGAGATGCGACAGAACCTTGTCGGGAATGGGCTTACAGATGCCATTTGGAAGCGTTGATCGCATAAGAGATTCCTTAGCGAGAACTTGTGTATTTGAGAAAGACAGATGTTTTCCTGGATTGTTACAGGTGTTTGATCTTCAATCTCCTTATGCAGATATGCCCTGGCTAGATACAGGTATCGAATCTACAATCGGTTGCTCACAGATGTGCCCTGGCTGGATACAGGAGTCGAATCCGGAAATAGTCGTCAATAGATATGCCCTGGCTGGATACAGGAATCAAAACTTCGAACTCTTCAGACGTGCCCTGGCTAGATACAGGAATCGAGTCTGGAAATATGGTCAACAGATATGCCCTGGCTGGATACAGGAGTCGAATCTGCAATCGGTGTAGTTGCTAGATATGCCCTGGCTGGATACAGGAATCGAATCTTTGAACTCTTCAGACGTGCCCTGGCTAGATACAGGAATCGAGTCTGGAAACGTGGTCAACAGATATGCCCTGGCTGGATACAGGAGTCGAATCTGCAATCGGTGTAGTTGCTAGATATGCCCTGGCTGGATACAGGAATCGAATCTTTGAACTCTTCAGACGTGCCCTGGCTAGATACAGGAATCGAGTCTGGAAACTAATCACTCTCAGATGTGCCCTGGCTAGATACAGGTATCGAATCTGGAATTGTGACAGTTGAAGGTAGTTGTCTTTGGAATTGTCTTTTTCCCTGAAAAGGCAAAAACATAAGTTGTATGCAATGACATGATGTATGATACGCATGTTGTCATGATGTTCAACATGAGATAGTGTTGTATGCACTTTATCATATATGTAAGCAAGATGTATGAAAATGTGAAATGTTTATGAATCTATTTTCGTCTTAGGAAAATAGATCCTTGACGGCCGGCCGGGGAATTGCTCTGTGGAAGAGATACTTTGTTGAAGTTCGATGAGAGGCCTGCTGAGGACTTCAATGATGGATTCCGCTGGGGATAATGATGATAAACTCCGCCGGGGATTGAAGGAACTTTGCCGAGGGCGATTTTCCGTGGCAATTAGCTGAGGATAACCCAATTATAAGCCCTGGTGAGGAATAATTTTGAATAAAGCCCGGGAGGGACGTCCGTATTCTGCAGGGGATAAGATTCCGGAATCTACTGGAGATAAGCTTTAAGACCTGCCGGGGAATGTTGTGCCTTTTCAGAATTGACGGGGAACCAACTCTGCTTGGGGAAAGTATTGCTGAATCTTGTCTTACTCTGCGGGGTGTTGAGATGATTTGGTCACATTCTTCAGTCGAATCTACCTTGGTACCTTGGCGGACAAAGCAACCAGACTGCATCAGACAACTTCACATTGCCCCTGTTTCTGATGTCACCTGTAATTAATCTTTTGTTTCATATGCAAATATTTATGAATCAGCAATTTAATGTCAAATGCATATATCAAAAAGGAACATTGGACGTTCTTCGCAAGACAAAACAAAAAAAGGAAAAACAATGGCAATTTGTATGGACAAGTGAATTTGTATTGATTTGAATTTTGCCTGTGAATAGGCGTTTTTGTACAAGAGGCTGACATCCTAGTAAGAGAATGCCACCGAATAACATAGAATTTTCAATTTTGAAAAGGAAACAAAACAGCTATGTGAACAATCCCACTGGGTTCCAACTCTGCTATCGCCTTTATGTCTTCAAGCGTCTCATCACTTTGCTGCCTAGTTGAAGGTGAAGCTGATTGGTCGATGCCGAAATCTAAGCCAGATAGTTGATGCCGAATTCTGGATGCGAAGTGATCCAATGAGACATAGTGTTACGCTTTATCCCTAACTTTTTCCTGGACCGCCCTTTCGGGTTTTCAGTCCACCGGGATACCCATTTTTGCCCAAGCCGCCTTTTCAGGTTTTCGACTTGCCGGGTGTACAGATTTTTTTCATTTCATCCCTTATTTTTGCCCGAACCCTTTTGGTTCGCCGGGAAGCCCTTATTTTTGCCTAGGTATGTCAACCTAGCGGGTCTTTTATTCATGCGTAGTATCTTTTTACTATGTCTGCATTGGCGGGGTGAGGAAGGTCGTCACCATCCATGGTGGTCAGGATCATGGCTCCTCCTGAGAACACATGTTTAACCACAAATGGCCCTTCGTATGTAGGGGTCCATTTGCCCCGGGGATCACTTTGAGTAAGGATGATGCGTTTGATTACCAGGTCCCCAACTTGATACTCTTGTGGTCTGACTTTCTTGTTAAATGCCCTGATCATCCGTTTTTGATACGTCTGACCATGACAGATAGCGGTGAGCCTCTTTTCGTCAATCAGGTTTAATTGATCAAGTCGAGTCTGGATCCAGTCATCTTCATTTAATTCTTCATCCTTCATTATCCGGAGAGAGGGTATCTGGACTTCAATTGGCAAGACTGCCTCCATGCCATAGACCAAGGAGAAAGGAGTTGCCCCGGTTGACGTCCTTGCTGAGGTACGGTACCCATGAAGAGCGAACGGTAACATCTTGTGCCAATCTTTATAGGTCACTGTCATCTTTTGCACAATTTTCTTGATATTCTTATTAGCTGCCTCTACAGCCCCATTCATCTTCGGCCGGTAGGGAGAAGAGTTGTGGTGCTGTATCTTGAATTGTTCGCAGAGTTCAGTGATCATCTTGTTATTGAGATTGGTACCATTGTCCGTAATGATTCTTTCCGGGACGCCGTATCGACAGATCAGATTATGCCGGATGAAACGTGCCACGAAGCTCTTGGTTACCGTTGCGTAGGAAGCTGCCTCAACCCAATTTGTGAAGTAATCGATTGCCACCAAGATGAAGCGATGCCCATTGGACGCCGTCGGTCGGATCTCACCGATCATATCAATGCCCCACATTGCAAAAGGCCAAGGTGCCGTCAGGACGTTCAGAGGAACCGGAGGAGTATGCACCTTGTCAGCATAGATCTGGCATTTATGACAAGTTCGAGAGTTTTGGTAACAATCGGCTTCCATTGTGGACCAGAAATATCCTGCCCGAAGGATTTTCTTAGCCATGGTGTGTCCACTGGAATGTGTCCCAAATGTACCTTCATGCAGTTCTATCATGATCTTCTCTGCTTCAGCCTTATCCACACAACGCAGTAGAGTTGAATCATTATTCCGTTTGTAGAGAATGCCGTTGCTGAGGAAGAATTTTGCCGCAAACCTTCTCATGAATTTCTTGTCATTGACAGATGCACCTTCAGGGTATTTCTGAGCTTCCAAATACCTCTTCACCTCATGATACCAGGGTTTTTCAGTCACCTTTTCGGCCTCAAGCTCGCAGCAGTATGCCGGTTCGTCCAACTTCCAGATAATGATCCGGGGAGCCTCATTGTCCCATTTAACTTTGAACATTGAAGCCATCGTAGCTAGTGCGTCTACTAGCTGATTCTCCTCTCTTGGGAAGTGCTCAAAAGTTATCTCTTCAAAGTGGGGAAGCAAGGTCAACACATACTCCTTGTAAGGAATAAGATTTGGGTGTTTCGTATCCCACTCGCCTTTGATCTGATTGATCACGAGAGCGGAATCTCCGAAGACACTCAGAAATTTGATCCTTAAATCGATTGCAGCTTGTAGACCCATGATACATGCCTCATATTCTGCCATGTTGTTGGTGCAGTTGAAACATAATCGGGCGGTGAGTGGAGTATGAGTTCCTTTGGGAGATATGATTACAGCGCCGACGCCGTTACCCAAAGCATTGGAGGCTCCGTCAAAATGCATAGACCATCGGGATCCTTCCTCAGGTCCTTCATCTGGTCCAGGTACTTCACAGTCAGTTACCACCATGATGTCTTCGTCCGGAAAATCAAAGTTCAATGATTGGTAATCGTCCACAGGTTGGTGTGCCAAATGATCTGCCAGTACACTTCCTTTAATTGCTTTCTGAGTTTTATACTGGATATCATATTCTGTGAAGATCATTTTCCATCTTGCTATTCTTCCAGACAGAGCAGGCTTTTTAAATATGTACTTGATGGGATCCATCTTTGAAATTAATAGAGTAGTGTGAGTCAGCATATACTGTCTCAGCTGGCGAGCAGCCCATACTAGAGCGCAACAAGTTTTCTCAAGCAGTGAGTAACGAGACTCACAGTCGGTAAACTTTTTGCTCAGGTAATAAATAGCGTGCTCTTTTCGGCCAGACTCGTCATGCTGCCCCAACACACACCCCATTGAATTGTCAAGTACTGTCAAGTATAGTATCAGAGGTCTTCCTTCCACTGGTGGCATAAGAATGGGTGGCTCTTGGAGATATTCCTTTATCTTTTCAAAGGCAGCCTGACATTCATCGTTCCAACGTACTACTTGATCTTTCTTCAGTAACTTGAAGATTGGCTCACAAGTAGCAGTCAGATGTGAGATGAATCGGGCAATGTAATTCAGTCGTCCCAGGAAGCCTCTGACTTCTTTTTCTGTCTTTGGAGTTGGCATCTCTTGTATGGCTTTTACCTTGGCAGGGTCCACCTGGATACCTTTATCGCTTACAATGAAACCTAGCAACTTTCCAGACCTTACCCCGAAGGTGCACTTGTTTGGATTCAACCTCAGCTTGTATAACTTCAATCGGTCAAACAACTTCCTCAGATGGTCAAGGTGCTCCTCCTCAGTTTGGGACCTTGCAATCATGTCATCAACATATACTTCAATCTCATGATGGATCATATCATGAAATAAAGCAACCATGGCACGTTGGTAAGTTGCCCCAACATTTTTCAACCCGAACGGCATGACCTTGTAGCAGAAGGTGCCCCACTGAGTCACAAAGGTAGTCTTTTCCATATCTTCCGGAGCCATCTTGATCTGATTGTACCCTGAAAAACCATCCATGAAGGAGAACACCTTGTGTTGAGCAGTATTGTCAACAAGAACGTCGATGTGAGGCAGAGGAAATTCATCTTTGGGGCTTGCCCTGTTCAAATCCCTGTAGTCGACGCACATTCTGACTTTACCATCTTTTTTCGGCACTGACACCACATTGGCAACCCACTGAGGGTAAGAGGTCACTGCTAGAAACCCGGCATCGAATTGCTTCATAACCTCAGCCTTGATCTTTTCGGACATCTCTGGACGCATACGACGGACCTTTTGCTTTACTGGAGGGCAGTCTTCCTTGGTTGGCAGGTGGTGAACTACAATGTCGGCATCCAAACCAGGCATGTCTTCATAGGACCAAGCAAATATTTCCATGTAATCATGTAGCATCTGGATCAATCGTTGCTTCACGCTGAGCTCTAGATTAGCCCCAATCTTGACCTCTTTCCTATCTGTCTCAGTACCCAGGTTAACTGTTTCCACCGGCTCTTCATGGGGTTGAATAGCCCTCTCTTCCTGGAGTAACAGTCTTGCGAGTTCGCCAGGCACTTCGCAGTCATCTTCGCCTTCGTCTTCGGCCAAGTTGATCGGGTTCTCGAAGTCATAACTGGTGGTAGCGGAGTTGTTACCAGTGAGATCCAGAGTGGATTGAAACCTGTATAAGTGAGTGTGTGTAAATATAGTTGTTTTGCAATATATAACACAGAAAGAAAAAGAGCACAAGATTTGAAATGCAACAAACGTCCAATGTTTTGATTGATGATATATGGAAATGTCATACAAAAAGCCCTCACAAATGGAGCTACGATGCCCCGGGTAGGACACCGAGCCAATAAAGTTTTAACATATTGTTTGTTACAAATTGAAAATCAAAAGAGTTAATTACTGCGTGACAAATGTGATAGGTGTAAAATCCTTTGTCGTCCAGTTGCTTGGTCCGTTGCTGGTAGTTGGATAGATCCAACTGTCAAACTCTGCTTCCTCTACATCCTCCTCGATAGCATTCACCCTTGGACTGGTGATAAACACTGGAGCCTTTATGATCTTTTCCTGGCGCACAGCCCTCTGAGCCTCTGCAGTAAAGCCCAGCCCAAACTTGTCGTTCTTTTGAGTGAAGTCAGGAAGCTGACCCCAGTTTGCACAATTGCCTTTCTCGATTACAGCCCGGGCATCCTTTAAGGATGCCATCTTCAACGGAAAGTCGTCTTCAACCACTGCTTCAGCCGATGCCAAAATTGGAGGTACCTCCTCAAAATGTTGAAAGGGGGTTTCAATAAATTCCCCGTCCATCTCGATATACCGGAATGAATTCAAATGACTAACCATGTATTCCTCCTCACCCTGCACAGTAACAATCTTCCCTTTGACAGGGTATTTGAGCTTTTGGTGTAGAGTGGAGGTTACTGCCCCAGCCTTATGAATCCAGGGTCGACCCAACAAGCAGGAGTAAGATGGACGAATATCCATTACATAGAACGTTGAGTCGAAGACTTGGGAACCCACACGAATAGGGATGTCTACTTCACCGTGCACCATCCTCTTAGAACCGTCGAAGGCTCTAACAATGATGTTACTAGGTTTCAGCTCCAGACCCTCACAATCCAAGCGGTCCAATGCCTTCTTGGGCAAAACATTCAGGGAAGAGCCGATATCTACTAACACGTGTGCGAGAGTAGTGCCCTTGCATTCTATGGAAACATGCAGGGCATCATTATGATTTTTCCCTTTGGCGGTAAGGTCAGCATCCGAGAACCCCAAGCCATTGTCAGCCGTCAAATTAGCCACACAGTCGGTGAATTGATCTGCAGAGGTCTCTTGCGGCACATGGGCCGTTTTCAGAAATGAAATCAGGGCTTTTGCATGGGCCCCTGAGCATAGCAGCAATGATAGCATAGAGATTTTGGAGGGAGTATGTCCCAACTGTTCAACAACATTGAAGTCACTCTTTTTGATGATTTTAAGGATTTCCTCCATTTCTTGTTGGGAGGCTTCAACAGCAGTCTTTTTTGGTGCCTCTGTCCTGGCAGGCAAATCGGTAGCAACTTCTTTGCCCTGAGTATCAGAGGACTCAGCGGCAGTAGTAGACACAGGAACTTGAATTGGAACATGCACACTTGCGGGTGTGATGGTAAGAGGTTTTCGGATAACTGGCGGTGCAATTTCAGGTGAGAAGAGCCTGCCACTGCGGGTAATCTTGGCGGGACCAGTGATGTTACTGATACTGGTATTGGTGTTGAACTCCTGCTTCACCCCAAGCACATACACGTCGGCCCCATAATGCCATGGGACCGCTTTATCAGACTCATAGGGGAGAGGCCCCGGAACAGTAATAGTAATGGGTGCAACAGACATAATTTGGACTGGCTTCCTCGGGGGAGCTTTGGCAGGATTGTAAATTGTGACAACGGATATTTCTTCAGCGGAAACAAACGGAACAGCAGTTTTCTTGAACAGAATTTCTTTGCTATCCATCAGGCTTTGGATGCCTGATTTCAGCAGTGGACAACCGGTAGGGATAACAGCGCACAGGAGGCAACCCTTGCTACAACCCGGAAATAAACTGACTAGTAGTAAGTTCCTCTTAACAGTCAAAAGAGGGGTAGCAACATCATTCACCGAAACAGCATACAAATCTTCCTCGATGGCATTTACTCTATGCTGGGGCATAGGAGCAGTTACAACATTTGGCCTTTCAGGCGCCTCAAACTGAATTTCCTTTGCGTCGATGAGGTCTTGCACTTTATTTCTCAAGGCCCAGCAATCATCAGTAGTATGCCCGGGGCTATCGGAATGATAAGCACAACGGGCATTTGGGTTATACTTAGGAGATGCAGTATTCACGACCTTAGGAGCTTCTTTGATGGTCACCAAGTTGGTTGATAACAGTTGTGGTAAAATTTGTGACAAGGTCATACTCAACCGAGTATACTGTCTCTTGGGCCTTTCACCTCTTTGTTGATTGTACTGCTGAGGAGCAGCAACAGGTTTTGAAATGACCAAAGCATTGACGGCTTGGCGACCTTCTAGCTTGACTTGTCTTCTAGGACCATAGACGACACTTGCTTCTTTCTTAAAAGGCCTCTTCTCAGTACTTGCAGCAACACCCTTCTGAATCTTTCCTGACTTGATGCCAGCTTCTATTCTTTCGCCCGTTAAGATCAAATCGGTAAACCCCACGGAAGAGTTACCAATCAGATGATTGAAAAAAGGCCCAGATAGGGTCCCTAGAAACATATCAACAAGCTCACGGTCGGTTAAAGGAGGCTGCACCCTGCCAGCCAAATCCCTCCATTTTTGTGCATATTCTTTGAATCCTTCGCCTGTTCCCAATGACATACCCTGAAGTTGGGTACGAGTAGGGGCAAGGTCAGAATTGTATTGGTATTGTTTGTAAAAAGCGGTGGCCAAGTCTTCCCAATTTCGGACGCTGGTTCCTTCTAGTTGATAAAACCACTCCAATTGAGCCCCAGAAAGGCTGTCTTGAAAGAAATGAATCCAAAGGTTTTTATCTTCCGTATAGGGTTGGATCTTTCTCACGTAGGACCTGAGATGCATTTTTGGACAGGACAGTCCATCATACCTCACAAACACTAGCACTTTGAATTTTGGGGGAATCACAATCCCGACGACCAAACCCAAGTCTTCAAAATCCAAACCCGGTACTCTTTGTAGCTCCATGGCGGCCAACCTGTCTTCTAGCCCTTTGTATTTATCATCAGCTGGAGGGTATTGCTGATCAGAATAATCTTCATCCTCTTCGACCTCCTCTTCTTCCGCATCAGACTCGGAAGGTACCGCAGCTCCACCTCCTTTGCTGGTTCCTTCATCAGAAGTAGGAGGAAATTCAAGCACTCTCCGAGCTTCTCCGTCAAATCTTCTCCCCAGAGTAGCCACCCCGAGTCTCTTTTTCTTCTTCTTCACTGGGTCTTTATTCCCTAATTGGGTCTTGATATCCTCCTGACCCTTAGCCAAGGTCATCAGGAGTTGCTGAAACTGTGCATTCTGAGCTTGTAGGTCTTTGACTGTTTGCTCGAGATCCATCCTACTGAAATAAACAGCAGACAGATAAGGAAACCTGGCGTGAGACCTGCTTATGCACATGATGAATGGTATGCTTATGTATGCAATGCATTCAAGGATTTAGAACATTCAAAATTGTTGCAGACAAAGAAGAACGCACGTCATATTAATAAGAAGAAATTTGTTAGTACATAAATGCCCCATGGGCCAAATATTACAAAATAACTTCTCAAGGCAAAAAGACATTGCGCATCCTCTTTGGTGCGATGTAGGTGTTGAGGGCCTCTTGCTCATGGAGTCGGCGGGTAAGCTCTAAAACCTTCTTCTCACTAGCGTAGAAGCTGGCTTCAAAAGTATTTCGTTCCTCCTTGAGCTGAATCCAACTTTTCTACATTTCCTCCCACGATGTAGGCATGTCTGGATGTAGGATGGTGTAGGGAACCTCTCCTTCCTCGACGGGCTCTTTAATCACGGGGAGTACATGAGGATAAGGCATCATCAGACTTTGGGCTCGGGCTCGTACCCACTTGAGATAAGGCTCAAGAGGGATGGAGTTCTTGTGTCCCAGAGTCTTGCTATCAACCTTGTTGAGTCTTCCCCAAGCTCTGATGAATCTTTGGCGAAGTCCTTGCGCATCGTTGTCGAAGTCAAAAACTAGGTCAGGAATCAACATGTCATGAGGGCCATCCCTCCGTGCATATCCAAATTGCCTCAAAGCTAGGCAAGGGTTGTAGGTGATACCTCCTCTGATTCCAAGTAAAGGAACATTAGGAAACTCTCCACAACGATCGACGATGATGACATTTTCTCTGGACCGAGAACACCAATGTACATCAGAGTGAGTAAGAGTCATCAACCGTTGGGACCACCTGGAGCCTTGGTCATTCTTCAAGACAGATTGTGGAAGGTGCGAAATAAACCACCTTGCAAGGAGAGGAGTACAACACATGAGAACACCCCTCTTTCTCATTGTTCGTGTGTAAAATGAGTGAAGAATGTCCCCAAGCAATGTTGGTATTGGATTTCTGGACAAGAAGATTTTGACGGCGTTGACATCTACCAATTGGTCAGGATTTGGGAACAAGACCAACCCATAGATAAGGAGTGCCACAATTTCTTCAAAGGCTTGTAGGTCCAATGAGTTCCAACATTCTTGTGCCTTCTCAAACAAAATTTTTGCTAAGAATCCCTTGACACCGCTTCTGGTTTCCCAATGCCCCTTGATGTCGGATGGTTGTAGATGTAATGCTCGAGCAACATCTTCCGGCTTTGGTTCCTTTTCCGTACCGTTGAAGGGTAGTTGATTAAGGATAGGAATTCTCAGGAGTTGAGAAAACTCCTCCAAAGTGGGCACCAACTGATAATCAGGGAAAGTTAAACAGTGGTGAAGAGGGTCAAAGAACTGGAATAGCACTTTCATCATGTCTTCTTCAATGTTGGTGTTGACTAGGCTGAGCAGTCTACCGTGTCTTTCATTGAAGGATGAGCTTTCCGGAATTCTTGAGGTGAGCTCCTTGAGTTGAGGAGAGATTCTCACAAGGTTGACTTGAATGGTGTTTCTGCGAGGAATTTCCATGACCTACAAAACAAGAACAAAGATGAAGATCCAAACCCTTGAAATGGTTAGTGAATGCATATGATGCTTCATGATGTTTATGATGTATGCACAAAGCATATGTACAAGCAAATCACACCAAACCCTAGCTTCAGGCTTGCATGGGGTTTCATAGGTAAGTACCCTCTTGAGTGTAGTTGGCTCAAAAACCTGTCCTATAAATAGTAACCGGGTCCTAAGGAGCTCAATATCATTGGATTGTTTTCAATGTTCATTGTTTTGGTTTAGCCACTTAACTAGCGACCAAAATATTCCAAGAAAACAACCCTCAATGAGTGTAGTATCGAGTATCTACCAACTTCGGACTGCACCAAAGCCGGTCATCTCACTACCCCTAATAAAAGGCCAAGATGGTCAAGTAAGGTTCTAGGTCATTAATGCTTAGTGACATCACTCAGCGGCCCCGTACTCTCCTTGATTGAACTCAAGGGTTACCGGTACTCAAAAATATGTCGCACTAATATAGCTATTGCTTCAACCGTGTCGGTATACCCCGCACAGTTTCCACAACGATTGCTATCTATGAATGTTTCCCCAAATCCGGGTGTGGGATTTCAAACCCAAACAAGAGAGCCAAGATGTAAAGCAATCAAAGCAAACAATTAGTCATGCAAGAGGGTGATCTAAGCCCTAAGGTTACTCCACTTTTAAGTTTTCCCCAGCAGAGTCGCCAGTTCTGTGATACGGTGGGAGAACTGACTATGAGTTTTGCGTTTGTTTTCGCAAATGTTTCGGTTGAGCAAGAGTCGCCACCGACTTTTTATTTTATCCTAAGGAAAGGTTTAAAAAGCACAGCAAAAACCTTTGAGATTTTTCTTGGGTTCGGGGAGTAGATTATAGAAAGGGAAGGTATTAGCACCCTTTCTATCCATGGTTATCCATGGGCTCTTAGTTACTTGCTTAGATCAACTTGCCTTAATTTTCAATTGTTTGAAATGGCGCTTGTGTGTGTGTGGGTTTGAAAATTGCTTTGAAAAGAAGCCAATGTGGTGGCAACCTTTGTAATGATCCATGTTGGGATGTATACAAAGATGTATGTCTTTAAAAAGGTTTTCATTTGTTTTAGAAAGTGTTGTGAAATGTGGTTTTTAGAAAATAGGCAAGTGTTTTGTTTTTTGCAAGTTTGATTCAAGTAACTAAGAGGTTATCTACTCCTAAATTTCTCAAAGTTTATTGCTATATTTTAACCCTTTTGACAAGTTTGTTCCACCATTGCATTTGGTGGACAATCTCATGTTAGGATGTGAAAGGGACGGGCGCGGGTCATCGTTTAGACCATAATTGCAATGGTGTCAAGTATCTTTGGGCAATTTTTCTTTGAGGGACTTGATCGTTTTTAGGCAACTTTCGAAAGCGTCATCGAGGGACTATGATCATTTGATTGTTTTGTTTTTCCCAAAGAGACCTAACATGCAATATGGCCCAATTTATTGAAGGCAACAAGTGGAATACCCTAGGGGGTGCAAGTGTGATTTGTGTGTCCATTTTCATGCTTGTTTATCTTGAAATTAGGTCAAAACTATTTTCGTTGTTTTTTCGCATACAACCCCTAATTCTAACATGGTATAATTAGAAAGCAATAAAGTGCGAAAATAAATTTAACTAAGCTATTACAAAACTATATATGGGAAGGGGGGTACAAATGTTCAAATGGGGATTTTGACAAGGAATTTAAACCTAACTATTACATCAATATTTGAATTATTTACAAGATATTTTAATTGCAAAAATTAAATTAAATAAGAATAAATATGCAAGATGCAAAAATGGTTTTTGTATGTATGAAAAAAGTATTTTTATATGTCAAAAATAAAAAACTAAAAATATTATTTTTTGGAGTTTTTTATGTTTAGCGCAAAACCCTAATTTTATTAAATAAAATGTATTATTCATTTATTATGTACAAAATATTTATTTATTACAAAAAATAAAATGAAAATGAAGTATATTTGTGAAAAGGTATTTTTTATATTAAATATTAATAAAAAAAATAAAAGTGTGTATATTTTGTATTTTAACCTAAATATCCTAATAAATATATATATATATATATATATATATATATATATATATATATATATATATATATATATATATATATATATATATATATATATATATATATATATATATATATATATATATATATATATATATATATATATATATATATATATATATATATATATATATATATATATATATATATATATATATATATATATATATATATATATATATATATATATATATATATACGTATTATTTTCTAAATATGTATTATATATACAAAAATAATAATATTTAATATTTAAAAAAAATATTTTTTATATGAAATATTTTCAGAAGATAAAACAAAATAAAAATGAAAATAAAAATGCTTTTGCATATTTTTTAGTATTCTTTAATAAAATGTATCTATTTATTTATTTATGTATAAAACTAAACAAAACAAACAAATACCTAATAAATTCAAAAATGGTGAGAAAAATATTTTTTATATTTTTAATATCATGAGAAAAAATAAATAAGTCAATCCAAAAAAGAAAAAGTCAAAAAGTCAAAGAAATAAGCAAAATGGGCTCATGGGGTGCAGAAGTAAAAATATGGTGCAAAAAGAAATGTCAAACAGGCCCAGCCCAGAACCAAGTCATCTCCAACCTCAGAACACCTTTGTTCAAGCCAAACACGCGTTTTCTATCTCCTAATTCCTGGACTTTTAAGCAAAACTTTCAACATGAAAAGTGTAGAGCATGAGAAGACGAATCCAGGGATATAAAAAACTTGACTTAACTCTCTAAGATGAAGGAGAATTTCTTCTCCCCCAATTCCTGACCTAGTTTTTCATCAATGTTCAGACCTTAAATTCTTGCAGCACACATAATATAAATGAAATCTAATTACATGGGCATGTTCAGGGCTATGAATGTGACATATTCTCTTCACAAACCTAAAGCTAACAATGCCTAATAAGAGAGATACGAGTTCATGAACTTACCTGTTCAGTTGAAGTTGTATCTGGCAATGGAGAAGCTTTCAATGCAAGTTTATGATTGGTATAGCTTCCTTGAGGTCCAGGGATGCTATTCCAAGCTTTACTTTGTCTTGAAACTTCTTGAATCGTGCTAGAGAACTTCAACTGCAAAACAAGAAAATGAAAATGGTGGAACTGGTTAGAGGAATTACAGGTCGTGTTTTAGGTTTTGGTTAGCTTGCATTGATGGTAGGGAATGTGTTTGATGAACTTTTAGCAAGAAAGCAGGAAAGGGATGAGAGTTGGAACTCAATCTGCAGAGGTTGCTCTGTTTGGGCAGCTTGAAGGTGATTCTGAGTTTGTGGAGGTATGGGAGGTGTTGGAGTCGTGTGCTAGCTCAGGATCAATGTTTGGAATATGGTTGATAACTTTTTCTAAGGCCCAGTTGACTGATATGGAAGTTGGTATATGTTATGCTATCTTTCTTGAACTTTAAGCAAGCAATGGCCACCTTGTGTTCTAGACAGGTAGAGGACCCCTAAACATGCTGCAAAGCCTTGTCTTGATCAGTGCAATGTGTCTCATAACTTGTGCCTTATAGATTTCTTTGTACTTCAAAGATATGTGAACTTGACATAAAGCAATCTTTTAAAAAATGGCTATTTCACTTTTTCCATTTATGGCCTAATCCAACATGTAATGCCTAAACTCATGAAACAAGGCCTTAGCACAATGAACATGCATTAAATTATTGAGTGTTGGATGGTTTAAGGGCCTGTAATCAAGTGGCATGCTGGTTTGAGAAATTTGCACAAGTTATGAACATGTACATGGTCATGAATCAAAGTGACTTTTTGCCATATTGCAAAATTCGATTCTCTCAAGTCATGAGGTTGTTTGATGAGTTCTTGGACATTTTGGAAAGCTTGGAATGTGTAATACAATCCATCTTTGAAATGCAAATTGAAATTCCAAGTGGAAGTATATGGAAAATGGTCTTGAAGTTAGGTAGAAAACCTTGCCAAAATAGGTTAAAATTTCACTAAGTTAAGAATGGTTTAGTACCCTTATTCCAAAAATTGTAACTTGAGATACAAGCCTATGTTGGGAAAACTTTGTGAATAAAAGTTGTAGTTTATGCAACAAGCTACAACTTTCATGTTTTGACTTTTGCTTGAATCCAAATGAATCTTGGTGAGAAAGTGGGGCAAAGTTGGGAAAAATTAGGGTTTTTCATAACTTAGAAAAATTCTAAGTTATGAAAAATTCTCATTTCAAACCCTAATTTGCAATTTTTAATTTCTTGGTGAACAAGTTTCATGATTTGGCATGTTTTGATGAAAAATGAATCTTGACTCTTGATTTTTACCAAAAAGTCAAAGTTTGACTTTTCAGTATACAGTCAAAATTGATCAATTGACTGGGAAATTCAATTGTCAATCTTGTGTACTTGGGATCTTTTGAACTTGTTGAGCATGTCAAGATAATTCCATGTGGTCCTTGAGTCCATATGTGAGCTTGGTTTGCCATTGGTTGGGTCAAACAGTCAAAAATTGCCTTTGTGTAGTCAAAACCCTAAAAATGACCATTTTGCCCTTTTGGTGATCTGATCAAATTTCTTGTGGAATTGTGATCCAAACTTGACCAAATGGTTCATATGAGTTCATAATGTTGATGTGGGTCAATTTTCATGAGATTTGACTGTCAATTGGTCACAGTTAACTTTTTCCCCAATACAGCTGATTTCTAGGTCAACTGTCCAATTGATTGGGCAAAACTTGGAATCAAGACTTGAAACTTGATATGGATAAACTTGGGAGTCCAATATGAAGCAAGAAAGTCATCTTAGGCATTTTAGGTCAAAACATCTTTGTGCAAACACAAACCCTAATTTGGGTCAATAGTGCAAGGAGAAGTCTTGAGCAGATGAGATCCTAACTGGGTCTTGATCTTCAAGGGTCTTGTGATGAGAAAATGTTGAGGAAATGGGAGGGCAAATTTTGGGGTACAACACCTTGCTTTAAAGGCCTAAAACTTGTTTCTCACTTCATAATTTAATGCTTACACAGTTGATAAAGCCTTAATCCAAGCATACGGGTCTTTGTCCACGCTTTAATTCCATAAATGGCACAAAGTTGCCATTGCCATTTTAGAAAAGCACAACTTTTGAATTTGTCAACTCCTTGAGCATTGCACCTATTCTCTTTGCACACGCAAGTTCTATAAACCAAAAGCAAAGTGTCTAGGACTTGTACCAACTTAAACCAGGCCTGTACAAGCATGTAGAGAGTTGTCTCCTCACTTTTCTTAAAAGGAAAGCAATAGAGCAAAAAGCCTATAACTCAAAAATCTGTTGAGGAATTGATTTGAAACCTTCTCTATAATTATACACAAACACATTACAACCTAACACACAATTGTTAAAGGCCAGAAAATCTCCCAAACTCTCTATCACCAAAAACCTTCCATAATTTGCATTTTTGTACCAAGCATAGAAATCCAAAAATCCACTCGTGCGTTTCAAGTTCTAATAACCTAAACACTTAACCTACATCATATCTAAGTGTTCCAGACCATCATCCCTTCACTGTAACTCCTCCTTCTCCATCTTCCATTTTTGTTTTTCAAGCTTGCAGGTTGACTTGGATAGGGAGATTTAGGCACTTTGAAGACAAGGTAAAGATTGGAACATACTCAGGGAGGTCCAGGCAAGCTAAAGGGATCTTCAGTCCTTCATAAAACTCACTCAAAATCCATTAACGATCTCAGCTGAAAGAGGTAAGAACTCTAACTTTTATCTCTTCATACATGCATCTATTTGTCTCGATTTGTGAAGATAAAATATAGATATCTTTGTGCTAAAACCAACCATGTTCATAGATTTCATTTATATTCATTGTGTATAAAGAATTTTAGATTTCAAATTTCTGTAAAAATTAGGGTTGAAATTTGGGCCATTGAAATTAGCTTTGATCTTTGACTGTTGGTTTACATGAGTTACATGGTTGAAATCGTGGGAAAGAGTACTACCATTTTCATGTTTGAAGTTTCCATTTTCATGGAGAAATGAGAAAGATACAGAGGTTCAGGCTAGCTTGAGGAAGAAGATGAAGTACAGGGCAAGGAAGCATTTTGTGTTATCTATTTTTAGTTTCATATGAACTAACGGATGTACAGCCACCCTAGTGGCAAGGCAGTGCGCTGAAAATGCATAGGTCATGGGTTCGAACCTTGGTGCTGCCTTTTGCATTTTTCATATTTTTTTCAGCTTCATTTTTTGGTCACTTGGCAACTTGGGCTCAGCTTATGGGCCTCTCTCTTTTTTTTCTAACACTTACCTCTCTTTTTCTTACAGCACCTCTAGCCCATACATTTTTATTATGTATTTTTATTTCCTTTTTTTTATTAAATATATTTTCTTAAATATTATAAAATCATAAAAAATATAAAAATATAAAATATTTCATTTTTGTTTATTTTATTTTATTTTCACATAAAAAATATTTTTATTAAATTATATATTAACTATATTTCTTAAATAAACTTGTAAAATGAAATGGATTTAAATTAATTTTTATTTCTTTTCCTTCATACTTGTAAATATTTATTTTGACATATAAAAAGACTAAATATTTCACAAAATATTATTTATCATTTTTAATACAAAATACACAAAAATGATACTTAAAGAACTTTATTTTCTTTTAGCAAACTAGAATTAGGGTTAACCAATTTATAAAAATAATTTCCTTTTTCTTAAATTATTAGGTTTAGTTCAAAAACTCTTTTTCATATAAAAAAACAAAACAAAAATCTTTTTCTTGCATATACATACCATTACATATTTAATTTATATTGTATATTATGTATTCAAATATTCGTACAAATTCGATTTGGTTGTAATACATTAAATTAGGTTTACATTATTGCAAATCCCCATTCATAATTTGTATACCCCCTCCCATAAAATGTTGTAATAGCGTAGTAATCTTTAAATTATGCAATTTACCGCTTTCATATAACATGCTAGTAATTAGGGTTTGAATGGCAAGATAAAAACAATAAAATAGAAAACCCTAATCCAAGACTAAAATCAAGCATGGAAATAACACACTTGCACACAAGCATCCTTAGGGTTACTTCACTTGGTTTCCTTATACAAAAATGGCCATATTACGCATGTGAAGTATTTTAGCAAAACAAACAAATATAAGACCATAGTCCCTCGATGACGCTATTCAAAGTTGCCTTATAAAATGATCTTATTCCCTCAAAAAATGCTAAGATACTTTGCAACATTGTTAATCTTGGTTATACGATGACCTACGCCCGTCCCGTTTACATCTAAAGATAGGGTTGCTTACCAAATCAATGGTAAGACAACAATATCAAAGGAAAAGAAAATGAACAAGAAAGACATTTGAGTAGGTAGATTACTTCTAGTGACTTTCTCCATTTCAAAACAACTATCCTTGCTATTTCTCAAAACAAACACACACATTTCAAAACATCTTACAAACATTGAAAACATTTTTTCAAAAATACAAACATCTTTGTATACATTCTTACGAACGAGAATCATTACAAAGGTTGCCTAAACAATGGCCTCTTTTACAAAATACTTTCAAAACCACACAAAGCACAACTTTAAAACAAAAAGCAAGTGATCTAGCAAGTAACTAAGAGCCCATGGAAAACCATGGATGAAAAGGGTGCTAATACCTTCCCTTTTCATAATCTACCCCCCGAACTCAAGAAACAATCTCAAAGGTCTTTCCTGTGCTTTTCACCTTTCCTTTTAGATAAAAGGAAAGTCAGTGGCGACTCTTGCTAACCGCAACATTTGTGATAAAACGCAAAACCCTCAAGTCAGTTCTCCCACCGTATCACATACTTTCTCTTAAAAATATTTTCAGTATCGAAATTCCAACTATTTTATATGTGGGCAGGTGTTTCGTATTATTGAGTTATGTTATTTTGTGAAATGTATGCAAATGCTTTGTATAGTAGATTAATTGGAATTTTCCTATTTTTAATGATGAATTGTTGTTGTTGTGGAATTAATCGTGAGGATTTTGATGTTGATGTGATTTGATATTTTCTATCTTATGATGATTAATTTGATGAAGGTATATGCCTTATGTGTTAATGTTGTATGAAGTGTGGTGCATATTAATGTGATTAAGTAAGATGATGTTGTATGAATAATTCGATTATTTTACACGATGTATTTCATGATAATGATGATGATGACAATGGTATGTATTGGTGTGGCATTAATGAGTAAGAATAATAAATGTGAATCGTGTTGTTGCATGTCAGTGTCACGTGCATTCATGAATGATGGCCTATATTGACGAACGATGGCCTGTATCGGCGAATGATGGCATGCATTGTGAATGATGGCTTGTATTGGAAAATGATCTCCTGTATTGGCGTTATGAGGTCGTTGCCCTAAGTTGTCATTATCAAGATAAGGATTCTTCCCTATTGGTACCACATGCATCTTGCATCACCATCAGTTTCATTGGATTTGATTTTATTGTTGATATAACGATGAAGTTGAGTTGCATAGTTGGTATGTGTTTTATGATGGATGATGATTGTGATCGGTGGATCTGGAACTGACTGTTTAACGCTGGTTCGCGAAATGTCGCGGAAGCAAGAGTCGCCACCGTCTTTTATTTTCTCCAAATGGAAAGGACAAAAGCACAGAAAAATTCCTTAAAGAGATTTCTCGGTTCGGGAGGTAGATTATAGAAAGGGAAGGTGTTAGCACCCTTTCTATCCATGGTTATCCATGGGCTCTTAGATACTTGCTCACTTGTGTTTTCAAAATGGTTTGTTTGCTTTTCAACTGTGGGTTTTAAAAAGTTTCTTTGAAAATTCCAGTTCGACTCTTGTATCAGTCCTCAAGAGTGTTTGAAAAGTTGCTTTCGAAAGCTTTTTGAAAAGTGTCGGTGTGAAAAGTATTTTTGAATTTTGTTTTGCAATTTAGAGCAAGTATCAAGAGTCGTCTACCTACCCTAAGGAATTCGTCTGCGTAAATGTCCTTTAAAGTAGTGCCATCCCACCATTGAGAGGTAGGTAGCACCACCGTTGGAAGTGTTCGGGTCAATTCGAGGTTCGGGACATGGTGATCACCTGAGCAATGGGAAGACACCTTAGAAGCTACCCTCATGCCAGGTTCCCGGATCATGAGGACTTACTAAGACATCCTCTACTCGACGATCACCTTTCGAGGAAAGGCAACAGTGAGGCGTACCCTAGGGGTGGTGTGTGATTTGTGTGTCATGTTCATTTGCATTTATCTTGTTCATGTCAAAGTGATCTATGCGTTTGTTTTTATTTAGAGCCATTCATTCTTGCATGCATTTATTTACAGTTAAAAAATTGCGAGAAGGTAAAAGTTCTAAGCTATTTACAAAAGGCGCGGGTCCACATCGCCAAAATTTCCAGGACCCGATTTGACAGAAAATAAAGGATTAAAGCAAAATGCGAGCAATTAAGTTTACACGGCTTTGGGAGAAGTACATCAATATTTACAAGAAGGAAATAAATAAAATGTGCGAATAGGAATTAAAATTGTAAACGAGGGCGTTGGACCCTTTTTAATGAAATTAAATTAAATTATTAAATTAATGAAATTAAAAAGAAAAAAAGAAATTATTTTTTGAGATTTTTTGCATTTATGGTTTTAATGAGAAAGATTAATTGAAATTAAAATGATTAACCCTAATTCTAATTGTTTTTAATTTATTAAGAAAGTATTAAAATTTAAACCTAAAATTAAATTAATTATTTACATGCAATTTGATTTATAAAAATAAATAATATTTAATTATTAGTGAAAAGAAAAGAAAAAAAAAGGATAAAAATTGATGCAAACCCTAATTCTACAAATTTTAAGTTTTATTGAAAAAATATTAAGATTAATCCTAGATTTAAAAACTAAAATTAATTAATGCAATTTATTTACAAAAAATAACATTAAATAAAAATACTTATTTTTGTCTTTTTCCTGATTTTTATTGTTTTTATGTTTTTTATAAAAATATTAAATTAAAGGAATTAATAAATAAAAGAAATAATTGAATCAAAATAAAAAAAAAATAATGAAAAGAATATTGCAAACCTAGGGGGGTCTGTCCCCAAATAGGAGGTTTTTGCTTAGCAATTTGGGCCCAATTGTCCCTGGCCTTGTGGACTTTTCAGGATGCGTGTAAGTGCGTTGACTGAGGTTTACCATGTTCCTCAAACTATGGCCTTTTGATTGATCTTGGTGTGTGCGTGGCAATCTGGACCAAGGGGTGTATGATGGCCTTCAAGGGAGAACGCTGCATAGGATAACGTTAATAAAAATATTATGGAAAGGGATGGGGACCTGGGGCTCGAACCCAGGTCCTGTTGGTTATCAATGTATATGCCTACCAACCGTGCCACTTGACTTCTTTGTATATTAAATGACAAACAATGAATATAAAATAAACAAAAGCGTTAGTGACTTTTTCGCGCGAAATTTTGAATGAACCAACCAGTCTTGGCCACCTAAGCGTCTTCTTCCTTAATGTGTTTTGTCCTGAAAATACAAAAGGGTTAGCGGGGGTTTTGAACCCCCCCAAAATATGCAGCTTTTGATAATAGCGATTAAGCCATGGTAGCACATAAATTAGGCGCGAGGGTTGATTCGTTTTCGTCCGAGCACGCTGAATTCATTCATGGTATTGGCCTGTCCTAAGTTTACAGTAGCCGGAAACGCCCAATTTGGAACTCAAGGAACCCTAGCCTGTATCAATGGTGGAATCGTGTATAGCACATGAAAACTCAATTGAATTATATAGTTAGCTTCAAAATACATCACTTAATATGAATTCATAAACAAAACGCCATGAGGATGCCTGAAAATCAAGATACGAATATGCATTTTATATGAAAAAATTTGATTTCTGTATACCGATTCAAGGCGTTAGATGTAGTGATTTTGATCCAGGAGCCTTCCTTGATGTCCCAGGAAGGTGATAGAATGGTTGTTTTGGCTTGAAAACCCTTGCAATGGTGATTTCAGTTTCAGAATTTTCTTGAAAAATGTCATCTTGGTTATGGCTTCTGGGCGCAGCTGGGAGGTCATGGGCACGAGGGTTTGTATCCATATATGTATGTGAGTGATTAGGGTTGAGAATTTTAGCCAAAGAATCAAGGAATTGATGGAGAGGATATTGATTTTCATGGCAAAATATTTTCCAATCTTTTCATGCATATTTGCTACCAAATCATGACAAATCATATTGATTCTTTCCAAATCTAACCATGCACGAAATATTGAGTGTATATCATGCATAAAAAGATTTAAAAACCTAGGTTTAGTATTTTTCATATATTTTAATTAATTAAATGAATTTCTAGCATTTAAAAATTCAAATAAATAAAATAAAAATGATAAAAACTTCCCTTTGGGCCAAATGGTCGTGCACATTCCTTGGGTGATGAATTGTGGAAGAAAAAGAAGCCCATTAGCAATTTTAGGTCATTTGAAGCAATGTTGACTTTTCAAAATATCCAAAAATTTCCCAATTTCCACAAGGCATAACTTGCTCAATTTTTAGGCTTTGCTCATGTTCTTGGACATTTTGGAAAGGCCTTTGAGTCCTCTAACCAATGTCTTTGGTCCCATGTCATTTTGATTTACCAATCTCAAGTTATGGTCTTTGACTTAAAGTCCCTTTTTGTTGACTTTTGAAAATGACCTATAATGTTAAAATTGATAACTTTTTGTGAGAGCCTTTCTTGGACTTGAAGTGTGAAGAGGAATTGTAGGAAATGTCATTCTCTTCAAAATGAGCTTTGGATGGAATTTTTCTGATAATCCATGTGGAAGATATGCCCTGGTCAAGTTACAGTTGACTTTTTCAACTGTCCAAATATGGAAACTTTTGCATCTTGATGATTTTTGAGCCAAGCTTTGAGAATCATGATCAAGCATTGATCAAATGATGTTTGTGGCTTCAAAATGAGATGTTGACCAAAAATTTGAACTTTTGACTGTCAAATGACCATTTTGCCCCTATAGTTGACTGTAGTGCAATTAGGGTTTTTGACTGTGCAATTTTGTGCTGTAAGTCTTGAAACTTGGTATGAGGATACTTGACCATGTTTATAGGCATGTGGGACTTGATTGGACCCTTGGAAACTTCATTTTCTTTGTCAGAACCAAAACCCTAATTTTGACTGTTAGGAGGCCCTTGAACTGTGCAACCCTTGAGGAGATTTTGAAGCTTTGACTTGGCAAATTTTGAAGAATATGGGAGGGCAAATTTTGGGGTACAACAGTTGCCCCTGTTCAATCTTCTTAGACCTGAGGATGCAGATTGGCTGACGTGCCTTTCGTAATCCGAAGGTGGAAGATGATTGAACACTAGAGTGCCTAGAAATTTGCGCTCACATAGTAGTGTGATGATGGGAATGGGCTTATAGATGCCATTTGGAGATTGATGGATAGGATGATGGGCTTATAGATGCCATGCTAAGATGTGATGGATAGGTGGATGGGCTTACAGATGCCATCTGGATGTTGATCGCATAAGAGATTCCTTAGCGAGCACTTGCGTACCTGCAAAAGAAAAAATGAGTACCTGGCCTGTTACAGGAGCTGGTCTTCTAACTCTTCATTTAGATGTGTCCTGACTGGTTACAGGAGCTGGTCTTCAAACTCTTCGTTTAGATGTGTCCTGACTGGTTACAGGAGCTGGATCTGGATCTTCACAAGGTGATGAATGAACCAGGGATGGTTACTACCTCAACAGGAACGGTGAGAGAACCTTGGACGACTTCAACCTCAACAGTATCGCTAAGAGAATCTGGGGGACGATTACTACCTCCGCAGTATCGGAGAGAGAACCATAGGCGACTATAACCTCAACAGCAATCATTGAGAGAATCTTGGATAACTTCAACCTCAACAGCAATCATTGAGAGAATCTTGGGATGATTACTACCTCCGCAGTATCGGGGAGAGAACCATAGGCGACTACAACCTCAACAGCAATCATTGAGAGAATCTTGGATAACTTCAACTTCAACAGCAATCGTTGAGCGAATCTTGGGATGATTACTACCTCCGCAGTATCGGGGAGAGAACCATAGGCGACTACAACCTCAACAACAATCATTGAGAGAATCTTGGATAACTTCAACTTCAACAGCAATCGTTGAGCGAATCTTGGGATGATTACTACCTCCGCAGTATCGGGGAGAGAACCATAGGTGACTACAACCTCAACAGCAATCATTGAGAGAATCTTGGATAACTTCAACTTCAACAACAATCGTTGAGCGAATCTTGGGATGATTACTACCTCCGCAGTATCGGGGAGAGAACCATAGGCGACTACAACCTCAACAACAATCATTGAGAGAATCTTGGATAACTTCAACTTCAACAGCAATCGTTGAGCGAATCTTGGGATGATTACTACCTCCGCAGTATCGGGGAGAGAACCATAGGCGACTACAACCTCAACAGCAATCATTGAGAGAATCTTGGATAACTTCAACTTCAACAGCAATCGTTGAGCGAATCTTGGGACGATTACTACCTCCGCAGTATCAGGGAGAGAACCATAGGCGACTACAACCTCAACAGCAATCATTGAGAGAATCTTGGATAACTTCAACTTCAACAACAATCGTTGAGCGAATCTTGGGACGATTACTACCTCCGCAGTATCGGGGAGAGAACCATAGGCGACTACAACCTCAACAGCAATCATTGAGAGAATCTTGGGTATCTTCTACTAAGTCTTTATCAGGAAAATCTGTTTGGGGTCGATTTAGCTGGACTAGAGAAGACCTTGGACTGGATAAGAAACAGAAAATCTTAGGGTCGATTAACTGAACCGGTCTAGGTCTTGTATGTCTTCAACTGGATAAGAAACAGGGAGATCTTAGGGGCGATCTGACTGTACCAGAGAAGGCCTTGGACGGGATAAGAGACAGAAAAATCTTAGGGTCGATTTAACTGAACCGGTCTAGGTCTTGAAACGTAGCTGAGAACTTAACTGAATCTTTCCTGAAAGGTAAAGGTCAGTCATATGCAATGCATGATATGGATCAAGCAATGATGTTCTCAACATAAATGAGATTGTAAGATATGATGCGTATATGCATGCTATAATGTATGAGAATGTGATGTTTATGAATGTATCTTTTCGTCTTAGGAAAATAAATCCTTGACGGGTGCCGGGAAATCACTCCTGGGCTGGTGTTTGAAGAATAGATCTTTGCTTCCACTGGGGATGATAGTTGCAAGAATACCGGTAAGAGAAGATAACTCCGTTGGGGATAAACTTGGCGAATGGATTACTCTGCGGGGAGAAAAGTACTCTAACGATCTTGCTGGGAAGCAATACTCTGTGGGGGAGAGATACTTTGCTGAGTGTTGATAATAACTTGCTGGGGATACCCTTGTCGTGTTGGAAGTGTTGATAGACTTTGCTGGGGATAAGAAGACTGTGTCGACGACGATCTTTCCGTGGCTTTTGGCTGAGGATAACCCAGTTATATCCTGGTAAGGAAATAACTCTTTGAATAAAGCCGGGCGACGCGTTCGTGCTCTGCGCGGATAAGCTTCCAGAATCTACTGGGGATAAGCTTACTGCTTGGGGATCTTGATTCCAACTTTCCTGGGGAACTAGATTGGACTCTCCTGGGGAAGTTTTGAATTGTACCGGGGAGGTGACTCCATTGAATGTTTGATATACCGTTGGGGAACAATCTTTAGGCCAAGACTGCCGGAGATGCTTATTAAGAATATGTATATTGCTACTGGGGAATGTTGAGATCTGCTGGAGGATACTCAACTTCTTTAAGGTTGATGGTAACTTTGCTTGAGGAGAGTGTACTATTTGCTGGCTCACTCTCTGGGGAATTAAGATATCTGGTCATGTTCTTTAGCTGAACCTACCTTGGTATTTTTGGAGGATAGAACAATTAGATTGCTTAGACAACTCTTTATTGCCCCTATTTCTAATGTTACCTGTAATTAATCCTTTGTTTCGTATGCAAATATTCATGAGTTAGCAAATTATTGTCAATGCATATATCACAAATTGAACCTTGGACGTTCTTCGCAAAACAAAACAAAAAAAAGAAAAACAATTGGCACTTTTAACTGAAAAGTATATTTGTATTGATTTTTGGATGGCCTGTAAATAGGCGTTTTTATGTACAAGAGGCTGACGTCCTAGTAAGAGAGCGCCGCCGAACAAAAGAGTTTATACAAATTTTGTACAAGAGAAAATAAAACAGCTGTGTGAAATGAATGATCCCACTGGGTTTCAACTCTGCTATTGCCTTTATATCTCCGAGCGTCTCATCACTTGATGACCTTGGTTGAAGATGAAGCTGACTGATCGATGCCGTCTGAACTTGATGTAGATACCGGATTCTGGATGCAAAGTGATCCAATGAGACATAGTATTACGCTTTATCCCTAACTTTTGCCTGGACCGCCCTTTCGGGTTTTCAGTCCACCGGGATACCCTTTTTTGCCCAAGCCGCCTTTTCAGGTTTTCGACTTGCCGGGTGTACAGATTTTTTTTATTTCATCCCTTCATTTTGCCCGAACCCTTTTGGTTCGCCGGGAGCCCTAATTTTTGCCTAGGCATGTCAGCCTATCGGGTCTTTTTTATGCGTAGTATCTTTTTACTATGTCTGCATTGGCGGGGTGAGGAAGGTCGTCACCATCAATGTTGGTTAGAATCATGGCTCCTCCTGAGAACACATGTTTAACCACAAATGGCCCTTCGTACGTAGGGGTCCATTTGCCCCTTGGATCACTCTGAGGAAGGATGATTCGCTTGATTACCAGATCCCCAACTTGATATTCCTGTGGTCTGACCTTTTTGTTAAATGCCCTGATCATCCGTTTCTGATACGTCTGACCATGACAGATAGCAGCAAGTCTCTTTTCATCAATAAGGTTTAGTTGATCAAGTCGTGTCTGGATCCAATCATCTTCGTTCAGATTTGCATCCTTCATTATCCGGAGAGAGGGTATTTGCACTTCGATTGGTAAGACTGCCTCCATACCATAAACCAAGGAGAAAGGAGTTGCCCCGGTTGACGTCCTGGCTGAGGTACGGTACCCATGTAGAGCGAACGGTAACATCTTGTGCCAATCTTTATAAGTCACTGTCATCTTCTGCACGATTTTCTTGATATTTTTATTTGCCGCTTCTACAGCCCCATTCATCTTCGGTCTGTAAGGAGAAGAATTATGGTGTTGTATCTTAAACTGCTCGCAGAGCTCAGTGATCATCTTGTTATTCAGATTGGTACCGTTGTCTGTAATAATTCTTTCTGGGACGCCGTATCGACAGATCAGATTATGCCGAATGAACCGTTCCACAACAGTTTTGGTTACCGTGGCATAGGAAGCTGCCTCAACCCACTTCGTAAAATAGTCAATCGCCACCAGGATGAAGTGATGCCTGTTAGATGCCGTAGGTTTAATCTCACCGATCATGTCTATGCCCCACATTGCAAACGGCCAAGGCGCAGTCAGAACATTCAAAGGAACTGGAGGAACATGCACCTTGTCTGCGTATATCTGGCATTTATGGCATGTTCGGGAATGTTGGTAACAGTCAGCTTCCATTGTGGACCAGAAATACCCTGCCCGAAGGATCTTCTTTGCCATAGTGTGTCCACTAGAATGTGTACCAAAGGTCCCTTCATGTAGCTCTTCCATGATCCTTTCTGCTTCAGTCTTGTCCACACAACGCAGTAAAGTCGAATCATGGTTTCGCTTGTACAAGATGTCGTTGCTAAGGAAGAACTTCGCTGCGAACCTTCTCAGAAACTTCTTGTCGTTGACAGATGCACCTTCAGGGTATTCCTGAGCTTCCAAATATCTCTTCACCTCATGGTACCAAGGCTTCTCAGTCACTAAATCAGTCTCAAGATCACAACAGTATGCTGGTTCGTCCAGTTTCCAGATGATGATCTGGGGAGCCTCATTATCCCATTTGACCTTGAACATAGAAGACATTGTAGCTAACGCGTCCGCCAACTGATTCTCTTCTCTTAGAAAGTGTTCAAAGGTTATCTTCGTGAAGTGGGGGATCAAGGTCAACACACATTCTCTGTAAGGAATAAGATTCGGATGTTTCGTATCCCACTCTCCTTTGATATGATTGATCACGAGAGCGGAATCTCCGAAGACACTTAGAAACTTGATCCTTAGGTCGATCGCAGCTTGAAGACCCATGATGCATGCCTCATACTCCGCCATATTGTTGGTACAGTTGAAACATAGTCGGGCAGTGAGCGGAGTATGAGTGCCTTGGGGGATATGATCACAGTGCCGATGTCGTTACCCAAAGCGTTGGAGGCTCCGTCAAAATGCATAGACCATCGGGATCCTTCCTCAGGTCCTTCATCCGGTCCAGGTACTTCACAATCAGTTACTATCATGATGCTTTCATCCGGAAACTCGAAGTTCATTGACTGATAGTCATCTACGGCCTGGTGTGCCAAGTGGTCTGCCAATACACTTCCCTTGATGGCTTTCTGGGTCGTGTACTGAATGTCGTATTCCGTCAAGATCATTTGCCATCTTGCAATTCTCCCAGACAGAGCAGGCTTTTCAAATATGTACTTTATAGGATCCATCTTTGAGATCAACAAGGTAGTGTGAGTTAGCATATACTGTCTCAGCCGGCGAGCAGCCCATACCAAAGCGCAGCAAGTTTTCTCAAGCAGTGAGTATTGGGTCTCACAGTCGGTAAACTTTTTGCTAAGGTAATAAATGGCATGCTCTTTTCGGCCAGACTCGTCATGCTGCCCCAGCACACACCCCATTGAGTTGTCGAGTACTGTCAGGTATAATATCAGAGGTCTCCCTTCAACCGGTGGCATAAGGATGGGTGGTTCTTGGAGATACTCTTTGATTCTGTCAAAAGCAGCCTGACATTCATCATTCCAACGTACTACCTGATCTTTCTTCAGCAGCTTGAAGATTGGCTCACAGGTAGCAGTTAAGTGTGAGATGAACCGGGCAATGTAATTCAGGCGTCCTAAAAAGCCTCTGACTTCCTTCTCTGTCTTAGGAACTGGCATCTCTTGAATAGCTTTAACCTTAGCAGGGTCCACTTGAATACCTTTATCACTCACCACGAAGCCTAGCAACTTTCCAGATCTTACCCCGAAGGTGCACTTGTTCGGGTTCAACCTCAGCTTGTACAACTTCAGACGGTCAAACAATTTCTGCAGATGATCTAGGTGCTCTTCCTCAGTTTGGGACCTTGCAATCATGTCGTCAACATACACTTCTATCTCATGATGGATCATGTCATGAAATAAAGCAACCATGGCACGTTGGTAGGTTGCCCCAGCATTCTTTAGTCCGAAAGGCATGACCTTGTAGCAGAAAGTGCCCCACTGAGTAACAAAGGTAGTCTTTTCCATGTCTTCAGGTGCCATCTTGATCTGATTGTAACCTGAAAAACCATCCATGAAAGAGAACACCTTATGCTGAGCTGTATTGTCAACAAGGACATCAATGTGAGGTAGGGGGAAGTCATCCTTGGGGCTGGCCCTGTTCAGATCCCTGTAATCGACACACATTCTGACTTTACCGTCCTTCTTTGGTACCGGCACCACATTAGCAACCCACTGCGGGTAAGAAGTTACTGCAAGGAACCCAGTATCAAACTGTTTCATAACCTCGGCTTTGATCTTCTCAGACATCTCTGGACGCATGCGACGAACCTTTTGCTTAACTGGAGGGCAGTCTTCCTTAGTAGGAAAATGATGGACCACAATATCGGTATCCAACCCGGGCATGTCTTCGTAGGACCAGGCAAAGATCTCCATATAATCATGTAGCATCTTAGTCAACGGTTGCTTCACGCTGAGCTCTAGGTTGGCACCAATCTTGACCTCTTTCCTGTCCGCCTCAGTACCCAGATTTATTGTTTCCACTGGCTCTTCATGTGGTTGAATTGCCCTCTCTTCCTGAAGTAACAGTCTTGCAAGCTCGCCAGGCACTTCGCAATCATCTTCACCTTCGTCTTCGGCTAAGTTGATCGGATTTTTGAAGTCATAACTGGTAGTAGCAGAGTCGTTATCAGTGAGATCCAGAGTGGATTGAAATCTGTATGAGTGAGTGTGTGTAAATACAGCTGTTTTGAAATGTATAAAGGAAGGAAAGAAAGAAAAGGAGCATAAGATTCGAAATGCGAGAAAACGTCCAAGATTTTTATTTATGATATATGAAATGACAGTTTATATGCCCTCACAAATGAAGCCACGGTGCCCCGGGTAAGACACCGGGCCATAGAGTTTTAATTGTTTATTACAAATGCCAAAACATAGGAATTCATTACTCAGTAACAAGAGAAACAGGTAGATTGTCCTTTGCACTCCAATTGCTAGGTCCACTGTCGGTTGCTGGGTAGATCCAACTATCAAACTCAGCTTCATCCACTTCATCTTCGTCCCCAATAGCATTCACTCCATGAGCAGGCAGGGGAGCTGTCACTACATTAGGCTTCTCAGATGCCTCAAATTGTACCTCCTTGGCGTCAATAAGGTCCTGCAGCTTGTTCCTTAATGCCTAACAGTCATCAGTGGAATGCCCCGGGCTATCAGAGTGATAAGCACAGCGGGCATTTGGATTGTATTTAGGGGAAGCAGTGTTCATAACTTTTGGCGCCTCTCTGACAGTCACTAAATTGGTGGACAGTAACTGTGGCAAGATCTGGGATAGGGTCATGCTCAAACGGGTGAATTCTTTCCGGGGTCTTTCAGCCCTCTGAGGATTAGTTTGCCGAGGAGCGGCAACAGGCTTAGCAATCATTACCGCACTGACAGATTGGCGGTGCTCAGATTTCTCTTGTCTTCTAGAGCCATATACAGCACTGGCCTCCTTCTTGAAGGGTTTCTTCTCAAAACTAGACGATGCACCCTTCGGAATCTTTCCAGACTTCAACCCAGCCTCAATTCTCTCTCCAGTCAGAATAAGATCAGTAAACCCTGTAGACGAGTTACCGATAAGATGGTTGAAAAATGGCCCAGATAGGGTCCCCAAGAACATGTCTACCAACTCCCGATCAGTCAACGGAGGCTGCACTCTGCCAGCCAGATCCCTCCACTTCTGAGCGTACTCTTTAAAACCTTCACTTGAGCCTAACGACATACCCTGGAGTTGGGTACGTGTAGAGGCAAGGTCGGCATTATATTGATACTGCTTATAGAAAGCAGTAGCCAACTCCTCCCAGTTACGAACCTTGGTCCCATCCAGCTGATAGAACCATTCGAGATGAGTCCCTGAAAGACTCTCCTGGAAGAAGTGGATCCACAAGTTCTTATCCATTGAGTACGGTTGAATCTTCCGCACGTAGGATCTGAGATGTAGCTTGGGACAGGATGCCCCATCATACTTGGTGAAGGATGGTGCTTTGAACTTCCGAGGAATGATCACACCAGTAGACAAACCCAAATCTCCAAAATCCAGCCCAGGCACCTGTTGTATCTCCATAGCATTCAACCTGTCCTCCAACTGCTTATATCTGTCTTCTGCCGGAGGATATTGCTCTTCATCAAAATCAGTCTCGTTGTCGGAGACTACCGGACTAGGACCCTTTCCCTCTTGAGGAGTACCCTTGCCAATAGAAGAACCAGCCTCTTCATTCTGCAGAGTGTTGCCAAACCTTCGGCCCGAGTTAAACAGAACAGTTCTTCTCTTCTTCTTCTTTTCCTTCTTCAGGAGCAGAGCCTTCAGCTCTTCTTGGCCCTGAGCCAAACCCATGATTAATTCCTGAAATTGCGCATTCTGCGCCTGAAGAGCCTTGATGGACATCTCAGTTGATGATGAGTCAGGATTCATGATGCTGAAATAAACAGCGAAGAACGGTAAGCAACCTGAAAAGAGGAAAACCTGCTATGCACATGATGAATGGAATGCGTATGATTTATGTTTTCAAAGACAATCGGGAATCAACTTTGTAAACAAAAAAAGGAACACACTTCATTAGATTCAACTTTGAAACTGAAATTATTCAACAGGTTGCCCTTAGGCGTTACATGAAAGGAAATACTGAAAAGGGAAGTAAAACTGTAAAAGAACACCAGAGCTCCTTATTGATCCCATGGTCTCCTCTTCTCAGTATGGATGTAAGCATTCAGAGCTCGCTCATTCTCCAACTGCTTTGTCAGCTTCTGGATATTTAATTCCTGCTCGTTGAACTTTTCCCGGTAAGAGTCCCGTTCTTCTCGCAGTTGCGACCAAGATCTCTTTAATGTCTCATAATCAGTAGGTACCTGAGGAGGCAGGACAGTTGGAGGAACACCATCTTTGTCAGGACACTCAAGAATGACGGGTCTGACAGCTTCATACGGCATACCTACATTCTGAGCACGGATGCGAACCCATTTGTAGTAGGCTTCCATAGGTAAAGAAGTCTTTGGCCCCAACTCTTGTGGGTCAGCTTTATGAACTTTGTCCCAAGCCTTGATGAACCTACGATGCAGCTCGTCACTATCCACCTGAAACTCAAAACTGATGTGAGGCACCAACATCTCATGAGGCCCTTCTCTTCTTGCTCTTCCAAACTGACGGAGCGCTAGACATGGATTGTAAGAGATCCCTCCTTGGGTACCAATCAGAGGAACATTAGGGTATTCCCCGCATCGATCAATAATAGCTATCTCATCCAAACCCCTGCAAGTCCAAATGATGTCTTTATCGGTGAGAGACATTAACCTATGAGCCCAACCTCTTCCTTCTTGGTTCTTCAGCACGAACTTAAGGAGGTGCGAAATAAACCACCTCACCAACAAAGGGATACAACACCATAGGGTTCCTCGTCTTCGGGTAGTACGAGCATGAAGTTGTTGCAAGATGTCACCCAAGAGAGTGGGCACAGGGTTCTGAGACATGAAGATCCTTATGGCAGTGACATTGATGAAGTTGTCAGGATTAGGAAACAAGACTAACCCATAGATTAGGAGAGCCAAGATGTCTTCATATGCCCTAAAGTCCAGGTCATTCCAGAAACTGTTAGCTTTACCAATCAGAAACTTGGCCAAGAAACCCTTGACTCCGCTTCTAGTTACCCAGTTGTCCATTACCTCTTGACGTGTCAAGGGAAGAGTTGCAGCATCATCCTCAAGCCTGAGGGTCTTTTCCCAACCAGTAAAGGGAGTCTGATCCAAGATAGGGATACCAAGAAAATCAGAGAACTCTTCCAGGGTAGGGACCAGCTGGAAGTCTTGAAAGGTGAAGCACTGGTACAGAGGGTCATAGAACTGAGTCAGGACACTCATCAACTGTTGATCCCGCTTTTCAGTGACTAAACTGAGAAGAGAGCCATGCCTCTGAATGAAGGAAGTGGTATTTGGAATTCTGCTAACCAACTCTTCAAGCAACTCATGTGAGTGAACAAAGTTGAACTGGATAGTATTCCTTCGTACAGGCATCATGATGTCCTACAAAATAGAGCAAAGGTGAAACCCTCTTGTCTTTGAAATGGTCAGTCCTTATGCAGGATGCATGCAATGCTCATGATGTTATGATGTTATGATAAAGCACACCACAAATAGATACAAGGCAACATGGTAAGGCACACAAGTCACACAAGGCAAGCCCTTAAAGTTTAGGCCAGCATGAGGTCTAGGTATTACCCTCTTTCAGTTTGTTGGTTCATACCTGTCCTATCAAAGTAACCGGGTTCTTAGAGGATCCCAATATCATTGACTACCCTCAATCGGTCATAACTCCAACATCGCAATCTTTTCTTGCGGCCAGAACCATCACGAGAGTTTAGCCTCAATGGGCGTAGCATACTGCTACTGTTCTAATGGCCAAGTTGTGTCATTTAAGGTTCTAAGGTTGTTGGTGCTTAATGACTCCTTAGAAGACCCATATTCTCCTCGTTGCAACACAAGGGATATCGGTACAGACCAAGGCGCCACACCAACGTAGCCACTGCTTCACCCGTGTCGGTCTATGCCGGACAGGTCCCTCACAGCTTATGCTACCTAAACAGGGTATCCCCAGATCCGGGTTAGGATCTATGTAACTCCCAAGACAGTCCCACAATTTAAAGCAAGCAAAGCAATACAATTGAAAACACAGTTATGAACTAACCCTAAGGTACACCTCACTTTATAAATATGTCCCCAGCAGAGTCGCCAATTTTGTGATCGGTGGATCTGGAACTGACTGTTTAACGCTGGTTCGCAAAATGTCGCGGAAGCAAGAGTCGCCACCGTCTTTTATTTTCTCCAAATGGAAAGGACAAAAGCACAGAAAAATTCCTTAAAGAGATTGCTCTCGGTTCGGGAGGTAGATTATAGAAAGGGAAGGTGTTAGCACCCTTTCTATCCATGGTTATCCATGGGCTCTTAGATACTTGCTCACTTGTGTTTTCAAAATGGTTTGTTTGCTTTTCAACTGTGGGTTTTAAAAAGTTTCTTTGAAAATTCCAGTTCGACTCTTGTATCAGTCCTCAAGAGTGTTTGAAAAGTTGCTTTCGAAAGCTTTTTGAAAAGTGTCGGTGTGAAAAGTATTTTTGAATTTTGTTTTGCAATTTAGAGCAAGTATCAAGAGTCGTCTACCTACCCTAAGGAATTCGTCTGCGTAAATGTCCTTTAAAGTAGTGCCATCCCACCATTGAGAGGTAGGTAGCACCACCGTTGGAAGTGTTCGGGTCAATTCGAGGTTCGGGACATGGTGATCACCAGAGCAATGGGAAGACACCTTAGAAGCTACCCTCATGCCAGGTTCCCGGATCATGAGGACTTACTAAGACATCCTCTACTCGACGATCACCTTTCGAGGCAAGGCAACAGTGAGGCGTACCCTAGGGGTGGTGTGTAATTTGTGTGTCATGTTCATTTGCATTTATCTTGTTCATGTCAAAGTGATCTATGCGTTTGTTTTTATTTAGAGCCATTCATTCTTGCATGCATTTATTTACAGTTAAAAAATTGCGAGAAGGTAAAAGTTCTAAGCTATTTACAAAAGGCGCGGGTCCACATCGCCAAAATTTCCAGGACCTGATTTGACAGAAAATAAAGGATTAAAGCAAAATGCGAGCAATTAAGTTTACACGGCTTTGGGAGAAGTACATCAATATTTACAAGAAGGAAATAAATAAAATGTGCGAATAGGAATTAAAATTGGAAACGAGGGCGTTGGACCCTTTTTAATGAAACTAAATTAAATTATTAAATTAATGAAATTAAAAAGAAAAAAAGAAATTATTTTTTGAGATTTTTTGCATTTATGGTTTTAATGAGAAAGATTAATTGAAATTAAAATGATTAACCCTAATTCTAATTGTTTTTAATTTATTAAGAAAGTATTAAAATTTAAACCTAAAATTAAATTAATTATTTACATGCAATTTGATTTATAAAAATAAATAATATTTAATTATTAGTGAAAAGAAAAGAAAAAAAGGATAAAAATTGATGCAAACCCTAATTCTACAAATTTTAAGTTTTATTGAAAAAATATTAAGATTAATCCTAGATTTAAAAACTAAAATTAATTAATGCAATTTATTTACAAAAAATAACATTAAATAAAAATACTTATTTTTGTCTTTTTCCTGATTTTTATTGTTTTTATGTTTTTTATAAAAATATTAAATTAAAGGAATTAATAAATAAAAGAAATAATTGAATCAAAATAAAAAAAAATAATGAAAAGAATATTGCAAACCTAGGGGGGTCTGTCCCCAAATAGGAGATTTTTGCTTAGCAATTTGGGCCCAATTGTCCCTGGCCTTGTGGACTTTTCAGGATGCGTGTAAGTGCGTTGACTGAGGTTTACCATGTTCCTCAAACTATGGCCTTTTGATTGATCTTCGTGTGTGCGTGGAAATCTGGACCAAGGGGTGTATGATGGCCTTCAAGGGAGAACGCTGCATAGGATAACGTTAATAAAAATATTATGGAAAGGGATGGGGACCTGGGGCTCGAACCCAGGTCCTGTTGGTTATCAATGTATATGCCTGCCAACCGTGCCACTTGACTTCTTTGTATATTAAATAACAAACAATGAATATAAAATAAACAAAAGCGTTAGTGACTTTTTCGCACAAAATTTTGAATGAACCAACCAGTCTTGGCCACCTAAGCGTCTTCTTCCTTAATGCGTTTTGTCCTGAAAATACAAAAGGGTTAGCGGGGGTTTTGAACCCCCCCAGAATATTCAGCTTTTGATAATAGCGATTAAGCCATGGTAGCACATAAATTAGGCGCGAGGGTTGATTCGTTTTCGTCCGAACACGCTGAATTCATTCATTGTATTGGCCTGTCCTAATTTTACAGTAGCCGGAAACGCCCAATTTGGAACTCAAGGAACCCTAGCCTGTATCAATGGTGGAATCGTGTATAGCACATGAAAACTCAATTGAATTATATAGTTAGCTTCAGAATACATCACTTAATATGAATTCATAAACAAAATGCCATGAGGATGCCTGAAAATCAAGATACGAATATGCATTTTATATGAAAAAAATTTATTTCTGTATACCGATTCAAGGCGTTAGATGTAGTGATTTTGATCCAGGAGCCTTCCTTGATGTCCCAGGAAGGTGATAGAATGGTTGTTTTGGCTTGAAAACCCTTGCAATGGTGATTTCAGTTTCAGAATTTTCTTGAAAAATGTCAACTTGGTTATGGCTTCTGGGCACAGCTGGGAGGTCATGGGCACGAGGGTTTGTATCCATATATGTATGTGAGTGATTAGGGTTGAGAATTTTAGCCAAAGAATCAAGGAATTGATGGAGAGGATATTGATTTTCATGGCAAAATATTTTCCAATCTTTTCATGCATATTTGCTACCAAATCATGACAAATCATATTGATTCTTTCCAAATCTAACCATGCACGAAATATTGAGTGTATATCATGCATAAAAAGATTTAAAAACCTAGGTTTAGTATTTTTCATATATTTTAATTAATTAAATGAATTTCTAGCATTTAAAAATTCAAATAAATAAAATAAAAATGATAAAAACTTCCCTTTGGGCCAAATGGTCGTGCACATGCCTTGGGTGATGAATTGTGGAAGAAAAAGAAGCCCATTAGCAATTTTAGGTCATTTGAAGCAATGTTGACTTTTCAAAATATCCAAAAATTTCCCAATTTCCACAAGGCATAACTTGCTCAATTTTTAGGCTTTGCTCATGTTCTTGGACATTTTGGAAAGGTCTTTGAGTCCTCTAACCAATTTATTTGGTCCCATGTCATTTTGATTTACCAATCTCAAGTTATGGTCTTTGACTTAAAGTCCCTTTTTGTTGACTTTTGAAAATGACCTATAATGTTGAAATTGATAACTTTTTGTGAGAGCCTTTCTTGGACTTGAAGTGTGAAGAGGAATTGTAGGAAATGTCATTCTCTTCAAAATGAGCTTTGGATGGAATTTTTCTGATAATCCATGTGGAAGTTATGCCCTTGTCAAGTTATAGTTGACTTTTTCAACTGTCCAAATATGGAAACTTTTGCATCTTGATGATTTTTGAGCCAAGCTTTGAGAATCATGATCAAGCATTGATCAAATGATGTTTGTGGCTTCAAAATGAGATGTTGACCAAAAATTTGAACTTTTGACTGTCAAATGACCATGTTGCCCCTACAGTTGACTGTAGTGCAATTAGGGTTTTTGACTGTGCAATTTTGTGCTGTAAGTCTTGAAACTTGGTATGAGGATACTTGACCATGTTTATAGGCATGTGGGACTTGATTGGACCCTTGGAAACTTCATTTTCTTTGTCAGAACCAAAACCCTAATTTTGACTGTTAGGAGGCCCTTGAACTGTGCAACCCTTGAGGAGATTTTGAAGCTTTGACTTGGCAAATTTTGAAGAATATGGGAGGGCAAATTTTGGGGTACAACAATGATGATATGTACTTATATAATCATTATGAATTATGATTGATGATTGTTTAGCTTGGAATCTTGCGTGATATATCTATTGTATACCTATGATTATATAACTTATTATATTGTTGTGATATCTCACCCCTTCTGTTTAAATATTGTCTCTACGTGGGTAACGTGTAGATGATCCAAAGTAGCTCTGGGCTGCTAAGAAGTGCCTCATTTTGTGTAGATTGAGTCGATGTCAGCTCTGATACGTAACACTTGGGGGTTTCGCATTTGCTTTATTATGATGGGAGTAAACTATTGTAAAACTCCACTTTATTGGATTTATTTGATAATGCATGTTGAAGTTTGAATTAATATAATTATAACTCATGTTAAAGAGTTAAGAATAATTGTTGTTGATGTTTTTCCGCTGCGAATAAATGAAATGAAGATCAGACTTGGTGAACATGTGATTATGTGTTGTGTATCTTAGTATATCAGCATGTGTGTATGTACAAAGATGTGACATCCTATTTTTGATGTTTTTTACTTTATGAATTATTTACTCTGATTTTGGTTAAATTACCGGCGGGGAAATAGGGTATTACACTTTCAGGGGAAGGATATATATATATATATATATATATATATATATATATATATATATATATATATATATATATATATATATATATATATATATATATATATATATATATATATATATAATTTTACCACCTCGCCTGAGAGATGCATTGTCATCATCAAAAAGCTGGAGAATATGGAACCTTATTTTGCAGGCAATATATCCTTAAAGAAGGCATCGTCTTTTGATGATGACATTTATGATGACAACTGTAAAGGCATCTATAAAGTCAATCATAAAGTCAACCATAAAGATAACTGATGATAAGACAAGCATAATGCTTAAGCGGATAAAGATACAAACCCAAGTAATATGGTTTTCATAAACTTAAGAAGGCAACCAGAGTGTATTATCTAAAGCCTCAAGTGATCTCAAGCAGTGTCAGTACAGAAGATAATATCTGATAAAAGGCTTATAGAAGGAGTTAATCTCCTAGGTTAGTAAGTGAGTGAGCATATGTTAAAGCGAAGGGATTTTTTGGAAAATTATATGGTTATAATAAGCACACACACAATAAAACCTTTTTTCCAAATACCTTAACCAAGAGAAAACATTTTCAAAAGTGTCTTAAAGTTGTAGCAGATGACTTTGGAGTAGTAGAAATAGCTAAAGGGAAATTTTGACCAATCAAATCGATTAGGTCCTTTTTCTAATTGACTAGAACCGTTCAAACTTAAGCCCTGAGCTATTTAGATAGTGCCTCAATGATGTGCAACGACTAGATATATCTTCTTTCTATTTAAAATGACCACCAACAGATATTTTTCATAATCTAATCGATTAGACTAAAGTGCTAATCGATTAGCCAGTGATAAAAATAATTAAATGAGAATTAAGTTTTAGGCACGCCTCTTGCCTATAAATAGAGGTCTCATTTCTCATTTCAAATCATCCAGAAATGTGTTTTGACAATTCCCTCTCTTACACTCTCTCTCGCTAAAATTTTATTTAACTTTCTCTCACTAGATGTTATAGCTAGATCCTTTTGTGAGAAAAGTCCTTTGTGAGTGAGGATATCAATGTAATTATGGAAGGGTATAATTGTAAAATTCCTCAAGGAAATGTTGTTTATACACCTTGGTTGAATACAGTCCACTTAGGGATAAAATATGTAGTTCGAAGCTAAACTCGATAAATACTTTGGTTGTGGATTATGTGATCCATTACTACAAAACGCACAAACAACAACGCCCTGTTCACCGCGGTTCTTCCCAACACTGTGGTGACATCTCTAAACCCAAGCACAAATATTTTATTTTTATATTTTTATTAAAAATTGTTAGTATCTAATAACGGTTTCAGACATAACCATGGTTATAGATTCCAGACTTTCTTGGGTTTGAACCTCAGTGCCCTCACATTTAACGTTAATGCACGCTTTTTCTATTATATTTATTTTTATATATAAAATAAAGGGTTACGACTGTGGTTCCTTATCACCCGTTGTGATACATTTATATATATCACCATGGTTGCTAAGGTCAATCATTGTGAGTATTTTAATATATAAGCAAATTTACTCTCGCTCTTTCATAGTAGCACCATATCTTTCTCAGAAAAACCCTAGAACCCATTTTTTCTCTTCTTCTTCATCATTAGCATTCTTATTCTACAGTATAACCATCAATCTTGTTCTTCTTACATAAAGTTATTATTCTTTTTACTTTATTCTCTCATTTTCGTGTATGTTGCTGTTATGTTTCACATGGTAAGATAGTTTATAGTTCTTATATTTTTGTATGTTGTTTTATGTTGTTGTTTCCTGTTGTGTTGATGACAAATAAGTTTGCCATTTCACATGTTGATAACTTTCAGGGTGTTTGTAGGACTCAAGAGAAGTGAATGAAGAAACTACAACAGTATCAAACTTCATCTAGTATTAGAAGCTATGAAAAGAAATATAAGAAGTATGAAGTTATTATGTTAACTTCATCCACCTTATACTTCTTCCTCATGACTTCACAAACTAGATGAACCTCATAGATCCATAATATTTTCAATAAAAGATATGTTTTATAAACAGTTTAATATATTTTGTGATATTGTATGTTGTTAGTGTTTTGTGGCTAAAATGTTTGTTTTTATTTATTGTGTTACATGTATTTGTTATGTTGTTGTACGATGTTATTGACAAATGTTCTCAAAACAAGAATAAAACAATGCTTATTCATAAGAAGAAGGCTTCTTGTGACTTAGCAATGTTTTGTTCTTTAAATTCTTATACAGGTTGACAGAAGATGAAATTTAGTTTATTATATACTATATATTTTATTTGTTTCACTAACCTTTTAATGAAAATTCAATCATTTATATTGATATAGAAACATATAATCTGAAAATTAAGATGTATTTGAATACCAAATTAAAGACACCATAGTATTTCTAATTGCATGCATATCATTCAACATGTTTTATGTTCCTTAACCCATAATATATAGTTCAATGATCGATTTCCTACAATACATCGATATCTATTAGTTTACTTTACCTCGTCGTTATCACTTATCAGCGTGATTGTTAAGATTATGATTGTTATGATGATAAGTTATCATAACAATCACAATGATAAGCGACAATGATGAGGTAAACAAAAATAAAATATATTGATGTATTGAAGGAAACCGACCATTGAATCATATATATTATGGGTTAAGGAACATAAAAAATGTGTTGAATGAGACACATGCAAATCGGAATACAATGGTGTTTTTAAAATGGTTTTCAAGAATAGTTTAATTTTCAAATTATATAGTTCTTTTAGTGGTTGTATTTATTTAATGAGGTGTATGGTAAAACAAGCAATATACATTTATATATAATAAATTAAGGGTACCTTCCACATCGGTTTTCTATTTTAACCGTGATTCAATCTAATTTATTTCTTGTTGGATTCGAACCCAGTACCGTATATATCACAATGGTGGATAAGAGTAACTATTGTGATATCCCGCACACTTTCCACTATACTAAAACGGTCCCAGGACCGTGTTGCAACTGATTTTTAAATCAGAGTCGCCACCCTTAATTTTTACCCTAGAGGAAGGGAGTATAACGGAATAACTCTAAAGTTCAGAGATTCTAGATTTAGACTCAGTTCTAGACGAGGGGAAGGTGTTAGGCACCCCTCCTCTACCTTGTTCGCAAGGATACTAGGTTTAGAAGCACGATATTTTAGGAAATAGGGCTTTTATTGTTTTATCAGGAAAAAGGGTTTGAATTTTAGTTAGCGGGACTCGCCACGATTTTAATCGTATGCCTACGTATCCTCTTATGAGGAATCAGAGTCTTATTTCGTAGTTCGTGGGGTTGTTTGTATTTTTTATGGATCGCGAAATATATTTGAATTTCCCGCATACGTGGTCTAAGAGTGTAAATAGCGTAGTTTGTTAGACTACGTACGCAGTTAATTTAAATATATTCACGTTCCTTTTCAAAAATTAATAATTTGAATAATTTATTGCGAAAATAGTTTGGTGATCGTTTGAATATTTTTAGACGTAGCTGAGGAGTCTGATATAGACCCCTTATCACATGGCCAGATATTGGTCATGTGTCGCTTGCAAATATTAAAATTTAATGAATCGCGGGTTTTAATATTTTGATATAAAATATTAAATTAAATGTGGTTGCAAAAATTATTTTTAAGCGTATGATTAAAAGATATAATCTAATATAAATAAGTAATATTATATTTTAACTAAGTCTAAAATAATCCATTATTTATAATAATTAATAATATGTAATATTTTAACTAAAATATAAATGTAAATATATAATATTATAATTATTAATATATAAATATAAATATATGAAAATCAGAATAAATAAATAAATAAAATTGAAATTATATAAAAAAAATAATAATAAAATGAATTTGATGGGGGTGCGATTTTAATTATGAAGTAATATTAGGGGGTGCAAATAGTTTGAATTCAGGCCCAAAATGGCCAGGGGGTTTAGCTTTCAGCACACCCAGTAAAAACAAAAAATGGGGGGCTTGAATAGTGGTTGGGCCAAGCCCAAAGGTCACACCCTTGGGAGCCTGTTTGGAATCGATGCTTGCGGGTGTACTGTATCTTAGCATGGGCAAATGTTTTGGAGCGTGCGTTTGGTATCATGCGGATAAAGGCGAGGGAATATGATAGTTATGGTGGGTTACATGCATTGGATAATAATGCTAATATATTTTCTAAAACAAAAACAGAAGGTCATATTACATTACCAAATCCTCTCCATCTCTCTTCTCTCGCCGAAACACAAACCCTAGAACCCTTTTCATCAGCGGTGACGATCCGCCCTCACCCTGTCCCCAAAGTCAAATAACACCAACAATTTACCAATACAAACAAACCGAAAAAACTATTTTGTTATCCAATTCCTTGCTTCTCTGTTCTAAACTCATCCTCCTAACTTCTTTTTTTTGCCTGCAGGTACCATGATGGCTCGATGGTATAGCGACGATGATGGTGGTGTCATGAACGGAGGTTGCTTGGAGCGAGCCTTCCAACTTCCTCTGATTTCGGTCTTCGTCTCTCTACTGTAAAAAGGAAATTCACTTTTGTATCTTAATTTTTTCTCACTGTATTTTTTGTTACTCTTTCTCTTTGTCCCTCCTCTTTTCCTTCTCTTTCTGCAATTGCCTTGATTTATAGTAGATTAGGATTGGCAAATTAGGGAATTAGTTAAGTTGTTATTTTTTATTTGGGAATTTTTTGCAAATGTAATTTATTAGGTTTTTGATTTAGGAAACAAATTCGAATTTGGTCTGTAAAATTATTTGACGTTTATTGAATGTATATGATTTTTATTTTGTGTTTTAAATTGTTTCCAGATTTGTAAAAAAAATTATCTTCTGCAATTAATGTGTTTTGATCTGTTTAGGAAATGTTTTCTGCAATTTTAAGGCTATTGTTCATGCGTTTGAATGTGCTGAAGAAACAAGTTTCTTCCTTTCCACGCACGCGTTGAATGTTACAATGCATGTTAGTGGCATAACTGGGCCATGCGCTACAACAAATGCCTTTTTTGAAAATAAGAGTTCTAGGGCTGCAAGCACTATTGGGTTTAAATTTTTCTCTTTTAACTGAATTGGGCCTAGGTCCGCTAACTTAAAAAAAAGATAATAATAAATAAATTAAAAAGCTTTTAACAAAAAATAAAAAATAATAGTTTTTCTCTAAAAAAAACGAAATGGGCCAGGTGCTCAGTTTATTGGGCTTATTAAAAATAGAAAAAACATTTGACAAATCAGTAATAATAATAAAAAAAGTTTTTTTTTTCTCAAAAATAGGCCTGATGTTTGGGCTTGTTACAAAATAATGCGATTTTTTTAAAAAACTTACAATAAAACCTTTAATGGGCCATGCTGTTTTTTGATTCATTGGGCCTCAACAAAAATAGAGTCATTTTATACATCAGAAAAAAGATAATGAATTCTAAAATGGGATTCAAAAGATATGAGCCTTTGATTAATCGCTACACCCCCCAAGCAGGCAGCAAACCTCCCTCTATATATAAAGTGGGTTAAAAAGTAAATGGGCCTTAACCAAAATAAATAGATTGTTCTTTTTTTTTCTTTATCAAAAATTTAAATGGGCTTAATTTAAAAGAGTTTGTTCACACCTTTTTAAAAAGAAAAACACTTCTCTCTCATTAGAAATGGGCTCTTATTAGAGCTTAATGGGCCATCAGATGTTGATGGTACATTTTGGATTGTTACACCTTGCCCTTATTTTAAATACCCTTATAAAAGTAAAAAAACTAAATGATACGATTTAATTAAAGGAAACCTAAGCATAAATAAGGGTAGGGAAAATTTGGGGTATGACAACTGCCCCTATTTAATTATCTTTCTATTGAATAGTGCAAGAATACATAGGTCTCGCACGTTTAATCGGAAGTTTATTAAATATTGGAAAACCCCAAGATTTTTCCGAGCTAGTATAAGAATACGATGTACATCGTTCCTATGAGTATGAAGAATAGGCATGGATGATGATGTATGATCCTACCAGCATTTGGACCAAAGTTGATTATAATTAAGACTTGACGACGTGGATAACTCGTCAGTGTCAGAGAGATTGCTCATTTACCGTAACCTAAGAGGTAAATTAAGTTTGAAAAGTCGACCTACTAATGCTAGGAGACTAATATAGTAAGTTTACAATGTAGATATTATATATTCACCACAACCTAGGGTACGAATAAAACAAAGTTTGATAACTCATTGCTGCATGGAGACTGGTGCAATGGATTATGCTAATTTCGCTACGTTTACTACAACCTAGGGAGAAAACAATACGAGGATGAACCTGTGCGTTTATCACAACCTAGGGGATAAAAGATAACAGGGGTGGGCTTACGTTATCCATCGCGACCTAGGAGATGAATAATATAACCTTGAAGATTCACATATCTATCGCAACCTAGGGGATAGATAATTGAAACCAACTTGAAACCAGATATTTGGACATGGAATGACGATGTTGGTTGTGTCATCCCTCAACCAAGATTTGATAACCAAATGCAATATGGTATATTTGAAGCGATGGAACCCAAGGTTTCCTAGTGGTGTCAGTTGTGTCATCCTCAACTATGACTATCAACAGGAAAAAACCCCAAACTCAACGATGATATTGATCGTGTCATCTCACTCATAACCATCAATGTGTAGAAAAATATACCCAAAAATCATGATGATGTTGGTCATGTCGTCTCAACCATTATCAATATGAAGAAGATAAACCCCCAAACTCATGGTGATATTGGTCGTGTCGTCTCAACCATTATCAACATGAAGAAAAATAAACCCAAATTCATGATAATATTGGTCGTGTCGTCTCAACCATTATCAACATGAAGAAAATGAACCCCAAACTCATGATGATATTGGTCGTGTCGTCTCAACCATTATCAACATGAAGAAAATAAACCCCAAATTCATGATGATATTAGTTGTGTCGTCTCAACCATTATCAACATGAAGAAAATAAACCCCCAAATTCATGGTGATATTGGTCGTGTCGTCTCAACCATTATCAACATGAAGAAAATAAACCCCCCAAATTCATGATGATATTGGTCGTGTCGTCTCAACCGTTATCAACATGAAGAAAATAAACCCCAAATTCATGATGATATTGGTCGTGTCGTCTCAACCATTATCAACATGAAGAAAATAAACCTCAAATTCATGATGATATTGGTCGTATCGTCTCAACCATTATCAACATGAAGAAAATAAACCCTAAATTCATGATGATATTAGTCGCGTCGTCTCAACCATTATCAACATGAAGAAAATAAACCCCCAAATTCATGGTGATATTGGCCGTGTTGTCTCAACCATTATCAACATGAAGAAAATGAACCCCTCAAATTCATGATGATATTGGTCGTGTCGTCTCAACCGTTATCAACATGAAGAAAATAAACCCCAAATTCATGATGATATTGGTCGTGTCGTCTCAACCATTATCAACATGAAGAAAATAAACCCCAAATTCATGATGATATTGGTCGTATCGTCTCAACCATTATCAACATGAAGAAAATAAACCCCAAATTCATGATGATATTGGTCGTGTCGTCTCAACCATTATCAACATGGAGAAAATAAACCCCAAATTCATGATGATATTGGTCGTGTCGTCTCAACCATTATCAACATGAAGAAAATGAACCCCAAACTCATGATGATATTGGTCGTGTCATCTCAACCATTATCAACATGAAGAAAATAAACCCCAAATTCATGATGATATTGGTCGTGTCGTCAACCATTATCAACATGAAGAAAATGAACCCCAAACTCATGATGATATTGGTCGTGTCGTCTCAACCATTATCAACATGAAGAAAATGAACCCCAAAAGAAATTGTAATCTTAACCAGAGTAGCTTTTTAAGATTCCATGTATGCACAATGCCCTAAACTGATGTGTTATCCAAGTGTGATGTATGCCCCAAATGTTTGTATGCGTATGTACAAGAATTCTTATGTGATTATGCCCCAAATGTTCGTATGTGCATGCCCCAAGTATGTGTATGCTTTTGATAGATATCTTTTGTTAAGCCATCGGATTCTCGTAGTTATCAACTCCCCGACGGTATTTGCTACCCATTATTGTATCTCCAAGTGGATTTGGATTTTGTGAAAGATGTTAGTGAGGTCTTGATGTCTGTATCGTAGGCGTAGGAGTAGACGTAGGCGTGGATGTAGTATGTGGATCTTGACCTAGACGCGAACATAGACGTGGGCATAGAGATAGGCGTGGATGTGGACGCAGGTGTGGATTTTCCTTCGATGTTTTTCTAACAAAAAGGCTTTTTGATGTTTTATCAAATTCTTTTATTGGTATGTCGGTTCCCCAACATGATTTCAAACAATATTCACAAAAAAATAACTATAGTATTTTGCAAGTAAGTAAAAAAAAAGAAACGCAATCAAAATATTTGAAAGAAACTTCAATGTTTTTTATTGATAAATATGCCTCTGAACAGGCAAGTGTACAAGATGCAATCCTTGGAAAGAGGTAATTACAGAAAATTTTGATAAAAAGTTATAAATGGAAATGAAATTGATGATTGCTACTTCTATTTTCCCCAATATTCTCTTGATAGCTCCAATCTTTTTTGCTTTTGAGTCGAATGATTTAGAACAATCCCTTCCTTCGTGGTTCGTAGTCGTGGTTCTTAGATCGCAGTCTTTTTGTTATTTACTCCTTTGAAAAAAATCCCTAATTTTTGCCTGGATCGCCCTTTCGGGCTTTCAATCCATTGTGATAATTTTTTTTCGTATGTCCCTAATTTTTTCCTGGATCACCCTTTTAGGGTTTTCAATCCACCGGGATGCTCCTTTTTTGCCTAAGTCGCCTTTTTAAGGGTCGAGCTTAGCGAGCTTTCTTATACAGTATTTTTTTACTGCGTCTGTATTTGCCGGATGTGGTAGTTCTTCCCCATCCATTGTTGTGAGGATAAGACCACCAACAGAGAATGTCGTTTTTACCATAAATGGACCCTTGTAATTGGGTATCCATTTACCACATGAATCGAGGTGGGGTAGCATAATCTTTTTGAGTACCAAGTCCCCTTCTTTAAATATGTGAGGACAGACTTTCTTGTCGAAGGCTTTCTTCATCCATTTCTGGTATAATTAACCATGGCACACAACTGTCAAGTGTTTTTCTTCAATGAGGTTAAGCTGATAAAATCGTGTTCAAACCTACTCATCTTCTTCGAGCTTAGTTTCCATTAGCACTCGGAGTGATGGAATTTCTATCTCAACTGGGAGAACCGCCTCTATGTCGTATACTAGTGAAAAAGGAGTTGCACATGTTGACGTGCGTACAGAAGTACGATATCCATGTAAAGCAAAAGGAATCATTTTATGCCAATCTCTGTATGTCTTCACCATCTTCTGAATGATTTTCCTGATATTCTTTTTTGCAGCTTTGACGACCCCATTCATCTTGGGTCGATATGGTGAGGAATTATGATGCTGGATCTCGAAATCATCGCATAATTCTTTCATCATTTTGTTATTCAGATTAGACCTGTTATCAGTTATGATCATGTTTGGAACCCCATATCTGCATATGAGATTTTGTTTGATGAAACGAGTGACCACTTGGCTTGTCATGTTTGCATACGATGCGACTTCTACCCATTTAGTGAAGTAATCGATGGCGACTAGTATAAATCGGTGTCCATTAGATGCCTTCAATTCGATCATACCTATCATATCGATTTCCCACATTGAGAATGGCCAAGGAGAACTCATGACATTCAGAGGAGTAGGTGGTACATTCATTTTATCAATGTAGATTTGGCATTTATGACAGGTTTTTGTATAATGATAGGAGTTTGCTTCCATTGTTAACCAGTAACACCCTGCCCGTAGAGTTTTTCTTTCCATAGCAAGCCCGTTTATATGGGTTCCGAAGGTGCCTTTGTGGATTTCCCTCATAAGTGTGTCTGCTTCTTGTTTCTCCACACACCTGAGTAGCACCATATCATAATTTCTTTTATAGAATACGTTATTACTCAGAAAGAATTTTGATGCTAGCCTTCAAAAAGTTCGCTTGTCGATGATGGAGGCATTTTCATGGTATTCTTTCTTTTCAAGGTATCTCTTGATGTCATAGAACCAGGGCTTGTCATCTGGTCCTTCTTCAATAGCGAGGCACTGTGCTGGCTCTTCAAAATGTCTGATAGTGATGTGTGGCTCGTGATTGGGCCAGGTTACCTTAAACATAGCTGATAAGGTTGCTAGAGCATTTGCCATATGATTTTCTTCTCGCAAGATATTGTTGAAAGTAATTCCAGTGAATTCCGCAGCTAGCTTTAAAACATGATCCCGATAATTGATCAAGTTTGGGTGTTTGGTGTCCCATTCACCTTTGACTTAGCATATAACAATTGTGGAGTCTCTGAATACTTCAAGGTATTTGATTCTCATATCGATGGTACCTTCCAGACCTAAGATGTAGGCTTCCTATTCAGCGATATTGTTGGTGCAGTCGAAATGTAACCTTGTAGTGTAAACTTTATGATAATTCTTTGGAGAAGTTAAAACTGCCTCGATACCATGTCCCAATGTATTTGAAGCTCCTTCGAACATGAGTGTCCAACATGCCCCTAGTTCAGGTCCTTCATTGGGCCCTGGTATTTCGTAGTCGTCAATAGCCATAACATCTTCGTCTGGAAAGTCAAATTTCATGGGCTGATACTTTGGAAATGGTTGATGGTCTAGAAGATCAGCTAATACACTACCCTTGATATCCATTTGGGTAACATATAGTATGTCATACTCTGATAGTAACATCTGCCATCGAGAAATCCTCCTTGTAAGAGCTGGTTTCTCGAACATATATTTTAAGGGATCAATCCTTGCTATTAGCCATGTGGTGTGTGTTAACATGTATTGCCTTAATATTTTAGTAGCCCAAGCCAGTGCATAAAAAGTTTTCTCAAGGAGCAAGTACCTAGTTTCGCAGTCAGTGAATTTCTTGCTGAGGTAGTAGATTGCGTGCTCTTTTCTACCTGTTTCATCTTGATGGCCCAATACACACCCCATTGATCCTTCAAGTACATTTAGATATATAATAAGAGTTCTTCCCGGAACTGGTGGCATCAATATTGGTGGCTCTTGAAAATATTGCTTTATCGTTTCAAAAGTTGTCTGGTAATCCTCATTCCATGTCACAGTTTGATCTTTTCTCGGCAATTTAAATATAGGCTCGCATGTGGCGGTTAGGTGTGATACGAACCTTGAAATGTAGTTCAATCGTCCTAAGAAACCACGAACCTATTTTTGTCTTTGGCGCTGGCATTTCTTGTATAGCTTTTACTTTGGCGGGGTCCACTGTGATACCATGCTGGCTTACAATAAAACCCAACAACTTTCTTGACTTGACACCAAAGGTACACTTGTTTGGGTTCAACCTTAATTTAAACCTTTGCAGTCGGTCAAATAAATTTTGTAAATGTATGATGCGGTCCTCCTCGGTATGAGATTTGGCGATCATATCATCTACGTATACCTCAACCTCCTTATGAATCATATCATGGAACAGTGTCACCTTGCTCGTTGATAGGTTACCCCTGCGTTCTTCAAACCTAATGGCATTACTTTGTATCAGAAAGTTCCCGAAGGTGTCATGAAGGTAGTCTTCTCCATATCTTCGGGTGCCATTTTAATTTGATTATAACCTGAGAAGCCGTCCATGAATGAAAATATTGAAGCTTGAGTCGTGTTGTCTACCAGAACGTCTATGTGAGGTAGCGAGAAGTCATCTTTAGGACTTGCTCTATTTAGATCCCGATAATCCATACAGATGTTAACTTTTCCATCCTTCTTAGGCACTGGTACAATGTTATCTATCCATGATGGATAGTCTGCCAATGCCAAGAACCCTGCGTCGAATTGTTTAAGAATATCTTCCCGAATTTTACTGGACATATCTGGACGAGTTCTCGTGAGCTTTTATCGGACCGAGGGACAACCTTATTTGAGAGGTAATTTGTGCACCATAATGTCTGTATCCAACCCTGGCATGTCTTTATAGGACCAGGCAAATATATCCACATACTCGTGCAGTAATTTGATCAGTCTTTCTTTGACGCTTTCTTCTAATGTTGTTATGATACAGTGGGAGAGATGACTTGTGTGTTTTTCATTTGATCGCAATTGTTGCAGATAGCAAGAGTCGCCATCGACTTTTCTTTTATCTAATAAGGAAAGGGTGAAAAGAATAGGAAAGACCTTTGAGATATTTTCTTGAGTTCGGGGGGTAGGTTATGAAAAGGGAAGGTATTAGCACACTTTTCATCCGTAGTTATCTACGGGCTCTTAGTTTCTTGCTAGATCAAAAATGCTTTATTTGAAAATGTGTTTGTGGTGGGTGTAAGTTTGAAAATATTTTGCAAAAATGCCTTTGTTACGGCTAACTTCGTAATGATTCTCGTCTCTATAAGAATGCGTACAAAGTCTTGGTTTTGAAAATAGTTCAAAGATATGTTTGTTTTTGAAAAGATGTTTTGAGAGTGTAAGTGTGGAAAATGGTTTTTAGTTCAATAGAAAACAACTACGAGCGTCCTACCTACTCAAAAGGTCTATGTTCTTTTCCTCCTTCTTTAGATGTTTCTACCTTACCATTTATTGGTAAAAAGCCCCATCGTTGGATGTGAAGGGACGGGCGTGGGTCATTGTATAGTCATAGAAGGTGTTGTACCCCAAAATTTGTCCTCTCATATATCAAGATTTTTCTCACAAGGTTTCTTTGACTCAAGACTGGATTAGGGTTTGGTCAGCTCAAGGCATATCTTCTTGCATTGATACTCTAAAATTAGGGTTTGAGTTTGCACAAGTATTTTTGGACTATCAATGCTTCATGTGACTTTCAAACATCATTATGGACCCCTAAGTTTACTCATGTCAAGTTTCAAGCCTTGGATCACACTTTTGCTCAGTCAATTGGACAATTGACCTAAAAATCAACTATATTAGGGAAAAAGTCAATCATGGCCAATTTTCAGTCAAACTTCATAATTTTTTATCTACATCAACATTTTAAACTTATATGTATCATTTGGTCAAGTTTGAATCACAATTCCTCAAGAAATTTGATCAAATCACCAAAAGGGCAAAATGGTCAAAATTAGGGTATTGACTGAAGAAGGGCAATTTCTGATTTTTAACTTAGAAAATGACCAATTGAGTTAAACCATAATTTCTAGGATTCAATTTCATCATCTTGACCTAATTACATGGCTCAAAACATTTCAATTTCATTGGATTGACAAATAAAGTTTGCAGTCAACTGATCAAAAGTCAAATGTACACTGAAAAGTCAAACTTTGACTTTTTAGTCAAAATCAAGTGCCAAGGGTCATATTTCATCAAAACATGTCAAGATGTGAAACTTTTTCATCAAGAAATCCAAGTTTGAAGATTAGGGTTTGAATTTGAAATTTTTCTTAACTTAGAAAATTTTCTAAGTATAGAAAATTTATTATTTTTCTCAACTTTAGGCCACTTTTTCACCATGATGCATAATGATTCAAGGAAAGTTCCCAACATGAAAGTTGTATAACTCCATGAAATTTACAAATTTTCTTCACACAATTTTCCCTAAATATACATGGATCTCAAGATATAAATTTATGAACACATGGTCATGAACTAAATAACTTAGTGAAATTTTGCCCTAGTTTAGGCAGGTTTTGGATCCAACTTCATGTCACATTTTCACCTAGCTCCAAGAGGTATCTCAAAATGCATTTCAAATATGAGTTATATAGAATATTTCAAGCTTTCCAAAATGTCAAAGAACTCCTCAAGATCATTTTTGAGTAGGGAGAATCAAAGAGATGAAGTTGGCAATTTCTCACTTTTTGTCCAAGCCATTTCATGAAGAACAAAGTTACCATCAGTACCTATGCTGCCTAATCCATGCTTTACAGGTCCCAAAATTGTTCCACACTCCTTAATTAAATGCTTACTTAGTTGAAAAAGCTTTGATTCACGCCTTAGAACCACTATCCAACTTGCAATTCCATTTATGGCAAAAAGTGACCATTGCCATTTTGAAAAAGCAAAACTTTTGCAAACTTTAAAATCTTGAGCATTGGACCTGTCCCATTTGCACATACAAGTCTTAAAAGTCTAAGGCAAATTGTACAAGCTGATACCAACCCTAAGGGAGCAAATACAAGCATGGCAAGCATTGCCCCTTCACTTTACTTCAAATGCAAGAAAAGTTGCAAAAAGGCTAGAACAGGCACAACTGTTAGAGGGTTGACATCAGACTAATTCTATACTAATATACAAACATAACACAACACATAACACGATTAGAAAAGGCCTGAAACACTCACAAGCAAAAAAAAACACCAAAAATCTATCCAAACTTGCAGTTTTGGCATAAGCATATCCATATTCCATTTGGCTCGTGCGTTTCAAGTTTTGATCATTCAAACATCTTACATACTTGATATCAAACCAATCCAAACCTTCATCCCTGTTTTGTAATCACTTTTCCACCATCTGCCATTGTTGATTTCAGAGCTTGCAGTTTGACTTGGCCAAGGTGTTTCAGATACTTTTAGAGCAAGGCAAAGGTTGGAATACATTCAGGGAAGTTCAAGGAAGCTCAAGCAAGCATCAGGCCTCCATCAAACTCACTCCAGTTCAATCCACGATTCCAACTGAAGGAGGTAAAATCTCAAACTATATCTCCTTGTACAGGCAACCATAGGCCACGATTTGTGAATAAAAAGTGTAGTCCTCATCATAACGAAACTGTACATATCTTTATCTTGCATTGATTTTACTTGAGTTGAGAGAATTTGGAACTTGAAATTTCTTGAAATATTAGGTTAAAATTTAGGGCTGTTAAAATTCTCTTTGATCTTTGATTGATAGTTCACATAACTTATATGGTTGGAATCGTGAGTTCAAGCACTACAGTTTTCATGTTATGAGTTTTCATTTTCATGGAAGTATGAGAGAGTTACAGGATGTCTGGCCAAGCTTGAGGAAGAAGATGAAGTACAGGGCAAGGACTTGTTTTGGGTTATATTATTTTTGCTTTCATAAGACAATGGATGTATAGCCACCCCAGTGGCAAAGTAGCGCGCTGGTAAGACCCATGTCATGGGTTTGAACATGGACGCTAGTTTTGGTTTTCCATATTTTTCCATTTTTTCCATTTTTTTGTCATTTTTGCAGGTTTGGGCTCAGTTTTGTGGGCTTAGCATTTTTTTTACTAACATTACTACCAGCTTTGCTACATCACCCCCTTTGCCAACTTTTTATATTTTTATTTTATTTGCTTTATTTTCATTTTTAGTATATATTAAATATTTTCTTTGATACATAAAAATCCTAAAAAATGTAAATTTCATAATATGGCATTTTATTTTATTTTAGTTTATTTTTCACATAAAAATATATTTTATTTTAATAGATATCATATATTTTCTTAATAAATTTGTAAAATATAGTTAAAATATATTTAGTTTAATTTATTTTTCATTTCATACTTATAAATATTTATTTTTGCATATATAAAATTTTTATATTTTCATACAATATTATTTATTATTTTAATACAAGAAATACATAAGATAATACATATAAGAACTCTATTTTCTTAAAAAAATAGATATTAGGGTTAAAAACCTCTTTTGAAAATTAATTTCTTTTCCTTATAATTTTTGGTTTAGATTAAAATTTCTTTTACATAAAAACAAGACAAAAATATTTTCTTACATAAACATTGGATTGTATTTTTAAATATTGTATTGTATTTATTCTAATTCGTACAAATTCGATTTGGTTGTAATAATTTATTTAGGTTTATATTTTTGCAAATCTCCATTCAAATTTGTATTCCCCCCTCCCATAAATTATTGTAATAGCTTAGAAATATTTACATTACGCAATTTATCGCTTTATATGCTATGATTAGTAATTAGGGTTTGTATGACAAGATCAAAACAAAGCAAAATAGAAAACCCTAAACACAAGACAAAATCAAAGCGTGAAAATGATACACTTGCACACAAACATCCTTAGGGTTTTTCCACTTGGTTGCCTAAAACAAAATGGCCATATTACGCATGCGAAGTATCTTGGCAAAACAAAACAAATATAAGATCATAGTCCCTCGATGACGCTATTCAAAAGTTGCCTTACAAAATGATCTTGGTCCCTCAAAATGCTAAGATACTTTGCAACATTGCTAATCATGGTTATACGATGACTCACGCCCGTCCCGTTTACATCCAAAGATAGGGTTGCTTACCAAATCAATGGTAAGACAACAATGTCAAAGGAATAGAAAATATACAAGAAAGACATTTTAGTAGGTAGATTACTTCTAGTTACTTGCTCCATTTCAAACAACTATCCTTGCTATTTTCAAAATAAACACACACATTTCAAAACATCTTACAAACATTGAAAACATTTTCAAAAGACAAACATCTTTGTATACATTCTTACGAACGAGAATCATTGTAAAGATTGCCTAACAATGGCCTCTTTTAGAAAATACTTTCAAAACCATACCAAACACAATTTCAAACAAACAAAAGCAAGTGATCTAGCAAGTAACTAAGAGCCCATGGAAAACCATGGATGAAAAGGGTGCTAATACCTTCCCTTTTCATAATCTACCCCCCGAACTCAAGAAAACATCTCAAAGGTCTTTCCTGTGCTTTTTCACCTTTCCTTTTGGATAAAAGAAAAGTCGATGGCGACTCTTCTAACCGCAACATTTGCGATAAAATGCAAAACCCTCAAGTTAGTTCTCCCACAGTATCACAGAACTGGCGACTCTGCTGGGGACTTTTATAAAAGTGGGGTGACCTTAGGGATAAATCATATTTATTTGCTTACATTGTTTGACTTGTTTGCTTTACATTATGGTTCTTTGTTTGGGTTTGAATCCTCCACCCGAATTTGGGAAACATTATAGGTAAATAGCAATATATTGTGGAAACTGTGCGGGGTATACCGACATGGTCTAAGCAGTAGCTATGTTAGTGTGACATATTTATGGGTACCGGTAGCCTTTGAGTCAATTAAAGAGAATACGAGGCCGCTTAGTGATGTCATGAAGCACTAAGAACTTCTAGAACCCTTTACTTGACCAACTTGGCTTTAGGATGTAGTGAGATGACCGACTTTGGTGCATTCCGAAGTTGGTAGATACTCGATACTACACTCATTGAGGTTTGGGTTCTTGGGATATTTCGGTCTCCATTAAACAGGCTTGAGCTGAAACAATGACCAAGGAAACAATCCAGTGATATTGAGCTCCTTAGAACCCGGTTACTATTATTAGGACAGGTTGAACCAACTAAACTTCAAGAGGGTACTTACCTATAAAACCCCATGCAAGCCTAAACTAAGAACTTGTTTGTTTTGCTTGTATATGCATACTTGTAAATGACATCATGGACATCATTAACATCATATGTATTCACTAACCATTTCAAGGATTTTTGAGATTCATCTTTGTTCCTGTTTTGTAGGATATGGATTCACTTCGCAGGAAAACTATCCAAATCAACCTTGTAAGAATTACTCCACAACTCAAGGAGCTAGATTCAAGGATCCATGAGAACTCTCCATTCATCGAGAGACATGGTCGTCTACTCAACTTGGTCACCTCCAACACAAAGGAGGATATGATGAAAGTGCTCTTCCAGTTCTTTGATCCTTTGCATCATTGCTTCACATTTCTCGACTATCAACTTGTGCCTACTTTGGAAGAATTCTCTCAACTCTTGAGGATTCCTATTCTCAATCAACTACCTTTCAACGGTACGAAAAGAGATCCAAAGCCAAAAGAGATTGCTCAAGCCCTGCACTTGCACTCATCTGATGTCACAACTCATTGGGAAACTAGAAGTGGTGTCAAAGGCTTCTTAGCAAAGTTTCTGTTTGAGAAGGCTCAAAGCTATTGGAATTCCTTATACTTGCAAGCTTTTGAGGAGATTGTGTCTTTTCTTATCTATGGGATGGTCTTGTTCCCCAATCCTGACCAACTCATAGATGTGAGTGCCGTCAAAATCTTCATGTCATATAATCCGGTGCCTACATTACTAGGGGATATCCTGCACTCTTTTCACACTCGTACAATGAGGAAAAGAGGTGTCCTTATGTGTTGCACTCCTCTCCTGGCAAGATGATTTATTTCTCATCTTCCCCAATCAGTCTTAAAAAATGAGCAAGGTTTAAGGTGGTCACAAAGGTTAATGACGCTCAAACATTCAGATATTCATTGGTGCTCTTGATCCAAAGAGAATGTTATCATTGTTGAACGTTGTGGGGAATTCCCTAATGTCCCTCTACTTGGCATTAGGGGAGGCATCACCTACAACCCATGCTTGGCTCTAAGACAGTTTGGTTATGCCCGAAAGGATGGCCCACATGATATGCTGATTCAAGGCTTGGTATTTGACTACGACAACGACGATCAAGGTCTTCGACAGAGATTCATCCGAGCTTGGAGGATGTTAAACAAGGTGGATAGCAAGACTTTGGGACACAAGAATTCCATCCCTCTTGAGCCTTACCTCAAGTGTGTATGAACCCGCGCTCAAAGTCTTATGATGCCTTATCCTTCCATTCTCCCGGTGATTATTGAGCCTGTTAAGGAAGGAGAAGTTCCATACACTATCCTACGTCCTGACATGCCCACATCTCTTGAAGATCTACAAAGGGATTGGATACAACTCAAAGGAGAGCGATATATTTTCGAAGCCCAATTCTACGCAAGCGAGAAGAAGGTTTTGGAACTCACTAGGATACTTCTTGAGGAGCAGACTCTAAATGCCTACATAGCACCAAAGAGGATTCGCACTACTTTTTCATCTTAGGGTGTTGTATTATTTTGCCCAAGGGGAATTGATGTACTCAAACTCTATCTTATTAATATAACGTGTGTTTCTTTTTGTTTAAAACAAAATTGAATCTTTTAAAATCCTTGAAAACATTACATATGCACATATCATTCATCATAACATAAATAGGTCTTTTGCAACAAGTTTCCTCATCTCTCTACTTTTTATTTCAGTAAGATGGATCTCGAACAGACAGTCAAAGATCTTCAGACTCAAAACATGCAGTTTCAACAGTTACTCACAACCCTAGCCAAAGGACAAGAGGAGCTGAAGACTCTGTTGGCAAAAGAGAAAAAGAAGAAAGAAAAGAAACCAACTGGTGTTGTAATCATTGGGAGAAGGTTTCAAGGACAGGCTAGAAGAACCTGGAATTTTCCAGCAACATCTGATGAAGGAGAAGGGAAAGGAAAAGAGACAGCAGTTCGGTCAGATTCTGAAGAGGAGGAAGAAGAGGAAGACTACTCTGAGAAACAGTATCCCCCGGCTGATGATAAGTACAGACACCTTGAAGAGCGTTTGAGCGCTATGGAAATACAAAGGGTACCAGGTCTAGAATTTGAAGAATTGGGGCTAGTGTCAGGAATTGTGATCCCACTAAAGTTTAAAGTGCCATTGTTTACAAAATATGATGGGGTGTCATGTCCTAAAATTCACCTCCGATCATACGTAAGAAAGATTCAGCCGCACTCTGCCGATAAAGACTTGTGGGTCCATTTTTTCCAAGATAGCTTATCCGGAACGCAACTCAATTGGTTTTACCAATTAGAAAGGGCCGACGTCCATAACTGGGAAGACCTTGCCGCAGATTTCTATAAACAATACCAGTATAATGCAGATTTGGCGCCTACCTGTACTCAACTTCAGAGTATGGCTATGGCTTCAAATGAGGGTTTCAAAGATTACGCGCAGAAATGGAGAGATCTAGCTGGGAGAGTGCAACCCCCTCTGTCTGAAAGGGAGTTGGTGGATATGTTCTTGGGCACTCTATCGGCCCTTTCTTCAACCATTTGATTGGGAGCTCATCTGTTGGGTTTACTGAGTTAATATTAACCGGAGAGAGGGTGGAAGCTGGTATAAAAAGTGGAAAGATTCAGAAGGATTCGTCTGCCTCTACAGCTGTGAGAAAGCCTTTCACTTGGAAGAAGGAGGTATCTACTATTTATCCACAAAGGAACCAAGGGAGATCTGAACTCCGACCAATGGTAGGGGCCGTTATGATCCCAAAGCTTGCATTTGATCAACCAAGGAGTAATCAACTGAGGGTGGAAAGGCCAGTCCGGAAATTCACCAGAATTAATATGACTCTAGCCCAGATTTTACCACATCTGCTGAAATCTAATCTAGAAACTTTGAAAGAAGCTCTAAAGAATCCCAACACGGCGTCCCCTCATTATCACCCGAATGCCAGATGCGCATACCATTCCGAAAGTACAGGGCATGACACTAACAACTGTTGGGCTTTGAAAAACAAAATTCAAGACCTTATAGATGCAAAAGAGATTGAGTTTGAGGCGCCCGAGAAACCAAACGTAATTCCCGCTCCTATGCCTAGGCATGGTCACAACGCTAATGCTATCGAAGAAGATTTGTTTATTACCACAGTTGACAAACTCTTGACTCCACTCCCAATCATTAAGATAAACTTGTTGAAAGCTGGTGTTTTCCCAGGTTGTAATGAAGACTGCCATCATTGCTTATCCTCACCAACTGTTTTCCCTCTATTGAAGACATGCATTCAACGCCTGATAGACCACCAAGGGATTCTGTTTGAAAGTGCTCTTGTTTCACCTGTTCTTGTTGAAGACGTTGCAATCATAACCATCTACGCCAATCCTTCCAGGGTCCCCAAAAGACCCGTTAGGATTACATAGGTCCCAAAGACTACTCCTCTCATAATTACAATTCCCGGGCCAGTCCCATACGAATCAGACAAAACAGTACCGTGGAATTACGGTGGAGAAATCTACTACCATGGTATCAAACAAGATAGGTTGGCCGCCGAAGAAGTGAGCTCCAAAGAAGAAGATTCTGACATTAGCAATATTGCCGGAACTAGTAAGATTACCCGTAGCGGTAGAATCTTCTCTCCAGAAATTGCCCCTCCAAAGGCAGTTTTTGGACCCGTGGTTGTTCCGAAGGTTACCTCCGTACCAATAATCATATCTGCAAGTGCTCCTACTGACAAAGATGACACAACCCCTGCTGTTATCCCTACCAACACTTCTACTGCTGAAATTCGAGGAAAAGGTATTCAAGAAAAGCATGTCCAGACGAAGGCTCAACCACTAGCTATCCCCGAAACCTCCAAGAAGGAAATGGAGGAGATCCTGAGAATAATAAAGAAGAGTGACTATGACGTGGTTGAACAGTTGGGGAAAACTCCCTCCAAGATCTCCATGCTAGCATTATTGTTGTGTTCTGAGGCACATGCGAAAGATCTGGTGAATTTTCTGAAGACAGCCCATGTGTCACAAGAGACGTCCGCTGATCAATTCCAAAATTGTGTGGCCAGTTTGACGGCTGATAACGGCCTAGGCTTCTCTGATGCTGATTTAACACCAAAAGGAAGAAAGCACAATGAGGCATTACATGTCTCTGTGGAGTGTAGAGGAACAACTCTGGCCCATGTTGGTGGACACTGGCTCATCTTTGAACGTTTTACCAAAGAAAGCTCTCGACAGATTAGATTGCGAAGGACTAACATTAAAAGCCAGTAACATAGTCATGAGAGCATTTGATGGCTCAAAGAGGATGGTCCACAGGGAGGTGGACATCCCCATAAAGGTGAGAACTCAGACTTTCAACTCAACCTTCTATGTAATGGACATCCGCCCCTCTTACTCCTGTCTGTTAGGACGGCCCTGGATCCATAATGTTGGTGTTGTCACCTCCATATTACACCAGATGCTAAAACACCCGGTCCACGGAAAGATTATCAATGTCCATGGAGAGGAAGAGTACATGATTAGCCATCTAAATTCTTTCCGGTATGTGGAGTTGGATGGAGAATTCATTGAAACTCCTTTTCAACATTTTGAAGAAGTCTCTCAAGAGGTAGCAGTAACCAAGACGGTATCCTAAATTCCCAAGATCACAAGACCTCCGCTTCGGATGTCATCTCTAAAGGACGCCAAGGCAGTAGTAGAGGAGGGTGGATGCACCATCTGGGGGCAGCTTCCAGACATTCCGTATAAATCTGACAGGTTTGGCTTAGGGTTTACTTCAAGTGCTCAGAAGGCTGTGCGTCGTGCCCGTGCTGGAGGACCACCTTTGAAGATTAGCAACCAAGAGGTCAACACAGTGGAAGACAGTGAAGAAGATGGCAACTTGGAGGATTGGATATTTCCTACTGTCAACGGAGGACTTCGCAATTGGGAATCCAAAGACTTTATTCCAATAACTTTCATCTCTCAGTAATTTATCTTTTACATTTTTGTTGGACTTGTAATATTCACAAACAATTCGCACATTAAAAACCTTGTGTCTTACCCGAGGCACAATGGTCCATTTGTAAGGGTTTTTATTTCATCTTCATATGACATTCAATGAATCATGGACGTTTTTTCACATACAAACCTTTTGTGCTCATTATCTTTCTTTTACATTTTTATTGTTTAAAGATGGCTATACCCTTACACACACCCACACTCACAAATGTAGGTACCCCTCCATTCCGGATCCCATGGGTAACGATACTGCTATGGCCTTTAGTGACTCTGAAGATCTAATCTACCAAGCCGAAGACGAAGGTGAGGAAGATTGTGAAATACCAGAGGAATTGGCCAAAATACTACAACAAGAGGAAAGAGCTATTCATCCTCATGAGGAACCGTTGGATACAATCAACTTGGGTACCGAGGAAGATAAAAAGGAAATCAAAGTGGGTACCAATCTAGAGCCGAGTGTCAAGGAGCTCCTAATTCAGCTATTGCATGATTATGTTGAGATCTTTTCCTGGTCATACGAAGACATGCCAGGACTTGATACAGACATCATGGTACATCGTCTACCCACAAGAGAAGACTGTCCACCAGTGAAATAAAAAGTCCGCCGCATGAGACCTGACATGTCAGAGAAGATCAAAGCGGAAGTCATGAAACAATTCAATGCTGGATTCTTGGTTGTCACTTCCTATCCTCAATGGGTTGCCAACATTGTTCCCGTGCCTAAAAAGGACGGCAAAGTACGACTGTGCATGGATTATAGAGATTTAAACAGGGCCAGCCCTAAAGATGATTTTCCACTACACCACATCGATATCCTGGTTGATAATACAGCCCAGCACAAAGTGTTTTCCTTCATAGAAGGATTCTCAGGTTATAACCAAATCAAAATGGCACTTGAGGACATGGAGAAAACTACATTTGTCATAGTGGGGCACATTCTTCTACAAAGTGATGCCATTCGGACTGAAGAATGTTGGGGCAACCTATCAGCGCACCATGGTAGCTTTATTTCATGATATGATACATCATGAGATAGAGGTCTACATAGATGACATGATATCCCGATCACAAACTGAAGAGGAACACCTTGGTCATTTGCAAAAGTTGTTTGAGAGGTTGAAGGAGTACAAACTAAGGTTGAATCCAAACAAGTGCACATTCGGAGTCCGGTCCGGTAAACTCTTAGGTTTTGTTGTCAGTAACAAAGGCATCGAGGTTGATCCTGCCAAAGTTAAAGCAATACAAGAAATGCCTGCTCCTCGTACTGAGAAGGAAGTCAGAGGATTCTTGGGACGCCTGAACTATATTGCCAGATTCATTTCTCACCTAACATCTACTTGTGAACCAATCTTCAAACTGTTGAAGAAAGATCAAGTATGAAGGGGGGGTTGAATTGTAAAACTGAAATCTAAAGCAATTGACAAGATATTTTTATCCTGGTTCGTTTGATCTCAAACTACTCCAGTCCACCCGTCAAGGTGATTTCGCCTCTCTCCAACGAGGTCTTAATTCACTATATTCAACTGAATATTACAGACTGCTTTAACAACTGCTAAAGCCTTCTTGATTCAAACCACAACCCGGTTTGTCAAGGTAACACTTTCTTACAAAGGTATAAAACAATGTGTGTGAATGTTTTCTACAAAACTTTATCACAACTGTGATGTATACACAAAATGAAGCTTAGAAACTAGATTGCTAAACAGAAATGGAATATCAGAGTTTGTTGTTTAGCAAAACAGGTTGAACGAAGATTATGGTTCAGCTTTGTGCGTGTAGAGAATTGGAGAGCATTAGCCATTATAATCTTCAAAGCCTTGTTTATATAGCACTTGAAAAGATGAACGTTGAATGCAATATTCTTGATTCAATGCTAATAACAAGCTTTCCTTTTTGAGCAGATCTTGTCTGGAATGAAGCCGTTGGAATTTATTAGCGTTCAATGCACAGTACCGTTGCTTCTTCAATGCACGTTCTGGCTTGGCTCATTCTGATTCTGCTTCGCTGCTGATGAACTATTGTGTTTCTGTATCAGAGTGTTTGAGCGCAGTTCTGTTCATCAAGCTTCAGCATGTTCGTGAGTTGATTATCTGATCTTGACGTTCTGATGTAGCAACTTCTGATGCTGGTGTATGAAATCAAATTCTGATGCTGAAAAAACGTGATCTTGCTTATACCAATCAGAGTATCTGCAAGTCAGAACATAATAATTTTAGGCAGCAGATAGTTCAAACATGAAACATTTAAATACTATATCTTTTCACTTTGTTATCATCAAAACTTAAATATAGGGTAGTAGATTCAAACATTGTTCTAACAATCTCCCCCTTTTTGATGATGACAAAAACTAGATATTTTAAATGAAAAAATAACGTGAAAAGGTATCAGAGTTAAGAAGTACGGAGAAGTCAGAGTTAAGAGATACTCCCCCTAAGTTGATTACTTCCCTTTGATTATACGTGTTCTTCAGGATCAGATCTTTTTCTTTCTTTGAACATCAGATTATCAGAGTCTTTGACTCATCAGAGAGCAGAGCTTCAGAGCTTTTCTTGTCAGAGCTTTGCTTTGGATCAGAGTGTTAGGTCGATCAGAACTTCGTATTGATCAGAGCAACATTGATCAGAGCTTCTACATTTTGATCAGAGCTTCTAGTCTTCAGAGTGTCCAGGAGCTTCCTTGTGCCTGTAGACTTTAAACAAAAGCAGAAAAACATTTCAAGTAATAGAGTTAGAATATTTGAGAATTTCTGTCTAGTTAGCCGTTATTGATTTTAAATATCATTCTTGTTCTCCCCCTTTTTGTCAGCAATCAAAAAGTGTTGGTGATGTGCTAAAGCAATTTGATCAGAAAAACTAATCATATTAAGATAGTTCAGAATCAGAGCAAGAAAATATTACAAAACATAGTCAAAACAGGACATCAGAAAATCAAGAAAACATGAAAAAGGTCATGCATGAAAAAGATTTAAGGTTGAGGAGGCATGCGTGAGAACAGGCTCTCCAGCATCGCTTGAATCTTTTCATAAGTTTCATTCTGCTTCTGAACCATGGTGACAACAGTGTCAATCTTGCTGTCCTGCACATCCATTCTAGCTTTCATCTTCTGATCATTGTCGTCCATTCGCTGTTGTAGACGCAAGTCATTCAGCCTTAATTCTTCCAGAGTCTGCCTGTCCAAGGCAGCTTGAGAAGCATTAGAAGGAGGAGGCTTCTCAGAACTTTCAGCGACATCCGCTTCTTGACTTTCATCCTGAATGGTCTTGTCTTCTTCTGATGGTTGCACCTGTGCAGCTTGCTGTTTCTCAGACCAAGATTCACTGTCCAGAGGGAGCACAACTTCCTGAGGCAGCTGACTTTCAACTTCCTTCAGCAGCTTGCTGAAGTTCTGTTGTGCCTGCTCATAGTTGATATCCTGCAACTTGAGGGCTTCAGCACGTACCCATAATCTGAACTGTGACCAGAGCTGATCAGAAGCAGCTGGGTCAATCATCCCAGGACAGACTTGCTTCAAAGAAGCAATCCATTGCAGCACACTTGTTTCAAAATTCAAAATACCAGAGCCAACATCTGGTTGCTTTGGTTTTGGGATGGCAATTTTGTGTCTTAGATCAGCAAGACGTTCAAGACTTGTTAAGTCAATGAAAGTTCTGCTGGGGTTTTCAGCGGTTTTCTGAGAGGCTGTTTGTTTTGGAGGAGGGGTATCAGAGTCAGATATCTCGATTGGAGTGGATGGTGGTTTGGGAGTATTTGGAGGTGTTGATTCTTCTGAGGATGGTAACTGGGGCATGACAATAGTGGTTCCACATGGCAACTGGATTGCCAGCGGTGAAGGTTGAGGTGAGTGAGGGTCAGATTTATGAGGAGAAGGGGTTTCAGAATGGTGAAACGCTGTTTGTGGTGAAGGTGGATTTATTTCTGGTTGGGGAGATGGAGGTGGAATCTCTGATTGCTCAGGGATCAGAGGTTCTTTTGAGAGTGGTTGTTGTTGTTGTGGTTCTGGTTCTGGTTGTTGTTGTTGTTGTTCTGGTTGTGGAGGAGGAACATTTGGTGGTTCAGAGTTTGGTTTAGCAGAGGCATGTTCACGCTCAATATCAGCTAGCACTTGGTCAAGTGCTGTTGTTGTTGAAACTGTTGGTTGTTTGGGAATTTTGGTTCTGGGTCTTCTGAGTAGTAAGGCCTCAGAAGGGTCTTCTGGTATGGTTTCATCAATGGTAGGGATTGGGATTGATATTCTATGGGAGGTTTGAGGAGCAGCAGATGCTGGAATAGTAAAAGATTTTGAAATAGGGGCAGCAGATGAAATACCTCTTTTCTTTGGAGTCTGATGAGATGATCCTTCTGCTGGCGCTTTCCTCTTCTTTGTCTTCTTCACAGTCACTTCTGCTTGGGGTTGACTCAGATCTTTGATCCTCAGCTTTGAACATGTATCTTCTGCCTTGTACGCATATGGGTACCTGAGAAACATCTCTGGTTTGGATTCCATTTCAGAAAATACCGGAAAATCACTCAGAGGCACTCTTCTGCTGGAGATATCAGCAGTTGAAGTAGCTCTGGGTTCCTTCTGAATATTTTCTATCAGCTTCATCTTTTTCAGGTTCTTAGCATTCAGCGGTTTCCCAATTGTTGGTTCAATAGTGCTCAGCTCCTGAGCTTCTGTCAGATGTTCAATCAGCCTATTCTCTGTCAGAATATCTGATATAAGCCTTCCAAACGGTATCCAGTCCCTTTTGGTCCTTTCTTCTTCCCTTGTTTCTTTGACACTAGTCTTGAGATGGTTGAACAAGAAGTGAGCCAAATTGATCTTAACCTTCTGATCAATAAAGTAGATCAGAAACTGCTGATCCACGTTTATATAATCAGGAGAACTTGTTGGTTTCCTGTGGTTGAAGCATCCCAGAACAATCTTAGCCCATACTCTGCAGTGATCCTTCAGATCCTTAATCTTGCTGCTGGGCATTCCAAGAGTGAAAATCCTGTTGGCTACCACACCTACATCAGCGCATCTTTCAGCCATGTCCACACAACAGACTCCACCACCACTTTGACCGATTAGCCTTGCAATAAGATCTTCAGAAATCACGATCTTCTTCCCCATGACATAGGAGATAACTAGATGTTTTGAAACATTGGCGTGAATCCAAAATTCCTTGACCAGCGTTGGGAATGTTGGTCCAACCAACCTATCGAAATACCTCTCCCACTTTTGAGCCCTAATTTCTTCAGTTAGGTCAAAACCATTTTCCTTCAAGCTTTCAAAGTCGATGATTAACTCAGAAAGCACTTCAAGGTTCTTCACCGGTGTGAGGAGAGTTCTGAGGGGCACCTGATATTGTTCAGAGGTTTCTTTCTTCTGATTGCCTGCAGAAATGCTGGAGGATGCCATTGTTCACACTAAAAAAAAAGCTTTGAGAATGAATTGAGAGAAAAAAGTTTGCAAGGATGAACTCAGAAATATGCAGAAAAAGCTTGAGTGTTAATAAGAAAGCGTAAAGAATAAGAATGAGAGATTAATGTCCTTAAATAGAGTTTTCAAAATTGTTTTGAAAAGATAAACGTTTTTAAGAGAGAGAAAAATAATGATTGCCATTTAAAAAGCGTGATTACTTTTCATTAAATGCTTGCTGATTTTGGGGGATTTGAGAAAGATACTTAAAAACGGTAACCAGACATGTGTCTCAATGCACCCAATCAGCGCTTTGCCTTCTCAGAAGCGTGCACGCGTTCTGCTTCAGAGATATGCTGATGATTGGATGACACTTGTTTGATGTAGTGATCAGCACGTCTGTCTTTGAGATTACACTCTCAGATCTTTTAGACTTGCATCTGATACAATCTGCATGTTCTATTTTTCTGAAAGAAGATTGATCAGAAGTTCACAGTAATATAATTACATTCTGAAGATAAATATATGGAATTAAAACATTTTCATTCTGGGCATACTTTCATGCTGAGATGTTTCAGAATGAAATTAAACCTATCTTCTGAAAGGGGTTTAGTAAAGATATCAGCCCATTGATGGTCTGTATCTATAAATTTTAAGTTCAAAATACCTTTCTGAATATAGTCCCTAATGAAATGATGCTTTATTTCTATATGCTTAGCTCTAGAATGTAAAATAGGATTCTTACTTAAGCAAATAGCAGAAGTATTATCACAAAGTATAGGAATGTTACTCTCAAAAATCTGGAAGTCTTCAAGCTGACTTTTCATCCAGAGCATTTGTGTGCTACATCCTGCTGCTGCTATGTACTCAGCTTCTGCTGTTGACAGAGCAATTGTTGATTGCCTTTTGCTGGACCAAGAGATCAGATTTTCTCCCAGAAACTGGCAGCTTCCAGAAGTACTTTTACGTTCCACTCTGTCTCCAGCAAAATCAGCATCACAGTAGCCTACTAAGCTGTAATCACTAGATTTTCTATAAAACAAACCCAGATTAGTAGTACCTTTCAGATACTTGAAAATTCGCTTAACAGCTGTTAAGTGAGATTCTCTAGGATCTGATTGGAATCTAGCACAGATACAAACGCTGAATAATATGTCAGGTCTTGAAGCAGTCAGATAGAGGAGAGAACCAATCATACCTCTGTAGACTTTCTGTTCTACACTTTTGCTTACCTCTTCTCTTTCCAGAATGCACGTGGAATGCATTAGAATCTTTGATGGCTTACATTCTGAGAGGTCAAATTTCTTCAGAAGATCTCTGATGTATTTGCTCTGATGAATGTAAGTTCCTTCTGGAGTTTGATTGATCTGAATTCATAGAAAGAATTTCAGTTCCCCCATGAGGCTCATCTCAAATTCTGCCTGCATACACTTAGCAAATTTTCTTCCAAGAGAAGGATTAGTAGAACCAAAAATTATATCATCAACATAAATTTGACAGAGTAAAATGTCACTCTTAACTGTTTTACAGAATAGAGTAGTGTCCACTTTCCCTCTGGTGAATTCATTTTCAAGCAGAAAGTTACTTAGCCTTTCATACCAAGCTCTGGGAGCTTGTTTCAGGCCATACAGTGACTTCTTTAGTTTGAAAACATGTTCTGGATGTTTTGTATTTTCAAAACCTGGGGGTTGGTGAACATAAACCTCTTCTTCTATATAACCATTTAAGAATGCACTTTTGACATCCATCTGATACAGAGTGATGCCTCTATTAACAGCAAATGAAATTAAAAGTCTGATAGATTCTAACCTGGCGACTGGGGAAAAGGTTTCTGTATAGTCTATCCCCTCTTGCTGACTATAACCTTGTGCAACCAGTCGTGCCTTGTTTCTGATGACTTCACCTTGTTCATTTAGCTTGTTTCTGAACACCCATCTTGTTCCAATGACGTTGAATCCTTTTGGTCTGGGAACGAGATCCCATACGTCGTTTCTGGTGAATTGATTCAGCTCTTCTTGCATTGCCAGAATCCAGTCATTATCCAGAAGTGCTTCATCAATAGAAGAAGGTTCAATCAGAGACACAAGTCCCATAAGAGTTTCTTCAGAGTTTCTGAAGCTTGCTCTTGTTCTGATTGGATCTTCCTTTCTTCCTAGGATAGTCTCTTCTGGGTGATCCAAACTGCTTCTGGGTAATCTCTTCTGAGGTTGATCAGCAGCTGTTGTAGGATTTCTAGCAGTGCTCCTTTCAGACGATGAAGGAATGTCTGTGTTGAGAGCTTCTGATGACTTGTCTTCAGAACCTGCAAATTCAATTTCTATACCTGCAAAAGTTTCATTCTGCTTTGACTTTTCAGAGTCAAGCTTATCATCAAAACGAACACTGATTGATTCTTCCACAATCTGTGTTTCTGTATTGTATACTCTGTACCCTCTTGAGCATTCAGAGTATCCTAACATAATACACTTCTGTGCCTTAGAGTCAAACTTGTTCAAATAATTCTTTGTATTTAATATAAAGCAAGTACACCCAAATGGATGAAAATATGAAATGTTGGGCTTTCTGTTCTTCCACAATTCATATGGAGTCTTTTCCAGAATAGGTCTTATTGAGATTCTATTCTGAATGTAGCACGCTGTGTTTATTGCCTCTGCCCAGAAGGTCTTAGCAACGTTTGTCTCATTGATCATGGTTCTGGCCATTTCTTGCAATGTTCTGTTCTTTCGTTCTACAACTCCATTTTGTTGGGGAGTTCTAGGACAAGAGAAATCATGCAGAATGCCTTTGTCATTAAAGAATGACTCAAAATCTTTATTTTCAAATTCTCCACCATGATCACTTCTGACTTTAACGATTCTAAGATCTTTTTCATTCTGAACTTGGTTACAGAAGGTAACAAACATAGAGTGTGACTCGTCCTTGTGTCTTAAGAACTTTACCCATGTCCATCTGCTATAGTCATCTACGATTACTAACCCATACTTCTTACCACTGACTGAAGCAGTTTTAACTGGTCCAAATAAGTCAATGTGCAGAAGTTCTAATGGCTTAGAGGTGGAAACAACATTTTTGGATTTAAAAGAAGGTTTTGCAAATTTGCCTTTCTGACATGCTTCACACAGAGCATCTGAATTGAACTTCAAATTTGGAAGTCCTCTGACCAGATTGAGTTTGTTAATCTGAGATATTCTTCTCATACTAACATGCCCCAATCTTCTGTGCCAGATCCACTGCTCGTTGTTAACAGACAGAAGACATTTTACATTCTGACTCTTTAGTTTAGAAAGTTTGATTTTGTAAATGTTGTTTTTCCTCTTACCATTAAACAGGATAGTCCCATCTTTCTGACTAACAGCTTTACATGATTTTTGATTAAAGATTATATCATAACCGTTATCACTTAATTGACTTATGGATAACAGATTATGCATCAATCCATCTACTAGCAGAACATTATTAATAGAGGGAAGATTTCCATTACCTACAGTTCCAGAGCCAATTATCTTTCCCCTCTGATTGCCTCCAAAGCCAACGTGGCCTCCAGGCTTAAGTTCCAGGCTTTGGAACATATGCCTTCTTCCCGTCATGTGTCGTGAGCAGCCAGAGTCCAGGTACCATGACTGGTGTTTCTGACTTGCTGCTAAAGATATCCGCAACATGTATTATTTTATCCTTAGGTACCCAGATTTTCTTGGGTCCTGACTTGTTAGTTTTACCAAAACTCTGGTTGAATTTTGGTTTCACAGAGTGCTTACTGCTAGTATATTTGATATCATGTGTGTGACCATACACAAAGTGTGAATTTAGAGGAGTGTGTTTAATGGTCAAGTCCATGACATTCTTTGGTGTAGGAACCTTACCTTGGTATCCTATTCCTTTCCTGCCGTTTCTGCTAACTCCATAGATCATTGAAGCCATTCTGCTTCTATCTATGCTTTTAGCAAGGAACTTCTGGAAACTGTGATCATACTCCTTGATGATCTCATCAGCGTTGCTGGGAGTTTCAGAAATTGGTTCCTTCTGAGAGTTTTGTAAAGAGTTTTCTAATTTTGAAATTTTATCTCTCAGCTCAGAGTTTTCCAATTTGAGACTCTCAGACTTATTAGAGTCAGATTCAAGATTCCTTTTCAGGTCTCTGAATTTAGCTCTAATCTGCTGATAGCGTTCCAGAATTTCATTGAGGCTTTCAGCAAGTTCAGCCTTTGTAAAATTAACAGCGAAGTTAGGAAATACCTCTTCTGTGTCTGATTCTGAGTCTGATTCAGAAGCTTCACTATCTTCTGAGATGTTAGCCATGAGCGCTATGTTTGCCCTTTCATCATCTGATTCTGAGTCAGCTTCAGACGAGTCAGAGTCATCCCATGTGGCCATGAGACTTTTCTTCTTCTCTCTTCCAAACTTCTTTTTGGGCTTTTCCCTCTGAAGCTTTGGGCAGTCACTCTTGTAGTGTCCTTGCTCATTGCACTCGTATCAGATGATGTCTTTGGTGTTTGGCTTCTTGCTACTGGAGGAGCCTTCAGATCTTCTGTATCCAGAGGAAGAATCTGTCCTTCTGTATCTGGAAGAGGACTCGTTCTGATCAGATCTTCTGGGATTCCTGAACTTCCTTTGTCTTTGCTTCCACAGTTGATTTACTCTTCTGGAAAGAAGGGAAAGTTCGTCTTCTTCTGATGAGGATCCATCAGATGTTTCTTCAACTGCCTGCAAAACTTTAGACTCAGATTTTCTGTTAGATTTTAAAGCTAAAGGCTTACCTTGCTTCTGAGGCTCGTCAGCTTCTAGCTCTATCTCATGACTTCTGAGGGAGCTTATAAGTTCCTCCAGAGTGATCTTGTTGAGATCCTTAGCTAGCTTCAGAGCAGAAACCATAGGCCTCCACTGCTTGGGTAAACTTCTGATTATTTTCTTGACATGGTCAGCAGTAGAGTATCCTTTGTCCAGAACTTTGAGACCAGCTACCAGAATCTGGAATCTAGAGAACATAGTTTCAATGGATTCAGATTCTTCCATTTTGAACGCCTCATACTTCTGAATGAGCGCCAGAGCTTTTGTTTCTTTGACTTGAACGTTGCCCTCATGCGTCATTCTGAGAGAATCAAAGATGTTCTTTGCTGTGTCTCTGTTGGAGATCTTTTCATACTCAGTATAGGAGATGGCACTGAGGAGGATGGTTCTGGCCTTATGGTGATTCTTGAAATCACGCTTTTGTTGATCAGTCATTGATTTTCTATCAATTTTCTGACCACTTGCATTCACAGGGTGCGTGTATCCATCTGTCACCATATCCCACAGATCAGCATCATGTGCTAGAAAGAAGCTTTCAATTCTGTCTTTCCAGTAATCAAAGTTTTCTCCATCAAAGACTGGAGGTTTGCCACTGAATCTGTCTTTGTCCTCGTTATTGTCATTGCTGAAGTGAGAATTGTTTCCTGCCATTGTGTTTTTCTGACGCTGGATCTTGTACTGACACGGTTAAGTGTTTTAGCTCAGAACCAGGCGCTCTGATGCCAATTGAAGGGGTGAAAAACACAAGAAGGGGGGGTTGAATTGTAAAACTGAAATCTAAAGCAATTGACAAGATATTTTTATCCTGGTTCGTTTGATCTCAAACTACTCCAGTCCACCCGTCAAGGTGATTTCGCCTCTCTCCAACGAGGTCTTAATTCACTATATTCAACTGAATATTACAGACTGCTTTAACAACTGCTAAAGCCTTCTTGATTCAAACCACAACCCGGTTTGTCAAGGTAACACTTTCTTACAAAGGTATAAAACAATGTGTGTGAATGTTTTCTACAAAACTTTATCACAACTGTGATGTATACACAAAATGAAGCTTAGAAACTAGATTGCTAAACAGAAATGGAATATCAGAGTTTGTTGTTTAGCAAAACAGGTTGAACGAAGATTATGGTTCAGCTTTGTGCGTGTAGAGAATTGGAGAGCATTAGCCATTATAATCTTCAAAGCCTTGTTTATATAGCACTTGAAAAGATGAACGTTGAATGCAATATTCTTGATTCAATGCTAATAACAAGCTTTCCTTTTTGAGCAGATCTTGTCTGGAATGAAGCCGTTGGAATTTATTAGCGTTCAATGCACAGTACCGTTGCTTCTTCAATGCACGTTCTGGCTTGGCTCATTCTGATTCTGCTTCGCTGCTGATGAACTATTGTGTTTCTGTATCAGAGTGTTTGAGCGCAGTTTTGTTCATCAAGCTTCAGCATGTTCGTGAGTTGATTATCTGATCTTGACGTTCTGATGTAGCAACTTCTGATGCTGGTGTATGAAATCAAATTCTGATGCTGAAAAAACGTGATCTTGCTTATACCAATCAGAGTATCTGCAAGTCAGAACATAATAATTTTAGGCAGCAGATAGTTCAAACATGAAACATTTAAATACTATATCTTTTCACTTTGTTATCATCAAAACTTAAATATAGGGTAGTAGATTCAAACATTGTTCTAACAAAGTAGTCAGGTGGAATGATGAGTGTCAGATTGATTTTGACAAGATCAAAGAGTACTTACAAGAGCCTCTTGTTTTGATGCCACCAGTCGAGGGGAGACCATTGATCATGTATCTGACCGTTTTTGAGAACTCAATGGGGTGTGTATTGGGGCAGCATGACGAGTCTGGTCGAAAAGAGCATACTATTTATTACCTGAGCAAAAAGTTTACCGACTGTGAAACTAGATATTCACTACTCGAGAAAAATTGTTGCGCTCTTGTATGGGTTGCTCGCCGGCTAAGACAGTATATGTTGACTCATACTACTTTGTTGATATCTAAGATGGATCCGATAAAATACATCTTCGAAAAGCCTGCTCTGTCTGAGAGGATAGCTAGATGGAAGATGATCCTAACAGAAAACAACATACAATACACTACCCAGAAAGCCATAAAGGGTAGTGTGCTAGATGATCATCTTGCTCATCAAGCTGTAGGAGATTATCAGTCCATGAAATTTGAATTCCCAGATGAAGACATCATGACATTAGACAACTGTGAAGAGATCAGACCATATGACGGACCTGAACAAGGATCCCGATGGACCCTATTCTTTGATGGAGCATCCAATGCACTCGGTAATGGTATTGGCGCTGTACTCATGTCCCCAGAAGGGTGTCATACTCCCTTTACTGCCAGACTTTGCTTCAACTGTACGAACAAACATGGCGGAATATGAAGTTTGCATATTTGATCTCAAGGCTGCCATAGACTTGGGAATCAAGTCTTTAGATGTGTTTGGAGATTCAGCTTTGGTCGTCAGTCAAATCAAAGGAGAATGGGACACTAAACACCCAAACCTTATCCCTTACAAAGAACATGTTTTGACATTGCTACCACATTTTGAGCAGATTACTTTCAAGCATTTCCCGCGAGAAGAAAACCAGTTAGCAGATGTTCTAGCCGCAATGTCATCTATGTTTAAACTTAATTGGGATAACGAGGCTCCCTAGATCACCATTGAGCGAATGGATGAACCATCATATTGTCACGGGATTAATACTGAAGAAGTAGTGGACCAGCCTTGGTTTCATGAAGTCAAGAGGTATCTCGAGGCTCAAGAATATCCAGAAGGATCTTCAATCAATAATAAAAAGTTCCTAAGGAGATTCTCTGCTAAATTCTTCCTGAGTAATGGCATCCTGTACAAACTCAATCATGACTCCATTCTGCTCCGATGTGTGGATAAGATTGAGGCTGAAAAGATCATGGCTGAATTACATGAAGGTACTTTTGGCACTCACTCCAGTGGGCATACGATGGCGAAGAAAATCCTACGGGTAGGCTATTATTGGTCTACCATGGAAGCAGACTGCTATCAACACTCTCGGACCTTTCATAAGTGTCAAATTTATGCGGACAAGGTGCATGTACCTCCGGTTCCTCTGAATGTCTTGAAGGCTCCTTGGCCCTTTGCTATGTGGGGAATTGATATGATTGGGGAGATCAAGCCAACAGCCTCCAATGGACACCGTTTCATCCTAGTCGCCATTGATTACTTTACAAAATGGGTTGAAGCAACTTCCTTCGCATCCGTTACTAAGAATGTTGTCACCCGCTTCATCAAGAAGAATCTCATTTTCCGGTATGGTATCCCAGAAAGGATCATCACTGACAATGGTACTAATCTTAACAATACTATGATCACCGCCTTGTGCGAGAAGTTCAAGATTCAGCATCACAATTCATCCCCCTATCGGCCAAAGATGAATGGTGTCGTTGAAGCTGCAAATAAAAACATTAAAAAGATCATATAGAAAATGACAGTCACCTACAAGGACTGGCATGAGATTCTACCATTCTCTCTCCACAGGTATCGTACCACGACTCGCACATCAACTGGGGCAACACCCTATTATTTGGTTTATGGCATGGAGGTTGTCTTGCCTATTGAGGTTCAGATCCCCTCTTTGAGAATTATGAAGGATGCAAGTTTGGATGAGGACGATTGGATCCAGACTCGACTTGATCAACTAAACTTAATTGATGAAAAGAGACTTATTGTTGTTTTCCATGGTCAGATGTATCAAAAACGAATGATAAAGGCTTTCAACAAGAAAGTCAGATGCCAGGTATATCAAGTTGGAGATCTAGTGATCAAGCGCATCATCTTGCCACAAAGTGATCCCATGGGTAAATGGACTCCTACCTATGAAGGACCATTTGTAATCAAGAACATCTTCTCCGGTGGGGCAATGATCTTAACAACCATGAACGGCGACGACCTGCCATACCCTGCGAACGCGGACATAGTCAAAAGATACTACGCATAAGAGACCCGCTAGGTTGACACACCTAGGCAAAACAAGGGCATCCCGGTGAACCAAAAAGGTTCGGGCAAAAATTAGGGATAAAATAAAAAAATCTATACACCCGGCAAGTTGAAAACCCAAAAGGGCGACTTGGGCAAAAAAGGGTTTCCCGGTGGACTGAAAACCCGAAAGGGCAGTCTAGGAAAAAGTTAGGGAATTAAAGCAACAAATAAATAAGATATTCGGAGATACAGAGGCTATAGCAGGATGGGAACCCCATGGGATTATCATACATAGCTATCTTTCTTTGTATAATTTTTTCTTACTTTTATGGCACCATCCTCTTACTAGGATGTATGTCTCCTTTGTACCAAATACTTATTCAAATTAAATACAAAGATATCTATTTAAAGTACAGATAACTATTTGTCCTTTTTCTTTACACTTGTGTTTTATTTGCAAAAACGTCCAATGATTCATTAATGAACATATGCATTTGAACATAACTACTGTTTACAAATAAACAAAATGAAAAAAGACAATTACTGACAGGTTGAAAGAATAGGAAAACGTCTTTAGGCTATTCCATGAGCAATCCCCATAATACGTCATTTAAACCCCAGCGGAACTGAAACTTCAAACTATTAATTCCCGGTGGAAACCGTCCAGTTTCTCCAAATTCCCCATCAAGTTGTTTGAAGCCTGAAATCCAACTGGATAACAACTGATTTCTGATACTCCTCAACGGAACAAAGACTCACATTTATTAATCCCCAGTAGAAGTCATCAAAATTCTCTGGATTCCCCAAGTAGATTCCTCAAACAGTATATGGCATTGCTCTCACAATAGGATTTTGTCAATACTTCAATTTCAAGATGTGAAGAATCCACATGTCCTCAGCACCAGTCAAGGATTTATTTTCCTCAATTATACAACAATACATCAAATCAACTTACATGCGTATACATTACATCCACATATCATAAACATTGATAAAACACATATATTGCATCATACATTTCATGCAACATAATTTTGTGTTCAAGCTAACATTTTACCCTTTTCATGATGAGATTAACAGCTACCATTAACAATATGCAATCATGATACAGTTCAGATACGCTCTAGATACGGATGCCATCCTGTTACTCATTCAGATTCAACTTTCAGATACAGTTCAGATATGCTCCGGATACGGATGCCATTCTGTTACTCATTCAAATTCAGCTTTCAGATCCAGTACAGATACGCTCCAGAAACGGATGCCATTCTGATACTCATTCAGATTCAACTTGCAGAGATACAGATGCCATTTTGTTACTCATTCAAATTCAGCTTTCAGATCCAGTACAGATATGCTTCAGACACGGATGCCATTCTGATACTCATTCAGATTCAGACTTTAGATACATTATGGATACGCTCCAGACACGGATGCCATTCTAATACTCATTCAGATTCAACTTTCAGATACGGCTCAAATACGTTCCAGACACGGACACCGTTCTGATACTCATTCTTTCAGCTTACAATTTACAATCCAACAAACATCCTTGGATGGCATCTACAAGCCCATCTCCAACAAGAATTTGTCACTTCTCCAAATGGCATCTTTAAGCCCATTCCCTCAACTACACATTGTCGAGCGCAAATTTACGGGCACTCTAGTGTCCAATCATCTTTCACCTTCGAGTCACGAACGGAAAAACTCGCCAATATAACTCTTCAGGTATAAGAAGATTGAACAGGGGCAGCTGTTGTACCCCAAAATTTTCCCTCTCATATATCAAGATTTTTCTCACAAGGTTTCTTTGACTCAAGACTGGATTAGGGTTTGGTCAGCTCAAGGCATATCTTCTTGCACTGATAACCCAAAATTAGGGTTTGAGTTTGCACAAGGATTTTTGGACTATCAATGCTTCATGTGACTTTAAAACATCATTATGGACCCCTAAGTTTACTCATGTCAAGTTTCAAGCCTTGGATCACACTTTTGCTCAGTCAATTGGACAGTTGACCTAAAAATCAGCTATATTGGGGAAAAAGTCAATCATGGCCAATTTTCAGTCAAAGTTCATAATTTTTTATCCACATCAACATTTTAAACTTATATGTATCATTTGGTCAAGTTTGGATCACAATTCCTCAAGAAATTTGATCAAATCACCAAAAGGGCAAAATGGTCAAAATTAGGGTTTTGACTGAGGAAGGGCAATTTCTGATTTTTAACTTAGCAAATGACCAATTGAGTTAAAGCATGATTTCAAGGATTCAATTGAATCATATTGACCTAATTACATGGCTCAAAACATTTCAATTTCATTGGATTGACAGATAAAGTTTGCAGTCAACTGATCAAAAGTCAACTGTATACTGAAAAGTCAAACTTTGACTTTTTGGTCAAAATCAAGTGCCAAGGGTCATATTTCATCAAAACATGTCAAGATGTGAAACTTTTTCATCAAGAAATCCAAGTTTGAAGATTAGGGTTTGAATTTGAAATTTTTCTTAACTTAGAAAATTTTCAAGTATAGAAAATTTATTATTTTTTCTCAACTTTAGGCCACTTTTTCACCATGATGCATAATGATTCAAGGAAAGTTCCCAACATGAAAGTTGTATACCTTCATGAAATTTACAACTTTTCTTCACACACTTTTCCCTAAAGATGCTTGGATCTCAAGATATAAATTTATGAATACATGGTCATGAACTAAATAACTTAGTGAAATTTTGCCCTAGTTTAGGCAGGTTTTGGACCCAACTTCATGGCAATTTTTCACCTAGCTCCAAGAGGTATCTCAAAATGAATTTCAAAGATGAGTTATAGATAATATTGCAAGCTTTCCAAAATGGCCAAGAACTCCTCAAGATCATTTTTTAGTAGGGAGAATCGAAGAGATGAAGTTGGCAATTTCTCACTTTTTATCCAAGCCATTTCATGAAGAACAAAGTTGCAATCAATACCTATGCTTCCTAATCCATGCTTTCCAAGTCCCAAACTTGTTCCACACTCCTTAATTAAATTCTTACTTAGTTTAAAAAGCTTTGATTCATGCCTTAGAACCATTATCCAACTTGCAATTCTATTTTATGGCAAAAAGTGACCATTGCCATTTTGAAAAAGCACAACTTTTGCAAACTTTACAATCTTGAGCATTGGACCTGTCCCATTTGCACATACAAGTCTTACTGGTCTAAGGCAAATTGTACAAGCTGATACCAACCCTAAGGGAGCAACTACAAGCATGGCAAGCATTGCCCCTTCACTTTACTTCAAATGCAAGAAAAGTTGCAAAAAGGCTAGAACAGGCACAACTGTTAGAGGGTTGACATTAGACTAATTCTATACTAATATACAAACATAACACAACACATAACACGATTAGAAAAGGCCTGAAACACTCACAAGCAAAAAAAAACACCAAAAATCTATCCAAACTTGCAGTTTTGGCATAAGCATATCCATCTTCCATTTGGCTCGTGCGTTTCAAGTTTTGATCATTCAAACATCTTACATACTTGATATCAAACCAATCCAAACCTTCATCCCTGTTCTGTAATCACTTTTCCACCATCTGCCAATGTTGATTTCAGAGCTTGCAGTTTGACTTGGCCAAGGTGTTTCAGATACTTTCAGAGCAAGGCAAAGGTTGGAATACATTCAGGGAAGTTCAAGGAAGCTCAAGCAAGCATCAGGCCTCCATCAAACTCACTCCAGTTCAATCCACAATTCCAATTGAAGGAGGTAAAATCTCAAACTCTATCTCCTTGTACAGGCAACCATAGGCCACGATTTGTGAATAAAAAGTGTAGTCCTCATCATAACAAAATTGTACATATCTTTATCTTGCATTGATTTTACTTGAGTTGAGAGAATTTGGAACTTGAAATTTCTTGAAATATTAGGTTAAAATTTAGGGCTGTTAAAATTCTCTTTGATCTTTGATTGATAGTTCACATAACTTATATGGTTGGAATCGTGAGTTCAAGCACTACAATTTTCATGTTATGAGTTTTCATTTTCATGGAAGTATGAGAGAGTTACAGGATGTCTGGCCAAGCTTGAGGAAGAAGATGAAGTACAGGGCAAGGACTTATTTTGGGTTATATTATTTTTGCTTTCCATAAGACAATGGATGTATAGCCACCCCAGTGGCAAAGTAGCGCGCTGGTAAGACCCATATCCTGGGTTCGAACCTGGGCGCTACTTTTGGTTTTCCATATTTTTCCATTTTTCCAGTTTTTTGTCATTTTTGCAGGTTTGGGCTAAGTTTTGTGGGCTTAGCATTTTTTTTACTAACATTACTACCAGCTTTGCTACATCACCCCCCTTGTCAACTTTTTATATTTTTATTTTGTTTGCTTTATTTTCATTTTTAGTATATATTAAATATTTTCTTTGATACATAAAAATCCTAAAAAATGTAAATTTCATAATATGGCATTTTATTTTATTTTAGTTTATTTTTCACATAAAAATATATTTTATTTTAATAGATATCATATATTTTCTTAATAAATTTGTAAAATATAGTTAAAACATATTTAGTTTAATTTATTTTTCATTTCATACTTATAAATATTTATTTTTGCATATATAAAATTTTTATATTTTCATACAATATTATTTATTATTTTAATACAAGAAATACATAAGATAATACATAGAAGAACTCTATTTTCTTTAATAAATAGAAATTAGGGTTAAAACCCCCTTTTGAAAATTAATTTCTTTTCCTTATAATTTTTGGTTTAGATTAAAATTTCTTTTACATAAAAACAAGACAAAAAACTTTTCTTACATATACATTGTATTATATTTTTAAATATTGTATTGTATTTATTCTAATTCGTACAAATTCGATTTGGTTGTAATAATTTATTTAGGTTTATATTTTTTCATATCCCCATTCAAATTTGTATTCCCCTCTCCCATAAATTGTTGTAATAGCTTAGAAATATTTACATTACGCAATTTATCGCTTTATATGCCATGATTAGTAATTAGGGTTTGTATGACAAGATCAAAACAAAGCAAAATAGAAAACCCTAAATACAAGACAAAATTAAAGCATGAAAATGATACACTTGCACACAAGTATCCTTAGGGTTTCTCCACTTGGTTGCCTAAAACAAAATGGCCATATTACGCATGCGAAGTATCTTGGCAAAACAAAATAAATATAAGATCATAGTCCCTCGATGACGCTATTCAAAAGTTGCCTTACAAAATGATCTTGGTCCCTCAAAATGCTAAGATACTTTGCAACATTGCTAATCATGGTTATACGATGACCCACGCCTGTCCCGTTTACATCCAAAGATAGGTTTACTTACCAAATCAATGGTAAGACAACAATGTCAAAGGAATAGAAAATATACAATAAAGACATTTGAGTAGGTAGATTACTTCTAGTTACTTGCTCCATTTCAAACAACTATCCTTGCTATTTTCAAAACAAACACACACATTTCAAAACATCTTACAAACATTGAAAACATTTTCAAAAGACAAACATTTTTGTATACATTCTTACGAACGAGAATCATTGCAAAGATTGCCTAACAATGGCCTCTTTTACAAAATACTTTCAAAACCATACCAAACACAATTTCAAACAAACAAAAGCAAGTGATCTAGCAAGTAACTAAGAGCCCATGGAAAAACATGGATGAAAAGGGTGCTAATACATTCCCTTTTCATAATCTACCCCCCGAACTCAAGAAAACATCTCAAAGGTCTTTCCTGTGCTTTTTCACCTTTCCTTTTGGATAAAAGAAAAGTCGATGGCGACTCTTGCTAACCGCAACATTTGCGATAAAATGCAAAACTCTCAAGTCAGTTCTCCCACCGTATCACAGAAGGCAACTCATGAGACGTTTTAGAAATTTTCGTAAGGGACTAGATCGTTTATCAAAGGCAACATCGAGGGACATCGAGGGACTACGATCTTTTTTCATAAAGGGTCTTTGCTAAAACGCCCATATTCGAGGGACATAACTATTTTCTGAGGCAACAAGTGAGGTTACCCTAGAGGTGCACGTGTGTGAATAGTGTTTTTGATTGCATGAATTTTTGTCTTTGATTAGGGTTTTCTACTTGTTGATTTTATCTTTCCATACACACCCTAATTACTAGCATTTTATATTAAAGCGGTAAATTGCGGAAATTAAAATCCTAAGCTATTACATCACTTTAGGGGATGGAGGATACAAATGTACAAATGGGGGGGGGGGGGAGGGGGGGTGAAAAACAATAAAAGTCCTAATTATTACAACCATATTGAATAGTAATGACAAAAAATATATATATAAAAATATAAAGACAAAAATAGTGCAAAAAGAGAGAAAGAAAAGACATCCTGGATCGAAGTAGGTGTCCTTTGATTCAAACACCCTTTCCTTCTTTCGTTTGGGATTGTAAGTCAGTGTGTATTAAAGCGTACACCTTTCAATTCATACACTCTTTCCTTTCGTTTGGGCCTGCAAATCAGTGTGTATCGAAGCGTACACCCTTCGATTCACACACCTTTTTCTGTTTTCTTTCGTTTGGGACTGGACAACAATATGGGTCGAAGCCATGCTAATATTGTCTTATGGTCTTGAAGGTTAGTTCTTAACATGTATTTTGACAAGAAAAGAAAACAAACGAAAGGGTAGAAACGAAAAATAAGCAAAAGGTTATTTACATGCTTGAAACGAAAGGTTTAAAGTCGTGAAGACTTACCTTGAATCTGGAGTTGGTGCTTTTGGACTTTGAGTGATTGCCCTGGATGTCCTTGAACTCGAAAGAAAAGAACATGGGTATTATGTTTCTTTGATTCTGGATTCGAAAGCAAAGAAATGAAGAGTTGTGTTTCGAAGGAAAAGAAACAAGTGTTGTGTTTCTTAAGTACTGGATTCGAAAGAACAGAAACAAAGGTGTGCGTGATACGGTGGCAGAACCGACTATTTAATACTGGTTTTGCATTTTGTATTTGCAAATGTCACAGTAAGCAAGATCCGTCACCGACTTTTATTTCATCAAACAAAGGAAAGGAAAAAGAACAGAAAAAACCTTTTTCGAGAATTTCAGAGTACGGGGGGTAGATTATAAAAAGGGAAGGTGTTAGTACCATTTCTATCCGTGGTTTTCCACGGGCTCTTAGGTAATTGCTCATTTTTGAAATTTCTTGTGTGTATTTTGCAAAAAGTTTTATTTAACTTCGTGATAACTCTTGTATTTGTCCTTAAGAGCGTGACGAAGTGGTTTTTGAAAACTGTTTTGAAAGTGTTTGTGTAAAAGAGTTTATTTGAGAAAGTACTTAAGATTTTCTACCTACTCGAAAAAAAGATTGTATGTTCTCGTTTACTTTAGACAACTATATCCTACTATTAAGGAGTAGGTAGCCCTATCGTTGAAGTTTTAAGGGACATTCGAAGGGAGGAAATGGTCATTGAAGGCAACAAGTAAGGATACCTTAGCGTTTCGAGAGGACTATCATCATAAGATCATTTCTCGTAGGAAACTCGAGGGACAATGAGGGACTATGATATTTATGACGACTTTGAATTGCGGGTCTTTGCTAAGATATCCCTATGTTCGAGGGACATGACCATTGGTTTTTTGAAGCCAACAAGTGAGGCAAACCCTAGGAGTGAGCATGTGCATGTGTTTTATTTCAGTTATTTAATCTTTGCATAATTAGGGTCATCTACCTTTTAATCGTTGATTTATCTTTCTCATATAATCCTAATGTCCATACATCTAGAAATTTAATAGTTGTGGAAATTAAAGAGTGCGAGAAATTAAAGTCCTAGCTTTTACAAGGCTTTTGGGTAGATACACAAATATTTGACTGAAAATAGAGATGCGGAAATTGCAATCCTAATTAATCTATTACAAACTTGAAACAGTTACAATAATTTGAATTAAAATAAAGTAAAGGAGCGCGCGACGAATTAAATACAAAAATAAATTAGAAGCCTAAAAAATCTAATTAATTAAAAAAAATATTTTTGTGTATTTTTTTTATTGAGAAAATAATTTAATTACAAATTAAACCTAATTTTCTAATTAATTTTAAATAATAAAAAAACAATCAAGTTAATCTAATTAAACTATTTTATTTTCAATAAAATTAATTTTAAAAAAAACCTAATTCTATATTTTGGTGATTTTATATTTTTATGATGATTTTTTTTATTTGATAAAAAATGATTTTTTGTTGTTAAAAATGATGAAATAAATAAATAAATAAATAAGAAATTAAAAAATAATGATTTGGGCCTAGTATTGTTGAGTAACTAGGGGGTGTATTACTGATTTTCGTTGGGCCCAAGATGCCAGCCCAAACAAATGCTTGGATCCAGTGTTGGCCACATTTGAGGGTGCACCATGGACTTTGCCTGCGTGAGACCTTGGATCTATGATGGAGATGATCCAATGGATGGGTCTGGGGTGCATGTTAGGCACTTGGAATGTGAGACATACAGGATCTGAAATCAAATAGTTAGAAAATGTAAAGATTCCAGACCTGGGTATCGAACCCAGGACTCTCACCTCACATGCATTCCTCCTTACCACCAGGCCAACCTGTTATTCATTTACATAAATGAGAAAATGATAATATAATGGAAATACACGCCTTATGCCCAGAACACACGCAAAATTCAAACCGGCCAGTGGGAGTCAACCACGTGATCACCTTCTTCCTCAAGACTGTTGTTTTAGGTATCAACCTTTTACCTACAAACACCAGCTGTAACTATAACCCTGCAAATCTCAAAAATCAATACCAGGCATGATAAATCAATTCCAAGCATACAAATCAACTCGTTTTGATCTCACGAGTATGATGGCATCCCTTTTTCCCCCTGATTTTACCTGCATCAAAAAGCCCTAAAATACCACCTCAAACCATAAGAATGGCAACTATGCATACATGCACTAAAACTCTTAATTAACCATACCAATACGTTCAAGATGATGATATAAACATGAAGGCATGCTTAGAAATTATTTATGATGCGTAAATTTACAGAACCAAATTCAAAAAGATGGCAAACCGTGACGCTGTAAAGTGATGATTTTTGAAGCGTTCACGCGTGCAAACAATGCGGCTAGCCTCAGGAGACGTCCAAGAGTGGATTGGTGGCCTTGAATCACCTTGAATCGTCCTCCAACTTAGAATTTGAACCCCACTCTTTTGTCAAAAAATTTGAGTTTTATTCTTCTTCTGGAGGCCGTTTTTTCGTCTTCTTTAGGTCTGGCCTCCTTGTGTATATGTATTATAACATATTAGGTTAACAAAAACAACTTAAATCTTGAATAATTATGGAGAACATATCTTGATTGTTCAATGCATTATTTGTTTCAAAAATAAGCCAAATCATGTCATTCTTTCTCCAATCATCCTTGGTACGATTTGATCCTGATATGCCAGCATATATCATCTTCATTCAATGCCAAAATCATTCCAAAAGCAATTCACATGATTTATTTTGATTTTATTTGATTTTATTTGAATTTTAAATGAATAAAATCTCAATAAATTAAATAAATAATTTTAATGAGGCATGGAGTGGTTCATGAGTTGTGGACCATGTTAGGAACAATATACAAGCATGAAAAGTGGGGCCCACTTGAAGAAAAATGCCTTTTGGGCATGGTTGACTTTGTGCAAATTTCCAAAAATGGCCAACTTTGACAATGCACATCTCTCTCAATTTTGATCCTAAGAGGGTGTTCTTAGACTTTTTAGAAAGCTTAGGATGTCCTCTAAACAACCCTTTTGGTTTCCTTTCAATTGGATCTTCCGTGTTCATGTAAGAAGCTTTGACCCAAAAGGTGTTTTTTTTGACTTTTTGAAATGACCTGTAATGTCTGAATTCATATCTTTTCATGAGTGAATTTTTTGAACTTCAGGGATGAATATGAGTTGTAGGGAATTTCATCCTATTCAAAATGAGCTTTAGATGTGGAATTTCTGATAAATTATGAGAAAGTTATGCCTAGTCAAAGTTTGGTTGACTTTTCCTATAGAAACCCTAATTTAGCAACTTTTAAGTTTTGATGAATTTGGGGCATTCCTTGAGAAATCATGATCAACCCTTTATAAAATTATGGATATTACTTAAAAATGTTGATTTTGACCAAAAATATTGAAGTTTGACTGTATGTGGGTCACAATTGACTTTTGACCTAACACGGTTGATTTTTAGGCATTTGAGCAGTTGACTTAGCAAACTTCTTGTGCGAGGCATGAGACTTGACATGGATGTTCTTGAGAACATATTAGGACCATGGAAAATATTTAAGACCTTTGGAGTTCAACCATCTTGATGAAAATGGAAACCCTAGTTTGAGGTTCATTGTCTTAGGAGAGCATTTGCCTGATCAATCCTTGGGCAAGTTAAGGATTTCAATGAACATATGTTGATTAAAATGATAGGGAACATTTTGGGGTGCAACAGCTGCCCCTGTTCAATTTTCTTAAACATGAGGATGTAGATTAGCTGGTCTGCCTTTCGTGATCTGAAGGTAGAAGATGATTGAACACTAGAGTGCCCAGAAATTTGCACTCGCATGAAGTAATATTGATTTGTGATATTGGGAATGGGCTTAAAGATGCTATTTGGAAGTCGACAGAGAATCGTCAAAGATGGGCTTAAAGATGCCATCCAGAAAAGATATCAGTTGTATAAGAGATTCCTTTGCGAGAATTTCTGTACCTGCCGTTGAGGAGGACTCCGTCGGGGAATGTTGATTTATGTCCTGGGAAATAGAGTATAGGAGCTTAAGTTTTCCATTACTCTACTGGGGAATTAACTCCTTATTGAGGAATTGGAAGTAAACCGCATATTTGGTCAGGGTCTAGGCTGCACAGCGACTTACTGGGGAAATGTGAAATTGACTGTAACTGGTCGGGTCCAGGTCTTACAGTGTTGTAAACTATTGTCCGGAGATAAGAGAGAAGGAACCTGGATAGTAGGGTTGATTCGAAATGAAAGCCTGGATAGTAGGGCTTATGGAAGGAACCTGGATAGTAGGGCTTAAGGGAAGGAACCTGGATATTAGGGCTTATGGGAAGGAACCTAGATAGTAGGGTTACTTCGGAATGAAAGCCTAGATAGTAGGGCTATGAGAAGGAACGTGGATACTAGGGTTACTTCGATATAAAAGCCTGGATAGTAGGGCTTATGGGAAGGAACCTGGATAGTAGGGTTACTTCGGAATGAAAGCCTGGATAGTAGGGCTATGAGAAGGAACCTGGATAGTAGGGTTACTTCGAGATTAAAGCCTGGATAGTAGGGCTTATGGGAAGGAACCTGGATAGTAGGGTTACTTCGGAATGAAATCCTGGATAGTAGCGCTATAGGAAGGAACCTGGATAATAGGGTTACTTCAGAATGAAAGCCTGGATAGTAGGTGTTGTACCCCAAAATTTTCCCTCTCATATTTCTCAAGACATGGCAAGAAAAATCTCCAAGTGCCTCAAGATTGCTCAAGAGTTGGACAGTCAAGCTATCTCCTAAGGCAGTCAACCTCAAATTAGGGTTTTGTGTTGCATCAAGGTCCTTGTGTCCAAATGACCTCAAGTGCTCCCAAATGTCCTAATATGTTCTCAAGATCATCCATGTCAAGTTTCAAGCTTTGCAGAGGAAGTTTGCTCAGTCAATTGCTCAAGGGGTCCAAAAATTGACTGTGCTAGGGCAAAAGTCAACTATGACCTATAAATAGTCAAACTTCAAGATTTTTTGTAAACATTCCAATTTTGAAGGATATTTCATCATTTAATCAAGGTTTGATCATGATTCATCAAGGATTGCTCAAAATTCATCAAGACTCAAAAGTTGCTAAATTAGGGTTTTGTAGGAAAAGTCAACTCAACTTTGACCAAGCATAACTTTCTCATACTTTTTGAGAAACGACCCATCCAAAGCTAATTTTGAATAGGATGCAGTTTCCTACAATCCATCTTCATACCCCAAGATCAGAAAATGCACTCACAAAAAGTTACAAATTTGGACATTATAGGTCATTTTTGAAAGTCAACAAAAACACCTTTTTTCCAAAGCCTATAACTTGAGAATGGAATATTAAAATGAGATGAGACCAAAAGGGTTGGTTATAGGACATCTCAGGCTTTCTAAAAAGTCTAAGAACACCTCCAAAAGTTCAAAATTGAAGAAGTTATGCATTGTTGAAGTTGGCCATTTTTGCAAAATTGCCAAAAGTCAACTATCCCCAAAACATCAAATTTTGTCAAAGGGGCCCATTCTTTTCCACTTGATTTGATCTTGTCATACAACACACGTGTCCTAGCTTCAGCCTTGTGACCACTTGTCAATTTTATTATTTAATTTGATTTTTTAATGAATTATTTCATTTTAAATCAATTTAAATCAAATAAAATCCAAACATTGATTATTTGATCTCTTTTTGGCTATTTCAGGACCTAATCATCATCATCAAGTGAATCAAATTCGTATCATACATTCCATGTGCAAAAAGATTGGATTTTGGACCAAATTGGAAGGTTATCAATGGTGAATCAAATCAAATCTCAAAACATCAATGTGCAAAGATTCAAGACCCAAAAGTTGACCTAATGCATTGCTTATTACATATACAAGTGAAAGGCACACGAATTGGAGGTTGGAGGCTGCATAATCATCAAAATAAAAACTTGGAAAATTGCCAAAAAGTGTGAAACTGAAATCGTGCATAGAGGCCAATTCAGAAGCAAATCTCCACACTAATCCATTGTTGGGCAATCATTGAAGCGAAACCAATCCCTAACAAGCCCTCATACGTGCCCTAAAGCTCTGTAAGTGTCTCAAAAATATGCTTTTCAGTTGAATTCGTATATCATTTTTCTTGCACTTTTCTTGCAAAATCTTTGCATATTCATGCTTATCGTTCAATTTACAAGCTTTCTGCATCATTTGATTGCATTAATATGGCCTGTAACCCCCTAGCCGAATCTAGGGTTCGTGGATTGTTTTTTTGGGCGTTTCTTTTTCAGGAAAAATCAACCCTATTGATGGACATGGATGTAACCAGGGGAGAGAAACGAGCATGACCATGTGCTTGGAATCAATTTCCATGGACTAGAATGGATTTTAGGAGACACATACGAATTTAGCTGCGGATGTAAATCCGCAGGTAAATAACCAGGGTTGAATGAGGAAGACGATGACGCGTCTCCCCCTGGTTGGCTGATTCAAACTTGGCGCGAGTTTTTTTATATTTTTTGGCATTTTATTTGTTTTCCCATATTATATTTAGTTTCCAATACTATAACAAATGGAGCGTAGTGGTGCAGTGGCAAGGGCGTTATCCAATGACTTACAGGACCTGGGTTCGAATCCCAGGTCCCCCATGCATTTGTTTGTTATTTTTCAATAGGTGATCCAGTGATGATGCCAACGTGGGATCTATCATACTCCCTCAAATCTCAAAGCGCCAGATAGCCCCAGGCCAGATCTGGTGGTCCAGATGTGATGTCCACCATATGCTCTATTCAACGTGCCACGCTGGAATCAGAAAGTCAACACAAGCTTGCATGTTCATGGGCCATCAAATTGCTATCCAAGCCTCCCAAAATCAGGCCCATATACTCCTAAACTCTCTCTTCTTTTTTTTAATATTTTCTTTTATTTATTTATTGTTATTATTTTTATTATTTAATCAACCAACCAAACTTTTTTCTTAATAAAATTAAACACCAAAAAATATTTTATTTACTAAATTTAATTTCAGTATTTTATTTTTGTTAATAAATATTAATTTAATTAATTTAGTTTAATTAGCAAATAACTTTAATATCTTTTGCAATAATTAAAATTAATTTAGACAATTAGGTTTTATTTAACTTTGATTAATTTATTTTTATTTCTTTAAATATCAAAAATCTAAAAATATCATTTTTAATTAATTTATTTATTAATTTAATAATTAACTTAGATCTAATTTCTTTTTAATTCAAAATAAACCAAAAAAAATATTTTCTTTAATAATCCAAGGGTCAAAACCCTAGAACTCGCTCGATTTAATTTTCTCGCACGCGATCTATTTTGTTTCAATATTGTATTTGTTTCCCGGAATGTAATAGTTTAATAGCACTTTAAATATTTTTATCGCTTTATTTACTTTCCGCATTTTAATTTCAAGGGTTGCTTTTGGCGATGTAAATACCTAACGCCTTTTAATAGTTAGTTTTAATTTCCGCAACTTATAAATTGTTAGATGTTTGATAATAGGGAATGCATGACAAGAGTAATCGTTCAAAACCTAAAATCAACATAGATCACCCATGACATGTACAAAGACAAATTAACTGAAAATAACACACTCGCACATGCACACTCTTAGGGTACACCTCACTTGGTTGCCTTCGAACGTGGTCATTGAGTATAGGAAGTTTTATAGGTCGCCCTCTTGTCCAAAGATCATAGTTGCCTCAAAACGGTTGCCTCGGAAAAATGATCTAAGACATTAGGGTTACCGCTAAGGCGTCCTAACATTGCTTTAGTGACCACACGTCCCTTAATCGAATTGACCCTTAAACTCCAACAACGATGCTACCTACTCACCAATAGTGGGATAGCATTGTCTAAAGGACATTAGCACAGATTGATTCCTTTTTCGAGTAGGTATATGGTTCTTAAGTACTTGCTCCTTTCAAAGAAAAATAAAACTTTTCGCACTTACACTCCTTTTCAAAATAAAAACTCCTTTCAAACCCACAAACACAAAGAAAAAAGTAAATTTTGAAAACACTTTGAGCAAGTACCTAAGAGCCCGTGGATAACCACAGATAGAAAGGGTGCTAACACCTTCCCTTTCTATAATCTACCCCCGGACCCGAGAAACATCTCAAAAAAGGAATTTTTCTGTGCTTTTTTCCTTTCCTTGTTGGATAAAATAAAAGACGGTGGCGAATCTTGCTTACCGCGACATTTTGCGAATGCAAACGCAAAACGCGAACCAGCATTCTGAAAAATAGTCAGTTCTTCCCACTGTATCACAATAGGGCTATGGGAAGGAACTTGGATGGTAGGTTTACTTCGGAATGAAAGCCTGGATAGTAGGGTTACTTCGGAATGAAAGCCTTGATATTAGGGCTTATGGGAAGGAACCTGGATAGTAGGGTTACTTCGGGATAAAAGCCTGGATAGTAGGGCTTATGGGAAGGAACCTGGATAGTAGGGTTACTTCGGGATGAAAGCCTGGATAATAGGGCTTATGGGAAGGAACCTGGATAATAGGGTTACTACAGGATGAAAGCCTGGATAGTGGGGCTTATGGGAAGGAACCTGGATTGTAGGGCTATGGGAAGGAACCTGGATAGTAGGGTTACTTCGGAATGAAATCCTGGATAGTAGGGCTTATGGGAAGGAACCTGGATAGTATGGTTACTTTGGGATGAAAGCCTAGATAGTAGGGCTTATGGGAAGGAACTTGGATAGTAGGGTTACTTCGGGATGAAAGCCTGGATAGTAGGGCTTATGGGAAGGAATCTGGATAGTAGGGTTACTTCAGGATGAAAACCTGGATAGTAGGGCTTATGGGAAGGAACCTGGATAGTAAGGTTACTTCGGGATGAAAGCCTGGATAGTAAGGCAGTCTCATTTGATGACATAGATTAGTTGACACGTTTGGTTTCGGGAATTGATTTTCCATTAGTTGTCTGCAGATATGATGTGTATAACTGCTGGAATTGTTGGTGATAATTGACTTTCCTGAAAAGATAACAGGGTTAATTATATGTGATGCATGAAATGGATTGTGGGATGATTTTCTCAAAATAAATGAGACTATGTTGTATGTGATATGTATGCGCATGTCATGATGTATGAACATGAGATGCTATTGTGACATATCCGAGTCTGGGAAAATAAATCCCTGACTGCTGCTGGAGAGTATTGAAAATAGCATTTCTAACTGTTGTAGAAAACCGTGGTTCTTCTACTTCTGTTGGGGATAATGAACGGAAATGACTATGTTGTAGATTTACTCCTTGTTGTTTGTGAATATTCTTCCAGGGAGAGACTATGTTTGAGAATAACTCTGCGGGGGAATAATTCTGTTGGAAAGTGAACTTCCATAACTGGAGGGGTAAACTCTGCCAGGGATTAAGTTTCTGCATTTAGGGAAATAAACTCCTCTTGGGAGACAAATTTTATGACCCGCTTGCGATTATGAAATTCGGCTGGGGAAGGTACTTCCTATTTTGGGGAAGCTAACATCAACGCTTTAATTACCTTTACTCTGTGGGGAGTGTAGATGTTACGAGGTCGTACATACTGATGACTTTGTTTCAAGGTTGTCTATGCCCTAGTACCTGCTGGACAGAGTAACTGACAGGTTTGACATTTCTAGTTTTTGCCCCTGTTTCTTAAGTTATGAGCAATTGTCTTTCCGTTTCTTATGTGAATGTGAATATTTGTGAACAACAATCATATTCAAATGCATATGTCAAGAATAAACCATTGGACGTTCTTGAAAAACAAACAGAAAAATAAAAAACACATAGTTTTTGTAAAAATGTTTTGTATTGATTTTCGAAGTTGGCCTATAATAGGCATTTTTGTACAAGGAAGTTGACGCTCTAGTAAGAGATTTGCTACTTGTTCGAAGTTAATTAGGTTGATCAGTGTCGTTCGAGCTTGACAGTTGATACTGAGGTCTGGTCGTGAGGTGATCCAATGGGACATAGTGATACACTTTACATCCCTAACTTTTGCTTGGACTGCCCTTTCGGGTTTTCAGTCCACCAGGATACCCCTTTCTTCCCAAGCCGCCTTTTCAGGTTTTCGACTTGCCGGGTGTACAGATTTGTTCATTTTCATCCCTTATTTTTGCCCGAACCCTTTTGGTTCGCCGGGAAGCCCTTATTTTTGCCTAGGCCAGTCAACCTAGAGGTTCTTTTATCATGTGTAGTATCTTTTCACTATGTCTGTATTGACAGGGTGAGGAAGGTCGTCAGCATCCATGGTGGTTAGAATCATGGCTCCACCCGAGAAGATGTTTTTAAACACAAATGGCCCTTCGTATGTGGGAGTCCACTTGCCCCTGGGATCACTTTGCGGCAGTATGATGCGCTTGATCACTAGATCCCCGACTTGATACTCTTGGCATTTGACCTTTTTGTTGAAAGCCTTGATCATCCACTTTTGATATGTTTGACCATGACAGACAACAGTAAGTCTCTTCTCATCGATCAGATTTAGTTGTTCAATTCGAGTCTGGATCCAGTCGTCTTTGTTCAAACCCGCATCCTTCATAATCCTTAAAGAAGGAATCTGGACCTCAATGGGTAAGACTGCCTCCATGCCATATACTAGAGAGTAGGGTGTTGCCCATGTCGATGTCCGTGTTGAGGTACGGTACCCATGAAGAGCAAATGGTAACATCTAATTCTAGTCTTTGTATGCCACCGTCATCTTCTGTATGATCTTCTTGATGTTCTTGTTAGTTGCTTCAACAGCGCCATTCATCTTCGGCCGGTAGGGAGAAGAGTTATGATGTTGTATCTTAAATTGTTTACAGAGTTCGGTGATCATCGTATTGTTGAGATTTGTACCATTGTCAGTGATAATTCTTTCTGGAACACCATACCAACAGACCAGGTTATGCCTGATGAACTGCGCCATAACATTCTTGGTAACGGTAGCAAAGGAGGCAGCTTTAACCCACTTCATGAAGTAATCGATTGCCATTAGGATGAAGCGATGCCCATTGGAAGCGGTAAGTCTGATTTCTCTGATCATATCAATGCCCCACATTGCAAAGGGCCAAGGAGTCATCAAGACATTTAAACGAACCGGAGGCATATGCACCTTATCAGCATAAATTTGATACTTATGACAGGTTCCGGAGTGCTGATAACAATCTGCTTCCAAAGTGGACCTGTAGTATCTTGCCCGTAGGATCTTCTTAGCCATGGTATGTCCACTTGAATGGGTTCCGAAAGTACCTTCATGTATGTGATGCGGTGGGAGAACTGACTTGATTGTTCTGCGTTTGATCGCAAATGTCGCGGTTAGCAAGAGTCGCCACCGATTTTTATTTTATCCAAAAGGAAAGGTGAAAAAGCACATGAAAGACCTTTGAGATTGTTTCTTGAGTTTGGGGGATAGATTATGAAAAGGGAAGGTATTAGCACCCTTTTCATCCATGGTTTTCCATGGGCTCTTAGTTACTTGCTAGATCACTTGCTTTTGTTTGAAATTGTGCTTTGTGTGGTTTTGGAAGTATTTTTGCAAAAGAGGCCATTGTTTAGGCAATCTTTGTAATGATTCTTGTTCGTAAGAATGTATACAAAGATATTGATCTTTTTGAAAATGTTTTCAATTTTGTAAGATGTTTGGAAACTTGTGTGTTTGTTTTGAAAATTGCAAGGATATTTGTTTTGAAATGGAGCAAGTAACTAAAAGTAATCTACCTACTCAAATGTCTTTCTTGTTCATTTTCTTTTCCTTTGATATTGTTGTTTTACCATTGATTTGGTAAGCAACCCTATCTTTGGATGTAAACGGGATGGGCGTGGGTCATCGTATAGCCATGATTAGCAATGTTGCAAAGTATCTTAGCATTTTTTAGGGACTAAGATCATTTTTGTAAGGCAACTTTGGATAGCGTCATCGAGGGACTATGATCTTGTATTTGTTTGTTTTTGCTAAGACACTTTACATGCGTAATATGGCCATTTTTGTAAGGCAACCAAGTGGAGTAACCCTAGGGGTGCTTGTGTGCAAGTGTGTCATTTTCATGCTTGATTTTATCTTGGATTAGGGTTTTCTATTTGGTTGATTTTATCTTTCCATACAAACCCTAATTACTAGCATGTTGTATAAAAGCGATAAATTACGAAATTTAAATGTCCTACGCTATTACAACATTTGCGGGAGGGAGTATACAATTTATAAATGGGGATTGTAATAATATAAACCTAATTAATCTATTACAACAAAATTGAATATGTACAAATATTAGAATAAATAATATACAAGATAAAGTAAATATGCAAAGATGTATGAATGCAAAGAAGATTTTGTTTGGTTTTTTATGTGGAAAAAGTTGTAACCTAAACCTAATGAATAAATCAAGATTATCTCAAATTAATTAGGAAAACAAATTATTTTTTAGAAAAGATTTTTATTAAACCCTAGTTCTATTTTATCAAAAGGAAATAAATTTCTTTAAGAAAAGGTAAGTATTTTTATATTTTTATCTTGAAAATAAAATATGGCATCATGAGATATTTTTGGTCTTTTTATGTTAAAAATAATATGCTTAATGAGTGTGAAGAAAGATGAATAAATATTAAACTAATTTTAAATTAATTTACAAAGTTATTTAATAAAATAGATAATATATATAACTAAAGAAAATATTTTTTATTGGGAAAAATGAAATAAAATAAGTCAAAATAAAATCTATCATTTTTATATTTTTTGTGATTTTTAATATTAAGAAAATATATTTAATAAATAAAATGAAAGGTAAAATAAATAAATAAAATTAATATGGGTCAGGGGGTGCTGCAAGCAATCAAGAGGCAGGAGGTTAGAAAAAAAACAAGGCCCAAAGCACTGAAGTCCAACGCGCTGCAAGCTAGCAAAAAATGGAAAAATGAGAAAAATTGTAAAAGGCAGCGCCAAGGCTCGAACCCATGACCTATGGCATTTTTGCACGCTGCCTTACCACTGGGGTGGCTGTACATCCGTTAATATAAACAAAAGCACAAATATATATTAGAAAACGCCTCCTGAAGGTAACTTCATCTTCAACCTTGAGCCATGACCGGACCACCTGTATCTCTCTCTTTCTCAATGAAAATGGAAAGTCCAAACATGAAAATTACAGTGTTTCTTCTCACGAGTTCAACCATCTATCTTATGTAAACTAAAATTCAAAGATCAAAGTTAATTTTGCTTGCCCTAATTTGAAACCTAATTTTTATAGAAAATTCAAATCCAAATTTCTCTATACACAATGAATATAAATGAAATCTATGAAAATGGTTGGCTTTAGTGCAAGGATATCTATATTTTGTTTTCATAAATCAAGACCAAAGGATGCTTGTCTGAAGAGATATAAGTTTGAGTTTTTACCTCTTTCAGTTGAGATCGTGAATGGAGTTTGAGAAATTTTTTAGAAGGCCTGAGGATCTGTTTAGCTTGCTTGGACCTCCCTGAGTGTACTCCAATCCTTACTTTGTCTTGAAAGTCTCTAAATCTCCCTACTCAAGTCAACCTGCAAGTTTGAAACTTGAAAATGGTGGATGGAGGAGGAGGAGTTACAGTGAGGGAACAGGGGTCTGAAACACTTAGTTATGATGTATATTAAGTGTTTAGGTGGTTAAAACTCAAAATGCACGAGTGGTTTTTGAGATTTCTATGTAAGGTGCAAAACTGCAAGTTATGGCAGATTTTTAGTGATAAAGTGTTTGGGAGAGTTTCTGAGCTTTAGAATCCGTGTTCTAGGTTGTAATGCATTTGTGTATAAGTATAGAAAAGGTTTTTTTATCAATTCCACACCAGGTTTGAGTTATAGCCTTTTGGCTCTATAACTTGCTTTTGAAGCAAAGTGAGGAGACAAGTCCCTAAGTGTTTGTACAAGCCTGATCTGAGTTGGTAGAGGTTTTAGACACATTGCTTTTGGTTTATAGGGTTTGTGTGTGCAGAAAGAACAAGTGCAAAGCTCAAGGAGTTGACAATTGCAAAAGTTGTGCTTTATCAAAATGGAAATGACAACTTTGTGCCATAAATGGAATTGTAGCTTGGACAAAGGCTCTAATGCTTGGATTAAAGCTCTATCAGCTGTGTAAACATTTAATTATGGAGTGATAAACCAGTTTGAGGCCTGCAAAGCAAAGATTATGCAGCCTAGGCTTGAATTTGAATTTTGGTTCATCATGAAATGGCTTGAAATCATAGTGAGAAATTGCCAACTTCATCTCTTCGATTCTCCCTACTCAAGAATGAACTCAAGGAGTTCTTGGACATTTTGGAAATCTTACAATGTGCTCTACAAATAATATTTGAATTGATTTCAAATATTCCCCTTGTAACTATGTGAAAAATTGGCATGAAGTTATGTCAAAAACCTGCCTAACTAGGGCAAAATTTCACTAAGTTATTTTAGTTCATGAGCATGTATTCACAAAATTATATCTTGAGATCCAAGAATATTTAGGAGAAATTGTGTGAAGAAAAGTTGTAGATTTCATGGATATATACAACTTTCATGTTGGGAACTTCCTTTGAATCATCTTGTATCATGGTGAAAATTTGGCTCAAAGTTGGGAAAAAATAAGAAATTTTCTATACTTAGAAAATTTTCTAAGTTAAAATTTTCAACTTTTCAAAACAAAAACTTAAACCCTTGATTTCTTGATGAAAAAGTTTCTTATTTTGACATATTTTGATGAATTATGATCTTTGGCACTTGATTTTGACCAAAAAGTCAAAGTTTGACTTTTTAGTGTACAATTGACTTTTGATCAGTTGACTGCAAAATTCATCTGTTAATCCAATAGATTTGTAATTTTTTGGGACATGTCATGAGTTCAAGATGATTCAATTGAACTCTTGAAATCATGCTTCAAACCATTTGATAATTTTCTAGGTCAAAAATCAGAAATTTCCCTTTCTCAGTCAAAACCCTAATTTTGACCATTTTGCCCTTTTGGAGGTTTGATCAAATTTCTTGAGGAATTATGGTCCAAACTTGATCAAATGATACATATGGGTTTAAAATGTTGATGTGGATCAAAAATTATGAAGTTTGACTATAAATTGGCCATGGTTGACTTTTCCCCCAATACAATTGATTTTTAGGTCAACTGTCCAATTGACTGATCAAAAATGTGATTCAAGGTTTGAAACTTGACATGAGTAATCTTGGGGGTCCCTAATGATCCTTGAAAGTCATACTAAGCATTGATAGTCCAAAAATCCTTGTGCAAACTTAAACCTTAATTTTGGGTCACCAGTGCATGAAGAGGTGTCTTGAGCTGGTCAAACCCTACTCCAGTCTTGAATCAAAGAGATCTTGTAAGGAAATTATTGATAAGTGAGAGGGAAAATTTTGGGGTACAACAATGTAGTTTTTTCATAATCCTCTCTGCTTCTCTCTTCTCTACACACTACAGTAAGGTAGAGTCATGGTTGCGCTTGTAGAGGATTCCATTACTGAGGAAGAATTTCGCAGCGAACCTTCTCAGAAATTTCTTATGGTTGACAGATGCCCCTTCGGGATATTCTTAAGCCTCGAGATACCTTTTTACTTCATGAAACCAAGGTTTAACTTCTACCTCTTCAGTATCAATCTCCTAGCAGTGCGCTGGTTCATCCAACCTTTCAATGGTGATTCGGGGAGCTTCGTTGTCCCACCTGACCTTGAACATAGAAGACATGGTGGCTAGCGCGTCCGCTAATTGATTCTCCTCTCGTGGTAAATGTTCGAAGGTTACCTCCTCAAAGTGCGGGAGAAATGTCAGTACGTGCTCTTTGTACGGGATGAGATTCGGATGCTTCGTATCCCATTCACCTTTGATCTGGATTATTACCAAGGCTGAATACCCGAAGATATTTAAGAACTTGATCCTGAGGTCGATAGCGGCTTTGAGACCCATTGTTGTACCTCAAAATTTGCCCTCTCATTTATCAAGGCCTTTCTCACAAGTATTCTCAAGGTTCAAGCTTGCACAAGTACTTTGGAATTTTCCAATACCAAAATTAAAAGGAAACTGTCAAAAAGGGAGAAAACAGATAAAAATATTATTTTGACAAAAATTGGAGAAATACAAGTGCTCTTCGTTTCAGCTCTTTCGATTGGCCTTTTGGCCTCTTTCGACACAAGCTTGACTTGCATCTTTCGATTGGCCTTTTGGCCTCTTTCGACACAAGCTTGACTTGCATCCTTCGATTGGCCTTTTGGCCTCTTTCGACACAAGCTTGACTTGCATCCTTCGAATGGGCATGGGCCTCTGACACAGTTTGGTTTGGATTCACAAGGAAAAGAGCCTCTTGTAATCTATTTCATTTCCAGGGCAAAAGGCTCTCTTTTAACATCCTTCGATTGGGAACTTTGGCTCCTTCGATGTAGGCTTGGTTGCATCCTTCGATTGGGCGCTGAACTCCTTTTGGGCAAGTTCATTTCTTGTTTCATTGGGACATTGGACTTCATTTGAATGTTGTATTCTCTTAAGTACAAATATTTCACTTGGCCAAATAGCCTATTTCCTGCGTGTTAGCCAAGATTTACAAGACAAAAACTCTCTTGATGATGTCCTTTGATCCAGGAGGAAAAAGCCTCTCTTTTGCCCTCTTTCGATCACACATCCTGCCCTTGCACGCCTTTTTTCGTTTGGGGGAGTGACTTCTCCAATGTTGCAAGCTTCAATTGAGCCTTCCATCCCTGGCACACATCCTTCGCTTGGGGGTGTGAATCCTTGGGCACAAGTGTTTTGTCATTCTTTCGTTTGGCCATATGGCCCCTTTGTAGGTAAATTTGAGTGGGAAGGATTTCCTGTTAGAAATGGCCTGTTCCAAGCATACAAACTCTTCACTATATCATTGCCTCAGGCGAGGAAAGCATCTTGGTGGTGTATTCGAAGAGTTTTGTCAGGCATGTTTGGATGTCCCCATTCGAAGGACATATATTACTGATCCATCCCAAGAGCATTAATTTGGCCCATTCGAAGGATTGTCTAGGGAAGTCATTCGAACGTCACTTTGATTGAAAAAAGGAGATGGTTACTGAAAGTCTGGTCGAAAGGTGAGTCTAGGGAGTTAAGACAAAAGGACGAGAGGCCAAAGGAATTTGTCGACCAAGTCACATGCAATGCCAGGCTCGGGCCTGATTCACTGGCCATAAAACTCCAAAACTGCTGCATATCAGTCCTGAAACACTGCCCCATTCTTGCACCGAAATAGCATACAAGCACTGTCCCTCGAAGGCTGCAAAGAGCAGTTTACCCAAATTGTTCAAATTATTTTGTTTTCCCTCCAAAAGCTTCAGCCAACTTTGCCTATAAGTAAGAGGCTCCAACACATGTTTAAGGGAGGATCTTTGGACCAGAGGAACGAATCCCCCAAATTTTCTCAAACACAACAAAACTCTCAAGTTCATCAACACTTGAGAAATCAAAAAAACCCAGAATCCAAAATACTCACCTCTTTCGATTCTGAAGAACATCCCACACATAGAAGTTTGTTCAGATTCAAAGACAACCTTGTGTGACAACTCTTTGAACCAAAAGCAAACCCCCTGTGACTACTCTTCAAATTCCAGAAACATCCAGGTAGCAGTTCAAGTTCGAATCCCACATCCATTCAAGTCCTGAAGCAAGGTAAGTTATTCTTACCTTTGAACTTTTCGTTTCATGGCATAACATGTAAATAATATTTACGTTCGTTTGAAACATGTACATTCCACTGTTCCTTTAGGTTCCATCCTTTTAACATATTTTTCATAGCTATCCCTTTCGTTTTGCTTTCTGTTTACCAAAACTTGCTTTAACTATTAAACTGTTTACAAGACAAATATTAGCATGGCCTCAGACCATGTTGCCATTTAATGCTTGAAATGAAAGAAACAGGAAACATGAAATAGGAAACGAAGCTTCTGGCTTCTATCCTCTTTCTCCAGGTCGAACGAAAGATACAAATAAGAGGAAAACCATAAACTGACTTCCAGGCTTAGTCGAAAGGCATTCCCCCACTGCTTTCAACCTCCAGTCGAAGAAGGCAACAAGGCAGAACCAAAAGGCTTCGCCATACACTGACTTCCAGGCCCCAGTCGAAGGATATCACTTGCTGCTGCCTTTGCCCAATCGAAGGGCAGGACCTCGCCCCTGCCAAGGCCCAATCGAAGGACGTGACTTTGCTATTGCTAGCCCCAATCGAAGGAGGCCAACAAAATGCAAATCGAAGGCTGCTTCCCCCCAATCGAAAGACACTCATTTTTCTTACTTTTATCTTATTTTTTCCTTCATACTTTCTATGCACTTCAATATGGTTGTAACAGTGTAGGATTTATTTTTTGCACTTTTTATTACTTTTGTACAAATGCTAGTAACTAGGTGTGTATGGCAAGATAAAACCAACAAGTAGACAACCTAAAAATCAAAGACAAATGCATGCAATAAAACACACTTTGCACATATGCACTCTTAGGGTACACCTCACTTGGTTGCCTCGAATATGGTCATTGAGTATAGAAAGTTTTAGAGGTCTCCCTCTTGTCCCAAGATCATAGTTGCCTCGAAACGGTTGCCTAGGAAAAATGATCTAGGACATTAGGATTACCGCTAAGGCATCCTAACATTGCTTTAGTGACCGCCTGTCCCTTAATCGAATTGACCCGAAAACTCCAACGACGATGCTACTTACTCCTCAATAGTGGGATAGCACTGTCTAAAGGACATTTGCACAGTTTAATTCCTTTTTGAGTAGGTATATGTTCTTAAGTACTTGCTCCTTTTTAAAACAAAATAAAACTTTTCGCACTTACACTCTCTTTCAAACAAAAACTCTTTTCAAACCCACAAACATAAAGGAAAGCAAACTTTTGAAAACACAATGAGCAAGTACCTAAGAGCCCATGGATAACCACGGATAGAAAGGGTGCTAACCCCTTCCCTTTCTATAATCTACCTCCCGAACCCGAGAAATATCTCAAAAAGGAATTTTTCTGTGCTTTTGTCCTTTCCTTGTTGGATAAAATAAAATACGGTGGCGACTCTTGCTTACCGCAACATTTTGCGAAAACAAATGCAAACGCGAACCAGCATTCCAGAACAGTCAGTTCTCATTCCCACCAATCACACCCATGATACAGGCCTCATACTCCGCCATGTTGTTAGTGTAGTTGAAACATAGTCGAGCAGTGAAAGGAGTATGACAGCCCTCAGGAGATATGATTATAGCGTCGATGCTATTACCGAGTGCGTTTGAAGCTCCTTCAAAAACCATGGTTCATCAGGATCCTTCCTCGGGTCCTTCATCCGGTCCAGGTTCTTCATAATCATTCACCAGCATAATATTCTCGTCCGGGAATTCAAAATTCATGGACTGGTAGTCATCCACGACCTGATGAGCCAAATGATCAGCCAATACACTTACCTTGATTGCTTTATGGGTTGTATATTGTATATCGTATTCAGTTAAGATCATCTGCCATCTCGCTATTCTTCTGGAGAGTGTGGGCTTCTCGAAGATGTATTTGATTGGATCCATCTTAGATATCAACAGAGTAGTGTGGGTCAACATATACTGTCTTAGTCGACGAGCAGCCCATGCCAAAGCGCGGCAAGTTTTCTAGAGCAGTAAGTATCTTGTCTCACAGTCGGTAAACTTTTGCTAAAGTAGTATATTGCATGCTCTTTTCGACCAGACTCGTCATGCTGCCCCAGCACACACCCCATTGAATTGTCTAGCACTGTTGTGATACGGTGAGAGAACTGACTTGATGTTTTGCGTTTCGATCGCATTTGTGCAGATAGCAAGAGTCACCACCGACTTTTCTTTTATCCAAAAGGAAAGGTAAAAAAGCACATGAAAGACCTTTCGAGATTATTTTTCGGGTTCGGGGAGTAAATTATGAAAAGGGAAGGTATTAGCACCCTTTTCATCCATGGTTTTCCATGGGCTCTTAGTTACTCGTTTAGATCACTTGCTTTTATTTGATAGTATGCTTGTGGTGTGGGCTTTGAAAATATTTTGAAAAAATCTCTTTGTAATGGTTCTCGTCTCTATAAGAACGCGTACAAAGTTTTGTTTCAAAAAGTGGTTCAAAGATGTGTTTGTGAATTGTGTTTTAGAAAGTGTTTTGAAAAGATGTTTTGCAATGGTTCTCGTCTCTATAAGAACGTATACAAAACGTTTTGTCTTTTTTGAAAATGTTTTGAAATGAAAGTGTAGGTGTAAAAGTTTTTATTGTGAGCAAGCGAGTAACTAAGAGCGAATCTATCTACTCGAAAGGTCTTAAATTGTTCTTTTCTTTCTCCTTTTAATGGTGCTATCTTACCATTGATTTGGTAAGAAGCCCCACCGTTGGATGTGAAGGGACAGGAGCGAGTCAATTTTACAATCATCGAAAGCAACTTATGAGACGCTTTAGCAATTTTTTGTAAGGGACGAGATCTTTTTATCGAAGGCAACATCGAGGGTCATCGAGGGTCATCGAGGGACTACGATCTTTTTTTTATCGAAAGGGTCATTGCTAGAGCGTCACATATTCGAGGGACATGATTGTATCTTCGAGGCAACGAGCGAGGTTACCCTAGAGGTGCGCGTTTGAAAAAGTGTGTTGGTTTCAAGTTATTTTATTCTTTGATTAGGTCATCTAGCGATTGATTTTTGAATCTTGCCATGCACGCCTAATTACTATACAGTATAGGGAAAACAGTAAATTGCGGGAATTAAAATTCTACGCTATTACAAAGTATTCGGGAATGGGGGTACAATTTTTACAAATGGGGATGAATCAAATGAGATAGAAAGGTCCGAATAACAAGAAATACAACTAAATCGAATTTTGTGCGATTTAATTAAAGCTATGATAATCCATGAAAATAAAATCAACAAAATATGGAAATGAAATGTTAAGTATTTACTTGAAAAGAGAAAAGTAAAACCTATTCTAAAAAATAAAAATAATTGATTAAATTATATTCTTTATTTTTTGTATTTTATTAATTTAAGTAAAATCTAAAGAAAGAAAACAAACTAAATTATTATTTTTGGTGTTTTATTATGAAGAACTTAAACAAACAATTTAAGACTAAATAAAAAAATTAATTAATAAAACTATTTATAAAAATCCTAAATTAAACTAATTAATTTATTTTGAAATTAAATATATTTTTATTTAATTGAATTAAATAACCTAATTAAAAACTAAAATTGTAATCTCTAATTATTAATCTAATTAACTAAATCAGAAAACAAAAGTTAAATGAAACTAAAGGACATAAATTGTAATAAGATGATAAGAATTAAAATAAATAAATAAACAAGAAAAAACTATGCAAGACAAAACAAAACCAAAGCCCAATAATAACCAGTTAAAAGAGAGTACTTGTACGGTGAAGCTATCGCCTTCATCCACCCTTTCATCTTTTCATCATTTTCAACTCAAAGGGAGGTACATTCGCTAAAGGGGCTTAAAGCTAGAATGTAACAGAACAGAGACTGAGGGGTCGTTGTTGGAAGGCGTACGGAATGATGAAGGGTATGTTTCTGCCTATATCTCTTCTATTTCTTCCCTCGCCATCATCGTTTCTATCTCCTCATCGTACATCAACTCCCGATTTGAAGCACCGTCACCTTCTTCTCTCATTATGTTCGCTCAAGCATTTGCCTCGTCATACCATCTTTTCGCTCATCTCCTATTTTGTCATTTGGCCCACTGGATCTGAAGCGAAGAAGATTAGAAGGCCAAAGATTAGGTAATCGTCGATCTAATTTTGCTTTCTTTCCTCTCTTCTTGTACTTCCGCTTTCTTGTGCGTGATGAAGCTTGATGTGGATTACTGTTTGGGTTTGATGTTTGGTTCACATTTTTTTGTTCCTTTTTTGCTGGCTCTGTTACAAGTTTTAGGTTTTGGGGCTTTGCTACTGTGTTTTCTGTTCTTGATGATGGTTAATGGTTTTTGTTCTCTTTTACTGGCTCTGTTACAGGTTTTAGGTTTTTGGGGCTTTGCTACTGTGTTTTTTGTTCTTGATGATGGTTAATGGTTTTTTGTTCCCCTTTGCTGGCTCTGTTACAGGTTTTAGGTTTTAGGGCTTTGCTACTGTGTTTTATGTTCTTGATGATGGTTAATCGTTTTTTGTTTGTTTGATGGCTAATGTGTTTGAGATTTGGTTCAGGTTTTTGAGGTTTGGCTTGGTTACAGGTTTTTCGTTTTGATGCTTGATTCAAGTTTTTGGGAGTTTTGATGGTTAACAGGTTTTTATTGTGATGAGGGTTACTGTGTTTGAGATTTGGTTCAGGTTTTGGATGTTTGGTTTGGTTACAGGTTTTTTGTTTGAAGCTTGTTAACTATCTTTTCAGCTTGAGACTTGTTGCCCCCTTTTATGTTTCCCTGCTTCTGTTATATCCACATGCAAATGGTGGGAAACCAAAAAATTTGAATATTTTGGAATATTGTCCTTATGGCTTTTTTGTTGCAGTTTTGTTTTCTTCCATTTTCTTATGCCACTTGTGACAGGCTGTGGGCAGGGCAGCAAGGCTGTGCATTTTGGGCAATTCCAATAACCTAGGTGACTTCTTTCCTCTCTTTTCTCTTAATGACAATAAAAAGGCAAATTGCTCTTTTGCCTTTTTTTCTAATTCTGAAAGGTTTGCATGGAAAATGATGACTTCTTGAGCAAGCTTTTCTTATTTGCTTATTTTGCCATACTTTCCATATTGATGCCTGTTTTAGCTTTTGTTGATGCTGTTGTTATTTGTCCAGTTGTGATGTTGTTTGGACAGTTTGTGGCATTTTGTTTGGTTCAGTTTGTAGCATTTTTTTGGTTCAGTTTTCTTGCGAATTTGTTTGGTTCAGTTTGTAGCATTTGTTTGGACAGTTTGTAGCATTTTGTTTGGTTCGGTTTGTAGCATTTGTTTGGACATTTTGCTTGTGAATTTCTTCTTCTTTCTTTTTATGAACCAGGAAGGATAACCTTCTTGTGATTTGCAAATAGGGGAAATAAATTGTGATGAATTAAAATGGAATTCTGATTCCACATTGCAAACCTTAATGATGAATTCCTTTTTTGGAAAAAATTATGTTCATGCCCAAATAATTTGCACTAACCATGTTTTTTCTTTCTTTCGTTTTCATGTGAGCACAATTGGATATGAAAAAGCAAAGAAGGAAAGAAATCTGTGGCAAGCATGGAAGTCTTGGAGATAAGCAAAGGATTTTGATACGACTTCAATCTTCAGACAAACTGAGGCATAAATTAATTCTCCTAGGCCAAACATTTATTTGTATTTTCTTTGTAATTTAGAAAAATCATTCTTGTATTGTTTCCAATAATTGTACCAATTCATCTTTAAATACAATAAGTTGTAAAACATAAAGTATTTAAAAGAATAAATTGTTTTGTAACAATGTATGAAATTGGAGAAAATCTTATGAAATGTTCTGGTGTCACTTGAAATCCTTTATCAACAACAACTTGTAATTTCTCTTTGCATCCTAATTGATTTTTGAAATTCCCAATCAAGATATTTGAAACAAACTGCTCCAGTCTGGTAACTTAAATTCCAAGTAATCCCAATAATTTTGTAACTGCATTTCAAACAAACACGCACTGTATATTCCTTTTCCTAACCAAGCAAATGTTTTAAAGGACGCAAATCATCTGGTTAACCTGGATCCCACAATCATGAGTGTCCTAAATGACAGTCTTAACTTCTATCTCTTGTCCCAAATAGATCATGCTATGAGAACAAACATTATCTTTTCAGTAAACTGCGTTTTAAGAAAATTCAAAATCAATCAAATTCCTTATGATGATTTGATAATTCTAAAGTTTCCCAAACTCAAATTTCTTCCGATTCTTTGAAGATAAAACCGTGAGCGACATCACATCTGACCATGAACAGACAGAATCGTCTCAAAATCTTGTAGCTTGAAGAAATCATAAGTACAACCTTAAGGAAGCATAAGGACCTGTGAAATACAATTGGATCTTTGAGAACTCATTTTCTTTTGAGAATTGCAAGAAAACCTAATTGCTGGTTTACTACCACAGAAGAGAATCTGTGTGGTCGATTTCTGAGCCAACTTGAATATCCGAGAAACCCTAGGGTTGTGTCTTCTATAAAAAATGGGAGGGCAAATTTTGGGGTACAACAACTATTACTATAATATCAAAGGTCTTCCTTCAATCGGAGGCATCAGAATTGGTGGTTCTTGAAGGTATTCTTTGATCCTTTTGAAGGCAGTCTGGCATTCGTCATTCCACTTTACCACCTGATCTTTCTTCAGAAGCTTGAAGATGGGCTCACAAGTAGTAGTCAGATGTGAAATGAACCTGGCGATATAGTTTAGGCGTCCCAAGAAGCCTCTAACTTCCTTCTCAGTACGGGGAGCCAACATCTTTTATATGGCCTTTACCTTTGCGGGGTCTACCTGAATACCTTTGTCACTGACGATGAACCCCAGAAGCTTACCAGACCTTACTCCAAAGGTGCACTTGTTCAGATTCAGTCTCAGCTTGTATGTCTTCAACCTATCAAACAACTTTTGTAGATGGTCGAGGTGCTCTTCCTCGGTTTAGGATATGGATATCATGTCATCAACATAAACCTCGATCTCATGGTGAATTATATCGTGGAACAAAGCGACCATTGCTCACTGATAAGTTGCCCCAGCATTCTTCAACCCAAAAGGCATCACCTTGTAACAGAAGGTGCCCCATTGTGTGACAAAGGTTGTCTTCTCCATGTCTTCAGGAGCCATCTTGATCTGGTTGTAGCCAGAGAAACCATCCATGAAGGAGAAGATTTTGTGTTGTGCGGTGTTGTCAACCAGAACATCAATGTGGGGAAGCGGGAAGTCATCCTTGGGGCTTGCCCGGTTCAGGTCTCTGTAGTCCACACACATCTGTACCTTACCGTCCTTCTTTGGCACCAGAACAACGTTAGCAACCCACTGCAGATAGGAGGTAACAGCTAGGAACCCGGCGTTGAACTGCTTCATGACCTCAGCTTTAATATTTTCTGACATTTCAGGGTGCATACGGTGAACTTTCTGCTTAACCGGAGGACACTCTTCTTTAGTTGGTAGACGATGTACCATGATATCAGTGTCTAAACCAGACATGTCTTCATATGACCATGAAAAGATCTCAACATAGTCGTGCAACATCTGTATCAACCATTGTTTGACATTAGTCTCCATATTTGCGCCAATCTTGACTTCTTTTCTGTCTACCTCTGTGCCCAAGTTTATAGTCTTAACTGGCTCTTCATGAGGCTGTATAGCCCTCTCTTCCTGTTGTAACAGTCTAGCAAGTTCTCCAGGCACCTCACAATTGTCCTCACCTTCGTCCTTGGCTTGGTTGATCGGATTTTCGAAGTCATAAATGGTGATAGAAGAACTGTTATCAATGGTATCCAGAGTGGATATGGATTTGCAGTTTGATATGTGAGTGTGTGTAAGAGCATAGTTGTATTGATAAATTAAAAATAGAAAAGAAAAATATAGAGCACAAAATTTGTATGCAAGGAGCGCCCAATGTTTTATTGATGATATATGAAATGACATATAATAACCCTCACAGATAGAACCATTGTGCCTCGGGTAAGACACAAGGCCATAAATTTTAAATTGTTTATTACAAACTCGGAAAACAAGTAAGACAATTACTGCGGAATAAAAGAAACTGATATAAAATCTCCAGCCATTCAATTACTCGGTCCACCGTTGGTAGTCGAGTAGATCCAGCTGTCAATATCGGAATCTTCCTTACTGTCTTCAATAGCATTGACCCCACGATTGCTGATGTGTAGGGGAGGTGCTCCAGCCCGAGCGCGCCGAACAGCCCTTTGAGCTCCTGAAGTAAAGCCCAAACCAAATTTTTCAGTTTTGTGAGTAAAAGTAGGGAGCTATCCCCAGTTGGTACACCCACCTTCTTCCACTATTGCTTTGGCGTCCTTGAGAGAATCCATCTTCATAGGTGGTTTGGTACTGGTAATAGTCTTGGTTGACGCCAAAATCTGGGGAACCTCTTCAAAGTTTTGACAAGGAGTCTCTATGAATTCTCCGTCCATCTCCACATACCTGAAGGAGTTCAGGTGGCTCACCATATACTCCTCTTCACCATGCACAGTGACAATTTTCCCTTTCACCGGATATTTCAGCATTTGGTGCAGTGTAGAAGTAATAGCCCCAGCTTCATGGATCCAAGGATGACCCAACAAACAAGAGTATGATGGCCTGATGTCCATCACGTAGAAGCTTGACCCAAAGGTCTGAGAGCCCACTTTAACAGGGATGTTCACCTCCCCATACACCATTCTCTTCGACCTGTCAAAAGCCTTCACCACAATGTTATTGGGCTTTAGGGTCAAGCCTTCACAATCTAGCTGATCGAGAGCCTTCTTAGGCAGGACATTCAGTGAATATACAGTGTCTACCAGCACATGAGCCATAGTAGTTCCCCTACATTCGATCGAGACATGCAGAGCATCATTATGCGTCCTCCCCTTTGGTGTCAAGTCGGCATCTGAAAAACCCAACCCATTGTCAGCAGTCAAGCAGGCCACACAGTTTTTGAATTGATCGGCTGAGGTTTCTTGCGGCCCGTGCGCAGTCTTGAGGAATTCAATCAAAGTCTTTGTGTGGGCCTCAAAGCATAACAACAGAGACAACATCGATATCTTCGAAGGGGTATTCCTCAGCTGCTCGACCACATTGTAGTCACTCTTCTTGATTATTTTTAAGATTTCCTCTATTTCTTGCTTAGATGATTCCACAACAACTTTTCTAGGTGCCTCCGTCCGGGCAGGCTCACCTACAACTTCTTTGCCCTGAGTCTCAGGTGACTAAATAGTAGGAGTAACAATTAGAGTAAGAACGGGAGTAGTAACAGATGTACCAGTAGGAACAGCAGATGAAATAACAACAAGCTTAGTGACAGTCTTCGGGGAGATCTCGGGAGAGAAAACCCTTCCACTTCTGGTAATCTTGCTGGTCCCGACAATGTTACTGACATCGGGATCAGCCTCTTCATTCTTTAAATCCTGTCTAACACCATGATAGTAGACGTCAGCACCGTAGTTCCAAGGGACAGCTTTGTCCGAGGAGTATGGGACAGGACTAGGAAAAGTTATTATTAACGGAGCGATTCTTAGAGCCGGTGTAATCCTAACAGGTCTTTTAGAGGAGACCATGGAAGGATTGGCATAAATGGTTATAATGGCAACATCTTCAAACGGAACAGTCGGAATCAAAGTCTTTTCGAACAAAATTTCTCTGCTATCCATCAGGCATTAAACACCTGCTTTCAGCAAATAGTAACCAATGGGCAGAGATGAACACATGTCGCAACCTTCACCACAACCCGGAAATAAACCGGCCAGCAACAAATTCTTCTTAACAGTCATAAGAGGAGTAGAAACTTCATCAACAGAGGTAATGAACAGACCAGTATTAATGGCATTAACTCCACGGTTGTGCTTAGGCATGGGAGAAGTTATGACATTAGGCTTCTCCGGAGCATCAAACTCAATCTCCGTGGCTTCAATTAGATCTTGTACTTTATTTCTCAGAGCCCAGCAGTCATTTGTATCGTGGCCACGACTCTCAGAATGGTATGCACACGAAGCGTTTGGATTGTAACGAGGAGATGTGGTGTTAGGATTCTTGGGAGCCTCTTTCAAGGTTTCCAAGTTGGATCTTAGCAGATGGGGTAGAACCTCAGTCAATGTCATGTTAATTCGAGTAAACTGCCTTTGCGGTCTTTCTACCCTTTGCTGATTGTTGCGTTATGGGGGAGTCGCGGGCCCAGATATCATCACAGCACCTACCGTTGGATGGTGTTCAGCTCTGTTTTGACCTCTTAGGCTATAAACGACACTGACCTCCTTCTTACCCGTGAAGGGCTTCTTCACTGAACTCGAAGAGGCATCTTTCTGGATCTTGCCACTCCGGATCCCAGCTTCTACCCTCTCTCTCGTTAATAACAGCTAGGTGAAACCAACTGAGGAGCTACCAATCAAATGATTGAAGAATGGACTAGACAACGTCCCAAGAAACATGTCAACTAACTCCCTATCAGACAAAGGGGGTTGGACTCTCCCAACCAAATCTCTCCACTTCTACGCATAGTCCTTAAAGCCTTCACCTGCACCCATGGACATACTCTGGAGTTGAGTACGAGTAGAGGCAAGGTTAGCATTATATTTATACTGCTTGTAAAAATTAGCAGCCAAATCCTCCCAGTTTCAGACATTGGTTCCCTCCAGTTGATAGAACCAGTCAAGTTGAGCCCCTGACAGACTATCTTGAAAGAAGTGAACCCAAAAGTTCCTATCAGCAGTGTGAGGCTGAATCTTCCTCACATAGGAACGGAGATGAAGCTTGGGATAAGACGCCCCATCATACTTCACGAAAACCGGAGCTTTAAACTTCTGTGGGATGACTACCCTAGACACCAACCCCAACTCTTCAAAATCCAACCCTGGTATTCTCTGGATCTCCATATCCCTCAACTGATCCTCTAACTGCTTGTATATATCCTCAGTGGGAGGATACTGCTCATCATTGTAGTCCATTTAATTATCAGAGACTTCAGGGCTAGGGTCCTTCTCCCTTGTCTCTCTCTCTCTTGATTCTCCCCTTCTTTGGATTAGGAGGTTAGATCGACTGGTTGCTTTAACGGCCCCCTGAACCTTCTGCCTAGATTCAGAACACCAGAGGTCTTCTTCTTCTTCTTCTTATTTTCCTTCAGGATAAGGGCCTTCAGATCTTCCTGCCCTTTTGCGAAAGCTATGAACATTTGTTGAAATTGGGCATTTTGTGCCTGAAGATCTTTGATGCTTGTTCAGAAGACATTTTTGCTGAAATAAACAGCGAAGAAGATGAGAAACCTGTAAGTACTTGTTTATGCAATGTCATAGATGGTATGTGTATGCAATGATTTCAAGGACTTTTAAAGGCTCAAATTTGTTTAACCATAAAAACACATGTTAATTGTATTAATAAGTTCGGATTGTTACAAAGAATGCCCTTTAGGCTTACAATCAAACAAACAAAACTTAAAGCAAAAATAAAACTAGGTCTCCCAGGAGCGCATCCTATTTGGTGCAATGTGGGCGTTTATGTTCCTTTCTTCATGAAGTAGCCTAGTGAGCTCCAAGACCTTCTTCTCGTTGGCATAGAATTGAGCTTCAAACGTATCCTGCTCCTCTTTAAGTTGAACCCAGGATTTTTGTAACTCCTCATGATCAGTTGGCATGTCAGGATGATGAACAAGATAAGGAGTGTCTCCTTTAGCAACTGGTTCCATAATCATTGGTAGGACATAAGGGTAAGGCATCATAAGACTTTAGGTGCGGGCTCGTACCCATCAGAGATTAGGCTCAAGAGGGATAGAATTCTTGTGCCACAATGTTTTGCTATCAATTTTATGTACCATGCCCCAAGCTCTCATGAACCTTTTGCGGTAACCCTGAGTATCATTCTCATAGTTGAAGGCGATTCCTTGGATAAGCGTATTGTGAGGACCATCCCTTCTCGTATAACCAAACTACCGCAGTGCTAAACAAGGGTTATAAGTGATTCCTCCCCTAATGCCTAAGAGAGGAACATTAGGGAATTCACCACAGCGATCGATGATGGTAAAATCTTCCGAGGACCGTGAACACCAATGAATGTCTGAATGTGTAAGGAACATCAGCCTATGAGACCATTTCATACCCTGCTCATTCTTCAAAATAGAACTGGGTAGGTGCGAAATAAACCACCTAGCCAATAGAGGAGTGCAACACAGGAGGGTCCCCCTTCTCTTTAGAGTGCGAGCGTACAGAGAGTGTAGATCATCCCCAAGTAATGTAGGCACCATATTATAGGACAGAAAAAACTTAATAGTATTCACATCTACGAGTTGGTACACATTAGGGAAAATTACCATCCCGTAGATGAGGAGTGCCAATACCTCTTCAAAAGCTTGTAAATCCAGGGTATCCAAAAAATAGTAAGCCTTCTCGAATAGAAATTTAACCGGGATTCCTTGGACACTTCCCCTAGTTTCCCAATTTGTCACTACATCAGACTGTTGTAAGGACAGAGCTCGAGCAATCTCTTCAGGCTTTGGATGTTCTTCCGTACCGTTGAAAGGTAATTGATTAAGAATAGGTACCCCTAACAACCGAGAAAATTCCTCCATAGTAAGCACTAGTTGGTAATTTGGGAAGCTGAAACAGTGGTGCAAAGGATCAAAGAACTGAAATAGCACTTTTATCAATTCTTCATCAGGTTTTGAAGTGACAAAGTTGAGCAACGGACCATGTTTTTCAGTTAAGGGAGAGCTTTCAGGGATCCTTAATGCCAAATCCTTTAATTGGAGAGGCACTTTCACAAGGTTAATCTGGATAGTGTTCCTACGGACGGATGCCATGTCCTACAAAACAAAGCAAAGATGAGCCCTAGAAAATCCTTGAAATGGTTAGTATAATATGCCATGCTTATGATGTCATGATTATTCTAAAAAAATCACATGTATAGCAAGCAACAAACAAGTCACACCAAGTCCTTAGGTTTAAGGCCTGCATGAGTTTTAAGGTCATACCCTCTTGAAGTTGGATTGGTTCAACCTGTCCTATAAATAGTAACCGGGTTCTAAGGGATCTCAATATCACCGATCTTTCCCCCAAGCTTCGTTCAATAGGTGATTGACTTGCAACCAAACAAAACTCAAGAGTCAAACCTAAATGAGTGTAGCATCGAGTATCTATCGCTACGTCCTACTGGCCAAGTTGTGCAATTAAAGGTTCTAAGGTCAGTTGAAGCTTTATGACACCACGCGGCTGCCCCGTACTCTCCTTGATTGACTCAAGGGTTACCGGTACCAACCAAAGTGTCACATCAATGTAGCTACTGCTTCAACCGTGTCAGTATACCCTACACAGTTCCCTCACAGTTTATTGCTACTTACCTAAAAGGTGTTCCCCGATTCGGGTGTAGATCTTCAATAATACCTAAACAAAACCCTTGAATATAAAGCAAGCAAAGCAAAGCAAGAAAGCAATTTTTAAAATGACCTAGATCCTAAGGTATACCCCACTTATTTGTCCCCAGCAGAGTCGCCAATTCTGTGATACGGTGGCAGAACCAATTGTTTGATACTGGTTTTGCATTTTGTATTCGCAAATGTCGCGGTAAGCAAGAGTCGCCACCGACTTTTATTTCAACCAACAAAGGAATTGAAAAAGAACAGAAAAAACCTTTTTTTGAGAATTTCAGAGTACGGGGGATAGATTATAGAAAGGGAAGGTGTTAGCACCCTTTCTATCCGTGGTTTTCCACGAGCTCTTAGGTACTGGCTCATTTTTGAAATTGCTTGTGTGTGTTTTGCAAAAAGTTTTGTTTAACTTCGTGATAACTCTTGTATATGTCCTTAAGAGCGTGATAAAGTGGTTTTTGAAAATTGTTTTGAAAGTGTTTGTGTAAAAGAGTTTATTTGAGCAAGTACTTAAGATTTTCTACCTACTCGAAAAAAAGATTGTTCGTTCTCGTTTCCTTTAGACAGCGCTATGCTACTATTAAGGAGTAGGTAGCCATATCAATGGAGTTTTAAGGGACATTCGAAGGGACGAAATGGTCATTGAAGGCAACAAGTAAGGATACTTTAGCGCTTTGAGGGGACTATCATCATAAGATCATTTCTCGTAGGCAACTCGAGGGACAATGAGGGACTATGATCTTTATGACGACTTTGAATTACGGGTCTTTTCTAAGATATCCCTACGTTCGAGGGACATGACCATTTGTTTTCTGAAGGCAACAAGTGAGGCAAACCATAGGATTAAGCATGTACATGTGTTTGATTTCAGTTATTTAATCTTTTCACAATTAGGGTTATCTACCTTTTAATTGTTGATTTATCTTTCGCATACAATCCTAATGTCCATACATCTAGCAGTTTAATAGTTGCGGAAATTAAAGAGTGTGAGAAATTAAAGTCCTAGCTATTACAAGGCTTTTGGGCAGATACACAAATATTTGACTGAAAATAAAGATGCGGAAATTGCAATCCTAATTAATCTATTACAAACTTGAAACAGTTACAATAATTTGAATTAAAAGAAAGTAAAGGCGTGCACGACGAATTAAATACGAAAATAAATTAGAAGCCTAAAAAATCTAATTAATTAAAAAAATATTTTTGTGTTTTTTTTATTGAGAAGATAATTTAATTACAAATTAAACCTAATTTTCTAATTAATTTTAAATAATAAAAAAAACAATCAAGTTAATCTAATTAAACTACTTTCTTTTCAATAAAATTAATTTAAATAAAAAAACCTGATTTTATATTTTGGTGATTTTATATTTTTATGATGATTTTTTTTATTTGATAAAAATGATTTTTTGTTGTAAAAAATGATTAAATAAATAAATAAAATAAAAACGAAATTAAAAAAGAATGATTTGGGCCTGATATTGTTGAGTAACCAGGGGGTGTATTACTGATTTTCATTGGGCCCAAGATGCCAGCCCAAACAAATGCTTGGATCCAGTGTTGGCCATGTTTGAGGGTGCACCATGGACTTTGCCTGCGTGAGACCTTGGATCTTTGATGGAGATGATCCAATGGATGGATCTGGGGGGCATGCTAGGCGCTTGGAATGTGAGACATATAGGATCTGAAATCAAATAGTTAGAAAATGTAAAAATTCCAGACTTGGGTATCGAACCCAGGACTCTCACCTTACATGCATTCCTCCTTACCACCAGGCCAACCTGTTATTCGTTTACATAAATGACAAAATAATAATATAATGGAAACACACGCCTTATGCCCAGAACACGTGCGAAATTCAAACCGGCCATTGGGAGTCAACCACGTGATCACCTTCTTCCTCAAGATTGTTGTTTTAGGTATCAACCTTTTACCTACGGACACCAGCTGTAACTATAACCATGCAAATTTCAAAAATCAATACCAAGCATGATAAGTCAATTCCAAGCATACAGATCAACTCATTTTGATCTCACGAGTATGATGGCATCAATTTTTCCCCCTGATTTTACCTGTATCAAAAGCCCTAAAAGACAACCCCAAACCCTAACAATGGCAACTATCCATATATGCGCTAAAACCCTTAATTAACCATACCAATACATTCTAAATGATTATATAAACATGAAGGCATACTTAGAAATCATTTATTATGCGTAAATTTAGAGAACCAAATTCAAAAAAGATGGCAAACCGTGACGTTGTAAAGTGATGATTTATGGAGCTTTCACGCGTGCAAACAATGCGGCTAGCCTCAGGAGACGTCCAGGAGTGGATTGATGGCCTTGAATCACCTTGAATCATCCTCCAACTTAGAATTAGAACCCCACTCTTTTGTCAAAAAATTTGAGTTTTATTCTTCTTCTGGAGGCAGTGTTTTCGTCCTTTTTAGGTCTGGCCTCCTTGTGTATATGTATTAGAACATATTAGGTTAACAAAAACAACTTAAATCTGGAATAATTATGGAGAAAAGATCTTGATTGTTCAATGAGTTATTTGTTTCCAAAATAAGCCAAATCATGCCATTCTTGCTCCAATCATCCTTGGTATGATTTGATCCTGATGTGCCAACATATATCATCTTCATTTAATGCCAAAATCATTCCAAAAGCAATTTACATAATTTATTTTGATTTTATTTGAATTTTAAATGAATAAAATCACAATAAATTAAATAAATAATTTTAATGAGGCGTGGAGTGGTTCATAGATCGTGGACCATGTTAGGAATAAGATACAAGCATGAAAAGTTGTGCCCACTTGAAGAAAAATGCCTTTTGGGCATGGTTGACTTTGTGCAAATTTCCAAAAATGGCCAACTTTGACAATGCACATCTCTCTCAATTTTGATCCTAAGAAGGTGTTCTTGGACTTTTTAGAAAGCTTAGGATGTCCTCTAAACAACCCTTTTTTCATTTCAATTGGATCTTCCATGTTCATGTAAGAAGCTTTGACCCAAAAGGTGTTTTTGTTGACTTTTTGAAATGACCTGTAATGTCTGAATTCATATCTTTTCATGAGTTCATTTTTTGAACTTGAGGGATGAAGATGAGTTATAGGGAGTTGCATCCTCTTCAAAATGAGATTTGGATGGGGAATTTCTGATAAAGTATGATAAAGTTATGCCTGGTAAAGTTTGGTTGACTTTTCCTATAGAAACCCTAATTTAGCAACTTTTGAGTTTTGATGAATTTGGGGCATTCCTTGAGGAATCATGATCAACCCTTGATAAAATGATGGATGTTACTTCAAAATGTTGATTTTGACCAAAAATCTTGAAGTTTGACTGTATGTGGGTCACAGTTGACTTTTGACCTAACACAATTAATTTTCAGGCATTTGAGCAGTTGACTGAGCAAACTTCTTGTGCAAGGCATGAGACTTGACATGGATGTTCTTGAGAACATATTAGGACCATGGAAAAGATTTAATACCTTTGGAGTTCACCCATCTTGATGAAAATGGAAACCCTAGTTGTAGGTTCATTGTCTTAGGAGAGCATTTGCCTGCTCAATCATTGGGCATCCTTGGGCAAGTTGAGGATTTCAATGAACATATGTTGAGTAAAATGAGGGGGAAATTTTGGGGTACAACAGTGTGGGTTTTTTGATTCTGGGTTTGAGATTGTGTTAAGTGTTATCTCTTTTCTTTGCCTTGCCAACAAATCTCTCTCCATCCACTAAAAAGCCACCTTAGATGTGTTATGAAACATCTTATTTATAGAAGAGTTTGGTTGAGATTTGGGGGGGAGAAATGAAATTTGAATGTGTTATGAAACATCTTATTTATAGAAGAGTTTGGTTGAGATTTGGGGGGGAGAAATGAAATTTGAACAAATTGGGTACGTTGTCTTCATAGACTTCGAGGTGCAACTCTTGTATGCCCATTTGGTGCAAATATGGGAGCAGCATAGCAGGACTGCTTTGCAGCAGTTTTGGAGTGTTGTGGCTGCTTGGTGCAGGACTATTTCATAGCAGTGCAGTAGACTTGGACTTGGCAGCACATAGGAATTTTTCCAGTAGCCTTCGACCAGACTCATCAAGAGACAAAACATCAATTGTGTGTTCTTCAAATGGACCCATTGTATGTCCTTCGAATGAACCATATTATAGGTTCTTCGAATCCCCCAATTGTGTGTTCTTCGAATGGACCAAATATGTGTTCTTCGAATATAACAAATTCATGTTCTTTGAATGGACCACCAAATACGTGTTCTTCAAATCCAACAAATTCATGTTCTTTGAATGGACCACCAAATATGTGTTCTTTGAATCCAACAAATTCATGTTCTTCGAATAGGCCACCAAATATGTGTCTTTCGAATCCGTCCATTGTGTGCCATAGTGTAGAAACTATGTGTGTTGAAGGGTTTAAAGGTGGAATCAAAGAAAGCATGAGGGGAGTCTTTGCCTTGTGCGTGCTAGCATGAGGGAAGTTATTGCCTTATGCATGCTACCATAAGGGAAGTCCTTGCCTTGTGAATCGAAGCAAACAAGAAAGAGGCCACTGCTTTGTGGGTTCTAGCATGAAGGATGTCATTTCCTTGTGCCTGATAGCATGATGGGAGCCCTTGCCTTGTGAAGCGAAGCATGAGGGAAGACATTGCCTTGTGCATGCTAGCATGAGGGAAGCCCTTGCCTTGTGAATCGAAGCATGAGGGAATCCATTGCCTTGTGCATGCTAGCATGAGGGAAGCCCTTGCCTTTGCATGCTAACATGATGGAAACCCTTGTCTTGTGGATCGAAACAAGCATGAAGTAGCCAATGCTCAGTCGAAGCTTTTTGAAATCGAAGCAAACTTACAGGAAGCCAAAATCCAGCTGAAGCTTGGGAAATTGAAGCAAGCTCGAAGGAGGCCAAATGCCCAATCGAAGCTTGTGAACCAAAGCTTGCTCGAAGGAGGCCAAATGCCAAATCTAATCTCGTGAACCAAAGCTTGATCGAAGGAGGCCAAATGCCTAATCGAAGCCTCTGAACCAAGCTTGCTCAAAGGAAGCCAGATGCCCAATCAAAGCTTATGAATCAAAGTAAACTTACTCTTCTCTGATTTGATGCTTGAGAACCCAATATGATCCATGGAAACTACATGTGGCATTAAAAGTCCAATTGTACTTGTGTAAATTTAAACTTTTGAAAATCCTTGTTAGAGAAGTCTTGAAAAAAAAAGAGGGCAAATTTTGGGGTACAACAGCTGCCCCTGTTCAATCTTCTTAAACCTGAAGAGTTAGATTGGGGAGTCCGCCATTTGTGACTTGAAGGCGGAAGATGATTGAACACTAAAGTGCCCAGAAATTTGCACTCGATGATGTATTAGTTGATTGTGTAGGGAATGGGCTTAAAGATGTCATTTGAAGAGATAATGGAAAGTTGTAGGAGATGGGCTTATAGATTCCATCCAAAGGTGATTGTTGATAGGAATATAGACCAAGTCTAAGCTTGAATTAACTGGGAGTAGTATTAGAATAAATCTTTGGTTCATTTAATTCTGAATGACATGTTGGAATGGACCTGTGTAGGGCTGCTTCGTGATGAGTCTGTGTGAAACTACACCTGGAAAGTATGAGAAGGAACCTGGGTAGGGTTGCTTCAGGATGAGTCTGTATGAAAGTGCACCTAGAAATTATGAGAAGGAACCTGGGTAGGGTTGCTTCAGGATGAGTCTGTGTGAAACTGCATCTGAAAATTATAAGAAGGAACCTGGGTAGGGTTGCTTCAGGATGAGTCCGTGTGAAACTGCATCTGGAAATTATGAGAAGGAACCTAGGTATGGTTTCTTCAGGATGAGTCTGTGTGAAACTGCACCTGGAAATTGTGAGAAGGAACCTGGGTAGGGTTGCTTCAGGATGAGTTTGTGAGAAACTGCACCTGGAAATTATGAGAAGGAACCTGGGTAGGGTTGCTTCAGGATGAGTCAGTGTGAAACTGCATCTGGAAATTATGATAAGGAACCTGGGTAGGGTTGCTTCAGGATGAGACCGTATGAAAATGCATCTGGAAATTATGAGAAGGAACCTGGGTAGGGTTGCTTCATGATGAGTCCATGTGAAACTGCATTTGGAAATTATGAGAAGGAACCTGGGTAGGGTTGCTTTAGGATGAGTCTGTGTGAAACTGCATCTGGAAATTATGAGAAGGAACCTGGGTAGGGTTGCTTCAAGATGAGTCAGTGTGAAAATTTATCTAGAAATGTATGAGAATGAACCTGGGTAGGGTTGCTTCAGGATGAGTCCGTGTGAAACTGCATCTAGAAATATATGAGAAGAAACCTGGGTAGGGCTGCTTCAGGATGAGTCTGTATGAAACTTCATCTGGAAATGTATGAGAAGGAACCTGGGTAGGGTTGCTTCAGGATGAGTCAGTGTGAAACTGCATCTAAAAATTATGAGAAGGAACCCATGTGAGATTGCTTTATGATGAGCCCGTGTAAAGCTGCATTTGGAAATTTTGAGAGGGAATCCGTGTAAGATTGCTTTAAGATGAGCCCGTGTAAAGTTGCGTCTGGAAATTTTGAGAAGGAATGTGTAAGATTGCTTTATGATGAGCCCGTGTGAAGCTGCATCTTTTGAGAAATGGTTGTGATATTTTCCAAAAGAGGATTTTTTTATTGACTTTACCTGTAAGGGAGATGGTTAGTTCCATGAAAATGTATGCATGGCTTGATGATATTCTCAAAACAAATGAGATTATGTTGTATGCATTTATCATGTATGTAGTGTTGTACCCCATTTTTTTCCCCTAAGATCTCTTCATCATACCATTTTGATTCAATCACAACAAGATCACATTAAGATTCTTGGTTCCACTCCCTATACTTAGCTTTGTTCTTTGAGGAATCACCAAGCACCTTGACTTGTGTTCTTTTGTGATCATGAATATTTTTGTCTTGATTTCTTCTTTTAATTAATGAAATGAAATGTTAGTTTGTCTTGCTTGTTACTCATGTAGGTAAAGGCAATAAGATTTAGCAAGTTACCCCATGGATACATGAGTTTATTTCCATGCCCTAGTCAATAAAACTTGAGAAGTTCAAGCCTCACCATTGGATTTGTTTTGGAAGGAATGGCATGGCAAGGTTATTTTGGTTCACTACATTTCAAGGTTATCAAATTTGGTTCAAAAGTACAAGGGGTTGATTGAAAAATAGTCATGGTTGGACAAGGTCTTGTTCCCATTGGTCACAAGTGCATATTTCTCTCAATTATCAAGATATGGAAGTTGTTTTGGTTGCTATGATTTATCATTTTCATCCTCAACAATTTATATTTTCCAAGCATTTGTTTTGGTATAATAAGTTTGTTCAAAATTGTCAAAGTTCCTCAAGGCATGTTTCTTAATCTAGGAGCTAGGGTTTTGACCTTCAAAGGAGTATATCTTGCCCATCTTTTGGTATTTTTGAGTTATTCCAAAGACATCCTTATCTTTAAAGGGATATTAACAAATCACTTCAAAAGTTCCAAGGATTTTTCATGTGGAAGAAACTTGATGATGAAGAAAGATTACAAGTCCTCCAAATGAATCCCCAATTTTTCATGTGTGACTTCAAATGAGCATAACTTGGTAAATGTTTATCACCTTGAGCCTATTATTTTTCCATAATGATCTTGAAGATGTTTAATTTATGCCTTCTTTTATGGGAAAAGTGAGAAAATGTATGGAAGTTCCCTTAAGGATGCAAAAGATTATAGGTCATTTTATGAAATTTTGCCAACTTCAACAAGTTATAACTTTCTCAATTTTTGGATATTTTGAATGGTTCAAGTTTCAAAATGTCATTCAAGAGATCTACTTCATGCCATCTTTTTTGGTCAAGAGCAAATTCCAAGTGGAAGGCTATGTTTGGATGCAAGACATTATAGGTCATTTTTGAAGAAAAGTTTGAAATATTTCTAAGTATGGAAAGTCAACCCTTTTCCTCCGAATTTGACTCATTGCAACTTTTAGCTCAAGCATCCATTTAATTCCATTTTTTCCATTGCAAATCTTGAAACCTCACCTTTCTAAAGCATCAAGAATCATGCCCTAAGACCCCTTGAGTTGAAAATGCCATGGGTCAGAAGTTGGCACTTTGAAACTGAATTTCTCACCAAGTCAGAATTTTGAAATCCATAATGTGGCCTCTAATCACAAGGTTTCCACGCGTTTTTGCCTCTAAACATGTTTAGTGAAGTTTCAGATTTTTTTAGCACCTCAAAACGTAAGGATTGGATGAGTTTTGGTGAAAATTAGATCACACTTCACTCGTGCATCAGGTTTGCACGAATTCCCTCCAAAATGTATAATTCACTCTTCCTTTTGATCCCATTTACTTCTCTTATAAATACATGAATTGTCCGATTCGTTTTCTCAAGCTTGGATAGCCAGAATCACCCTGCCAAACTTGTTCCATAACTCAGAATTCAGCAACTTCAAAATCCATACACAAGCGTTTTACAATTCAATTTCTTCATCAATTCACCTTCCTTGATATTCCCTGAAGCTAACCATATACTTACATTCAAGAATCATGCCCTATATTGCTCCATAGAAGTCCAGTTTCATAGCTCTACAACTTAACTTCAATAGGTAGATTCCTTCATCAATTCTTCAAAACTTTGATATCATTGTGATGTTCTCATTGCCCTGGTTCTAGTCGCAACACTTACCTTTTACTGGAAACACGTTTTGACCATGAAATTTCAAATCCCTTTTCAAAACTTTCCTTCCAAATGGCTTGAGCTACAGTTTATATGAGTTTGGCGCGAGGGTGTGGTTGTCTTCGTCTTGAAGAGGAGAAGCGAATGGCATAGGTCTGAGCTTATGATTTTACAGTTTGAGAGACCTGTAATTCACGTTAGCTGGAGGTTGAAGATGACCAATGTGTCATCTTCGAACAAATGATGGCACGCCACTTGTTATTTTTGAATTCTGATTTTATTTTTGATTTTATGCTTTATTCACTAATGACCATGATATGCACAGCGTGCCAGATCCCTTGGATTTGATTACTAACGCGTTTTGACTCTCATCCAATGGTCCACATATTTTTTACTTTTATTTTCTTTTCTGATTTTTTATATTTCATTGTTTTAAACTTCAAAAAATCATAGAAAATTCATTTTAAGTCCAAAAAATCTGAAAAATTATGAAAAATATTTTTGATTATTCTCTTTCTGATTTTTATTTTTTCATAATTTAATTTTGTGTTTTGGTATTTTTTTATAAATTTACACTTTATTTGAATTGTTTTAAATGTTTAAAAATACTTTTATGCATTTTAAAATTCTGAAAAAATTATGGAATGATCCAATGATATTGTGATAAATATTAGTGACCTTATTTTATTTTTGTTTCTGAATTTGCTATTTTTTATCATTTTTTGGTTTATTTCACCCATTTCTTTAAATTTTAAAATAGCTTCTGACTTTAAAAAATCACCAAAAAATTTATAAAATTATTTTAGTTCATTTCTGATTTTTCTATGGTCTTACTTTTTATTTCTTGATTAATTTGAATATAGTTGACATATTTTCTCTTTTATTTCTATTTTTAAACATTATTTTTAAACCTTTTTGTATATATTAAAATGTAATATTATTTTGTGATTATTTTCTGGCTGATCTTGGGTTAAATTTTTTATCATGAACTTTATTAACATCATTGGATCCATGGTGTTGAGTCTAACTCCACAAAAATGGATGAATGATTTTAATAATAGTTTGATTAAATTTAATCCAAAAGTGGTTTGTATATTCTCTACCACCCTTCTTCATCCCATCCTCTTCATATTGCACTAAATGTTGTTGGAGCATGATCTCTATATCATGTCTCAAAACAAATGGTGCATAGATTGCTATTGACCGGCCTCAAAATAGGTGCGACTTCTATATAAGTCCACTTATGATTGCTTAACATAGCGCTAAATTTTGTCCCGATTCGAATAAATGATCATTCGTGGCCCAAACTTATGTTTGCAAGCCCAATTATGTTAATTTGATCTCTTTGATCCAATAACCTTGAGATTCATTGTGTGGAGGCTTTGGTTCTACCAATCCTCTAATGGATATACAACACCTTTGGTCAACGCGGATCACTTAAACATCATTGATCATTAAATGGTACTCATAAGGATTCCAAATGGATGATATACTTGACAAAAAGCAAATGCAATTTGTTGTGTGGAGGCTTTGGTTCTACCAATCCTATAATGAGTTCCAAATGCAAGTTTCAAGATGATCATACAACTAACAACTAATCACTAATAATTTATTTTATTTTGTGTTTTTATTTTATGCTCTTTACTTTATGCACCCTTTACTTTTTAGCATTTACATTGCATGCTAGTTTTTCATCTTTGCTCACTTGAGCCCCTTTATATTCTTGTCATTTTTTATTTTGCTCACTTGAGCTTTTCTTTTCTGTTGAAGACACCTAATAATCAACACAAACCCATAAAATCTTTAATGAAGCTTGGACTATTTGGTTACTATCCTTGGCATTATGGAGCATTGGAATTTTTCGACTTAGGATTAGAAACCTTGGCCTATGATTGGAGACCTTGTGATCTTATCTGATTATTTTGTCTGGAGCTCTCGAGATTTACCTTAAGACATTGGGTTATTTGTTTATTTTGTGTGCAGGTTATTGTGATTACACCCTTTGTTTGTAATATGGAATTCACCCATATACAGCTGTTACTCTGCCCAATTTTTGTGAAGACTTAATACACTTGAAGATTGGTTCTCTCAATAGGTCTAGTATTTTTGCTTGTTTGGTTTCAATCCAAAGAATAGGAATTCTATCTTGGCTCATAGTGTAAAGTATTGGCTTATTGTTTGTTAGATGGTTCTTATCCCTAACTTTTACCTTATGATTTAGGATGGCCTCTTCTTCTCCTCTCATCTTCTTTAATTTCAAAAATCTTCCCCCTCCTTTTGAAAACTCTTCTTGTTTTAAACTTGAACCACTTTTATAATAAACTTGGACTTAGGTCCATGCATTTTCAAACATTTTCATAAATAAACTCCAAAAAACTTAATAATACATTGACATCCTTTTTGTGAGAAGACTAAAAGTCAATCAATCTCATTTTAAATCATTTTTCCACTTTGGTTTTTATCTTTAAACTTTTCTCAAAAAGATTGAACTCTTGTCAATCTTTATAGTGATGCAAACAACTATACTTCTATAATATATAGTGAAGAGAGATATTTTCCACTTGGGTGTTGAGTGAGGCATTTTTGATTTTAAAATCCAAGCCATATCCTCCACTTTGAGATGATGTGAATTCTCCTTTCTCATGATTGTGGGTAGTAGGTATGTTTTCCACACGGATAATGATGATGATGTTTTATCTCATAAAATTAACCAACACATTTGTGTTTTAAAATTTTTAAAAGAGGAACTACGTGTACCCTGATCCCCTATTGCATGAAAAGGTGGTACATAGGCACTAAAGGTTCGCAACCGCGGCGGGTGCAAAAATCATAAAAAATATATTTCTTTTCTCACCTCCACCATCCATTTTTATACAACATTTTTTTATAACAAAAATATACAATTTTTTTACAAAGAGGTTCCTACGGAGTACCGTAGATGCTTAGGATGCTAATACCTTCCCTTTGTATAACCAACCCCCTTACCTAGAATCTTTCCCCCTCTTTTTGGGTTATTCGCTCTTTTCCCATTCCTTTGGAAACAATAAAGCGCGGTGGCGATTTTTATTTTGATTTGTAAAAGTCTAGTCAATCTAATGGCTTAGTCTTAAACATTTCTACCGCTACAGAAAAATGGCAACTTCACTGGGGAAAGATTGACCTCTTGTTGGTCCATCCCTAAGTGGGTTGAGCCTATCTTTGTTTATATCTGTATATGTGTTATTATTATTTTTGTGTTATATGTTGTATATATGTTGTATATATGTTTGTCTAGATTTTCCTGGTTTTCAGGGTGCTTGGTGATTACTCACAAGTCCTATACCCGGACTTGGGAAAACTTTAAGATAGGATGAGAGGTATAGTCATGTTAACTTTGAGGGGTTAATCCCAAAAAAGGAGGCATGAGATCCCCCACTCAGTGGAGGCCCCTTTGACTGAAGTGTTATTTACCGAGTAATCGGGAAGACGTACTGCTTTCGACCTGGGAGCCTCCTGAAACTAAGGACCGTAGAATACCTAACTCATCTTGGCCTTTTAGGTGTAGTGCAGAAGCTATGATGGAGTAATCCAGAAATAGTTGTCACGTGATACTACGCTCGGACGAGTTTTTCTTGAGAACATTACTAATTACCGAGTTAATCGAGAAGTTGGTAATATCTGATGGAAGGATGTAAACTCTGGGAACCTTTAGAACCTTGTTCTGCAGGTGATAACTTTTAGACCCACACCTTATGGGTAGTACCTTCGACCTCATGCTCGTGACGTTGAACCTATGAACCCTATATATGTTATCTTGTGTGTGATTGTTGCATCATGCATACATGCACTCATAAGCATCTTTTGGAGAAATCATATTTCAAGGGTGTGATCGGTGGATTTAGAACTGACTGTTTAACGCTGGTTCACGAAATGTCGCGGAAGCAAGAGTCGCCACCGTCTTTTATTTTCTCCAACATGGACAGGACAAAAGCACAGCAAAATTCCTTATGAGATAGTCTCTCGGTTCGGGAGGTAGATTTATAGAAAGGGAAGGTGTTAGCACCCTTTCTATCCGTGGTTATCCACGGGCTCTTAGATACTTGCTCTTATGTTTTCAAAATGTTTGCTTTTCAAAATGTGAGTGGGTTTGAAAAAAGTTTCTTTGAAAGATTTCTGAATAACTCTTGTATCTGTCCTCAAGAGTGTTTGAAAAATTGTTTTGAAAACTTTTTGAAAGTGTCGGTGTGAAAAGAGTTTTGATTTGTTTTTGAATAGAGCAAGTATCTATGAGTCATCTACCTACCCTAAGGAATTAAGCTGTGTAAATGTCCTTAAGGTAGTGCCATCCCACCATTGAGAGATAGGTAGCACCACAGTTGGAGGTGTTCGGGTCAATTCGAGTTTAGGGACAGTGTGGTCACCAGAGCAACAATAGGACACCTTAGAAGCTACCCTTATGCCCTTGATCCTTTTTTTTAATCCGAGGCAACCGTTTCGAGGCAACTGGATCATGGACATAAGGACTTACTAAAACGTCCTATACTCGACGACCACGTTTCGAAGGCAAGGCAACAGGTGAGGCGTACCCTAGAAGTGGTGTGTGAATTTGTGTGTTATTTTCATGTTAAGTTTATCTTTGATCATGGCACGGTGAGCTACGCTTGTTTTTAATTAGCATGCATTCTTTCATACAAGTTAACAGTTAAGGGGTGCGGAAAGTAAATTGCGGAAACGTAAATCCTACGCTATTACAAGGCGCGGGTTTATACATCGCCAAAAATTACAAAGACCCATTTTTTTAGTAAATGAGTACGGAAAATAAAAAAAAACAGTAAAAGTCCTATTTACTATTACATGTCTGGAGCAATTACATAATAATCGAACAAATTAAATGCGCGCGAATAAATTAATCGGGAATGTCCAAGGGTGTTGACCCTTTTAAGAAATGGAATTGATTTTTTAGTCTTTTTTGTAATTAAAATGAAATTGAAGCTAATTAATAACTAATTAATTTAATTTAATTAAAAGAAAATATTTTTTGTTTTTTATGTTTTTTATGAAATAGAATAAAAATAAAAAGAAACAAAATTAAAAGTTAACCTAAATTTAAGCTATTTTAGTTATTTTAAAAAAAGTTAAAATGGCCTAATTATAATTAATTTATTTGAGATTTATTTACAAAAATAAAATAATAATAATAAAAATAATACTAGTTCAATTTTTGGGTTTTTTTATGAAAATGTTAGTTAAATTAATTTAATGATAGAGTAATTATTTTTTGGTGTTTTTGGATCAATTTTGATAATTAAAAGCAAATAAAAGTCAATTTAATGATTATTTAACAATTAATTAAAATATGCATGCAAAAATATTATTTTTAATGTCAAAAATTAAATAAACATTTTTCTGATTAAAATGCAAAAAGGAAAATATTTGTTGTGAGTTTTTAAATGCATGAGAAAATTATTTGAATATAAATTAAATTAAGATAAAAAAATATAAAAAGAAAAGGGAAAAAACAAAGGAAGCATGTTAATTATGGAAAAGGTAAAAAAGTGCCAGAACCAGGATTCGAACTCGCGCCCTCTGGGAACATCCACTAACGCGTTGCCATCTGAGCCAGCTGTTTCAATTGACATAACAATAAACACTTAATATTATATGGGATAAGCAAATAAATCCTGGGAATAAAAAAAAAACGCGCGCGTGCAATTCGAATGAACCAATCAAATGTTAACAAGTCATCGTCTTCTCCAATAGTTGGTGGTTATTTACCTGCAGATTTTTATCTGCAGGTAGTTTCGTAGCTTGTCTCAAAAAACGTCCCTAAGCCATAAAAACTCCATCCAATCACATGGGCATGATCGTCTTTGTCTCTTCTTTAACCCTGTAACCATCATTCATTCTGATTTTGCCTATATGGAAAACACCTAAAATACAAGTGTATGAACCCTAGGTTCGAATATCATAATACAGGGGCCAATAACAAAATTGAATAATGCAATTGTGTTAGAAATCGAATGATAAACATGAATATACCATTTTTTTGAAGAAAAGGTGCAAGGATCGGAGGTTATGATTTCGTGTTCAGAGCTGAGTTTAGGACGACTTACAGTGATATGTAGGAGGTCTTATGGCTTGGAAATGGTCGCGTTGGCTTCAGGGGATTTCCAGGAAGAAAGCTACGTCCTCAGTTTTGTATGAGAAGGCCTGCAAGATAGCTTTAGATCTCCCACTTTTGACAGTTTTTTTGAATTTCTCTCTGGCCGTTTTAGGTGTCTCTAGGTCGTGTATCCTCTTGTGGCAGCTTGCACATATGTTATGTAAAGAGTTTCAATCAGAATTAAGAGCCTTGAAGCCTTGCATTCATGTTTGAGATTTTGCCATAACCTCCATTGAAACCACTTTCCATTTTTGTGTCAAATTTGAATTCTTGCTTGGTATAGCCCCTTGCACGGATTTGGAATGTGCATGATGGTGTATCAAAGCATTTCAATACAAAATATATCCCCTAATTAATTTCTTTGATTTTTATTTGATTTTAAAAGATTTAAAATGAATTAAATCAAATAAAATTAAATAAAAATGGAAAAATTAATTTTAAATCTTGAAATAATTTGTGGGACACGTGGGAAGCATGGCCAAGCTGAAACAAGTGGAAAAAGTGGGCCCCTTTTGTCAAAAATGAAGTTTCAAGGATAATTGACTTTGGCCATTTCACAAAAATTTCCCAACTTCTCCAATGCACATCTTGCTCAATTTTGAAGCTATGAACATGTTCTTGGACATTTTAGAAAGGTCTTGAAGTCCTCTAACCAATGTCTTTGGTCCCATGTCATTTTGATTTACCAATATCAAGTTATGGTCTTTGACTTAAAATTCCTTTTTGTTGACTTTTGAAAATGACCTATAATGTTGAAATTGATAACTTTTTATGAGAGCATTTCTTGGACTTGGAATGTGAAGATGAGTTGTAGGAAATGTCTTCCCCTTCAAGATGAGCATTGGATGGGATTTTTCTAATGAAACATGAAAAAGTTATGCCTTGGTCAAGTTACAGTTGACTTTTTAACTGTCCAAAAATAGAAACTTTTGCATCTTGATGATTTTTGAGCCATTCTTGTGAAATCATGATCAAGACTTGATCCAATGATGATTGTGGCTTCAAAATAAGATGTTGACCAAAATTTTTGACTTTTGACTGCCAAATGACCATTTTGCCCCTACAGTTGACTGTTGAGCAAATGGGACTTTTGACTGTGCAACTTGACCTTGTGAGCCTTGAAATTTGACATGTAGGTGCTTGACAATGTGTATGAGCATATGGGACTTGATTGAGCCCTTGAAAACCTCAACTTCCTTGCAGGAACCAAAACCCTAATTTGACTGGCTTTAGGAGAATGGTTGACTGTGTAGCCCTTGAGTAGACTTTGAACCATTTGAGGTGATGGCATGGAGGCAGTCTTGTCAATTGAAGTCCAGATACCCTCTCTCCGGATAATGAAGGATGCAGACTTGAGTGAAGATGACTGGATCCAGACTCGACTTGATCAATTAAACCTAATTGACGAAAAGAGACTCACCGCTATCTGTCATGGTCAGACGTACCAAAAACGAATGATCAGGGCATTTAACAAGAAGGTCAGACCACAAGAGTATCAAGTTGGGGACCTGGTAATCAAACGCATCATCCTTCCTCAAAGTGATCCCAGGGGAAAATGGACCCCTACGCACGAAGGGCCATTTGTGGTTAAACATGTGTTCTCAGGAGGAGCCATGATCCTAACCACCATGGATGGTGACGACCTTCCTCACCCCGCCAATACAGACATAGTAAAAAGATACTACGCATGAATAAAAGACCCGCTAGGTTGACACACCTAGGAAAAAATAAGGGCTTCCCGGCGAACCAAAAGGGTTCGGGCAAAAATAAGGGATGAAAATGAAAAGAATCTGTACACCCGGCAAGTCAAAAACTTGAAAAGGCGGCTTGGGCAAAAATGGGTATCCTGGTGGACTGAAAACCCGAAAGGGCGGTCCAAGCAAAAGTTAGGGATAAAGCGTAACACTATGTCTCATTGGATCACCTTGCATCCAGAATTCGGCATCAACTATCGGGCTCAGACTTCGGCATCGATCAATCGGCTTCATCTTCAACTAAGCAGCAAAGTGATGAGACGCTTGAAGACATAAAGGCGATAGCAGAGTGGGAACCCAGTGGGAATATTGTTCACATAGCTGTTTTGTTCCCTTTTCAAAATTGTATAAACTTTATGTTATCCGGCGGCGTTCTCTTACTAGGACGTCAGCCTCTTGTACAAAAACGCCTATTTACAGGCAAAATCAATACAAATTCACTTTTCCAAACAAATCGCCAATTGTTTTTCTTTTTTCTGTTTTGTCTTGCGAAGAACGTCCAATGTTCATTTATGATATATGCATTTGACATTAAATTGCTAATTCATAAATACTTGCATACGAAACAAAAGACTGATTACAGGTGACATCAGAAATAGGGGCAATGTAGAGTTGTCCAGACAGTCTAGTTGCTCTGTCCGTCAAGGTACCAAGGTAGGTTCAACTGAAGAATATGATCAAGTTACCTCAACTCCCCACAGAGTAAGACCAGATTCAGCAATACTCTCCCCAGGAAGAGTTAGTCTATCATCAGCCCTACAATAGGCACCCTATTCCCCAAGCAAGTCAGCAATACCCTCCTCCAGCAGAGTTAGTCTACGGCCAGCCTAAAGGAAGTTGGGTATCCCCAGAAGATATCAACATTCCCCAGCTGAGTATAGGCATTCCTCAGCAAGCATCCCCGGCAGTCTTGATCTAAGATTGTTCCCCGGTGGAATGCAGACACCCCAGTGGAACCATTTTCCAGTACAATCTGAAAGTTTCCCCAGGAAAATTGGAATCCATATCCCCAGCAGGTCTTGAAGCTTATCCCCAGTAGATTCTGGAAGCTCATCCCCTGTAGAGTATGGACGTCTCTCCCGGGATCTATTCAAAGTTATTCCTCACAAGGGCTTATAACTGAGTTATCCTCAGCTAATTACCACGGAAGATCGCCCTCGGCGAAGTTCTTCCAATCCCCAGTGGAGTTCATCAAAGTTCCCCAACATAACTTATCAACGCAATCCCCAGTGGAGTTTATCATTTTCATCCCCAGCGGAGTTTATCATTGTTATCCCCAGCGGAGTCCATCATCGAAATCCTCAGCGGAGCTCTCGTCAAAACTTCAGCGAAGTATCTCTTCCCACAGAGTAATTCCCCTCAGAGTAATCTTTCCAACAAGTTTATTCTCCAACGGAGTCATCTTCTCCTACCGGTGTATTCTTGCAACCATCATCCCTAGCGGAAACGAAGAACTCTACTCTTCAACGTCAGTCCAGGATTTAATTCCCCGGCCGGTCGTCAAGGATTTATTTTCCTAGACGAAAAATACGTTCATAAACATTTCACATTTCATACATCTTGCTTACATACGTGATAAAGTGCATACAACACTATCTCATTTTGAACATCATGACATCATGCATTTCATACATCATGACATTGCATACAACTAATGTTTTGCCTTTTCAGCGAAAAAGACAATCCAAAAGACGACTATCTTCAACTGTCACAATTCCAGATTCGATTCCTGTATCTAGCCAGGGCATATCTGTTGACGGCTATTTCCAGATTCAATTCCTATATCCAGCCAGGGCACATCTGAAGAGTTTGAAGATTCGATTCCTGTATCCAGCCAGGGCATATTTGTAGACAACAAATCCAGATTCGATACCTGTATCCAGCCAGGGCATATCTGTGAGCAACCGATTGTAGACTCGACACCTGTATCTAGCCAGGGCATATCTGCATGAAGAGATTGAAGATCAACACCTGTAACAAGCCAGGAAAACATCTGTCTTTCTCAAAATGCGCAAGTTCTCGCTAAGGAATCTCTTATGCGATCAACACTTCCAAATGGCATCTATAAGCCCATTCCCGACAAGGTTCTGTCACTCCTTCAGATGGCATCTATAAGCCCATCTCCCTATCCACCATCTCTCCAAATGGCATCTATAAGCCCATTCCCGACATCACATTGCTGGTACTCTAGCATGCGAGTGCAAATTTCAGGGCACTCTAGTGTCCAATCTCCTTTTACCCTCGAGTCACGAAAGGCAAACTTGCCAATCTAACTCTTCAGGTTCAAGAAGATTGAACAGGGGCAACTGTTGTACCCCAAAATTTTCCCTCCCATTTTCTCAATATTTTCTCATCACAAGGCCCTTGGAGCTCAAGATCTAGTTAGGGTTTCCTCTGCAAGACTTCTCCTAGCACTGTTGGCCCAAATTAGGGTTTGTGTTTGCACAAAGATATTTTGACCTAAAATGCCTAAGATGACTTTCATGCTTCATGTTGGACTCCCAAGTTTATCCATACCAAGTTTCAAGCCTTGATTCCAACCATTGCCCAGTCAATTGGACAGTTGACCTAGAAATCAGCTGTATTGGGGAAAAAGTCAACTGTGGCCAATTGACAGTCAAACCTCATGAAAATTGACCCACATCAACATTATGAACTCATATGGACCATTTGATCAAGTTTGGATCATAATTCCACAAGAAATTTGATCAGATCACCAAAAGGGCAAAATGGTCATTTTTAGGGTTTTGACTGCACAAAGGCAATTTTTGACTGTTTGACCTAGCCAATGGCAAACCAAGCTCACATATGGACTCAAGGACCCCATGGAATTGTCTTGACATACTCAACAAGTTCAAAAGATCCCAAATGCACAAGATTGATAGTTGAATTTTCCAGTCAATTGATCAATTTTTGACTGTATACTGAAAAGTCAAACTTTGACTTTTTGGTCAAAATCAAGTGTCAAGGTTCATTTTTCATCAAAACATGCCAAATCATGAAACTTGTTCATCAAGAAATCAAAAATCACAAATTAGGGTTTGAAATGAAGATTTTTCATAACTTAGAATTTTTCTAAGTTATGAAAAACCCTAATTTTTTCCTAACTTTGTCCCACTTTCTCATCAAGATGCATTTGGATTCAAGGAAAAGTCAAAACATAAAAGTTGTAGCCCATTGAAAAATCTACAACTTTGATTCACAAAGTTTCCTCAAAAGAAGCTTGTAGCTCAAATTACAATTTTTGGAACAAGGGTACCAAACCATTCTTAACTTAGAGAAATTTTGACCTATTTTAGGCAAGATTTTTGCCTAACTTCAAGACCACTTTTCACATACTTCCACTTGGAATTTCAATTTGCATTACAAAGATGGATTGTAGTACACATTCCAAGATTTCAAAAATGTCCAATAACTCATCAAACAACCTCATGGTTAGAGAGAATCGAATTTGGCAATATGGGAAAAACTCACTTTTGTTATGGCCAATTTTCATGTTCATAACTTGTGCAATTTTTCAAATCAGCTTGCACAACTTGATTACAGGTACTATATCCCATTTGCACTCATAAATTAAATGCAAACCCTTTGTGTTCAAGCCTTGCATTGTGTGTTTAAGCATTACATGAAGGTTTAGTCCTAAAATAGAAAAAGCATTATGTCCATTTTTGAAAAAGTAAAGCTTTATGTCAATTTGCAAATCAAGAGGTACACAGCAAATCTCCTTGGCACAAGTTTTTGAGCTAATCCCACTTATCAAGGGCAAGCTTAGTAGCACATTAGAGGGGCCTCCATCAGTCTAAAACACAACTTGGCATTTTGTTGCTTAAGTAAGAAGAAACTTGACATAACAACTCCCAACTCTCATCTCAGCAAAGACAACCTTAAGCAAAGTTATTGTACACATTCTAAACACTAAACCTAAGCTGAAACACAAGCCAACCAAGTTCCAAACATTCTCAAACACAGAATCACCATTAAACTGCACAAAAACAGGGCATTCTGCACTTGGACTTGGCTAGCTCATTTCCATCGTGCATCTTGGCCAAAAACACTTCAAACACATCCCACACCATCCCTTGAAACTATTCCAAGCCCTAAACACGACCTGTAACACCCCTAGCTAACATCACCATTTTCATATTTTCTGTTTTGCAGTAGAAGTTCCATAACACGATTCACTTGGTTTTGAAGAAAACTAAAGGTTGGAATAGCACCCTGGGACATCAAGCAAGCTATACAAATCATTACCTTGCCTTGTAAGCATCTCCATTGTTGCACACGTTTCCAACTGAACAGGTAAATCTTTGGACTTCTATCTCTCAATGTTGGAAGAATTAGCTCTAAGTTTGTGAATGAAAAATGTCATGCTCATGCCCCTGAAGCCATACATATCTTTACTTTCCATTTATTTTGCATGTGCTATGAGAATTTTAAGTCTGAACATTGAATGAAAACTAGGTCAGGAATTGGGGGAGAAGAAATTCTCTCTCATTTCTGAGAGTTAGGATGAGTTCTTTATATGTCCAGAATCGTGGTTTGATGCTTAACATTTTTCATGTTATGAGTTTGTGCTAAAAGTTCAGGAATCAAGATATTTGAATCAGTGAAGGAGGCGCGCGTTTTTGACAAATTTCTGGCCAGAGGTTGAAGAAGGTCCTTTGGGCTGGGCTTGTTTTATTTTTCTTATTTGCACCACATTTTCACTTTTGAACCCCCTTGGCCCATTGTGCTTATTTGAAACATTTTTTGACTTTTGCTTGTTATTTCTGCCTTATTTATTTTTTCTCATAATATTGAAAATATAAAAAATATTTTCCAAACTATTTTTGTATTTATTAGGCATTTATTGGTTTAAATTAACATTTGTACATAAATAATATATAAATACTCTTTTATTTAAGATACTAAAATAATATAAATACTTTTTATTTTCTGACTTTTGTTTTATTTTATCTTTGAAAAAACCTTTTATAAAAAAATACATTTTTTTTTTTAAATATTAAATATTATTATTTTTACACATATATTTAGTATTTAGTAAATATTATAAATATTTAGGTATTTATTAATACATTTAGGTTAAAAACATAATAATACATTTTATTTTTTACTAATATTTAACTTAAAAATTACTTTTTTTTCCATATACTTTCTTTTCATTTATTTTTTGTACATAATTAATAAATATTACATATATTATATAATAAATACTTTTTATTTATAAAATTAGGGTTTTACCCTAGATCCATAAAAATACCAAAAATACATTAATATTTATTTTTATTTATTTGATATATGATAAACATTTTTTTCACATACATATGAAAACCTTTTTTTTTTTGCATTTTTGCATATTTATTTTATTTGAATATTGTGTAATAAATACCTTGCAAAATTCCAATTTGATGTAATAGCTTAGGATTTAATTCTTGTCAAAATACCCCCATTTGAACATTTGTACCCCCCATCCCATATATTGTGTTGTAATAACTTAGGAACTTTATTTTTCGCACTTTAAAGCTTTCTAAATATGCCATGCTAGAATTAGGGTTTGTATGCAAATCAATTAACCAAAAAATAGTTTGACCTAACTTCAAGATAAACAAGCATGAAAATGGACAACACTAATCACACTTGCACCCCTAGGGTATTCCACTTGTTGCCTTCAATAATGGGCCATATTGCATGTTAGGTCTCTTTGGGCAAAAACAACACAATTCAAATGATCATAGTCCCTCGATGACGCTTTCGAAAGTTGCCTAAAAATGATCAAGTCCCTTAAAGAAAATTGCCCAAAGATACTTGGCACCATTGCAATTATGGTCTAAACGATGACCCACGCCCGTCCCTTTCACATCCTAACACAAGATTGTCCACCAAATACAATGGTGGAACAAAATTGTTAAAAGGGTTAAAACATAGCAAAGATCTTTGAGAAATATAGGGTAGATAGCTCTTGGTTACTTGCCCCCTTGCAAAACAAAAACACTTGCCTATTTTTCAAACCACACATCACTACACCTTCAAAACAACTTTCAAAAACATTGAAAAACTTTTCAAAAGACATACACCTTTGTATACATCCCAACATGGATCATTACAAAGGTTGCCACCACATTGGCCTCTTTTCAAAACATTTTCAAAAATCCACACACAAAGCACCATTTCAAACAATTGAAAATTAAGGCAAGTTGATCTAAGCAAGTAACTAAGAGCCCATGGATAACCATGGATAGAAAGGGTGCTAATACCTTCCCTTTCTATAATCTACTCCCCGAACCCAAGAAAACATCTCAAAGGTTTTTGTTGTGCTTTTTAACCTTTCCTTAGGATAAAATAAAAAGTCGGTGGCGACTCTTGCTCAACCGAAACATTTGCGAAAACAAACACAAAACCTCAAGTCAGTTCTCCCACCGTATCACAGAACTGGCGACTCTGATGGGGACAAATTTAAAAGTGGAGTAACCTTAGGGCTTAGATCACCCTCTTGCATGACTAATTGTTTGTTTTGATTGCTTTATATCTTGGCTCTCTTGTTTGGGTTTACAATCCTACACCCGGATTTTTGGAAACATTCATAGATAGCAATACGTTGTGGAAACTGTGCGGGGTATACCGACACGGTCGAAGAAATAGCTATATTAGTGCGACATATTTGTGAGTACCGGTAACCCTTGAGTTCAATCAAGGAGAGTACGGGGCCGCTGAGTGATGTCACTAAGCACTAATGACCTAGAACCTTACTTGACCATCTTGGCCTTTCATTAGGGGTAGTGAGATGACCGGCTTTGGTGCAGTCCGAAGTTGGTAGATACTCGATACTACACTCATTGAGGATTGTTTTCTTGGAATATTTTGGTCGCTAGTTAAGTGGCTAAACCAAAACAATGAACAATGAAAATAATCCAGTGATATTGAGCTCCTTAGAACCCGGTTACTATTTATAGGACAGGTTTTTAAGCCAACTATACTCAAGAGGGTACTTACCTATGAAACCCCATGCAAGCCTGAAACTAGGGTTTGGTGTGAATTGCTTGTACATATGTTTGTGCATACATCATGAACATCATAAAGCATCATATGCATTTACTAACCACTTCAAGGGTTTAGATCTTCATCTTTGTTCTTGTTTTGTAGGTCATGGAAATTCCTCGCAGAAAAACCATCCAAGTCAACCTTGTGAGAATCCCTCCTCAACTCAAGGAGCTCACATCAAGAATTCCGGAAAGCTCTCCCTTCAGTGAAAGACATGGTAGACTGCTCAGCTTAGTCAACATCAACATTGAAGAGGACATGATGAAAGTGCTATTTCAGTTCTTTGACCCTCTTCACCACTGTTTCACTTTCCCCGACTACCAGTTGGTGCCCACTTTGGAGGAATTTTCTCAACTCCTGAGAATTCCTATCCTGAATCAACTACCTTTCAACGGTACGGAAAAGGAACCAAAGCCTGAAGATGTTGCTCGAGCACTACATCTACAGCCATCTGACATCAAGGGGCATTGGGAAACTAGAAGCGGTGTCAAAGGCTTCTTAGCAAAATTCTTGTTTGAAAAGGCACAAGAGTGTTGGAATTCATTGGACCTACAAGCCTTTGAAGAAATTGTGGCACTCCTTATCTATGGGTTGGTCCTGTTCCCAAATCCTGACCAGCTTGTAGAGGTCAATGCCGTCAAAATCTTCTTGTCCAGAAATCCAATACCAACATTGCTTGGGGACATCCTTCACTCATTTTACACACGAACAATGAGAAAGAGTGGTGTTCTCATGTGTTGTACTCCTCTCCTTGCAAGGTGGTTTATTTCACACCTTCCACAATCTGTCTTGAAGAATGACCAAGGCTCAAGGTGGTCCCAACGGTTGATGACTCTTACTCACTCTGATGTACATTGGTGTTCTCGGTCCCGAGAAAATATCATCATCATCGATCGTTATGGAGAGTTTCCTAATGTTCCTTTACTTGGAATCAGAGGAGGCATCACCTACAAACCTTGCCTAGCTTTGAGGCAATTTGGATATGCACGAAGAGATGGCCCTCACGACATATTGATTCCTGACCTAGTTTTTGACTTCGACAACGATGCGCAAGGATTTCGCCAAAGATTCATCAGAGCTTGGAGGATGCCCAACAAGGTTGATAGCAAGACACTGGGACACAAGAATTCCATCCCTCTTGAGCCTTATCTCAAGTGGGTACGAACCAGAGCCCAGAGTCTAATGATGCCTTATCCTCATGTTCTCCCTATGATTAAAGAGCCCGTCAAGGAAGGAGAGGTTCCCTACACCATCCTACATCCTGACATGCCTACATCATGGGAGGAGATGCAGAAGAGTTGGATCCAACTCAAGGAGGAACGGAACACTTTTGAAGCCAGCTTTTACGCCAGTGAGAAGAAGGTTCTAGAGCTCACCCGCCGACTCCATGAGCAAGAGACCCTTAACACCTACATCGCACCAAAGAGGATGCGCAACGTCTTTTTACCTTGAGAAGTTGTTTTTGTAATATTTGGCCCATGGGGCATTTATGTACTAACAAATTTCTTCTTATTAATATGACGTGCGTTCTTTTTGTCTGCAACAATTGTGAATTTCTAAAATCCTTGAATGCATTGCATAGATAGCATCTCATGCATCATGTGCATAACAGGTACCCTTTTTTTTCTACAGGTTGCTTAATCTTCTTCGCTGTTTATTTTGAACAGTCATCATGAATCCTGAATCATCCAGTGAACAAGCTATCAAGGCCCTCCAGGCCCAGAACGCCCAGTTTCAAGAGATGGTCATGAGCCTGGCCCAAGGTCAACAAGAGTTGAAGGCTTTGCTCTTAAAGAAGAAGAAGAAGAAGAGGACTGTGTTATTCAACACTGGACGCAGGTTTGGGAATACACTCCATAATGAGGCTGATCAAGCTACTTCCTCTGCAGAGAAACACAGTCCCCAAGGGGGAGGGGCTCCTAGTCCTGCAGTCTCTGAAAACGAGACGGATTACAATGACGAACAATACCCTCCTGCTACTGACAGATACAAGCAATTAGAGGACCGCTTGAGTGCCATGGAGATTCAAAATGTGTCGGGGTTGGATTTCGGAGATTTAGGTTTATCTTCTGGGGTGGTAATCCCACACAAGTTCAAGGCGCCTGCCTTTGTAAAATACGACGGGGCTTCCTGTCCAAAGCTGCATCTCAGGTCGTACGTAAGGAAGATCCAACCTTACACGGCAGACAAGAATCTTTGGATCCATTTCTTCCAAGATAGCCTTTCGGGGTCACAACTTGAGTGGTTCTATCAGCTAGATGGAACCAGTATCCGACATTGGGAGGATTTGGCTACCGCATTTTATAGACAATATCAATACAATTCTGACCTCGCTCCTACGCGTACCCAACTTCAGGGTATGTCACTAGGAACGGGCGAAGGATTCAAAGAATATGCGCAAAAATGGAGAGATTTGGCTGGCAGGGTGCAACCTCCTTTGACTGACCGTGAACTGGTTGACATGTTTCTAGGGACCTTGTCTGGTCCATTCTTCAATCATCTGGTTGGTAATTCCTCTGCTGGGTTTACAGATTTGATCCTGATGGGTGAAAAGATAAAAGCTGGCATCAGGTCAGGAAAGATACAGAAAAGTGCTTCCGCAAGTACTGAGAAGAGGCCTTTCAAGAAGGAAGCTAGTGTCGTCTATGGTCCTAGAAGACAAGTCAAGCCAGAACGCCGCCAAGCCGTCAATGCCTTGGTAATTTCAAAACCTGTTGCTGCTCCTCAGCAGTACAGTCAACAAAGGGGTGAGAGGCCCAAAAGGCAATACACTCGGTTGAGTATGACCTTGTCACAAATCTTGCCGCAACTGCTATCAACCCACTTGGTGACCGTCAGAGAGGCTCCGAAGGCCGTGAATACTGCATCTCCTAAGTATAACCCAAATGCCCGTTGTGCTTATCACTCTGATAGCCCCGGGCATACTACTGATGATTGCTGGGCCCTGAGAAATAAGGTTCAAGACCTTAGTGATGCGAAGGAAATACAGTTTGAAGCGCCTGAGAGGCCAAATGTTGTGACTGCTCCTATGCCCCAGCATAGAGTAAATGTCGTTGAGGAAGACTTGTATGCTGTTTCGGTGAATGATGTTGCTACCCCTCTATTGACTATTAAAAGGAACCTACTGCTAGCCGGTTTATTTCCGGGTTGTAGCAAGGGTTTCCTCCTGTGTGCTGTTACCCCTACCGGTTGTCCGTTGCTGAAGTCAGGCATCCAAAGCCTGATGGATAGCAAAGAGATTATGTTCAAGAAAACCGCTGTTCCATTTGTTTCCGCTGAAGAAGTATCTGTTGTCACAATTTTCAACAATCCTACCAAGGCTCCCCCGAGGAAGCCAATCAAAATCGTGTATGTTGCACCTATAACCATTACTGTTCCGGGGCCCCTCCCCTATGAATCTGACAAGGCTGTCCCATGGCACTATGGGGCAGATGTGTATGTGCTTTGAGTGAAGCAGGAGTTCAACACCGGTACCAGTATCAGTAACATCACTGGTCCCGCCAAAATTACTCGCAGTGGCAGGCTCTTCTCGCCTGACATTGCACCACCAGTTATCCGAAAACCTCTTATCATCACACCCGCAAGTGTGCATGTTTCCCTTCCAAATCAAGTTCATGTGTCTACCACTGCCGCCGAGTCCTCTGATGCTCGGGGCAAAGAAGTTGCTACCGATTTGCCTGCCCGAACGGAGGCACCAAAAAAGACCGCTGTTGAAGCCTCCCAGCAAGAGATGGAGGAAATCCTTAAAATCATTAAAAAGAGTGACTTCAATGTCGTTGAACAGCTGGGGCATACCCCCTCCAAGATCTCTATGCTATCATTGCTGCTGTGCTCAGAGGCCCACGCCAAGGCCCTGATTTCATTTCTGAAAACGGCCCATGTACCGCAAGAGACATCTGCAGATCAGTTCACTGACTATGTGGCCAATTTGACAGCTGACAATGGTTTGGGTTTCTCGGATGCTGACCTTACCGCCAAGGGAAAGAACCACAATGATGCCCTACATGTCTCTATAGAATGCAGGGGCACTACTCTTGCACACGTGTTGGTGGACACCGGTTCTTCCCTGAATGTTTTTCCCAAGAAGGCCTTAGATCGGTTGGATTGTGAGGGCCTGGAATTGAAGCCTAGTAACATCATTGTTAGAGCCTTCGACGGTTCTAAGAGGATGGTGCATGGTGAGGTGGACATTCCTATTCATGTGGGTTCCCAAGTCTTTGACTCAACGTTCTACGTGATGGATATTCGTCCATCTTATTCCTGTTTGCTGGGTCGACCTTGGATTCACAAGGCTGGGGCCGTAACATCCACTCTACACCAGAAGCTCAAATACCCTGTCAGAGGGAAGATTGTTACTGTGCAGGGTGAGGAAGAATACATGGTTAGTCACCTGAATTCATTCCGGTATATCGACATGGACGGGGAGTTTATTGAAACCCCCTTTCAACATTTTGAAGAGGTACCTCCAACATTGGCGTCAGCTGAGACAGTGGTTGAAGAAGACTTTCCTTTGAAGATGGCTTCCCTGAAGGATGCCCGGGCAGTGATTGAGAAAGGCAAGTGCGCAAACTGGGGTCAACTTCCTGACTTCACTCAAAAAACCGACAAGTTTGGGCTGGGCTTCACTGTAGAGGCTCGGAGGGCTGTTCGCAAAGAAAGGATCAGAAAGCCTCCGGTGTTCATCACCAACCCTAGAGTGAATGCTATTGAGGATGACGTAGAGGAAGCGGAATTTGACAGTTGGATCTATCCCACAACCGACAACAGACCAAGCAACTGGACGGCAAAAGATTTTACACCTATTACTTTTATCACGCAGTAATGAACTCTTTTGTTTTCAATTTGTAACAAACAATATGTTGAAACTTTTATTGGCTCGGTGTCCTACCCGTGGCACCGTGGCTCCATTTGTGAGGGCTTTTTGTATGACATTTCCATATATCATTAATCAAAACATTGGACGTTTGTTGCATTTCAAATCTTGTGCTCTTTTTCTTTCTTTGTTATATATTGCAAAACAACTATATTTACACACACTCACCCATACAGGTTTCAATCCACTCTGGATCTCACTGGTAACGACTCTGCTACTGCCAGTTATGACTTCGAAAATCCGATCAACTTAGCCGAAGACGAAGGTGAAGATGATTGCGAAGTGCCTGGTGAGCTTGCAAGACTGTTACTCCAGGAAGAGAGGGTCATTCAACCGCATGAAGAGCCAGTGGAAACGGTAAATCTGGGTACTGAGACAGATAGAAAAGAAGTCAAGATTGGTGCCAATCTAGAGCTCAGCGTGAAACAACGGTTGGTTCAGATGCTGCATGATTACATGAAAATCTTTGCTTGGTATTACGAAGACATTCCTGGTTTGGATGCCGACATTGTGGTTCATCACCTGCCTACCAAGGAAGACTGCCCTCCGGTAAAACAGAAGGTCCGCCGCATGCGCCCAGAGATGTCTGAGAAAATCAAAGCTGAGGTTATGAAACAATTCGATGCCGGGTTTCTAGCAGTGACTTCTTATCCTCAGTGGGTGGCCAACGTGGTTCCAGTGCCAAAGAAAGATGGTAAAGTCAGAATGTGTGTTGACTATAGGGATTTGAACAGGGCCAGCCTTAAGGACGATTTCCCTCTGCCTCACATCGACGTTCTTGTTGACAATACTGCTCAACACAAGGTGTTCTCCTTCATGGATGGTTTTTCAGGGTATAATCAGATCAAGATGGCTCCTGAAGATATGGAAAAGACCACTTTCGTTACTCAGTGGGGCACCTTTTGCTACAAGGTCATGCCATTTGGGTTGAAAAATGCTGGGGCAACCTACCAACGTGCCATGGTTGCTTTATTTCATGACATGATCCATCATGAGATTGAAGTGTATGTTGACGATATGATCGCAAGGTCCCAAACTGAGGAGGAACACCTTGACCATCTGCAGAAGTTGTTCGACCGTCTGAAGTTATACAAGCTGAGGTTGAACCCAAACAAATGTACCTTTGGGGTGAGATCTGGAAAATTGCTAGGTTTCATTGTAAGCGATAAAGGTATTCAGGTGGACCCTGCCAAGGTGAAAGCCATACAAGAGATGCCGACTCCCAAGACAGAGAAAGAAGTCAGAGGCCTTCTAGGACGACTGAATTACATTGCCCGATTCATCTCACATCTAACTGCTACCTGTGAGCCAATCTTCAAATTGCTGAAGAAAGATCAAGTAGTACGTTGGAACGATGAATGTCAGGCTGCTTTCGAAAAGATAAAGGAATATCTCCAAGAACCACCCATTCTTATGCCACCAGTGGAAGGGAGGCCTCTAATACTATACTTGACAGTACTTGACAACTCAATGGGGTGTGTGCTGGGGCAGCATGACGAGTCTGGCCGAAAAGAGCACGCTATTTATTACCTGAGCAAAAAGTTTACCGACTGTGAGACTCGGTACTCACTACTCGAGAAAACTTGTTGCGCTCTGGTATGGGCTGCTCGCCGGCTGAGACAGTATATGTTGACTCACACTACTCTGTTGATTTCAAAAATGGATCCAATCAAGTACATATTCGAAAAGCCTGCTCTGTCTGGAAGAATAGCAAGATGGCAAATGATCTTGACAGAATATGACATCTAGTACACAACTCAAAAAGCAATCAAGGGAAGTGTATTGGCAGACCATTTGGCACACCAACCTGTGGACGATTACCAATCATTGAACTTTGAATTTCCAGACGAAGATATCATGGTAGTAACTGATTGTGAAGTGCCTGGACTGGATGAAGGACCTGAGGAAGGATCCCGATGGTCTATGCATTTTGACGGAGCCTCGAATGCTTTGGATAACGGCATCGGCGCTGTGATCATATCCCCTAAAGATACTCATACTCCACTCACCACCCGGCTGTGTTTCAACTGCACCAACAACATGGCAGAATATGAGGTGTGTATCATGGGTCTTCAAGCTGCAATCGACTTAAGGATCAAGTTTCTGAGTGTCTTCGGAGATTCCGCTCTCGTGATCAATCAGATCAAAGGCGAGTGGGATACGAAACACCCAAATCTTATTCCTTACAAGGAGTATGTGTTGACTTTGTTTCCCCACTTTGAAGAGATAACTTTTGAACACTTCCCAAGAGAGGAGAATCAGTTAGCAGACGCACTAGCTACGATGTCTTCAATGTTCAAAGTCAAATGGGACAACGAGGCTCCCCGAATCATTATCTGGAAGTTGGACGAACCTGCATACTGCTGCGATCTTGAGGCCAAAGAGATAACCGAAAAACCCTGGTATCATGAGGTGAAGAGATATTTGGAAGCTCAAGAATACCCCGAAGGCGCATCGGTCAATGACAAGAAGTTCCTAAGAAGGTTTGCGGCAAAATTCTTCCTCAGCAATGACATTCTCTACAAACGAAACCATGATTCAACTTTACTGCGTTGTGTGGATAAGACTGAAGCAGAGAAGATCATGGTAGAACTACATGAAGGTACATTTGGAACACATTCCAGTGGACATACCATGGCAAAGAAAATCCTTCGGGCAGGATATTTCTGGTCCACAATGGAAGCCGATTGTTACCAACATTCTCGAACTTGTCATAAATGCCAGATCTATGCCGATAAGGTGCACATCCCTCCGGTTCCTCTGAATGTCCTGACGGCACCTTGGCCTTTCGCAATGTGGGGCATTGACATGATCGGTGAGATCCGACCGACGGCATCCAACGGGCATCGTTTCATCTTGGTGGCAATTGATTACTTCACGAAGTGGGTGGAAGAAGCTTCCTACGCCACCGTAACCAAGAGCGTCGTGGCCCGTTTCATTCGGCATAACCTGATCTGTCGGTACGGCGTCCCGGAAAGAATCATTACGGACAATGGTACCAATCTTAACAACAAGATGATCACTGAGATCTGCGAGTAATTCAAGATACAGCACCACAACTCTTCTCCTTACCGGCCGAAGATGAATGGAGTTGTCGAAGCGACAAATAAAAACATCAAGAAAATTGTGCAGAAGATGACAGTGACCTACAAAGATTGGCACAAAATGTTACCATTTGCTCTTCATGGGTACCGTACCTCAGCACGGACGTCAACCGGGGCAACACCCTTTTCCTTGGTCTATGGCATGGAGGCAGTCTTGCCAATTGAAGTCCAGATACCCTCTCTCCGGATAATAAAGGATGCAGACTTGAGTGAAGATGACTGGATCCAGACTCGACTTGATCAATTAAACCTAATTGACGAAAAGAGACTCACCGCTATCTGTCATGGTCAGACGTACCAAAAACGAATGATCAGGGCATTTAACAAGAAGGTCAGACCACAAGAGTATCAAGTTAGGGACCTGGTAATCAAACGCATCATCCTTCCTCAAAGTGATCCCATGGGCAAATGGACCCCTACATACGAAGGGCCATTTGTGGTTAAACATGTGTTCTCAGGAGGAGCCATGATCCTAACCACCATGGATGGTGACGACCTTCCTCACCCTGCCAATACAGACATAGTAAAAAGATACTACACATGAATAAAAGACCCGCTAGGTTGACACACCTAGGCAAAAATAAGGGCTTCCCGGCGAACCAAAAGGGTTCGGGCAAAAATAAGGGATGAAAATGAAAAGAATCTGTACACCCGGCAAGTCAAAAACTTGAAAAGGCGGCTTGGGCAAAAATGGGTATCCCGGTGGACTGAAAACCCGAAAGGGCGGTCCAAGCAAAAGTTAGGGATAAAGCGTAACACTATGTCTCATTGGATCACCTTGCATCCAGAATTCGGCATCAACTATCGGGCTCAGACTTCGGCATCGATCAATCGGCTTCATCTTCAACTAAGCAGCAAAGTGATGAGACGCTTGAAGACATAAAGGCGATAGCAGAGTGGGAACCCAGTGGGAATATTGTTCACATAGCTGTTTTGTTCCCTTTTCAAAATTGTATAAACTTTATGTTATCCAGCAGCGTTCTCTTACTAGGACGTCAGCCTCTTGTACAAAAACGCCTATTTACAGGCAAAATCAATACAAATTCACTTTTCCAAACAAATCGCCAATTGTTTTTCTTTTTTCTGTTTTGTCTTGCGAAGAACGTCCAATGTTCATTTTTGATATATGCATTTGACATTAAATTGCTAATTCATAAATACTTGCATACGAAACAAAAGACTAATTACAGGTGACATCAGAAACAGGGGCAATGTAGAGTTGTCCAGACAGTCTAGTTGCTCTGTCCGCCAAGGTACCAAGGTAGGTTCAACTGAAGAATGTGATCAAGTTACCTCAACTCCCCACAGAGTAAGACCAGATTCAGCAATACTCTCCCCAGGAAGAGTTAGTCTATCATCATCCCTACAATAGGCACCCTATTCCCCAAGCAAGTCAGCAATACCCTCCTCCAGCAGAGTTAGTCTACGGCCAGCCTAAAGGAAGTTGGGTATCCCCAGAAGATATCAACATTCCCCAGCGGAGTATAGGCATTCCTCAGCAAGCATCCCCGGCAGTCTTGATCTAAGATTGTTCCCCGGCGGAATGCAGACACCCCAGTGGAACCATTTTCCAGTACAGTCTGAAAGTTTCCCCAGGAAAATTGGAATCCATATCCCCAGCAGGTCTTGAAGCTTATCCCCAGTAGATTCTGGAAGCTCATCCCCTGTAGAGTACGGACGTCTCTCCCGAGCTCTATTCAAAGTTATTCCTCACAAGGGCTTATAACTGAGTTATCCTCAGCTAATTACCACGGAAGATCGCCCTCGGCGAAGTTCTTCCAATCCCCAGCAGAGTTCATCAAAGTTCCCCAACATAACTTATCAACGCAATCCCCAGCGGAGTTTATCATTGTCATCCCCAGCGGAGTTTATCATTGTTATCCCCAGCGGAGTCCATCATCGAAATCCTCAGCGGAGCTCTCGTCAAAACTTCAGCGAAGTATCTCTTCCCACAAAGTAATTCCCCTCAGAGTAATCTTTCCAACAAGTTTATTCCCCAACGGAGTCATCTTCTCCTACCGGTGTATTCTTGCAACCATCATCCCTAGCGGAAACGAAGAACTCTACTCTTCAACGTCAGTCCAGGATTTAATTCCCCGGTCGGTCGTCAAGGATTTGTTTTCCTAGACGAAAAATATGTTCATAAACATTTCACATTTCATACATCTTGCTTACATACGTGATAAAGTGCATACAACACTATCTCATTTTGAACATCATGACATCATGCATTTCATACATCATAACATTGCATACAACTAATGTTTTGCCTTTTCAGCGAAAAAGACAATCCAAAAGACGACTATCTTCAACTGTCACAATTCTAGATTTGGTTCCTGTATCTAGCCAGGGCATATCTGTTGACGACTATTTCCATATTCGATTCCTGTATCCAGCCAGGGCACATCTGAAGAGTTTGAAGATTCGATTCCTGTATCCAGCCAGGGCATATCTGTAGACAACAATTCCAGATTCGATACCTGTATCCAACCAGGGCATATCTGTGAGCAACCGATTGTAGACTCGACACCTGTATCTAGCCAGGGCATATCTGCATGAAGAGATTGAAGATCAACACCTGTAACAAGCCAGGAAAACATCTGTCTTTCTCAAAATGCGCAAGTTCTCGCTAAGGAATCTCTTATGTGATCAACACTTCCAAATGGCATTTATAAGCCCATTCCCGATAAGGTTCTGTCACGCCTTCAGATGGCATCTATAAGCCCATATCCCTATCCACCATCTCTCCAAATGGCATCTATAAGCCCATTCCCGACATCACATTGCTGGTACTCCAGCATGCGAGTGCAAATTTCAGGGCACTCTAGTGTCCAATCTCCTTTTACCCTCGAGTCACGAAAGGCAAACTTGCCAATCTAACTCTTCAGGTTCAAGAAGATTGAACAGGGGCAACTGTTGTACCCCAAAATTTCCCCTCCCATTTTCTCAATATTTTCTCATCACAAGGCCCTTGGAGCTCAAGATCCAGTTAGGGTTTCCTCTGCAAGACTTCTTCTAGCACTGTTGGCCCAAATTAGGGTTTGTGTTTGCACAAAGATATTTTGACCTAAAATGCCTAAGATGACTTTCATGCTTCATGTTGGACTCCCAAGTTTATCCATACCAAGTTTCAAGCCTTGATTTCAACCTTTGCCCAGTCAATTGGACAGTTGACCTAGAAATCAGCTGTATTGGGGAAAAAGTCAACTGTGGCCAATTGACAGTCAAACCTCATGAAAATTGACCCACATCAACATTATGAACTCATATGGACCATTTGATCAAGTTTGGATCATAATTCCACAAGAAATTTGATCAGATCACCAAAAGGGCAAAATGGTCATTTTTAGGGTTTTGACTGCACAAAGGCAATTTTTGACTGTTTGACCTAGCCAATGGCAAACCAAGCTCACATATGGACTCAAGGACCCCATGGAATTGTCTTGACATACTCAACAAGTTCAAAAGATCCCAAATGCACAAGATTGATAGTTGAATTTTCCAGTCAATTGATCAATTTTTGACTGTATACTGAAAAGTCAAACTTTGACTTTTTGGTCAAAATCAAGTGTCAAGGTTCATTTTTCATCAAAACATGCCAAATCATGAAACTTGTTCATCAAGAAATCAAAAATCACAAATTAGGGTTTGAAATGAAGATTTTTCATAACTTAGAATTTTTCTAAGTTATGAAAAACCCTAATTTTTTCCTAACTTTGTCCCACTTTCTCATCAAGATGAATTTGGATTCAAGAAAAAGTCAAAACATAAAAGTTGTAGTCCATTGCAAAATCTACAACTTTGATTCACAAAGTTTCCTCAAAAGAAGCTTGTAGCTCAAGTTACAATTTTTGGAACAAGGGTACCAAACCATTCTTAACTTAGAGAAATTTTGACCTATTTTAGGCAAGATTTTTGCCTAACTTCAAGACCACTTTTCACATACTTCCACTTGGAAATTCAATTTGCATTACAAAGATGGATTGTAGTACAGATTCCAAGCTTTCCAAAATGTCCAAGAACTCATCAAACAATCTCATGGTTAGAGAGAATCGAATTTGGCAATATGGGAAAAACTCACTTTTGTTATGGCCAATTTTCATGTTCATAACTTGTGCAATTTTTCAAATCAGCTTGCACAACTTGATTACAGGTCCTATATCCCATTTGCACTCATAAATTAAATGAAAACCCTTTGTGTTCAAGCCTTGCATTGTGTGTTTAAGCATTACATGAAGGTTTAGTCCTAAAATAGAAAAAGCATTATGTCCATTTTTGAAAAAGTAAAGCTTTATGTCAATTTGCAAATCAAGAGGTACACAGCAAATCTCCTTGGCACATGTTTTTGAGCTAATCCCACTGATCAAGGGAAAGCTTAGCACCACATTAGAGGGGCCTCCATCAGTCTAAAACACAACTTGGCATTTTGTTGCTTAAGTAAGAAGAAACTTGACATAACAACTCCCAACTCTCATCTCAGCAAAGACAACCTTAAGCAAAGTTATTGTACACATTCTAAACACTAAACCTAAGCTGAAACACAAGCCAACCAAGTTCCAAACATTCTCAAACACAGAATCACCATTAAACTGCACAAAAACAGGGCATTCTGCACTTGGACTTGGCTAGCTCATTTCCGTCGTGCATCTTGGCCAAAAACACTTCAAACACATCCCACGCCATCCCTTGAAACTATTACAAGCCCTAAACACGACCTGTAACACCCCTAGCTAACATCACCATTTTCATATTTTCTGTTTTGCAGTTGAAGTGCCATAACACGATTCACTTGGTTTTGAAGCAAAATAATGGTTGGAATAGCACCCTGGGACATCAAGCAAGCTATACAAATCATTACCTTGCCTTGTAAGCATCTCCATTGTTGCACACGTTTCCAACTGAACAGGTAAATCTTTAGACTTCTATCTCTCAATGTAAGAAGAATTAGCTCTAAGTTTGTGAATGAAAAATGTCATGCTCATGCCCCTGAAGCCATACATATCTTTACTTTCCATTTATTTTGCATGTGCTATGAGAATTTTAAGTCTGAACATTGAATGAAAACTAGGTCAGGAATTGGGGGAGAAGAAATTCTCTCTCATTTCTGAGAGTTAGGATGAGTTCTTTATATGTCCAGAATCGTGGTTTGATGCTTAACATTTTTCATGTTATGAGTTTGTGCTAAAATTTCAGGAATCAAGATGTTTGAATCAGTGTAGGAGGCGCGCGTTTTTGACAAATTTCTGGCCAGAGGTTGAAGAAGGTCCTTTGGGCTGGGCTTGTTTTATTTTTCTTATTTGCACCACATTTTCACTTTTGAACCCTTGTGCTTATTTGAAACATTTTTTGACTTTTGCTTGTTATTTCTGCCTTATTTATTTTTTCTCATAATATTGAAAATATAAAAAATATTTTTCAAACCATTTTTGTATTTATTAGGCATTTATTGGTTTAAATTAACATTTGTACATAAATAATATATAAATACTCTTTTATTTAAGATACTAAAATAATATAAATACTTTTTATTTTCTAACTTTTGTTTTATTTTATCTTTGAAAAAACCTTTTATAAAAAAATACATTTTTTTTAAATATTAAATATTATTATTTTTACACATATATTTAGTATTTAGTAAATATTATAAAAATTTAGGTATTTATTAATATATTTAGGTTAAAAACATAATAATACATTTTATTTTTTACTAATATTTAACTTAAAAATTACTTTTTTTTCCATATACTTTCTTTTCATTTAGTTTTTGTACATAATTAATAAATATTACATATATTATATAATAAATACTTTTAATATTTATTTTTATTTATTTGATATATGATAAACTTTTTTTTTCACATACATATGAAAACCTTTTTTTTTTTTTTTTGCATTTTTTCATATTTATTTTATTTGAATATTGTGTAATAAATACCTTGCAAAATTCCAATTTGATGTAATAGCTTAGGATTTAATTCTTGTCAAAATACCCCCATTTGAACATTTGTACCCCCCATCCCATATATTGTGTTGTAATAACTTAGGAACTTTATTTTTCGCACTTTAAAGCTTTCTAAATATGCCATGCTAGAATTAGGGTTTGTATGCAAATCAATTAACCAAAAAATAGTTTGACCTAACTTCAAGATAAACAAGCATGAAAATGGACAACACTAATCACACTTGCACCCCTAGGGTATTCCACTTGTTGCCTTCAATAATGGGTCATATTGCATGTTAGGTCTCTTTGGGCAAAAACAACACAATTTAAATGATCATAGTCCCTCGATGACGCTTTCGAAAGTTGCCTAAAAATGATCAAGTCCCTTAAAGAAAATTGCCCAAAGATACTTGGCACCATTGCAATTATGGTCTAAACGATGACCCACGCCCGTCCCTTTCACATCCTAACACAAGATTTTCCACCAAATACAATGGTGGAACAAAATTGTTAAAAGGGTTAAAACATAGCAAAGATCTTTGAGAAATATAGGGTAGATAGCTCTTGGTTACTTGCCCCCTTGCAAAACAAAAACACTTGCCTATTTTTCAAACCACACATCACTACACCTTCAAAACAACTTTCAAAAACATTGAAAACCTTTTCAAAAGACATACACCTTTGTATACATCCCAACATGGATCATTACAAAGGTTGCCACCACATTGGCCTCTTTTCAAAACATTTTCAAAAATCCACACACAAAGCACCATTTCAAACAATTGAAAATGCAAGGCAAGTGATCTAAGCAAGTAACTAAGAGCCCATGGATAACCATGGATAGAAAGGGTGCTAATACCTTCCCTTTCTATAATCTACTCCCCGAACCCAAGAAAACATCTCAAAGGTTTTTGCTGTGCTTTTTAACCTTTCCTTAGGATAAAATAAAAAGTAGGCGGCGACTCTTGCTCAACCGAAACATTTGCGAAAACAAACGCAGAACCTCAAGTCAGTTCTCCCACCGTATCACACCTGGCTAGATACAGGTGTCGAATCTGGAACTTCAAAAGGTTGCTTACAGACGTGCCCTGGCTGGATACAGGAGTCGAATCTATAAACTCTTCGTGCAGACATGCCCTGGCTGGATGCAGGCGTCGAATCTACAAACTCTTCAGACGTGCCCTGGCTGGATACAGGAATCGAATTTGGAATTAGTCGTCAACAGATACGCCCTGGCTGGATACAGGAATCGGATCTTCAAACTCTTCAGACGTGCCCTGGCAGGATACAGGAATCGAGTCTGGAATTAGTCATTAACAGATACACCCTGGCAAGATACAGGAATCGGATCTTCAAACTCTTCAGACGTGCCCCGGCAGGATACAGGAATCGAGTCTGGAATTAGTCATCAACAGATACACCCTGGCAAGATACAGGAATCAGATCTTCAAACTCTTCAGACGTGCCCTGGAAGGATACAGGAATCGAGTCTGGAATTAGTCGTCAACAGATACACCCTGGCAGGATACAGGAATCGGATCTTCAAACTCTTCAGACGTGCCTTGGCAGGATACAGGAATCGAGTCTGGAATTAGTCGTCCACAGATACACCCTGGCAAGATACAGGAATCGGATCTTCAAACTCTTCAGACGTGCCCTGGCAGGATACAGGAATCGAGTCTGGAATTAGTCGTCAACAGATACGCCCTGGCTGGATACAGGAATCAGATCTTCAAACTCTTTAGACGTGCCCTGGCAGGATACAGGAATCGAGTCTGGAATTAGTCGTCAACAGATACGCCCTGGCTGGATACAGGAATCGGATCTTCAAACTCTTCAGACGTGCCCTGGCAGGATACAGGAATCGAGTCTCGAATTAGTCATCAACAGATACACCCTGGCAAGATACAGGAATCGGATCTTCAAACTCTTCAGACGTGCCCTGGCAGGATACAGGAATCGAGTCTGGAATTAGTCGTCAACAGATACACCCTGGCAAGATACAGGAATCAGATCTTCAAACTCTTCAGACGTGCCCTGGCAGGATACAGGAATCGAGTCTGGAATTAGTCGTCAACAGATACACCCTGGCAAGATACAGGAATCGGATCTGGAATCACGACAGTTGATAATAATCATCTTTGTATTGGTCTTTGTCCTGAAAAGACAAAACGTTAGTTGTATGCGATGTCATGATGTATGAAATGTGTGATGTTCTCAGAATAAATGAGGTTGTATGTTCATGATGCGTATGTGCATGCTATAATGTATGAAGATGTGATGTTTATGAAAGGTGTTTTTGTCTAGGAAAGTAAATCCTTGACGGTGCAGGGAAGTTAAATCCTGGGCTTGATGTTGAAGGATAGTGCTTTGTTTCCGCTGGGGATGATGGTTGCAGGAATAAACCGGTAGGAGAAGATGACTCCATTGGGGAATAAACTTGGCGGATAGATTACTCTGCGGGAGTGAACTCTGTGGGGAAAGAGAGGTACTTTGCTGAGGTTGATGATAACTCCGCTGGGGATACCATTGATAGGTTATGTTGAAGGAATTGATGAACTCTGCTGGGGATAGGAAGACTTCGCCCGGGACGATCTTTCCGTGGCAATTGGCTGAGGATAACCCAGTTATAAGCTCTGGTGGAGCATAACCTTTGAATAAAGCCGGGGGAGAGTTCGTACTCTACAGGTGTAAGCTTCTAGAATCTACTGGGGACAAGCTTCCTACTGGGGAGATGGTTCAACTCTCCTGGGGAAACTTTTGAGACTGGACTGGGGAATGGCTCCACTGGACGTCCGGTATACCGCCGGGGAACAATCTTAGATCAAGATTGTCGGGGATGCTTGTTTAGGAATGTCTGTGTACTCCGTTGGGGAATCTTGAGATCTTCGGGGGATGATCTAATTTTCTTAAGGCTGACTGAGGATAACTCTGCTTGGGGAGAGTATTGCTGACTTGCTGGAGATATTGTGCCTTGCTAGGGCTGATTGGAGACCAACTCTGCTCAGGGAGTAATGTTGATTCCTGACTTACTCTCTGGGGAATTAAGGCATCTTGGTTACGTTCTTCAGCTGAACTTACCTTGGTACCTTGGTGGACAGAGCAATTAGATCGCTTAGACAACTCATTATTGCCCCTGTTTCTAATGTTACCTGTAATTAATCCTTTGCTTCGCATGCAAATATTTATGAGTTAGCAATTAGTGTCAAATGCATATATCATAAATTGAACATTGGACGTTCTTCGCAAAACAAAACAGAAAAAGGAAAAACAAATGGCAATTGGTCTGAAAAGAGAATTTGTATTGATTTTTGAATTTTCCTATAAATAGGCGTTTATGTACAAGAGGTTGACGTCCTAGTAAGAGAACGCCGCCGAACAACAGAGTTTATACAATTTTGTACAAAGAAAACAAAACAGCTGTATGAAAAGAATAATCCCCCTGGGTTTCAACTCTGCTATCGCCTTTATATCTTCGAGCGTCTCATCACTTTGCTGCTCGGTTGAAGATGAAGCTGATCGATCTATGCCATCTGAACTTGATGTAGATACCGGATTCTGGATGCAAGGTGATCCAATGAGGCATAGTATTACGCTTTATCCCTAACTTTTGCCTGGACCGCCCTTTCGGGTTTTCAGTCCACCGGGATACCCATTTTTTCCCAAGCCACCTTTTCAGGTTTTCGACTTGCCGGGTGTACAGATTTTTTTTTATTTCATCCCTCATTTTGCCCGAACCCTTTTGGTTCGCTGGGAAGCCCTAATTTTTGCCTAGGTATGTCAACCTAGCGAGTCTTTTATCATGCGTAGTATCTTTTTACTATGTCTGCATTAGCGAGGTGAGGAAGGTCGTCACTATCCATGGTAGTTAGAATCATGGCTCCTCCTGAGAACACATGTTTAACCACAAATGGCCCTTCGTACGTAGGGGTCCATTTGCCCCTGGGATCACTTTGAGGAAGAATGATGCGCTTGATTACCAGGTCCCCAACTTGATATTCTCATGGTCTGACTTTCTTGTTAAATGCCCTGATCATCCGTTTTTGGTACGTCTGACCATGACAAATAGCAGTGAGTCTCTTTTCGTCAATTAGGTTTAACTGATCAAGTCGTGTCTGGATCCAGTCATCTTCGCTCAAGTCTGCATCCTTCATTATCCGGAGAGAGGGTATCTGCACTTCAATCGGTAAGACTGCCTCCATGCCGTAGACCAAGGAAAAAGGAGTTGCCCCGGTTGACGTCCTTGCTGAGGTACGGTACCCATGAAGAGCAAATGGTAACATCTCATGCCAATCTTTATAGGTCACTGTCATTTTCTGCACAATCTTTTTGATATTCTTATTAGCCGCTTCTACAGCCCCATTCATCTTCGGCCGGTAGGAAGAAGAGTTATGGTGCTGTATCTTGAATTGCTCGCAGAGCTCAATGATCATCTTGTTATTAAGATTGGTACCATTGTCCGTAATGATCCTTTCCGGGACACCGTATCGACAGATCAGGTTATGCCGAATGAATCGTGCCACGACGTTCTTGGTTACGGTGGCGTAGGAAGCTGCTTCCACCCACTTTGTAAAGTAATCAATCGCTACCAGGATGAAGTGATGCCCGTTAGATGCCGTAGGTTTAATCTCGCCGATCATATATATGCCCCACATTGCGAAAGGCCAAGGTGCAGTCAAGACATTCAGAGGGACTGGAGGAACGTGCACCTTGTCTGCGTAGATCTGGCATTTGTGACATGTCCGAGAATGTTGGTAACAGTCGGCTTCCATTGTGGACCAAAAATATCCTGCCCGAAGGATTTTCTTTGCCATGGTATGTCCACTAGAATGTGTTCCGAAGGTACCTTCATGCAGCTCTGCCATGATCTTTTCTGCTCCAGTCTTATCCACACAACGTAGTAAGGTCGAATCGTGGTTTCGCTTGTATAGAATGCCATTGCTGAGGAAGAACTTCGCTGCGAACCTCCTCAGAAACTTTTTGTCGTTGATGGATGCACCCTCGGGATATTCTTGAGCTTCGAGATACCTCTTCACCTCATGATACCAGTGTTTCTCAGTTACCTCTTCAGCCTCAAGATCACAGCAATATGCAGGTTCATCCAATTTCCAGATAATGATCCGGGGAGCCTCGTTGTCCCACTTGACTTTGAACATAGAAGACATTGTAGCTAATGCGTCCGCCAACTGATTCTCCTCTCTCGGGAAGTGTTCAAAAGTTATCTCTGTGAAATGGGGGATCAATGTCAACACACACTCTTTATAAGGAATAAGGTTTGGGTGTTTCATATCCCACTCGCCTTTGATCTGATTGATCACAAGAGCGGAAACTCCGAAAACACTCAGAAACTTGATCCTTAAGTCAATTGCAGCTTGAAGACCCATGATGCACGCCTCATACTCCGCCATGTTGTTGGTACAGTTGAAACATAGCCGGGCAGTAAGTGGAGTATGAGTGCCTTGAGGGGATATGATCACAGCGCCGATACCGTTACCCAAAGCGTTGGAGGCTCTGTCAAAGTGCATAGACCATCGGGATCCTTCCTCAGGTCCTTCATCCGTTCCAGGTACTTCACAATCAGTCACTATCATGATGCTCTCGTTTGGAAACTCGAAGTTCATTGACTGGTAGTCATCTACTGCCTGGTGTGCCAACTGGTCTGCCAATACACTTCCTTTGATAGCTTTCTGAGTTGTATACAGGATGTCGTATTCTGTCAAGATCATCTGCCATCTTGCTATTCTCCCAGACAGCGCAGGCTTTTCGAATATGTACTTTATTGGATCCATCTTTGAAATCAAGAGAGTAGTGTGAGTCAGCATATACTGTCTTAGCCGGCGAGCAGCCCATACCAAAGTGCAACAAGTTTTCTCGAGCAGTGAGTATCGGGTCTCACAGTCGGTAAACTTTTTTCTAAGGTAATAAATGGCGTGCTCTTTTCGGCCAGACTCGTCATGCTGCCCCAACACACACCCCATTGAGTTGTCAAGTACGGTCAAGTATAGTATTAGAGATCTCCCTTCAACCGGTGGCATAAGAATGGGTGGTTCTTGGAGATACTCTTTGATTTTGTCGAAGGCGGCTTGATATTCATCGTTCCAACGTACTACCTGATCTTTCTTCAGCAGCTTGAAGATTGGTTCACAGGTGGCAGTTAGATGCGAGATGAATCGGGCAATATAATTCAGACGTCCTAGAAAGCCTCTGACTTCTTTCTCTGTCTTGGGAGTTGGCATCTCTTGTATAGCTTTAACCTTGGCAGGGTCCACTTGAATACCTTTGTCGCTCACGACGAAGCCTAGCAACTTTCCAGATCTTACCCCAAATGTGCACTTATTTGGATTCAACCTCAGCTTGTATAACTTCAGACGGTCAAACAGCTTCTGTAGATGGTTCAGGTGTTCCTCCTCAGTTTGGGACCTTGCAATCATATCATCGACGTACACTTCAATCTCATGGTGGATCATGTCATGAAATAAAGCAACCATGGCACGTTGGTAGGTTGCCCCAGCATTTTTCAGTCCAAATGGCATGACCTTGTAGCAGAAGGTGCCCCACTGAGTAACAAAGGTAGTCTTCTCCATATCTTCAGGAGCCATTTTGATCTGATTATAACCTGAAAAACCATCCATGAAGGAGAATACCTTGTGCTGAGCAGTATTGTCAACCAGGACGTCAATGTGAGGTAGGGGGAAGTCATCCTTGGGGCTTTCCCTGTTCAGATCCCTGTAATCGACACACATTCTGACCTTACCATCTTTCTTTGGTACCGGCACCACATTGGCAACCCACTGAGGGTAAGAAGTCACTGCTAGAAACCCGGCATCAAATTGCTTCATAACCTCAGCTTTGATCTTCTCGGACATCTCTGGACGCATACGGCGGACCTTTTGTTTAACCGGAGGGCAGTCTTCTTTGGTAGGAAAATGATGGACCACAATGTCGGTATCCAACCCAGGCATGTCTTCGTAGGACCAGGCAAAGATCTCCACATAATCATGCAACATCTGAATCAACCGTTGTTTCACGCTAAGCTCTAGATTGACACCAATCTTGACTTCCTTTCTATCTGTCACCGTTTCCACTGGCTCTTCATGTGGCTGAATGGCCCTCTCTTCTTGGAGTAACAGTCTTGCAAGCTCACCAGGCACTTCGCAATCATATTCACCTTCGTCTTCGGCTAAGTTGATCGGATTTTCGAAGTCATAACTGGCAGTAGCAGAGTCGTTACCAGTGAGATCCAGAGTGGATTGAAACCTGTATGGGTGAGTGTGTGTAAATACAGCTGTTTTGCAATATATAAAGAAAGAAAGGGAGCGCAAGATTTGAAATGTGAAAAACGTCCAATGCTTTTATTCATGATATATGAAAGTGACAAACAAAAGCCCTCACAAATAAAACCACGGTGCCCCGGGTAAGACACCGGGCCATAAAGTTTCAAATTATTTTTTATTACAAATCCAAAACAAAGAAGTTTATTACTGGGTGACAAAAGTAATGGGTGTAAAGTCTTTTGCGGTCCAGTTGCTAGGTCCACCGTTAGTCGTTAGGTAGATCCAGCTGTCAAACTCGAATTCTTCCACTTCGTCTTCATCCCCAATAGCATTCACTCCTGGATTGGTGATGAGCACAGGAGGTCTTCCAATCCTTGCCTTGCGCACAACCTTCTGAGCTTCTGCAGTGAAACCCAAGCCAAATTTGTCAGTCTTTGGAGTAAAATCAGGGAGCCTGCCCCAGTTTGCACATTCACCTTTTTCAATCACAGCCCGGGCGTTCTTTAAGGAGGCCATCTTCAAGGGAGAACCCTCTTCAGTCATTGCTTCCGCTGCTGCCAATGTTTGTGGCACCTCTTCAAAATGTTGAAAGGGGGTCTCAATGAACTCCCCGTCCATTTCCACGTACCTGAAGGAGTTGAGGTGGCTGACCATGTATTCCTCTTCCCCTTGCACTGTTACAATCTTCCCCCTGACCGGGTATTTGAGCTTCTGATGTAAAGTTGAAGTCACGGCTTCAGCCTTGTGGATCCACGGGCAACCCAGCAAACAAGAATAGGATGGACGGATGTCCATCACATAGAATTTTGAATCAAATACCTGCGAACCAACCCTGATCGGGATGTCAACCTCACCATGTACCATCCTTTTGGACCCGTCAAAGGCCCGGACAACAATGTTACTTGGTTTGAGCTCTAAACCCTCACAGTCCAGCCTGTCTAGAGCCTTCTTGGGTAGCACGTTCAGTGAAGAACCAGTGTCAACCAGCACGTGAGCAAGAGTAGTGCCCTTGCATTCAATGGAGACATGCAGGGCATCATTATGGTTCTTCCCCTTGGCCGTCAGGTCAGCATCAGAGAAACCCAGACCATTATCAGCGGTTAAGTTGGCCACACAGTCGGTGAATTGATCAGCAGACGTCTCTTGAGGTACGTGGGCCGTTTTCAGGAAAGCAATCAGGGCCTTGGCATGGGCCTCTGAACACAGCAACAGTGATAGCATGGAGATTTTGGAGGGGGTGTGCCTCAGTTGTTCAACGACGTTGAAATCACTCTTCTTTATAATTTTGAGGATCTCTTCCATTTCTTGCTTGGAAGCCTCAACAATGGTCTTTGGTGCCTCCGTCCGGGCAGGCATATCAGCAGCAATCCCCTTGCCCCGAGCGTTAGATGACTCGGCAGCAGGGGTGGAAACTTGATTAGGGGGGAAACAGGCACACTGGAAGGTGTGATGACCAGAGGCCTTTGAATTGCTGGAGGAGCGATGTCTGGTGAGAACAGCCTTCCACTACGAGTGACCTTAGCAGGCCCGGTGATGTTGGTGACACCAGTACCAGTGTTGAACTCTTGTTTCACTCCCAGAACATAAACATCTGCCCCATAGTGCCATGGGACAGCTTTATCAGACTTGTAGGGGATGGGCCCCGGAACAGTAATGGTGATGGGAGCAATCTTGTGAACAGGCAAAATTTGGACAAGCTTCTTTGAAGGAGCCTTGGGAGGGTTATTGAAAATGGTAACAATTGAAACTTCTTCAACAGGGGCAGCAGGAACGGCAGTCTTCTCGAACAAGATCTCTTTACTATCCATCAGGTTTTGGACGCCTGATTTCAGCAAAGAACAACCAGTAGGGGAATCAGCACATAAAGGGCAACCTTTGCTACATCCCGGAAATAAACCGGCTAGCAACAGGTTCCTCTTGACGGTCAGCAGCGGAGTAGCAACATCATCCACAGAAGCTACATACAAATCCTCCTCAACAGCATTCACTCCATGCTGGGGCATGGGAGCGGTCACAACATTTGGCCTCTCGGGCGCCTCGAACTGTATCTCCTTGGCATCAATAAGGTCCTGAACCTTATTCCTCATGGCCCAGCAATCATCAGTAGAATGTCTCGGGCTATCAGAGTGATACGCGCAACGGGCGTTGGGGTTGTATTTTGGAGATGTTGTGTTTACCATCTTCGGAGCCTCTTTGACAGTTACCAGGCTAGTTGACAGCAGTTGCGGCAGGATCTGAGAGAGAGTCATGCTGAGCCGAGTATACTGCTGTTTGGGCCTCTCAGCTCTGGGCTGGTTGTATTGCTGAGGAGCAGCAGCAGGCTTAGAAATAACCACCGCGTTGACAGCTTGGCGGCGTTCCGGTTTGTTTTGCCTTCTTGGACCATACACAGCACTGGCCTCCTTCTTGAAGGGCTTCTTTTCAGCATTTGAGGAGGCACCCTTCTGTATCTTTCCCGGTTTTATACCAGCTTCAATCCTTTCACCAGTCAGGATCAGGTCAGTAAACCCAGTAGAGGAATTACCAATTAGGTGGTTGAAAAATGGACCAGACAGGGTCCCTAAGAACATGTCTACCAGCTCACGATCTGTCAATGGTGGCTGCACCCTGCCAGCCAGGTCTCTCCATTTCTGTGCGTACTCCTTAAAACCTTCTCCTGATCCTAGCGACATACCCTGGAGTTAGGTACACGTAGGAGCGAGGTCGGAATTGTATTGATACTGCTTATAAAAAGCAGTGGCCAAATCCTCCCAGTTACGAATGTTTGTTCCATCCAGCTGATAGAACCATTCGAGGTGAGTCCCTGAAAGACTCTCCTGGAAGAAGTGGATCCATAAGTTCTTGTCTGCTGTGTAAGGCTGGATCTTCCTTACATAAGAACATAGGTGCATCTTAGGACAGGAAGCCCCGTCAAACTTCACAAAGGCAGGCGCCTTGAATTTGTGCGGGATCACCACCCCAGAAGATAACCCCAAGTCTCCAAAATCCAACCCAGGCACACGTTGAATCTCCATAGCATTTAACCTGTCCTCCAGTTGTTTGTACCGGTCCTCAGCAGGAGGGTATTGTTCATCGTTGAAATCTGTCTCGGTGTCCGAGACCATAGGACTAGGGACCTCTCTCCCTTGGTGACTGCCTTCCCCCACAGATGGAGTAGTCCTCTCAGCTTCATTTTGCAGTGTATTCTCGAGTCTGCGCCCAGTGTTGAACAACACAGTCCTCTTCTTCTTTTTCTTCTTCAGGAGCAAAGCCTTCAGCTCTTGTTGTCCCTGGGCCAAGTTTATGACCATCTACTGAAATTGGGCATTCTGGGCTTGGAGGGCCTTGATAGCTTGCTCGGTAGTGAGTTCAGGATTCATGATGCTTGAGTGCTGAAATAAACAGCGAAGAAGATTAAGCAACCTGTAGAAAAAGGGTACCTGTGATGCATAGATGAATGAAATGCGTATGAATTATGTTTTCAAAGACAATCGGGAATCAACTTTGTAAACAAAAGGAACACACTTTATTAGATTTAAACTTTAAATTGTTCAACAATTTTCCCTTAGGCGTTACAAGAATGAAAATACTGAAAAGGAAATAAAGCTGTAAAAGAAACATCCAAAGCCCATCAGTGCTCCCATGGCCTCCTCTTCTCAGTACGGATATAGTCATTCAGGGTTCGCTCGTTCTCCAATTGCTTGGTCAGCTTATGGATCTTCTGTTCCTGTTCGTTGAAATTTTCTCGATAATAATCCCGCTCTTCCTGTAGTTGCGCCCAAGACCTCTTTAGTGTATCAACATCAGTGGGTATCTGAGGAGGGAGAACAGTTGGAGGAACCCCATCTCCATCAGGACTTTCAAGAATGATAGGCCTGACAGCTTCATATGGCATACCTAACTTCTGAGCACGGATGCGGACCCATCTGTAATAGGGTTCCATTGGTAGAGAAGTCTTCAGTCCCAACTCATGTGGGTCAGCTTTGTGAATTCTGTCCCAAGCTTTGATGAATCTACGACGCAGTTCGTCACTATCTTCCTGAAACTCAAAACTGATGTGAGGCACCAACATCTCATGAGGCCCTGCTCTTCTGGCTCTTCCAAACTGACGGAGAGCTAAACATAGATTATAAGAGATTCCGCCCTGAGTACCAATCAATGGAACATTAGGATACTCTCCGCAACGATCAATAACAGCCACCTCATCTAAACCTCTGAGAGTCCAAATGATGTCACTATCAGTGAGAGACATTAACCTATGAGCCCAGCCTTTTCCTTCTTGATTCTTCAGCACGAACTTGGGGAGGTGCGAAATAAACCACCTCACTAACAAAGGAGTACAACACCACAGAGCTCCTCGTCTTCGGGCAGTACGAGCATAGAGTTGTTGCAGGACATCACCCAAGAGAGTGGGTACAGGGTTCCAAGACATGAAGATCCTTATGGCATTGATATTGACAAAGTTATCAGGATTTGGAAACAATACCATCCCATAGATTAAGAGAGCCAGAATGTCCTCGTACGCCCTGAAGTCTAAGTCATTCCAGAAACTGTTAGCTTTACCAATCATAAACTTATCCAAGAAGCCCTTAACTCCGCTTCTAGTCTCCCAGTTGTCCATTACCTCCTTGTTGGTCAAAGGAAGGGCTGCTGCAATCTCCTCAGGTCTAAGAGCCTTTTCCCAGCCAGTGAAGGGAGTCTGATCCAAGATAAGGATACCAAGCAAATCAGATAATTCTTCCAGGGTAGGGACCAGCTGGAAGTCTTGAAAGGTGAAGCAATGGTACAAAGGGTCATAAAACTGGGTCAAGACACTCATCAGTTGTTGGTCCTACTTTGAAGTGACTAAACCGAGAAGAGAACCATGCCTCTGGATGAAGGAAGCAGTGCTTGGAATTCTGTCAACCAACTCTTTAAGCAAATCAGGTGGGTGAACAAAGTTGAGCCGGATAGTGTTCCTTCGCACAGGCATCATGAGGTCCTACAAAATAGAGCAAAGGTGAAACCCTCTTATCTTTGAAATAGGTCAGTCCTTATGCAGGATGCATGCAATGTTATGATGGCATGATGTTATGATAAAGCACACCACAAGTATTCACAAAGGCAAACATGATAAGGCACACAAGTCACACCACAGCCCTTAGAGTTTAGGCCAGCATGGAGTTCAGGTACTACCCTCTTTCGGTTTGTTGGTTAAGACATGTCCTAATCAAAAGTAACCGGGTTCTAGAGGATCCCAATATCACTGACTACCCTCAATCGGTCATAACTCCAGCGTCGCAATCTTTTCGTGTGGCCAGAACCATCGCGAGAGTTTAGCCTCAATGGGTGTAGCACACTGCTACTGTTCTATGGCCAAGTTGGGTCAAATTAGGGTTCTAAGGTCGGTTGGTGCTTAATGACTCCTCAGAAGACCCATATTCTCCTCGTTGCTACACAAGGGATATCGGTACAGACCAAGGCGCCACACCAACGTAGCCACTGCTTCACCCATGTCGGTCTACGCCGGACAGGTCCCTCACAGCTTATGCTACCTAACAAGGTATCCCCAGATCCGGGTTAGGATCTATGTAACTCCGATGCAGCCCGCAATAATAAAGCAAACAAACACAGCAATTGAAAGCACAAGTATGAGCTATCCTAAGGTACACCTTACTTTAAAACCATCCCCAGCAGAGTCGCCAGTTCTGTGATCGGTGGATTTAAAACTGACTGTTTAACGCTGGTTCGCGAAATGTCGCGGAAGCAAGAGTCGCCGCCGTCTTTTATTTTCTCCAACATGGACAGGACAAAAGCACAGCAAAATTCCTTATGAGATAGTCTCTCGGTTCGGGAGGTAGATTTATAGAAAGGGAAGGTGTTAGCACCCTTTCTATCCGTGGTTATCCACGGGCTCTTAGATACTTGCTCTTATGTTTTCAAAATGTTTGCTTTTCAAAATGTGAGTGGGTTTGAAAAAAGTTTCTTTGAAAGATTTCTGAATAACTCTTGTATCTGTCCTCAAGAGTGTTTGAAAAATTATTTTGAAAACTTTTTGAAAGTGTCGGTGTGAAAAGAGTTTTGATTTGTTTTTGAATAGAGCAAGTATCTATGAGTCATCTACCTACCCTAAGGAATTAAGCTGTGTAAATGTCCTTAAGGTAGTGCCATCCCACCATTGAGAGATAGGTAGCACCACCGTTGGAGGTGTTCGGGTCAATTCGAGTTTAGGGACAGTGTGGTCACCAGAGCAACAGTAGGACACCTTAGAAGCTACCCTTATGCCCTTGATCCTTTTTTTTAATCCGAGGCAACCGTTTCGAGGCAACTGGATCATGGACATAAGGACTTACTAAAACGTCTTATACTCGACGACCACGTTTCGAAGGCAAGGCAACAGGTGAGGCATACCCTAGAAGTGGTGTGTGAATTTGTGTGTTATTTTCATGTTAAGTTTATCTTTGATCATGGCACGGTGAGCTACGCTTGTTTTTAATTAGCATGCATTCTTTCATACAAGTTAACAGTTAAGGGGTGCGGAAAGTAAATTGCGGAAACGTAAATCCTACGCTATTACAAGGCGCGGGTCTATACATCGCCAAAAATTACAAAGACCCGTTTTTTAGTAAATGAGTACGGAAAATAAAAAAAACAGTAAAAGTCCTATTTACTATTACATGTCCGGAGCAATTACATAATAATCGAACAAATTAAATGCGCGCGAATAAATTAATCGGGAATGTCCAAGGGTGTTGACCCTTTTAAGAAATGGAATTGATTTTTTAGTCTTTTTTGTAATTAAAATGAAATTGAAGCTGATTAATAACTAATTAATTTAATTTAATTAAAAGAAAATATTTTTTTATTTTTTATGTTTTTTATGAAATAGAATAAAAATTAAAAGAAACAAAATTAAAAGTTAACCTAAATCTAAGCTATTTTAGTTATTTTCAAAAAAGTTAAAATGGCCTAATTATAATTAATTTATTTGAGATTTATTTACAAAAATAAAATAATAATAATAAAAATAATACTAGTTCAATTTTTGGGTTTTTTTATGAAAATGTTAGTTAAATTAATTTAATGATAGAGTAATTATTTTTTGGTGTTTTTGGATCAATTTTGATAATTAAAAGCAAATAAAAGTCAATTTAATGATTATTTAACAATTAATTAAAATATGCATGCAAAAATATTATTTTTAATGTCAAAAATTAAATAAACATTTTTCTGATTAAAATGCAAAAAGGAAAATATTTGTTGAGTTTTTAAATGCATGAGAAAATTATTTGAATATAAATTAAATTAAGATAAAAAAATATAAAAAGAAAAGGGAAAAAACAAAGGAAGCATGTTAATTATGGAAAAGGTAAAAAAGTGCCAGAACCAGGATTCGAACTCGCGCCCTCTGGGAACATCCACTAACGCGTTGCCATTTGAGCCAGCTGTTTCAATTGACATAACAATAAACACTTAATATTATATGGGATAAGCAAATAAATTCTGGGAATAAAAAAAACGCGCGCGTGCAATTCGAATGAACCAATCAAACGTTAACAAGTCATCGTCTTCTCCAATAGTTTGCTGATTATTTACCTGCGGATTTTTATCCGCAGGTAGTTTCGTAGCTTGTCTCAAAAAACGTCCCTAGACCATAAAAACTCCATCCAATCACATGGGCATGATCGTCTCTGTCTCTTCTTTAACCCTATAACCATCATTCATCCTGATTTTGCCTATATGGAAAACACCTAAAATACAAGTGTATGAACCCTAGGTTCGAATATCATAATACAGGGGCCAATAACAAAATTGAATAATGCAATTGTGTTAGAAATCGAATGATAAACATGAATATACCATTTTTTTGAAGAAAAGGTGCAAGGATCGGAGGTTATGATTTCGTGTTCAGAGCTGAGTTTAGGACGACTTACAGTGATATGTAGGAGGTCTTAGGGCTTGGCAATGGTCGCGTTGGCTTCAGGGGATTGCCAGGAAGAAAGCTACATCCTCAGTTTTGTATGAGAAGGCCTGCAAGATAGCTTTAGATCTCCCACTTTTGACAGTTTTTTTTAATTTCTCTCTGGCCGTTTTAGGTGTCTCTAGGTCGTGTATCCTCTTGTGGAAGCTTGCACATGTGTTATGTAAAGAGTTTCAATCAGAATTAAGAGCCTTGAAGCCTTGCATTCATGTTTGAGATTTTGCCATAACCTCCATTGAAACCACTTTCCATTTTTATGTCAAATTTGAATTCTTGCTTGGTATAGCCCCTTGCACGGATTTGGAATGTGCATGATGGTGTATCAAAGCATTTCAATACAAAATATATCCCCTAATTAATTTCTTTGATTTTTATTTGATTTTAAAAGATTTAAAATGAATTAAATCAAATAAAATTAAATAAAAATGGAAAAATTAATTTTAAATCTTGGAATAATTTGTGGGACACGTGGGAAGCATGGCCAAGCTGAAACAAGTGGAAAAAGTGGGCCCCTTTTGTCAAAAATGAAGTTTCAAGGATAATTGACTTTGGCCATTTCACAAAAATTTCCCAACTTCTCCAATGCATATCTTGCTCAATTTTGAAGCTATGAACATGTTCTTGGACATTTTAGAAAGGTCTTGAAGTCCTCTAACCAATGTCTTTGGTCCCATGTCATTTTGATTTACCAATCTCAAGTTATTGTCTTTGACTTAAAATGCCTTTTTGTTGACTTTTGAAAATGACCTATAATGTTGAAATTGATAACTTTTTGTGAGAGCATTTCTTGGACTTGGAATGTGAAGATGAGTTGTAGGAAATGTCTTCCCCTTCAATATGAGCATTGGATGGGATTTTTCTGATGAACCATGAAAAAGTTATGCCTTGGTCAAGTTACAGTTGACTTTTCAACTGTCCAAAAATAGAAACTTTTGCATCTTGATGATATTTGAGCCATTCTTGTGAAATCATGATCAAGACTTGATCCAATGATGATTGTGGCTTAAAAATAAGATGTTGACCAAAAATTTTGACTTTTGACTGCCAAATGACCATTTTGCCCCTATAGTTGACTGTTGAGCAAATGGGACTTTTGACTGTGCAACTTGACCTTGTGAGCCTTGAAATTTGACATGTAGGTGCTTGACAATGTGTATGAGCATATGGGACTTGATTGAGCCCTTGAAAACCTCAACTTCCTTGCAGGAACCAAAACCCTAATTTGACTGGCTTTAGGAGAATGGTTGACTGTGTAGCCCTTGAGTAGACTTTGAACCATTTGAGGTGATGCTTGGCAAAAATTTGAAGATTATGGGAGGGCAAATTTTGGGGTACAACAAAGGGATTTAAAGGTTGACCATTTGTGAATATCTCAGGTACTTTTTAACCATGGATTCTGGAAAGAGAAAGATCGGGAAGTACAGTTTAAAGGATCCCAAGATAGATGAGTTAATCAGTCTAATTCCAGAGATCATGTGTTCTGTAGATTTTCGGAAGAAGTATGGATCCATTATTCCTCTCATGAAGCTGAAGATGAAGGATGGTATTCTCTCGACCTTGGTCCAGTTCTATGATCCGATGTATCATTGCTTTACTTTTCCCGACTATCAGTTGATGTCCATGCTGGAGGAGTATTCTTATCTGTTGGATTTACCTGTTACCGATCGTGTTCCTTTTACTGGTTTGGAGGGTGAGCAAAAACCACATGAGATTGCTGCTTTGATTCATCTGGGGAAGTCTGAGGTGGAAGCCCATATGACTACTAAATGAGGGATTAGAGGATTACCAGCTCAGTTCTTATTGGAGAAAGCTTGTTACTTTTCCAGGATGAAGAGTATAGTCGCTTTTGAGGCTATCTTTGCTCTACTTGCTTACAGGTTATTATTATTTCCTAATGTGGATAAATTTGTTGACATTAATGCTATCAGGATCTTCATGATTGGAAACCCAGTTCCTACATTATTGGGTGATGCTTATTACTCTATTCATCTTCGGAATTCTTATCAGGGGGGTGGTTATTTGTTGCACATCTCTGTTGTACCAGTGGTTTATCTCTCATATGCCTCAGTCTGATGCTTTTTGGGATCTCAAGAAGGAACCCCGTTGGGATCCTAAGATCATGGCACTTACTCACTCAGATATTGATTGGTATCATCGAGCTTACCAGGATATATAGAAATTATTGACAGTTGTGGCAGTTTCCCCAATGTACCTCTTCTTGGTACAAAGGGACGAATTAATTATAACCTTGTTCTTGCACGACGACATCTTGGTTATCCGATGAGGGATAAACCAAATAGTATTCATTTGAGTAGTTTCTTTATGAAGGAGGGAGAATACTATAGGGAAGCTAGGGAGAATATTGTGAAGGCTTGGCGTCACATTCATAAGAAGAGTAAGAAGGATTTAGGACCTAGGGGTGTTGTTTCTTTGGAGCCATATCTTCAGTCGGTCCAAACGAGAGCTATTCAGTTTAAGATGTCGTATTCCCGGGAAACACCTATGCATGATCTGTTTGTGAAGACCACTCCTCCCTTATTAGATGATCTAGAAGATATGCAGCTTGCTTTGGTCAGGATGCAACAGGAAAAGGACGCTTGGACGAATAAGTGCCAAACTTTAGAGATTTCCTATAGAGCAGACTTGAAGGAGAAAGACGACTTGATTGAGATCCTTGAGATTCGAGCGGTAGAGACTATGGAGAGGCAAGGGGATTTATTTTCTCTTAAGCCTCAATCATATGTTGATCACTCACTTCTTGATTCAGGTGATTGGAAGAAGGTTGCCACCAGGTATGTAGAATAAAACCAGATATTGAAGGCTCAGATTTCCATGCTCACAGGGAAACACCGGCGTATAGAGTGATCTCCATCAGTTTTACTTCTCAAGATTTTAGATTTAATTTTTATCTTGTACTTGGGATCATCGAAACTTGTAATCCATTTTGGAGTTATTGTAATAAAAAATTTCAGTATTTCAAATGCGTTATTACTTTGATATTTGCAATATGTCCATAAATTTTAAATCCCTTGAAATATTAAATAAAATAAAATCATGTTCATTACATATCATGCATCATATTGCACATATTTCTTGCATTTGTTATGCATATCCAGGTGTCTTACCAAGCTTCTTTACTTCGTTCAGCAAGTTGACTCACCACTACAACACTTGGGCTAATATCAGAAAGAAGATGGACAACTTAGAACATGAGAATCGCGAGCTGCGCGAGGAGGTTTCTGTTTAAAATCCGGCATGGCCAATATGACTTCTCTGATGGAAGCTTTGGTGGCTGCTCAGAATCAGCCACCGAGTGTCCAATCTCAACCAACAAGGGCAACTACTGAAGCTATGACTATTCCCGCATCTGCTACTCCAGTTGTTGTTCAGTATTGCATGCCTCAAGGTTATCCATGGGGAATGCCAGAGAATTTTTCACCTGAAGGTTTCAATCTTGGTCCCCAAGATACTCCGATTGTTCAGAGTATTGTTACTTCGGCACCTCCTGTGGTGCATGCTGCTCCTGCAGCGCCTCCTTCGGTGAATATGGTTCTGTTTGTTAATGATGATGTATGTCGTCCTTTCCCTCCACCGAGTGAAGCCTTGGGTCTTTATGACAGAATGGGTGATTTTCAAGAGCAGTTTGACAAGACGCAAAGAGATATGAAGGCCCTCAGGGGAAAATAGTTATTTGGGCAGAATGTGAATGAGTTATGTTTGGTCCTGAATGTTAAGATACCTGCTAAGTTTAAGGTCCCGGAGTTTGATAAGTACAAGGGTAACACTTGCCCTCATTCTCATCTGGTGATGTACGTGAGGAGAATGTTTACCCATACTGATGACCAGCGTCTACTGATTCACTTTTTTCAGTGCCAATATCCATACTTTCAATGATTTGGGAGAAGCATTCATCAAACAATACAAGTACAACGTGGACATGGCGCCTGACCGTGATCAACTTAGGGCCATGGTTCAAAAAGACAGGGAATCATTCAAAGAGTATGCACGGAGATGGCGTGAGGTAGCCGCCCAAGTGATTCTTCCCATGGAAGAGAAGGAGATGACTGAGATTTTCTTGAAAATGCTGGGTGCTTTCTACTATGAAAGGATGGTAGCAAGTGCGCCAAATGACTTTACTGAAATGGTAGGAATGGGTATCCGCCTGGAAGGGGCTGTAAGAGAGGGTCGTTTAACGAGAAGTGAAAGCTCTGGAGGTGTGAAGAAGCCATCTTATGGGTTTACCAAGAAGAAGGAAGGGGATGCAAATGATGTTATGCAAGAGAGGAGGGTTAATACTCCTAGAAGGAATATTCAATGTCATCAGTAAGTCGCCTTGGTTACTCCAGTTGTGGGTGCCGCTCCAACTACCGTTGCTTATCAGAGACCGTCCCAACAGGGGAATCAAGGGTATAGTCAGAGAAGGGAGAGTTATGACCGTATTCCTATGAGCTATACAGAGTTACTATCGACATTGATTCAGAAGAAGTTGGTTCAGACCCGACCACCTCCCGCTATACCATCACAATTGCCTTGGTATTACAAAGCAGACCAAACATGTGCTTTTCACCAGGGAGCACCAGGGCATATTGTTGAGAATTGTTATCCTTTGAAGACTGAGGTGCAGAAATTGGTGAAGTCTGGTATTCTATCTTTCAAGGACGTGGGACCTAATGTGAAAGATAATCCTCTACCCAAGCATGGGGGAGTAAATGCTGTGAATATGGTGGCCGGTTGTCCAGGCGACTTCCGGATTTTTGATATTAATCTGGTTAGAGGAGATTTAGTGAAAATGCATGAAGACCTTTGTGAATTTAGCTACTATACACATGACCATGCTGGTTGTGCTAATTGTAGTACAAATATACATGGTTGCGATAAGATAAAGGATGATTTACAAGAGATGATGGATGAGGGCCTAATCTACATAATCATACCTCGGGCAGAGTATGAAGAGGAGGTGAATATGGTTTTTGGATGTCTTAGAGAATTCAGAATTTTTGATGTAGAGTATATGAATGAAGACCTTGTGCAATTGCATGCTACCTTCTTCCATATGGCTGGCCAGGTGGAACACCAATATGGATCTTGCTGAGTTTGCTGTCAAGATTCCTGAGGATGTTCAATCGTGAAGAAGGGTGTTCAGTTGTTGTTAGACAATGGAATTATCAAGGTTACAAGTTAAAGGGATGATTACCATGAAGTTGATATGGTTGAGGTTTGTTTGACTGAAGAAGGTTCGGATGAAGAGTATGCCTCTGCAGATGAGTGTTTCTCCTCAGATGAGGATTTGTTTTCTAGAAATGACTCAATAATGACTGATTGTGTTGAAGAAGGGGTAAACGTCATTGTACCTTGTTTTGGGGCACCTTCCCTTCTTGAAGTTGAGTATTATAGCAAGCCAGTTGTTACCCCATTGGTGATTAGTTTACCAGGTCCTATCCCCTATAAATTAGATAAGGTTGTGCCTTACAAATACAACGCTACAATCTTAGAGGATGGAGTGGAAGTTCCCATCCAGCCAATGCCTGATGTTGGGAATATTGCTGAAAATAGCAGGGTGACCCGCAACGGTCGTGTGTTTGCACAAGTTGTTCGAAGAGATATTAGTGATGGAAAGAAAATTGTTGAGAATGTTGAAGCCAAGAAGGCTACGGGTGAGACTAGTGGGGTTGCGTTAGAGAAAGAAGTGGATGATATTTTGAAGATAATCAAGATGGGCGACTACAGAATTGTAGATCGGCTACTGCAGACTCCTTCAAAAATATCTATCTTAGCTTTATTGATGAACTCTTCTACTTACAGAGAATCCTTGATGAGGGTATTGGACCAAGCTTTTGTGGAAAGTGATATGCCAATAGACCGATTCAGCAGCGTAATAGGGAACATTACATCATGTAATAACTTGAGTTTCTACGATGATGAATTACCATATGAAGGAAGGAATCACAACTTGGCCCTCCACATCTCCATGAACTGCAAGAATGATTCACTATCCAATGTGCTGATTAATAATGGATCCATGTTGAATGTTATACCGAGGAGTACGCTTATAAAGTTGAAATATCAAGGAACGCCTATACGCCCGAGTGGCATCATTGTGAAAGCGTTCAATGGATCAAGGAAATCTGTTATTAGTGAAGTGGACTTGCCTATTCATATAGGACCACATTTGTTTCAGATAACTTTCCAGGACATGGATATTGTTCCCTCTTATAGTTTTTTGTTGGGACGGTCATGGATTCATGAGGCAGGGGCTGTTACTTCAACTTTACACCAGAAACTGAAGTTTGTATGTGAAGGGAAAGTAGTGATCATAAATGGGGAGCAGGCATTATTGATATCTCATTTGTCCTCTTTCAGCATTGTGGAGGCGGATGAAGTTGTTGTTGGAACCCAGTTCCACGCCTTATCCATTGACAATATAAGAGGAAATGAGAATTCCATGGTTTTACTTAAGGACGCGCAACAGGTTGTACGTAAGGGTCATAGTGAAGTGTGGGGATAGATTATGGATCCACCTGTGAACAAGAACAGAGATGGCTTGGAGTTCTCTTTGAAGAATGACAAAGGTAAGGGCATGAAGCCAAAGTCTGCCGCAAGCAAGTATCAAGACATCTTCCGCAGTGGGGGTTATCTTCATCCAACTGTTTCTAGGATTAATGCCATTGTAGAAGATGAAGCAGAGCAGGAAATGCCGAATTATGTGGCGCACGGAGTTAGGGTTCAGAACTGGATCACCATTGATGTTCCCTCTAGCATACATGTTTCAAAGTAATTTGTTTTGTTAATCTTTTTGAAAAAGCTTTCACTCTGCCCAAGGTGGAAGTATTAATGTTGTAGGGCTTATCTGTTTGCTATGACTTTTAAAATCAATAATAAAAGTTGTCTTTGTTTCCCAAATTGTGTCTTTATTTTCTTCTTTTTCTTGGAAAAGGGTAATAAAAAAAACTTTCAAAATAAATAATAACTGAAATTCAATTTGCATGATCACTTGTTATATGTGTCAGTTTCTAAAAGCAATCACAAATCATATGTGCAGATTAATTAAAAAACTCGTTGAATACAATGACCCTGCACCCTCTCCCAACTTTGAATGTCCTGTGTATGGGGCTGAAGAAGAAGATTATGATGAGATTCCAGAAGAGCTCTCACAGCTGCTTGAGCATGAGGAAAATACCATTCGTCCATATAAAGAGCCATTGGATGTGATTAATTTGGGTTCAGAAGAAGATCCTAAGGAAGTCAAGATTGGAGCATTGATGCATCCTGATGTGAAGAGAAGGTTGATTGAGTTTTTGAAAGATTATGTGGATATTTTTTCTTAGTCTTACGAAGATATTCCTGGTCTAGATACAAATATTATAGAGCATCATTTGCCGTTGAAGCTGGAGTGTCCGCCAATTAAACAAAAGTTGAGAAGAACTCACCCAGATATGGCAATGAAAATCAAAGAGGAGGTTCTAAATAAGATTAATGTTGGTTTTCTTGTGACGTCAGTGTATCCTCAATGGATTTCTAATATTTTCCCAGTACCGAAAAAATACGGAAAAGTCTGCATGTGCGTAGATTACAGAGATCTAAATAAAGCTAGTCCAAAATATGATTTTCCATTGCCACACATTGATATGTTAGTGGATAGCACATCAAAATTCAAATTATTCTCGTTCATGGACGGATTTTCCGGGTATAATCAAATGAGAATGGCTCCGGAGGACATGGAAAAAACAACGTTTATCACACCCTAGGGAACATTCTATTACAGAGTGATGCCCTTCGGGTTGAAGAACGCTGGTGCAACGTACCAGAGGGCTATGACAACCCTATTCCATGATCTGATGCACAAAGAAATCGAATTATATATTGATGATATGATTGCCAAATCCCAGACTGAAGAAGGGCATGTAGAAGATTTGTTGAAGTTGTTTCAGCGTTTGAGGAAGTATCGTCTCTGCTTGAATCCAAATAAATGCACCTTCGGTGTTCGATCAAGAAAATTGTTGGGTTTCATTGTTAGCCAGAAAGGAATTGAAGTTGACCCTGATAAATTCAAAGCAATTCAAGAGATGCCAGCGCCAAAAACTGAAAAGCAAGTCAGAGGTTTCCTCGGCCGTTTGAATTATATTTCTAGATTCATTCCCCACATGACTGCAACATGTGAACCGATCTTTAAGTTGTTAAAGAAAGATCAAGGTTGTGTGTGGACGGATGACTTCCAAAGGGCATTTGAAAGTATTAAAGAATATCTGCTTGAACATCCTATCTTGCTCCCTCCTGTCAAAGGAAGACCATTGGTTATGTATCTGATAGTGTTAGATAATTCCATGGGTTGTATTCTGGGACAACAGGATGAAACATGGAAGAAGGAGTTCGCCATTTATTATCTCAGTAAAAAATTCACTGATTGTGAGTCGCGGTATTCCATGCTGGAAAAGACATGTTGTGTTTTGGCTTGGGCGGAAAAGCATTTGCGGCAGTATATGTTGAATCACACTACTTGGTTGATCTCCAAAATGGATCCAATCAAGTACATTTTTGAAAAGCCTGCTCTTACTGGGAGAATTGCCCGCTGGAAGATGTTGTTATCTGAATATGATATCGAATACCGCACTCAAAAAGCTATTAAAAGTAGTGTGTTTGCATATTATCTTGCTCACCAACCAGTGGAGGATCATCAGTCTATAGAATATGAATTCCCCGATGAGGATGTGATGTTCCTGAAATTGAAGGATTATGATGAACCATTGCCTGAGGAAGGTCCTGACCCTGAATCTTGTTGGAGTATGATATTTGATGGATCTGTGAATGCTTATGGTAAAGGAATTGGTGTTGTGATTGTCACTCCACATGGATCGCACATTCCTTTTACTGCAAGGTTGACATTTGATTGTACTAATAATATGGCAGAATATGAGGCTTGCATCATGGGTATCGAAGAAGCTATTGATCTCAGAATTAAAATTCTAGATGTGTATGGTGATTCATCTTTGGTAGTAAATTATATTAAAGGAGAATGGGATACTCGTCACCCCGACTTGATCCCTTACAAAGATTATGCTAGAATATTGTTACCCTTTTTCAATAAAGTTGAATTCCATCACATTCCTAGAGATGAAAATCAGATGGCGGATGCTCTGGCAACTCTGGCTTCTATGTACCAAGTGAACACTTAGAATGATATACCTCGAATTATGGTTCGACAACTGGATAGGCCTGCTCATGTTTTTACAATAGAGGAGGTAGCAGATGAAAAACCTTGGTATCATGATATCAATCTTTTTCTTCAGACTCAAGAATACCCGATCAGTGCATCGAAGAAAGATAGAAAGACACTGAGAAGATCAGCTGGCAGTTTCTTCCTCAGTGAAAATGTGTTGTATAAAAGAAATTATGACATGGTCTTGCTCATATGCGTGGATAGACACAAAGCAGGCACGTTGATGCATGAGGTTCACGAAGGTTCATTTGGCACTCATGCTAATGGACATTCGATGGCTAAAAGGATGCTAAGGGCAAGTTACTATTGGCTGACAATGGAATCCAACTGTTACAAATTTGCAAAGAAGTGTCATAAATGTCAGATTTATGTAGATAAGGTCCATGTGCCTCCGACACTTCTCAATGTGATTTCCTCCCCGTGGCCTTTCTCTGTGTGGGGTATTGACATGATTGGGATGATAGAACCCAAAGCTTCGAAATGACACCGTTTTATCTTTGTAGCAATTGATTACTTCACCAAGTGGGTAGAGGTTGCTTCATATGCCAATGTTACTAAGAAGGTGGTTGTGCGTTTGATCAAGAATAATCTTATATGTCGGTATGGTGTGCCGAGAAAAATTATCACCAACAATGGCTTGAATCTGAACAACAAGATGATGACAGAACTTTGTGAGGAATTCAAGATTGTCCATCATAATTCATCTCCATACAGGTCGAAGATGACTGGGGCTGTTGAAGCTGCTAATAAGAATATCAAGAAGATTATCCAGAAAATGGTCGTTACTTATAAGGATTGGCATGAAATGCTCCCTTTTTCTTTGCATGGATATCGAACATTTGTCCGCACTTCAACAGAAGCAACCTCGTTCTCCCTTGTGTATGGAATGGAAGTTGTACTCCCAGTCGAGGTTGAGATTCCATCTTTACGTGTGATAATGGAAACCAAGTTGACAAAGGCTGAATGGGTCCAGAACCGGTTTGACCAATTGAATTTGATTCAGGAGAACAGGATGACGGCTTTATGTCATGGACGGTTACATCAGAAAAGGATGAAGAAAGCTTTTGATAAGAAGGTCAAACCTCGTAAATTCAGAGAAGGCGACCTCGTGCTCATGAAGATCATGTCTTTCAACTGATTTTATGGACAAGTGGACTCCTAATTTCGAAGGCCCATATGTTTTCAAGAAAGCCTTCTCTAGAGGTGCATTAATTCTTGAAACTATGGATGGCGAGGAGTTCCCACATCCCATGAATGCTGATGCAGTCAAGGAATACTTCACCTAAAGAAATAAAAGAACATCTCGCTAAGTTGAAAACTCGAAAGGGCGGCTTAGGAAAAAAAGAACGTCTCGGTAGGCCGAAAACCCGAAAGGGTGGTCTAGGCAAAAGTTAGAGAGATAAACAGGATAAATTTCCCGCTAAGATGAAAACCCGCAAGGGCAGTTTAGGAAAAAGTTAGGGACTTTCTTGGCAAGTAACTACATCAGACAAGACTTGATCATTGGACAACAATCTTCTCGGATTCTCATCACACTTCAACAGAAGTTGCTGCTCAGGATTTCAAAAGTTGTTAGAGGGGATAGTGGTCATTGTATCTTAATGTATCTTTTCCATTATATATTACCATTTTCCGAACTTTGTAATTATCCATGGAGTCTCGCCATTCGCAGACTACCATTCTATTAATGAAATTTGAGCTTTTACCCAATTATTTGTATTTCTTATTTTATTTAGCTTGTAAAGACTCCATTTATTATTGATAGTAACTTTCAAAGCAAAAAGATTAAATAACAAATTCGATTTTTCAAAAAGAATTTACAATTTGCTTTTACTTTAGAATTTGTGATGCGAAAAAAAAATGGTGATCCCAAGAATGGACAAACTCCGGTTTGTTTTAAGAAGTTTTTGTTCCCCTCGGGAAGGCTTACTCAAGATGATTCGACGTATTGGGTTCGTGACTCTGGAATCCTCGATCAATTTTGAATTCATTTCTCCTCTTTTCTGAGTTTTCATGATGTGAAGTTTTAATCCAAGATTTCTCCAGTGAAGTTTTTATTCGGTCTAATGGAAGTTCTTTTTCCCGAAAAGTTGGTACCAAAATCACTCTTGAAGAACCATGGTCCATAATTTCTCTAGTGAAGAACGTATCGTGGTTTTCCCTTTGAGGATGTGGTGTTAACCTCCCCAATGAAGTAAGCACGAATTCCCCAGTGAATGTTTTGATGATTTGGTGTCCATCTGCTTTACTTAAAACTGGTTTTGCAATCCCCAGTAGAAGTGTTACTTTTGAAAACATTCGTTTCCCCAATGAAGCCTGGAGAAGGATGTTCTATCCCTGTATCTGTACTATTCTGTCACTTTGTTTTGTTTACTTCCGGATTGTGTTTCTCCCCAGTAAAGCTGAAGCAGGCAGTAGGTTTTGTTTCTTCAGTTGGCATTTACTTTTTCTTGGAATGATCATCTTGGATGTGGTTTAGCCGGGTGTTGTTTGTGCCAGAGTTGGTTTTGCCTGATTACTCCCAATGTTGTATATCTGTTTTATCAGCATACGCACGATAACACTCATACATTCATACATACATCATGCATAGCTAAAATTGGCAAATCATTGTTCATTGACTTTTTTTGTTGACATATCACCATGTTTTGCAGAGTTACGTTGTCCTCTCTTCAATACAGTGTTGGCCTTAAGCAGAAAGCGTATATTCTTTCAATGTCCCCACGGAGTTGTCCCTTGTGGAAGATTTTTTCTTTATCCTTCCTGTACAACTCCTTGTTTGGATGGATTCGGTTTTCCCTCTTGAGTTTATTTCTCAAAGGATGTATTTTGGTTGACTATTTCATCCCAGTTTATTTCTGGTTTGAATCTGTGGTTCCATAACAATATTATTTACTTTGGATTTCTGAAAACTTCGAGTTTTGGTTGGTGCATTTATTTTGCACGAGAAGACTTTATCTCCTAAGCAGGAATATCGTGGCCTTTTCCCCAGGAAGTCATATTTCTATCCCCATAAAGTCATTTCTTTTTACAATCCTCCAAGACAACAAGTAGCAGGTCTCTTTATTTGAGACGGCTTACATATTACCCTTTCCAGGCAAAGTGCCTCGGTTAAAGAAGAAGTTGAGACCCATTCTAGGCGAAATGCCAGAATTTTAGGGAAACTTGTTATCTTTTTGCTACCCTCAGTGAACGTTGGTAGTTCATCATCAGTGAAAAGAGATGTTATGATATATTCTCTTTCTACCTTCCGTGAAAGTTGGTAGGTCATTGGCAGTAACGTCGATGATTGTTATCTTTTTGCTACCCTTAGTGAACGTTGGTAGTTCATCATCAGTGAACGGTGATGTTATGATATATTCTCTTTCTACCTTCAGTGAAAGTTGGTAGGTCACCATCGGTGAAAGTTGGTGTTTGTTATCTTTTTGCTACCTTCAGTGAATGTTGGTAGTTCATCGTCAGTGAACGGCAGTACTATGATATATTCTCTTTCTACCTTCAGTGAAAGTTGGTAGATCACCATCAGTGAAAGTTAGTGTTTGTTATGTTTTTGCTACCTTCAGTGAATGTTGGTAGTTCATCACCAATGAACGGTGGTGCTATGATATATTCTCATTCTACCTTCAGTGAAAGTTGGTAGATCACCATCAGTGAAAGTTGGTGTTTGTTATCTTTTTGCTACCTTCAGTGAACGTTGGTAGTTCATCGTCAATGAATGGCGATGCTATGATATTTCTTTTCCTTCTACCTTCAGTGAACGTTGGTAGCTCACCATCAGTGAATGTCAGTGTTGTTATTTCTTTTTCCTTCTACCTTCAGTGAACGTTGGTAGCTTTACCTCCAGTAGGAGTTGGTGTATCCTTTGACCATTTTACCATCCTCTCTTGGTCGGGTCTTTTGATCCACCAGTGATTTATTTTCCTGGTCGGGTCGCTCCCATGTTTCTTTATTATTGCTACATCCCCAGTGGTGTTCTGCGTCTCTTTCGTTTTGTTCATATGCATTCATGATCATAAATATTTGCATGGCATATTAGGGGCAAAAATAGGGTTTGTTTTATATTTAAGTATCTTCAATCGCGTCGACACAAATATTTTTAACCTTCGTATCTCTGGATAGAATAAACTTAAATAAGGGCAGCTGTTGTACCGCAATTTTTGCTCCTAAGATCCTTTCGTCATACCATTTTGATTCAATCAAACAAGATCACATTAAGATTCTTGGTTCCCCTCCCTATACTTAGCTTTTCTCTTTGAGGAATCACCAAGCACCTTGACTTGTGCTCTTTTGTGATCATGAATATTGTTGTCTTGATTTCTTCTTTTAATTAATGAAATGTGTGATACGGTGGGAGAACTGACTTGAGGTTTTGCGTTTCGTCGCAAATGTTTTGGTTTAGCAAGAGTCGCCACCGACTTTTATTTTATCCAAAAGGAAAGGTAAAAAATCACAGGAAATACCTTTGAGATGTTTTCTTGAGTTCGGGGGGTAGATTATGAAAAGGGAAGGTGCTAGAACCCTTTTCATCCATGATTATCCATGGACTCTTAGTTACTTGTTTAGATCACTTGCTTTGCTTTTCCAATTGTTTGAAATGGTGCTTTGTGTTTGGTGTGATTTTTGAAAGTATTTTGAAAAGAGGCCACTTGTTTGGGCAATCTTTGTAATGATTCTCGTTCGTAAGAATGTATACAAAGATGTTTTTCTTTTGAAAAATGTTTCAAGGTTTTGAAATTTGTTTGGAAAATGTTTTTGAAATGTGTGTGTGTTTGTTTAAAAATAGCAAGGATTGTTTGCAAATTGATCAAGTAACTAGGAGCATCTACCTACTCAAATGTCTTTCCTACACATTTTTATTCCTTTGATATTGTTGATTTACCATTGTATTGGTAAACAAACCTATCTTTGGATGTTAAACGGGACGGGCGTGGGTCATCGTGTGACCATGATAGCAATATTGCCAAGTATCTTAGCAAGTTTTGAGGGACTAAGATCATTTGTTTTTAGGCAACTTTTGATAGCGTCATCGAGGGACTATGATCTTTTGTTTTGTTTTGTATTGCCAAGATACCTTGCATGCATACCATGGCCATTTTTAAGGCAACAAAGTGGGTGGAACCCTAAGGAGTGCGTGTGTGCAATGTGTGTCATTTTACATACATTTTGTTTGTCTTGGATTAGGTCATGCTATTTGTTTGATTTTTATCTTATCATACAAACCCTAATTTTACTAAACATGTATATGATGCGATAAATTGCGTAAAGTAAATCTAAGCTAGTACAACAATATTATGGGAGGGGGATACAAGTTTTGAATGGGGAATATTGCACAAGAATAAACCCTAAAATATTATTACAACCAAATTGAATTATTGAACAATAAATAAATAAACATACAATTATTTAAATATGCAAATAAAATGTATTTATGTAAAATGTTTTGTATTTATTTTATGTATGTAAAAATAAAATTATTTAAGTCTTAAAAAATAAGAAAAATAATATTATTATTTTTGAAAGGGTAAAAAACCCTAGTTTTTGATTTAATAGAAAATATGTTCTATATCATTTATTTTATCTATTTTTTACAAGAAATAATAAATAAACTTATTTACAAATATTAAAAAATTAAAATATATGTGGAAATAATATTTTATGTGTATGAATAATAAAAATAAAAATGCATAGTATTTTTTTTAAATCATTTACAAGTTTTATTTAAGAAAATAAAGTATATTATTACTAATAAACTATTTTTTATGCCAAAAAATAATAAAAAAATAAAATAAAATGCAAAAAATAAAGAAAATATTTTTCATGATTTTTTATGGTTCAGAAAAAATAAATAAAACAATAAATATAAAAATGAAAAGAAAATATGAAAATAAATAAAATAAGCAAAGGGGGTGCAAATAGGAATATGGGGGGTGTGAAAAACAACAGGCCCAAGGCGCCAGGCCCAGGAACTTCATCCCTGTCCTCTAGCTTCTCCAAACGCGCGCGTTCTGTGTATAATCCTATATCTTGCTCTAGGTTGCATGAAATCAAAAACTCATAACATAAAAAATGTAGCTTATGATCTCACGATTCCAGTGATATAAAAAACATAATCTAACCCTCAAAGATCATGGAGAATTTATGTAGCCCTAATTTATGACCTAGTTTTTTCATGAACTTAAAGCTTCAAATTCTCACTACTCAGTTAATATAAATGACAACTATGCATATGTACAGCTTTAGCAAGTTAAGGACTACATGTTTACTTCATAAATCGTGACTCAAGGATGCCTAAATAAGGAGATAGAGATTTGAAAAATACCTTGTTCAGCTGAGTTTGGATATGGAAATGTGGGGGCTTTGAGTGAGGCCTGAAGATCGTGTGAGCTTGCTTGAAGTTCCCTCAAGATATTCCAATGCTCAGCTTGCCTTAAGGATGCTTGAAACTCCTTGTAGAAGTCAACCTACAACTTTCAAAATTGAAAATGGTGATGGCTGAAACGGGGCACACAGTTGCAGTGCAATGGCTTGGATAGTTTAGGTAGGATGACTGTAAAGTGTTTGAAGTCTTAAAGTGAGAAACGCATGAGCCAATATTGATTTGGCAAGAGTTCTGCAGATGATGCCCTGTTTGGGCAGAAACTTGTGTTTTTTGTGTTTGGGAGAGTTTTGAATGCTATAGATTCGTGTCTTTGCTTGAGATAAGTTTGTCAAGTTGTTTAGAATGATTCCAAAGCTTCTCTTTATCAGATGGACAAGTTCCCCTGACTTTTGCCACTTGATTTTGACCAAAAAGTCAAAGTTTGACTTTTCAGTGTACAGTTGATTTTTGATCTATTGACTGGAAAGTTCATCTGTCAATCCAATGCATTTGATATCTTTTGAACCTTTTGATTAGGTCAAGATGATGCCATTGAGTCCTTGAAATCATGCTTGAACCCAATTGATCATTGGCTAGGTTAAATATCAGAAATTGCCCTTTCTCAGTCAAAACCCTAATTTTGACCATTTTGCCCTTTTGATGATCTGATCAAATTTCTTGAGGAGTTGTGATCCAAACTTGATAAAATGATACATAGGAGCCTAGAATGTTGTTGTGGATCAAAAATTAAGAAGTTTGACTGTAAATTGGCCATGGTTGACTTTTTCCCCAATACAACTGATTTTTAGGTCAACTGTCCAATTGACTGGGCAAAAATGTGATTCAAGGCTTGAAACTTAATATGATAAATCTTAGGGGTCCAAGATGGTGTATGAAAGTCACATGAAGCATTGATGGTCCAAAAATCCTTGTGCAAACTCAAACCATAATTTCAGGTCATCAGTGCAAGATGAGGTCTTGAGCTGAGCAAACCCTAATCCTGTCTGGAGTCCAAGAAGTCTTGTGAGGAAAAATCTTGATGATATGAGAGGGAAAATTTTGGGGTACAACAGCTGCCCCTGTTCAATTTTCTTGAACCTGAAGAGTTAGATTGGCGAGTTTTGTCGTTCGTGACTCGAAGGTAAAAGATGATTGGACACTAGAGTGCCCGTAAATTTGCACTCGTCAAAGTATAGTTGAGGGAATGGGCTTAAAGATGAAATTTGGAGATGTGATAGAACCTTGTTGGAGATGGGCTTAAAGATGCCATCCAAGAATGTTTGTTGAGTTGTAAGTTGTAAGTCAAAAGAATAAGTATCAGAATGGTGTCCGTGTCTGGGACGTATCTGAACCATATCTGGAGACTGAGTCTATATGAGCAATGGAATAGCATCCGTGTTTGGAGCGTATCCAGGCTGTAACTATACTTGAATCTGAATGAATAACAGAACGACTTCTGTGTCTGGAGTGTATCTGTATTGTATCTGAATCTGAAATCTGAATAAGCGACAGAATGGCAACCGTCTCTTGGGCGTATCTGGACTGTATCTGAAGTATGAATCTGAAGGAGTGACAAAATGACTTCCATGTCTGGAGTGTATCCGTACTGAAATTAGAATAAGTGACAGAAAGGCATCCGTGTCTGGAGTGTCTCTGGGCTGGGGAAAAAGTCAGAATAAGTGACAGAATGACAACCGCGTCTGGAGTGTATCTGGACTGTATCTTGACTTGAAATATGAATAAGTATCAGAATGACTTCCGTGTCTGGAGTGTGTCTGAACTATATCTTGACTTTGAATTCTGAATGAGTAATAGAGTGACTTCCATGTCTAGAGTGTATCTTTACTGTATCTGAAGTTGAGATCTGAATGAGTATCAGAATGACATCCTTGTCTGGAGCGTATCTGGACTGTATCTGAAATATTTGAACATTGTTAATGGTTGCTGTTAATCTTATCCTGTACAGGGTAAAATGTTAGCTGAAACACAAAGTTATGTGGCATGAAATGTATGATGCAATATACGTGCTTTATCAATGTTTATGATTATGAATGTAATGTATGCACATGTAAGCTGATTCGCTATTTTGCTGAAGAAAATAAATCCTTGATTGCTGAGGATGAGAAATTCTTGGCGGCTGGGGATAATAACTCCTTGACTACTGCCGTGGAAAATAAATCCTTGACCGCTTCTGGAGATTCAAAATCTTTGATTGCTGAGAATGAGAGATCCTTGGCGACTGTTGGGGATTAAAAATCTTTGATGACCTTCTTGGCGATATAAGGATTCTTCATGTCTTGAAGTATTGACATAAATATGCTTGGGGAAGTAATGTCATGTACTGCATGAGGAATCTGCTTGAAGAATCTAGAGAAACTTTAATGACATCTACTGGGGATTACACAAAGGGAATCCTCGTTCTGCTAGGGAATAGAGAAAACTCTGATGACTTCTGTGGGGAGTTAAGAATGAGAATCTTCATTCTGGAGACTTCACTGGGGAGAAATAAAAAAACTCTGCGGGGAAGAAGGCTTACTGCTGGGGAGTAAGTTCAAGAATTTGGGTCGTCTGCCACTCTACTGGGAAATTATCCTAGGTTGGGAAGAGACAGAATTTAACTGTTATCTGGTTGATTCTCAGACTTCAAGACAACTTGTTGGGGAATATGGAGAAACTGAATGGCCTCCACTGGGGATTGATAGTTGGAAATCTTGACTCGACTGGGGAAGAAGGTTTCATCTCCGCTGAGGTTCTGTAGTTCAAAGTTTTGGCTTCGCTGGAGATTGGGAGTTTGAAGTTTTAACTCTGATGGGGATTAAGGGCTTGAAAATTTAGCTCCGCTGGGGATCTAGATGATGTACTGTAGGGATTGCTCATGGAAAAGCCTAAAGACGTTTTCCTACCCTCTCAACCTGTCAGTAATTATTCTTTTTCAATCTGTTTATTTGTAAACAGTAATTATGTTCAAATGCATATGTTCATTAATGAATCATTGGACGTTTTTGCACATAAAACACAAGTGTAAAAAAGAAAAAGGCAAATAGTTTTATGTACTTTAAAGAGGCATATTTTTATTAACTTTGAATAAGTATTTTGTACAAAGGAGACAGTCATCCTAGTAAGAGGATAGTGTCGTAAAAATTGAAAAAAAAATTTATACAAAGAAAGATAGTTATGTGTAAAAAATCCCATGGGGTTCCCATTCCGCTATAGCCTTCGTATCTCTGAATATCCTGTCCATTCGTTGCTTCGTCCGGAGATGATTGGATTGATCAGAAGCTTTAGGTTTGTCAGTGAAGAGATTATCCTTAAAGTGATCCGACGAGACATAGTCATACGCTTTAATTCCCTAACTTTTGCCTGGACCGCCCTTTCGGGTTTTCGATCCACCGGGAAACCCTTTTTTGCCCAAGTCGCCCTTTCGGGTTTTCAACTTGCCGGGTGTACATATTTTTTTTGTTTTATCCCTAATTTTTTCCTGAATCGCCCTTTCGGGTTATCGATTCACCGGGATGCCCTTGTTTTGCCTAGGTGTGTCAACCTAGCAGGTCATTTATGTGTAGTATCTTTTGACTATGTCTGCGTTCGCAGGGTGCGGTAGGTCGTCGCCGTCTATGGTGGTTAAGATCATTGCCCCACCAGAAAAGATTTTCTTGATTACAAATGGTCCTTCGTAGGTAGGAGTCCATTTGCCCCTGGGATCATTTTGTGGCAAGATAATGCGCTTGATCACTAAGTCTCCAACTTGATACACTTGGCGTCTGACTTTCTTGTAGAAAGCTTTGATCATCCGTTTTTGATACGTCTGACCGTGGCAAATAGCAGTAAGTCTCTTCTCATCAATTAAATTTAACTGATCAAGTCGGGTTTGGATCCAATCGTCTTCACTCAAATCGGCATCCTTCATGATTCTCAAAGAGGGGATCTGTACCTCAATAGGTAAAACAGCCTCCATGCCATAAACTAAAGAATAGGGTGTTGCCCCAGTTGATGTACGAGCCGTGGTATGGTACCCGTGGAGAGCAAACGGTAGCATCTTGTGCCAGTCCTTGTAGATGACTGTCATTTTTTGTATGATCTTTTTGATATTTTTGTTCGCAGCTTCGACAGCACCGTTCATCTTTGGCCGATAGGGAGATGAATTGTGATGTTGAATCTTGAACTGCTCGCATAGGGCGGTGATCATAGTATTGTTAAGGTTCGTACCGTTGTTAGTAATGATCCTTTCGGGGATACCGTACCAGCAAATAAGATTCAGTTTGATGAAGCGGGCAACAACATTCTTAGTAACATATGCGAAGGAAGTTGTTTCGACCCACTTTATAAAGTAATCAATAGCCACCAGAATGAAGCGGTGTCCATTGGAGGCTGTAGGCTTGATCTCTCCAATCATGTCAATTCCCCACATAGCAAAGGGCCAAGGAGATGTTAAGACATTTAGAGGAACCGGGGGCACGTGTACCTTGTCTGCATAGATTTGACATTTATGACAGGTACGGGAGTGTTGATAGTAGTCAGCTTCCATGGTAGACCAGTAATAGCCTCCCCGTAGAATCTTCTTAGCCATCGTATGCCCGCTAGAGTGAGTGCCAAATGTGCCTTCATGTAAGTCAGTCATAATCCTTTCAGCTTCAAGCTTGTCCACACAACAGAGCGGAATAGAATCATGATTGCATTTGTACAAGATGCCATTAATTAGGAAGAACTTAGCTGAGAATCTCCTTAAGAACTTTTTGTCATTGACTGTAGCTCCTTCAGGGTATTCTTGAGCCTCGAGATACCTTTTGACTTCATGAAACCATGGCTGGTCCAATACTTCTTCGGTATTAATCTCGTGACAGTGTGCAAGTTCGCCCATTCGTTAAATGGTGATATGGGGAGCCTCGTTATCCCAGTTAAGTTTAAACATGGATGACATTGTAGCTAGAGCATCTGCTAGCTGATTTTCTTCTCGCGGGAAGTGCTCGAAGGTAATCTGCTCGAAATGTGGTAGTAATGTCAAGACATGTTCTTTGTAAGGGATGAGGTTTGGATGCTTAGTGTCCCACTCTCCTTTGATCTGACTGATGACCAAAGCCGAGTCCCCAAACACAATCAAAGATTTGATTCCCAAGTTTATGGCATCCTTGAGACCGAAGATGCAAGCTTCGTACTCTGCCATGTTGTTCGTACAGTTGAAGCAAAGTCTGGCGGTGAAAGGAGTATGGCAACCTTCTAGGGAGATGAGTACCGCACCGATACCGTTGCCAAGTGCATTGGAGGCCTCATCAAAGTACAAGGTCCATCGAGATCCTTGTTTAGGTATGTCATATGATCTGAAATCTTCAACATTCTCCAATGTCATGATGTCCTCGTCGGGGAAGTCGAACTTCATGGATTGATAATCTTCGACAGCTTGATGAGACAGATGGTCAGCTAGCACACTCCCCTTTATATCTTTTGGGTCATGTAATGTATGTCGTACTCTGTTAGGATCATATGGCATCTAGCTATCCTTCCAGACAAAGCAGGCTTCTCGGAGATGTATTTTATCGGATCCATCTTAGATATCAGCAAAGTGGTATGAGTCAACATATACTGCCTTAGCCAGCGAGCAGCCCATACCAAAGTGTAGCAAGTTTTCTCGAGCAGTGAATATCTGGTTTCATAGTCGGTAAACTTTTTGCTAAGGTAATAAATGGCATGCTCTTTTCGGCCAGACTCGTCATGCTGCCCCAGTACGCACCCCATTGAGTTATCCAAGACGGTCAGATACATGATTAGCGGTCTTCCTTCGACGGGTGGCATCAGACAGGAGGTTCTTGTAAATACTCCTTGATTTTATCGAAATCAATTTGACAGTTATCATTCCATTTAACTACCTGATCTTTCTTCAACAGCTTGAAGATTGGTTCACAGGTAGATGTTAGGTGAGAAATGAACCTAGCAATGTAGTTTAGGCGTCCCAAGAAACCTCTGACCTCCTTCTCAGTGCGAGGAGCAGGCATTTGTTGTATAGCTTTGACTTTTGCAGGATCAACCTCGATGCCTTTGTTGCTGACAATAAAACTCAAGAGTTTACCGGACCGGACTCCAAAGGTGCACTTGTTAGGGTTTAACCTTAGCTTGTACTCCTTCAACCTGACAAACGGCTTTTGCAAGTGATCAAGGTGTTCTTCTTCCGTTTGTGATCGGGCTATCATGTCATCTACGTAGACCTCTATCTCATGATGTATCATATCATGAAACAAAGCTACCATGGCGCATTGATAGGTTGCCCCGACATTCTTCAGTCCGAATGGCATCACTTTGTAGCAGAACGTACCCTACTGTGTAACAAAAGTAGTTTTCTCCATATCCTCAGGTGCCATTTTGATCTGGTTATAGCCTGAGAATCGGTCCATGAAAGAAAATACTTTGTGTTGAGCTGTATTGTCAACTAGGATGTCGATGTGCGGAAGTGGAAAGTCATCATTAGGGCTGTCCCTGTTTAAATCTCTATAATCCACGCACATTCTCACTTTGTCGTCCTTCTTAGGCACGAGCACAATGTTAGTAACCCATTATGGATAGGAGGTAACAACAAGAAATCCAACATTGAACTGCTTCATAACTTCTGCTTTGATCTTCTCTGACATGTCAGGTCTCATTCGGTGGACTTTCTGTTTAATTGGTAGACGGTCTTCTCTTGTGGGTAGACGGTGTACCACAACGTCTGTATCAAGTCCCGGCATGTCTTCGTATGACCAGGCAAAGATCTCAACATATTCATGCAACAGCTGAATTAAGCGCTCCTTGACACTTGGCTCTAGGTTAGCACCCACTCTGATTTCCTTCTTGTCTTCCTCAGTACCCAAGTTGATTGTGTCTAACAGCTCCCCATGAGGCAAAATTTCTCTTTCCTCTTGTTGTAGAAGTCTAGCCAATTCCCCTGGAACCTCACAATCTTCCTCACCTTCGTATTCGGCTTGGTAGATCAGATCTTCAGAGTCACTGAAGGCTATAGCAGTATCGTTACCCATGGGATCCGGAATGGAAGGGTACCTACAATTGTGAGCGTGGGTGTGTGTGAGGGCATAGCCATCTTTAAACAATAAAATGTAAAAGAAAGACAATGAGCACAAAAAGTTTTATATATGAAAATTGTCCATGATTCACTAAAATGACATATGAAAATGAAATAAGAACCCTTACAAATGGACCTATGTGCCTCGGGTAAGACACAAGGTTGAAAAAGTACGAATTGTTTGTGAATTATTACAGATCCAACAGAAATGGAAAAGATAAATTACTGCGGTATGAAAGTAATCAGAATAAAGTCTTTTGCTTCCCAGTTGCACAGTCCTCCGCCAATAGTAGGGAAAGTCCAGTCTTCCAAGCTTCCCTCTTCTTCACTGTCCTCTAGTGCATTAACCCCTTGATGGCTGATCTTCACAAGTGGCCCTCCGGCACGGGAGCAGCGCACGGCCTTCTGAGCAGCCGAGGCAAATCCCAGGCCAAACTTGTCTGATTTGAAAGGGAAGTCGGGAAGCTGCCCCCAGATAGTGGATCTGCCTTCTTCCACTACTTCCCTTGCATCTTTTAGAGAAGACATCCGAGGTACAGGTCTTGTGATCATTGGAGTTGAAGATACCGCCTTGGTCGCTGCTATTTCCTGAGAAACTTCTTCAAAATGCTGGAAAGGGGTCTCAATGAATTCGCCATCCAATTCTACATATCGAAAATAATTCAGATGACTAATCATGTATTCCTCTTCACCACGGATAGTTATGATTTCCCCTTGGACGGGGTACTTTAGCATCTGATGCAAAGTCGAGGTGACTGCATCGGCATTGTGAATCCAGGGGTGTCCCAACAGGCAAGAGTAGGAAGGACGGATGTCCATCACGTAGAATGTTGAATTGAACGTCTGGGTACACACCTTGATCGGGATGTCCACCTCCCCATGGACCATCATTTTAGAGCCGTTAAATTCTCTCACAATGATATTGCTAGGTTTTAAAGTCAGTCCCTCACAATCCAGTCTATCCAAGGCTTTCTTCGACAAGAAATTTAAAGACGATCCAGTATCAACCAAAACATGAGCTAGGGTGGTCCCCCTACACTCCACCGAGACATGTAGTGCATTATTATGTTTTCTCCTTTTAGAGGTCAAGTCGGCATTGGAGAAACCCAGGCCATTGTCAGCTTTCAGACTGACTACACACTCTTGGAATTGATCAGCCGAAGTCTCTTGCGGCACGTGTGTTGTCTTCAAGAACTTGACCAAAGCTTTGGCATGTGCCTCAGAGCACAGCAGCAGAGCAAACATAGAGATTTTGGAGGGGGTCTGCCCTAGTTGTTCTACCACATCATAATCACTTTTCTTAATGATCCTCGGGATTTCTTCCATCTCCTTCTTGGATGTCTCAGGAATAACTAGTGACTGAGCCTTTGTCAAGACAGGCTCCTCTTGAACATTCTTTCCTTTATTCTCAGCAGCAGAAGTAGGGATAGGAATTGTATTGTCATTGTTGGCGGGTACACTTGCAGGTGTAATCACTGGTACAGTTGTAATCTTCGGAACGGTAATGGGTCCAGAGACTGCCTTTGGTGGCGTAATCTCTGGAGAGAAAATTCTTCCACTACGAGTAATTTTGCTTGTTCCAGCAATGTTACTGATGTTGGAATTGTCTTCTTCAGAGCTCTCATCTTCGGCAGTCTGTTCAATCTATTTGACACCATGGTAGTAGATTTCTCCACCATAGTTCCATGGTACCATTTTATCGGATTTGTATGGGGCTGGTCCGGGCATTGTTATATTCAATGGAGTAGTCATAGGAGCAGATGTAATCCTAACGGGTTTTTTAGGAACCCTTGAAGGATTGGCGTATATGGTTATTATTGAAACTTCTGGAACTGGAATGGGTGAAACAGGAGCTTTCTCAAACAAAATTTCCTGGTTATCAATCAATTGTTGGATTCCTTTCTTCAACAAAGGACAGTCAAATGGGGAGGATAGGCAAGCATGGAAATCTTGGTCACAACCTGGGAACACCCCATCTTTCAACAAATTCAGCTTGATGGTTAGGAGAGGAGTCAACAGCTCATCCACAGTAGAAACAAATAGATCTTCTTCAATAGCACTAGCATTGTATTCATGCCTAGACATTGGAGCGGAGATAACATTCGGTTTTTCAGGAGCTTCAAATTCAACTTCCTTTGCGTCGATCAGATCTTGAATCTTGTTCTTTAGAGCCCAACAGTTGTTGGTGTCGTGCTCTGGACTTTCTGAATGGTAAGCGCACCTGAAATTCGGATGGTAGTGTGGAGATGAAGTATTGGGATTTTTAGGGGCCTCTTTTAGCATGGCAAAATTCAACTTTAAGAGATGTGGCAGGACTTGAGCAGGAGTCATGTTTATCTTGGTGAATTGCCTTACAGGCCTTTCCACCCTTTACTGGTTATTTCTCGGCTGATCATTTCTCGGTTGATTGTTTCTTGGCTGGTCTGATGTAGACTTTTGAATCATGATGGCCCCCACATTTGGTCGTCGTTCGGTTCTTCCCTGATTTCTCTGTGCATAGACAACAGACACTTCCTTCTTACCAGTGAAGGGCTTTTTTGCAGCAGCAGAGGTAGACGCGTCTTTCTAAATTTTCCTGCTTCTAATACCGGCTTCCACCCTTTCGCCAGTTAGAATCAACTCAATGAAACCTGTAGAGGAGCTTCCAATCAGGTGATTAAAGAAAGGACCTGATAGAGTCCCTAGAAACATGTCCACTAGCTCCCTTTCAGATAAAGGTGGTTGCACACTTCCGGCTAAATCCCTCCACTTTTGGGCATAGTCTTTGAAGCCCTCATTGGATACCATAGCCATACTCTGCAGCTGAGTACGGGTTGGTGCCAAGTCGGTGTTGTATTGATACTGTTTATAGAAGGCGGCTGCCAAGTCTTCCCAATTATGTACATCAGACCTCTCCAACTGGTGGAACCAATCAAGTTGTGTTCCTGACAAACTGTCCTGGAAAAAGTGGACCCACAAATCTTTGTCAGCAGAATGTGGTTAAATTTTCCTAACATAAGATCGTAGGTGCATCTTGGGACAAGACAACCCATCATACTTAGCAAACAGTGGCACCTTAAACTTAGGAGGGATTACAATTCCAGATACCAACCCTAACTCTTCAAAGTTCAGCCTAGGAACTCTCTGTATCTCCATAGCAGCTAGACGCTCTTCCAAGTTTTTGTATTTGTCATCGGCCAGAGGGTACTGTTGTTCAGAGTAGTCCTCATCTTCCTCTTCTTCTGCTTCAGATTCAGATGGTACTGCAGTCTATTTACCTTTTCTCTCTCTCCTTCCTTAGAGGTTGATGGAAATTCCAAAGTCCGTCTGGCTTGTCCTTCAAACCTTCTGCCCATAAGAACCACACCGGCTCACTTCTTCTTCTTTTTCTCTTTTTCCTTCTCTAGTAGAGTCTTGAGCTCCTCCTGTCCCTTGGCTAAGGTCAAGAGTAGCTGTTGAAATTGTGAATTCTGAGCTTGCAAGTCTTTGACCGTTTGTTCAATATCCATCTTGTTGAAATAAACAGCAGAGAGATGAGGAAACTTGGTGTGAAGACCTGCTTATGCATATGATGAATGATATGTATTCATGTAATGCTTTCAAGGATTCAGAAATTCAAATCTGTTTTAAACAAAAAAAATAAACACACGTCATATTAATAAGATAGAATTGTTAGTACATCAATTCCCCTTGGGCAAAATAATACAAAATTCTAAGGTAAAAAGACGTTGTGCATCCTCTTTGGTGCGATGTAGGTGTTGAGAGTCTGCTCTTCGTGAAGTAATCGAGTAAGTTCCAAAACCTTTTTCTCGCTTGCGTAGAATTGGGCTTCAAAAGTATCGCATTCTCCCTTGAACTGTATCTAACTCCTTTGCAGATCTTCGAGTGATGTTGGCATGTCAGGATGTAAGAGGGTGTATGGAACCTCTCCTTCCTCAACAGGCTCTATCATCACAGGGAGAATAGATGGGTAAGGCATCATAAGACTTTGGGAGCGAGTTCGTACCCACTTGAGGTAAGGCTAAAGGGGGATGGAATTCTTGTGTCCCAAGGTCTTACTGTCTACTTTGTTTGGCATCCTCCAAGCTCGGATGAACCTTTGTCGAAGTCCTTGATCGTCGTTGTCGAAATCAAAAACCAAGTCTGGAATCAACATGTCATGTGGGCCATCCCTTCGGGCATAACCAAACTGTCTCAGAGTCAAGCAGGGGTTGTAGGTGATGCCTCCCCTAATGCCAAGTAGATGGACATTAGGGAATTCCCCACAACGGTCGACGATGATAACATTCTCTTTGGATCGAGAACACCAATGAACATCTGAATGTATAAGAGTCATCAATCGTTGTGACCACCTCAAACCTTGCTCATTCTTCAAGAATGATTGGGTAAGATGAGAAATAAACCATCTTGCCAGAAGAGGAGTGAAACACATGAGAACACCTCTTTTCCTCATTGTTCGAGTGTGAAAAGAGTGCAAGATATCTCCAAGCAATGTAGGCACAGGGTTGCGAGCCATGAAGATTTTGACAGCACTCACATCTATGAGTTGGTAAGAGTTAGGGAACAAGACCATCCCATAGATGAGAAGAGCTACAATCTCCTCAAAAGCTTGTAAGTCCAAAGAATTCCAGCAGCTTTGGGCCTTCTCAAACAAGAACTTTACCAAGAAGCCTTTGACACCACTTTTGGTTTCCCAATGGGTTGTGACATTAGATGAGTGCAAGTGCAGGGCTTGAGCAATCTCTTCTGGCTTTGGATCTCTTTCCGTACTGTTGAAGGGTAGTAAATTGAGAATAGGAATCCTCGAGAGTTAAGAGAATTCCTCAAAAGTGGGCATAAGCTGGTAGTCAGGAAATGTGAAGTAGTGATACAAAGGGTCAAAGAACTGGAAAAGAACTTTCATCATGTCTTCCTCTGTGTTGGAAGTGACTAAGTTGAGAAGGTGACCATGTCTCTCGGTGAATGGAGAGTTCTCAGGAATCCTTGAAACTAGCTCCTTGAGTTGTGGAGGAATTCTTACAAGGTTGACTTGGATCGTTTTCCTGCGAAGTGATTCCATAACCTACAAAACAGGAACAAAGATGAATTTCCAAAATCCTTGAAATGGTTAGTGGATGCATATGATGCTCATGATTTCCATGATGTTATGCACAAGTATATATGTACAAGCAAATCATACAAGATCCTAGTTTTGGCTTGCATGGGGTTTCATAGGTAAGTACCCTCTTGAAGTTAGTTGGCTCAACCTGTCCTAGAAATAGTAACCAGGTTCTAAGGAGCTCAATATCACTGGATTGTTTCCTTATTCATTGTTTCAATTCAAGCCTCTTGACTGGCGACCAAAATATTCCAAGGAACCAACCCTCAATGAGTGTAGCATCGAGTATCTACCAACTTCGGACTGCACCAAAGCCGGTCATCTCACTACATCCTAAAAGGCCAAGTTGGTCAAGTAAAGGTTCTAAAAGTTCGTTAGTGCTTCATGACATCACCCAGCGGCCCCGTATTCTCTTTGATTGACTCAAAGGCTACCGGTACCCACAAATATGTCACACTAACATTGCTATTGCTTAGACCGTGCCGATATACCCCGCAAAGTTTCCACAACGTATTGCTATTTACATATGAATGTTTCCTAAATCCGGGTAGAGGATTCAAACCTAAACAATAAAACCAAAGTGTAAAGAAAACAAGTCAAGCAATTGTAAGAAAATAAAGGTGATCTAAACCCTAAGGTAACCTCACTTTTATATATCATTCCCCAGCAGAGTCGCCAGTTATGTGATACGGTGGGAGAACTGACTTGAGGTTTTGTGTTTCGTCGCAAATGTTTCGGTTTAGCAAGAGTCGCCACCGACTTTTATTTTATCCAAAAGGAAAGGTAAAAAAGCACAGGAAAGACCTTTGAGATGTTTTCTTGAGTTCGGGGGGTAGATTATGAAAAAGGAAGGTGCTAGCACCCTTTTCATCCATGATTATCCATGGGCTCTTAGTTACTTGTTTAGATCACTTGCTTTGCTTTTCCAATTGTTTGAAATGGTGCTTTGTGTTTGGTGTGATTTTTGAAAGTATTTTGAAAAGAGGCCACTTGTTTGGGTAATCTTTATAATGATTCTCGTTCGTAAGAATGTATACAAAGATGTTTGTCTTTTGAAAAATGTTTCAAGGTTTTGAAAGTTGTTTGGAAAATGTTTTTGAAATATGTGTGTGTTTATTTAAAAATAGCAACGATTGTTTGCAAATTGATCAAGTAACTAGGAGCATCTACCTACTCAAATGTCTTTCCTACACATTTTTATTCCTTTGATATTGTTGATTTACCATTGTATTGGTAAACAAACCTATCTTTGAATGTTAAACGGGACAGGCGTGGGTCATCGTATGACCATGATAGCAATATTGCCAAGTATCTTAGCAAGTTTTGAGGGACTAAGATCATTTGTTTTTAGGCAACTTTTGATAGCGTCATCGAGGGACTATGATCTTTTGTTTTGTTTTGTATTGCCAAGATACCTTGCATGCATACCATGGCCATTTTTAAGGCAACAAAGTGGGTGGAACCCTAAGGAGTGCTTGTGTGCAATGTGTGCCATTTTACATTCATTTTGTTTGTCTTGGATTAGGTCATGCTATTTGTTTGATTTTTGTCTTATCATACAAACCCTAATTATACTAAACATGTATATAATGCGATAAATTGCGTAAAGTAAATCTAAGCTATTACAACAATATTATGGGAGGGGGGATACAAGTTTTGAATGGGGAATATTGCACAAGAATAAACCCTAAAATATTATTACAACCAAATTAAATTATTGCACAATAAATAAATAAACATACAATTATTTAAATATGCAAATAAAATGTATTTATGCAAAATGTTTTGTATTTATTTTATGTATGTAAAAATAAAATTATTTAAGTCTTAAAAAATAAGAAAAATAATATTATCATTTTTGAAAGGGTAAAAAACCCTAGTTTTTAATTTAAAAGAAAATATGTTCTATATCATTTATTTTATCTATTTTTTACAAGAAATAATAAATAAACTTATTTACAAATATTAAAAATTAAAATATATGTGGAAATAATATTTTATGTGTATGAATAATAAAAATAAAAATACATAGTATTTTTTAAATTATTTACAAGTTTTATTTAAGAAAATAAAGTATATTATTACTAATAAACTATTTTTTATGCCAAAAAATAATAAAAAAACAAAATAAAATGCAAAAAAAAAGAAAATATTTTTCATGATTTTTTATGGTTCAGAAAAAATAAATAAAACAATAAATATAAAAATGAAAAGAAAATATGAAAAATAAATAAAATAAGCAAAGGGGGTGCAGATAGGAATATAGGGGGTGTGAAAAACAACAGGCCCAAGGCGCCAGGCCCAGGAACTTCATCCCTGTCCTCCAGCTTCTCCAAACGCGCGCGTTCTGTCTACAATCCTGTATCTTGCTCTAGCTTGCATGAAATCAAAAATTCATAACACAAAAAATGTAGCTTATGATCTCACGATTCCAGTGATATAAAAAACATAATCTAACCCTCAAAGATCATGGAGAATTTCTGTAGCCCTAATTTATGACCTAGTTTTTTCATGAACTTCAAGCTTCAAATTCTCACTACTCAGTTAATATAAATTACAACTATGCATATGTACAGCTTTAGCAAGTTAAGGACTACATGTTTGCTTCACAAATCGTGACTTAAGGATGCCTAAATAAGGAGATAGAGATTTGAAAAATACCTTGTTCAACTGAGTTTGGATATGGAAATATGGGGGCTTTGAGTGAGGCCTGAAGATCGTGTGAGCTTGCTTGAAGTTCCCTCAAGCTATTCCAATGCTCAGCTTGCCTTGAGGATGCTTGAAACTCCTTGTAGAAGTCAACCTGCAACTTTCAAAAATGAAAATGGTGATGGCTGAAACAGGGCATAAAGTTGTAGTGCAATGGCTTGGATAGTTTAGGTAGGATGTATGTAAGTTGTTTTAAGTCTTAAAGTGAGAAACGCACGAGCCAATATTGATTTGGCAAGAGTTCTGCAGATGATGCCCTGTTTGGGCAGAAACTTGTGGTTTTTGTGTTTGGGAGAGTTTTGAATGCTATGGATTCGTGTCTTTGATTGAGATAAGTTTTTCAAGTTGTTTAGAATGAGTCCAAAGCTTATCTTTATCATATGGACAAGTTCCCTTGACTTTTGCCACTTGATTTTGACCAAAAAGTCAAAGTTTGACTTTTCAGTGCATAGTTGATTTTTGATCAATTGACTAGAAAATTCATCTGTCAATCCAATGCATTTGATATCTTTTGAACCTTGTGATTAGGTCAAGATGATGCCATTGAGTCCTTGAAATCATGCTTGAACCCAATTGATCATTGGCTAGGTTAAAAATCATATATTGCCCTTTCTCAGTCAAAACCCTAATTTTGACCATTTTGCCCTTTTGATTATCTGATCAAATTTCTTGAGGAGTTGTGATCCAAACTTGATCAAATGATACATAGAATACTAGAATGTTGTTGTGGATCAAAAATTAAGAAGTTTGACTGTAAATTGGCCATGGTTGACTTTTTCCCCAATACAGTTGATTTTTAGGTCAACTGTCCAATCGACTGGGCAAAAATGTGATTCAAGGCTTGAAACTTGATATGAGCAATCTTAGGGGTCCAATATGGTGTATGAAAGTCACATGAAGCATTGATGGTCCAAAAATACTTGTGAAAACTCAAACCCTAATTTCAGGTCATCAGTGCAAGATGAGGTCTTGAGCTGAGCAAACCCTAATCCTGACTGGAGTCCAAGAAGTCTTGTGAGGAAAAATCTTGATGATATGAGAGGGAACATTTTGGGGTACAAAAAAATGCAATGTTGGTTTGTCTTGCTTGTTACTCATGCAGGTAAAGGCAATAAGATTCAGCAAGTTGTCCCATGGGTTCATGAATTTATTTCCATGCCCTAGTCAATAAAGCTTGAGAAGTTCAAGCCTCACTATTGTATTTGTTTTGGAAGGAATGGCATGTAAAGGTTATTTTGGTTCACTACATTTCAAGGTTATCAAATTTGGTTCAAAAGTACAAGGGGTTGATTGAAAAATAGTCATGGTTGGACAAGGTCTTGTTCTCATTGGTCACAAGTGCATATTTCTCTCAATTATCAAGATATGGAAGTTGTTGTGGTTGCTATGAGTTCTCATTATCATCCTCAACAACTTATATTTTCAAATAATTTGTTTTCGTACAAAAAGTTTGTTCAAAGTTCCTCAAGGCATGTTTCTTAATCAAGAGCTAGGGTTTTTAACTTCAAAGGAGTATATCTTGCCCATCTTTTGGTATTTTTGAGTGATTCCAAAGACATCCTTCTATTCAAAGAGATATAAACAAATCACTTCAAAAGTTTCAAGGAGTTTTCATGTGGAAGAAACTTGATGATGAAGAAAGATTACAAGTCCTTCAGATGAATCCCCAATTTTTCATGTGTGACTTCAAATGAGTATAACTTGGTCAATTTTTATCACCTTGAGCCCATTCTTTTTCCATAAGATCTTGAAGATATGGAATTTAGGCCTTCTTTCATGGGAAAATTGATGGAAGTTGCCTTAAGGATGCAAAAGATTATCGTAATTTTTTGAAATTTTTCCAACTTCGACAAGTCATAACTTTCTCAATTTTTGGTGGTTTTGAATGGTTCAAGTTTCAAAATGTCATTCAAGAGATCTAATTCATGCCATCTTTTTTGGTCAATAGAAAATTCCAAGTGGAAGGCTATGTTTGGATACAAGACATTATACGTCATTTTTGAAGAAAAGTTTGAAATATTTCTAAGTATGGAAAGTCAACCCTTTTCCTCCAAATTTGACTCATTGCAACTTTCAGCTCAAGCATCCATTTGATTCCATTTTTTTCCATTGCAAAGCTTGAAACCTCACATTTCTGGAGCATCAAGAATCATGCCCTAAGACCCCTTGAGTTGAAAATGCCATGGGTCAGAAGTTGGCACTTTGAAACTGAATTTCTCACCAAGTCAGAATTTTGAAATCCATAATGTGGCCTCTAATCACAAGTTTTCCATGCGTTTTTGCCTCTAAACATGTTTAGTGAAGTTCCAGAATTGTTTAGCACCTTAAAACACAAGGAATGGATGAGTTTTTGTGAAAATTAGATCACACTTCACTCGTGCATCAAGTTTGCATGAATTCCCTCCAAAATGCATCATTTACTCTTCCTTTTGATCCCATTTGCTTTTCCTATAAATACATGAACTGTCCCATTCGTTTTCTCAAGCTTGGATATCCAGAATCACCCTGCCAAACTTGTTCCATAACTCAGAATTCAACAACTTCGAAATCCATACACAAGCCTTTGTCAATCCAATTTCTTCATTAATTCACCTTCCTTGATCTTCCCTGAAGCTAACCATATACTTACATTCAAGAATCGTGCCTTATATTTCGCCATAGAAGTCCAGTTTCAAAGCTCTGCAACTCAACTTCAATAGGTAGATTCCTTCATCAATTCTTCAAAACTTTGATATCATTGTGATGCTCTCATTGCCCTGGTTCTAGTTGCAACACTTACCTTTTACTGGAAACATGTTTTGACCATGAAATTTCAAATCCCTTTTCAAAACTTTCCTTCCAAATTGCTTGAGCTACAGTTTATATGAATTTGGCGCGAGGGTGTGGTTGTCTTTGTCTTGAAGAGACGGAGTGAATGGCATAGGTCTGAGCTTCTGATTTTACAGTTTGAGAGACCTGTAAATCACGTTGGTTGGAGGTTGAAGATGACCAACGTGTCATCTTCAAACCAATGATGGCACGCCACTTGTTATTTTGGAATTCTGATTTTATTTCTGATTATATGCTTTATTCACTAATGACCATGATATGCACAGCGCACCAGATCCCTTGGATTTGATTACTAATGCATTTTGACTCTCATCCAATGGTCCACATATTTTTTACTTTTATTTTCTTTTCTGATTTTTTATATTTAATTGTTTTAAACTTTCAAAAAATCATAGAAAATTCATTTGAAGTCCAAAAAATATGAAAAATATTTTTGATTATTCTCTTTCTGGTTTTTATTTTTTCACAATTTAATTTTATGTTTTGGTATTTGTTATAAATTTACACTTTATATGAATTGTTTTAAATGTTTAAAAATACTTTTATGCATTTTTAAATTCTATAAAAATTATAGAATGATCCAATGATATTGTGACAAATATTGGTGACCTTATTTTATTTTTGTTTCTAACTTTGCTATTTTTTATCATTTTTTGGTTTATTTCACCCATTTCTTTAAATTTTAAATTAATTTCTAACTTTAAAAAATTACCAAAAAAATTTATAAAATTATTTTAGTTCATTTATGATTTTTCTATGGTCTTACTTTTTATTTATTGATTAATTTGAATATAGTTGACATTTTTTCTCTTTTATTTTTATTTTTAAACATTATTTTTAAACCTTTTTGTATATATTAAAATGTAATATTATTTTGTGATTATTTTTTGGCTGATCTTGGGTTAAATTTTTTATCATGAACTTTATTAACATCATTGGATCCATGGTGTTAAGTCTAACTCCATAAAAATGGATGAATGATTTTAATAATAGTTTGATTAAATTTAATCCAAAAGTGGTTTGTATATTCTCTCCCACCCCTCTTCATCTCATCCTCTTCATATTGCACTAAATGTTATTGGAGCATGATCTCTATATCATGTCTCAAAACAAATGGTGCATAGATTGCTATTGACCAGCCTCAAAATAGGTGCGACTTCTATATAAGTCCACTTACGATTGCTTAACATAGCGCTAAATTTTTTCCCGATTCGAATAAATGATCATTTGTGGCCCAAACTTATGTTTGCAAGCCCAAGTATGTTAATTTGATCTCTTTGATCCAATAACCTTGAGATTCATTGTGTGTAGGATTTGGTTCTACCAATCCTCTAATGGATCTACAACACCTTTGGTCAAAGCGGATCACTTAAACATCATTGATCATTAAATGGTACTCATAAGTTTTCCAAATGGATGATATACTTGACAAAAAGCAAATGCAATTTGTTGTGTGGAGGCTTTGGTTCTCCCAATCCTCTAATGAGTTCCAAATGCAAGTTTCAAGATGATCATCCAACTAACAACTAATCACTAATAATTGATTTTACTTCGTGTTTTAAATTTATGCTCTTTACTTTATGCACCCTTTACTTTTAGCATTTACATTTCATGCTATTTTTTTATCTTTGCTCACTTGAGCCCCTTTATATTCTTGTCATTTTTTATTTTGCTCACTTGAGCTTTTCTTTTCTTTTGAAGACACCTAATAATCAACACAAACCCATAAAATCTTTAATAAAGCTTGGACTATTTAGTTACTATCCTTGGAATTATGGAGCATTGGACTTTTTGGACTTAGGATTAGAAACCTTGGCCTATGATTGAAGACCTTGTGATCTTATCTGATTATTATGTCTGGAACTCTTGAGGTTTACCTCAAGGCATTGGGTTGTTTGTTTATTTTGTGTGCAGGCTATTATGGTTACACACTATGTTTGTAATCTAGAATTCACCCGTATACAGTTGTTACTCTGCCCAATTTTTGTGAAGACCTAATACACTTGAAGTTTGGTTCTCTCAAGAGGTCTAGTATTTTTTGCTTGTTTGGTTTCAATCCAAAGAATGGGAATTTTATCTTGGTTCATAGTGTAAAGTATTGGCTTATTGTTGGTTAGATGGTTCTTATCCCTAGATTTTACCTTATCCTTTAGGATAGCATCTTCTTCTCCTCCCATCTTCTTTAATTTCAAAAATCTTCTCCCTCCTTTTGAAAACTCTTCTTGTTTTAAACTTGAACCACTTTTATAATAAACTTGGACTTAGGTCCATGCATTTTCAAACATTTTCATAAATAAACTCCAAAAAACTTAATAATACATTGACATCCTTTTTGGGATAAAGAAGTTAACCATTATCTTGTCAGCTTCCAGTCTTTGCAGCAACTCACTAGGGATAGTGGCAAACTTTACTGGGGAGGAGGAGTTTTGTTAGTGATTTGAAGAAGTTAAACTATTATCTGGTCGGGTCCAGGTTTTAGTAACTTTTGGGGATAGTAACAACTCTATTGGGGATATCAATGACTCTACTGAGGATTAAAGGGTTTTGTCTATTGATTTGTATTGGTCTGGAGGATTCATAGTTTGTTGGATAAATAAACCCATTTGACAATCTGCTAGAGAGGTGTTTTCTTTTGGCAGAAATCCTCAAGGCTTCTTCTTAAGACAAATTCAGTTGGGGAGCTGTTTTCCGGAGGTTGAAACTCTGGCTAGGGATTGCATGGATCCAATCTTTTTAGGGATATCCATGAACTTGGACTTGTGTGGTTTGTACCCTTATCCGTGAAGATTATTCTGTGGGGATAACCTTATAGAGGCAGCTTTGGCAACTTCAACGGGGATCACCTTGTGAAAGGGACTTTGTGGGGATTTGTCATTATCCATAGTAGTAAGTGTTATAGTGCTGCCATAAAATGTGTGCTTGGTCATACGTGGCCCTTTGATGGAATTCATATTCAATGCCCCAAGTGATTCAGATGCAGACCAGCCCCTGGCTATGAGAGATTTCTTGGAATCTTGACTTGACTGTCACTGATGAGTTGGACAACAACATGTCATGCCCCTTGATTATGGAAGAGTTTGTCATTGGAAGCGTTTTTCCATTTGAAGTGAATCTGTTTATTGAGAGAGTTTTTTTCACTGGATATTCGTCGTGTGAATTTCTCTGTTGTCAAACATATTGCCATATGCAAACAGCAGTATTCAAACAATGAAAAGTTTATGTTTGACTTGAAGTTTTGAAAATGCAGTTTTAACAAGTAAAAGAGTTTTGTAAGAATATGAATTCGACTCAGGATTTACAGTAAGTCTTACAGAAGTCAGGATACCTTTTGTAATAGTATGCTTTCGAACTAACCCATGCTTCAATTAGGACTTTTAAGGTGTTGTAACGTGGCCTGGTTCACGGTTTAAGAAACAAAGGATAAGGCTTAAAGTGTATTTGTACCCGCCCGTTCTTCATGATATTCTTCAGCCCTATACTCAGCTAATTGCGTGTTTTTGAATTCCAATTGAGTCTGGAATGTTATTTTGGTGATGGTTCGGAAACTTGGAAGTTTATTTGAGAAGGAAGTTATTTTTTGCAACATTTTTTCATGTTTCCGAGGATTTGTAGTGACCTCTTTTTTTATTTACTATCCCTAATTTTTTTCCCTGGTTGTTCTTGTTTTGAGATTACAGCCAATAGGATGCCCCAGTTTTTCTTAAGTCTCCTTCATAGGTTTTGACCTAGTCGGCTTTTCTTTTGAGAGGTAATGACTGCCTATTTCACGGGGAACCATCACCGTTTTTTTTATTCAGAAGGATGTTTTTAATGTCATTCATTGTGTACAAAGTGAAAGCTTGTGACTGAACGCGCATTTGACTTAACTGAGAAACTAACCCTGCCCCAGGTTATGATGAAAGGTTTCAGTTTATGTGAAAAGAAAATTCCTACTTATTTGGCTCAAAGGGGTTGACTAGGTATCATCTTCCTTATAACTCTGGTGTTTAAGAATTAAAAGAACGCATGTACATCGTCAGCAAGGTCTGTCCAAAAGCATACTGTATGAGATTATTGTATTGTTTTCGTCATCCTCCCTCTAAAAGCTTGCAACTTTTAACAAGAGTTGAATATCATAAAGGGAGTAAAAACATAATTTCAGTATAGTGAAAACAAATGGATTAATTCAAGACAAACATATCAAATGCATTAATGAAACAAAGTTTAACATTAACAGATAAGTGTTTGAACAACAAAAGAGATTATAATTGAAAATTCAAAATGAAATGGACGCTCTCAATGATTTGAAATGGGAGCAGTGATCACGTTGGGAGTCTCTGGAGGGTCAAACTCAATCTCCTTGGCGTCAATCATATTTTGAATCTTGTACTTCAGCGTCCAATAATCGTTCGTATCATGCCCAGGACTACTAGAGTGATAGGCACATATTGCATCGGGATTGTAGTTGGGAGAAGAAGTTTTGGGGTTTGGATGAGGTCCTATCAATGTGATCAGATTCATCCTCAACATGTGTTGCAATGCTTGAGACAATGGCATGTTGATTTTGGTAAATTGTCTCTTGGGCTCATCTTACCTTTCCTGATTTCATCGTTGTCATGGTCGCACTGATGCGGGACTAGAGATCAGGACTGCCCCCAGAAATTGGTGGTGGTTACTCTTGTTACGACCCTTTTGGTTGTACACAGTATTGGACTCTTTCTTCCCATTGAAAGGCTGCTTCCTTGTACTTGACGATGCACCCCTTTGGATTTTACCGCTCTTGATGCTAGCTTTTACTCTTCTGTCTGTCAGTATTAGCTCGGTGAACCCAGTTGAGGAGCTTCTGATTATGTGATTAAAGAAATGTCTTGTCAAAGTTCCCATAAAGATATCAATCAGCTCCCTATCAGTTAAGGGTGGCTGAACCCTGCCAGCCAGGTCTCTCCACTTTTGGGTGTATTCTTTGAAGCCCTCGTTGGAACCCATGGTCATATTCTGCAACTGCACACGAGTTGGTGCAAGATCAGCGCTGTATTGGTACTTCTTGTACAAAGCAGCAGCTAAATCCTCCCAGGTGTGGATGCGAGAACCTTCTAATTGGTAAAACCACTCCAACTGCGTCCCAGATAGGCTCTCTTGGAAAAAGTGAACCCACGACTTCTGATCAGTGGTGTGTGGCTTAATCTTATGGACATAAGATCTCAGATGCATCTTAGGACAAGAGACCCCATCATATTTAGCAAATGCGGGAATCTTGAACTTCGATGGAATGACCACTCCAGAAACCAAACCTAATTCTTAAAATCTAGACCAGGTACTTTCTGAATTTCCATGGTGTTGAGACGATCCTCCAGCTGTTTGTATTTATCGTCCGTAGGAGGATACTGTTCTTCAGCGTAATCAGCATCTTCTTCATCAGACCCAGACTATGGTCCCCTTCTTTTGTCTTCTCTACCTGATTGTCCCCCTCAGTTGACGGAGTTGTGAATTCTAGAGCTTGCTTTGCTGGTCCTCTGAGTCTCCTTCCCATGTTCAGGACACCCACTGGTTTCTTCGTCTTTTTCTTCTTGTCTTTGAGGATGAGAGTCTTCAGGTCCTCTTGTCCCTTAGCCAGAGCCAAGAACATCTATTAGAATTGAGCATTTTATGCTTGAAGATCCTTCATTGTTTGCTCTAGAGCCATCTCTACTAAAATAAACAGTAAGCAGATAAGAAAACCTGTATGGGGAAAACCTGTCATGGTATGATGCATAATATATGGATGCAAATGTTTTCAAGGATCTCTCACGGTAAACACAAGAATATGTTAGAAGTTGAACTTTGATTACAGCTTTGACTGGAGAACTTTGTATCGTTGGATTTCCTTCCACGAGAATCAAGCTCACCATGTCAAGTGGGTCATAGCCCTTAACTCAAGTTATCGTGCTTTGGTCTTTGAAGATGTTAGGTTAGAGGAAAATAAATCATCTTTCCCCTTGATGGACGTCTGGTTTATCATGTCTCTACATCACAGGCCCTTGAGATCCTTGAAATGGTTATTGAAAATGATATGGTATGATGTTATGATGTTATGTACAAGTGAACAGAGCAAACAAGTCTTTATGTACAAATAATCATATACACACAAAGAAGACAAGTCCTTAGGTTTAGGCTTGCATGGGGTCATAGGTAAGTACCCTCTTGAAGTTTAGTTGGCTCAACCTGTCCTAGAAAGTAATCGGGTTCTAGGGGATCTCAATATCAGTGACCTTTCTTTTAGGCATTGTCTCAGCATAATCAATCTTTTCTTGCGGCTGAGATATCCCAAAAGTCCGATCTCAATGAGTGTAGCATCAAGTATCAACCAATCTTCAGTTTTACACCAAAGTTGGATATCTCACTACTTCCTAATGGCCAAGTTGTTCAATTAAGGTTCTATGGTTAGTTAGTGCTTCATTACATCACTCAGCGGCCCCGTATTCTCCTCGATTCAACACAAGGGATACCAGTACCAACAAATGCATCACACTAATGTAGCCCTTGCTTCAACCATATCGGTTTATGCCGTACAGTTTCCACAATCTATTGCTACTTACCTAAAAGGTGCCCTAGATCCGGGTGTAGGATCAAAACAAAACCCAAACAAGGACCCAAAAATGTAAAGCAAGCAATCCAAACATAGAAAGCATTATAAAGGTGATCTAGCTCCAAGGTAACCCCATTTTAAGCTTTATCCCCAGCAGAGTCGCCAGTTCTGTGATACGGTGGGAGAACTGACTTGGATGTTTTGCATTTGATTGCAATTGTTGCGGATAGCAAGAGTCGCCACGGACTTTCATTTTATCTAATAAATAAAGGGTGAAAAGAACAGGAAAGACCTTTGAGATATTTTCTTGAGTTCGGGGGGTAGGTTATGAAAAGGGAAGGTATTAGCACCCTTTTCATTCGTAGTTATCTACAGGCTCTTAGTTGCTTTCTAGATCAAAAATGCTTTGTTTGAAAATGTGCTTGTGGTGGGTGTAAGTTTGAAAATATTTTGCAAAAATGCCTTTGTTGTGACTCACTTCGTAATGATTCTCGTCTCTATAAGAATGCATATAAAGTGTTAGTTTTGAAAATAGTTCAAAGAGATGTTTGTTTTTGAAAAGATGTTTTGAGAGTGTAAGTGTGGAAAATGGTTTTTAGTTCAAGAGTAAGCAACAACAAGCATCCTACCTACTCAAAAGGTCTATGTTCTTTTCCTCCTCCTTTAGATGTTGCTACCTTACCATTGATTGGTAAGAAGCCCCATCATTGGATGTGAAGGGACGGGCGTGGGTCATCGTATAGTAATAGAAGGCAACTTATGAGACGTTTTAGCAATTTTCATAAGGACTAGATCGTCTACCGAAGGAAATATCGAGGGACATCGAGGGACTACGATCTTTTTTCATAGAGGGTCTTTGCCAAAACGCCCATATTCGAGGGACATGACTATTTTCCAAGGCAACAAGTGATGTTACCCTAGAGGTGCACGTGTGTGAATAGTGTTTTTGATTGCATACATTTTTGTCTTTGATTAGGGTTCTCTACTTGTTGATTTTATCTTGCCATACATACCCTAATTACTAGAATTTTATATTAAAGCGATAAATTGCGGAAATTAAAATCCTAAGCTATTACATCACTTTAGGGGATGGGGGATACAAATGTACAAATGGGGGGTGAAAATCAATAAAAGTCCTAATTATTACAACCATATTGAATAGTAATGAAAGAAAATATATAGAAAAATATAAAGACAAAAATAGTGCAAGATGAGAGAAAGAAAATACGTCTTGGATCAAAGCAGGTGTCCTTCGATTCACACACCCTTTCCTTCTTTCGTTTGGGATTGTAAGTCAGTGTGTATCAAAGCATACACCCTTCGATTCACACACTCTTTCCTTTCGTTTGGGCCTGCAAATCAGTGTGTATCAAAGCGTACACCCTTCGATTCACACACTTTTTCTTTTTTCTTTCGTTTGGGACTGGACAGAAGTATGGGTCGAAGCCATGCTAATATTATCTTATGGTCTTGGAGGTTAGTTCTTAACATGTATTTGGACAAGAAAAGAAAACAAACGAAAGGGTAGAAACGAAAAATAAGAAAAAGGTTATTTAGATGCTTGAAACGAAAGGTTTAAAGTCATGAAGACTTACCTTGAATTTGGAGTTGGTGCTTTTGGACTTTGAGTGATTTCCCTGGATGTCCTTGAATTCGAAAGCAAAGAACAGGGGTATTGTGTTTCTTTGATTCTAGATTCGAAAGCAAAGAAAAGAAGAGTTGTGTTTCGAAGGAAAAGAAACAAGTGTTGTGTTTCTTTAGTTCTGGATTCGAAATAACAGAAACAAAGGTGTGGGTTTTTTTATTCTGGGTTTGAGAGTATGTTAACTTTTCTCTCCTTTCTTTTCCTTGCCAACAAATCTCTCTCCAGCCACTAAAAAGCCACCTTAGATGTGTTGCGAAACATATTATTTATAAAAGAATTTGGCTGAGATTTGGGGGGAAAAACAAATGAAATTTGAACAAATTTGGTATGTTGTCTTTATAGCCTTCGAGGTACATCTCTTATATACCAATTTGGTGAAAATATGGAAGCAGCATAGCAGCACTGTTTTGCAGCAGTTTTGGAGTGTTGTGGCAGCTTGGTGCAGGACTGTTTCATAGCAGTGCAGCAGACTTGGACTTGGCAGCACATAGGACTTTATCCAGCATCCTTTGACCAAACCCATCAAGAGAAAAAACATAAATTGTGTGTTCTTCGAATGGACCCATTGTATATCCTTCGAATGAACCAAATTATAGGTTCTTCGAATCCACCAATTGCGTGTTCTTCGAATGGACCAAATATGTGTTCTTCGAATCCAACAAATTCATGTTCTTTGAATGGACCACCAAATATGTGTTCTTCGAATCCAACAAATTCATCTTCTTTGAATGTACCACCAAATACGTGTTCTTCGAAACCAACAAATTCATGTTCTTCGAATGGGCCACCAAATATGTGTCTTTCGAATCCACCCATTGTGTGCCATAGTGTAGAAACTATGTGTGTTGAAGAGTTTAAAGGAGGAATTGAAGTAAGCATGAGAGGAGTCATTTCCTTGTGCATGCTAGCATGAGGGAAGCCATTGCCTTATGCATGCTAGCATGAGGGAAGTCATTTCCTTGTGAATCGAAGTAAACAGGAAAGAGGACACTGCTTTGTGGGTGCTAGCGTGAAGGAAGTCATTGCCTTGTGCCTGCTAGCATGAGGGGGGCCTTGCCTTGTGAAGCGAAGCATGAGGGAAGCCATTTCCTTGTGCATGCTAGCATGAGGGAATCCCTTGCCTTGTGAATCGAAGCATGAGGGAAGTCATTACCTTGTGCATGCTAGCATGAGGGAAGACCTTGCCTTGTGCATGCTAGCATGATGGAAACCCTTTCCTTGTGGATCGAAACAAGCATGAAGCAGCCAATGCTCAGTCAAAGCTTTGTGAAATCGAAGCTAACTTACAGAAAGCCAAAATCCAATCGAAGCTTGGGAAATCGAAGCAAGCTCGAAGGAGGCCAAATGCCCAACCGAAGCTTGTGAACCAAAGCTTGCTCGAAGGAGGCCAAATTCCCAATCGAAGCTTGTGAACCAAAGCTTGCTCGAAGGAGGCCAAATTCCCAATCGAAGCCTCTGAACCAAGCTTGCTAGAAGGAAGCCAGATGCCCAATCGAAGCTTATGAATCAAAGCAAACTTACTCTTCTTCGATTTGATGCTTGAGAGCCCAATATGATCCATGGAAACTACATGGGGCATTAAAAGTCCAATTGTACTTGTGCAAATTTAAACTTTTGAAAATCCTTGTTAGAGAAGTCTTGAAAAAAAGAGAGGGAAAATTTTTGGGTACAACAGCTGCCCTAGCTTGACCTCTTTTGGATCCTCTTCAATGCTAAGATTAATAGTCTTAATTAGCTCTTGATATGGTTGTATGTCGTCAGCCCTATGTTTTATGCTTCTTGCCAATTCTTCAGAAAGTTCAAGATCCTCAACATCTTCTTCTTCAGCTTGGTTGACGGAATTATCAAAATCATATCGGATAGTAGCAGTAACATCATCGGTGATTTTGGGCATGGATCTGCACATTTATCATGTTTTGGTGCAGTTTTTGTTTAGTACGTGAATTTGGAAAATGTATATGCGAGAAATATTTCCATTTAAAATATATAAGATAAATTCAAGAAGAAAAACAACGGTCTTAATTGAATACAAAACAAATTTTTATTATTCATAAATATTGATTGAAACACACGGGGACCCTTACAAATAACCCCTATGCCTCGAGCTTGGCATAGGTTCTTTCAAAAACAAAGAAAATTACTTTGGAAAGAAAATTTCAGAAATCTCCACAATCGTCCAGTTCTTTAACTCTTCGTCTGGGGAACATTCACGGATGAAATATGTCGCCCTTTTGATGGTATTTTGTGGGACACCATTGCCACTTGCTCGCCATGTTCTACCCTTTTATTGATGAAGGTTTCCTGGATTGGTGGAAATCGTGCTTTCCCTTTTAGAGTAGCCTTTGGTGATTTATAACCCAAGCCAAAACGATTCTTCTTCTCAGATATCTCAGGGAGCTTTCCCCAACCTTTCGAGTCACCATTCTCCACTGCTATTTATAAGTCTCTCCATGAAGTCATACTAGACTTTTTGACCTTTTCTAGCGGTAAGGTTGTTGTTGAGGTAACCTCCAGTACTTGAAATGGTGTAGCTATGCAATCTCTGTCATAAGTGATATATTTGTAGGACTCAATGTGACTTACGAAGTTGTCTTCTTCTCCAACAATTATGACCAATCTCCCTTTGACAAAGAGTTTCAAATTTTGATGTAAAGTCGACGTGACTGCCCCTGCCACATGAATCCAAGGTCGTTCGAGTAAACATGTATATGTCAGTTATATATCCATGACTTGAAAGGTAATATAGAACATGTGTGGACCGATCTTGATGGGAAGGTCTACTTCTCCGAAAACTGTACTCTGAGAACCATCGAAAGCTTTGACAATCGTGGAACTTGGTCTTATCACGACACCATCTAGTGTTAACTTCATCAGGATAGATTTAGGTAACACATTAAGGGCAAAACCAGTATCAGTAAGTACTCTGGATAGACTCGTAGTACCTATCTGTATTAAAATGTGTAGTGCTTGATTGTGAGCTTGGCCTTGTGGAGGTAACTCACTATCTATGAAACCCAAATAGGACCTTGTTGTACCTGTGATACGGTGGGGGAACTGACTTGAGGTTTTGCGTTTGTGTTCGCAATTGTGCGGTTTAGCAAGAGTTGCCACCTACATTTTATTTCATCCAAAGGAAAGGTCAAAAAGCATAGGAAAGACCTTTGAGATGTTTTCTTGGGTTCGGGGGGTAGATTATGAAAAGGGAAGGTGCAAGCACCCTTTTCATCCATGGTTATCCATGGGCTCTTAGTTACTTGTTTAAATCACTTGCTTTTGCTTTTCAATTGTTTGAAATGGTGCTTTGTGTGTGGTTTTGAAAATGTTTTGAAAAGAGGCCTATGTTTAGGCAACCTTTGTAACAATTCTTGTTTGAATGTTTTACAAAGGTGTTTGTCTTTTGAAAAGATGTTTCAATGTTTGAAAGTTTGTTTTGAAATTGTGTTGTGAGGTGTGTTTGAAAATAGCAAGGATATTTTGCAAGTTTTGATCAAGTAACTAAGAGTTGTCTACCCTATTTTACTCAAAGATCTTTCCTATGTTTTTAACCCTTTATACAGTGTTGTTTCACCATTGTATTTGGTGAACAACCTTGTGTTAGGATGTTAAACGGGACAGGCACGGGTCATCGCATACAATCATTGAAAGCAACTTGTGAGACGCTCTAGCAATTTTGTAAGGGACAAGATCGTTTTATCGAAGGAAATATTGAGGGTCATCGAGTGACTACGATCTTTGTTTATCAAAGGGGCATTTGCTAGAGTGTCTCATATTCGAGGGTCATGATTGCTTTTTCAAGGCAACAAGAGAGGTTACCCTAGAGGTGTAAGTGTGAATTGTATTTGTCATTTTCATGCATTTAGATCTTGTATTAGGTCATCTAGCGATTGATTTTGGATTTTCGCATTCAAACCCTAATCTCTAGTCATGGCATATTTGAAAGTATAAAATGCGAGAATTAAAAATCTAAACTATTACAAAAGTATCTGGGGATGGGGGTACAATTATTTACAAATGGGGATGAGTCTCATAAGAATAATAATGTCCAAATATTATAACCAAATCGAATCGTCGCAATTCAAATATAAAGCTATAACAAAACATAAAAATAAAGAGCATCAATAAATTATGAAATGCATGTATTTATTAACTTAAAAATAAGTAAATAAAATCTATTCTAAAAAAAAGAAAGATTAAGTATTTTATTCTTTTGTGTTTTATAATTACTAAAAGAAAAAGTTTTAAAGAAAGAAAATTTAATTAAAACTAAATCTCTATTATTTTTAGTGTTTTCAAATAAAGCAAGATTATTTAATAAAACTAATTTTTTGTAAGAAAGTCAAAGTTTTTATTACTAGTTTTATTATTAACTTAAAAAATAAAACAAATAATAAAATGAATTAATAAACAAACAAGTATTTGTTTTATACAAAAGAAAAGAAATTAAAAAAAGCAGAATGGGCTTGGGATTTAGGAGTTGGGCCCAAAACCAAAACAAGAGAAGGGGAGAGTCAACATGGAAAAATGGGGGTAAGCCAGGAAAACATTATGGGATTGATGAGGTTTATGGGGCAAAGGCCCAAAGAAAAGTTTTGTAACCTTTTAGGGGTTTCAGAATTATTAGGGTTTGTGTGTTTGGTACACAGTGGCGCCGTTTCTCTTGTTTTCCTCTTCATCTCTCCCAAACAAGCGCTTCTGATCTACCTCCCTAAGCCCTAGCCTTCGGAGCGCCACTTCCATCTCTCATCATCCTCTCATAAAGGGCAAAGGTTTTGGTTGCAAAAAAGTATGTTTTGTTCTTCTCTGAGTTTTACAGTTTTCGTTGTTTATGTGATTTTACAGTTTGTTTGATTTAGCTCGCTTTGCATGTCCTAGTTTGATTAACCTATGGTCTTTACATGCTTTGAGATGCAGTAAGAGTTTGAGAAAAAATGTACCTTGAGATTTTCTGGAAAGTGGAGGGAGAGAGGTCGGAGCCGGTGGCGCTCCTGGTGGCAAGAGGCGGAGGAGGGAGGAGATGATGGCCGCGCGTTTGCTTCTGATCGTTGTTGGTTGATGATGAACATTTGCTCTGAAACTTGTTTGATGATTGTTGGTACGATTTTCTGCTTCTGTCTTTGTTTGGAAATGATTTGATAATGATGATGATTCTATTTCTGAGAACTTGTTGTTGTTTTTCCTCCCTCTTGATTTGATGTTGATGATGATGTAATAATCTGAAACTTCTTGTTTTTTGTTGTTGGTGAATGATTTCTGGAACTTTTGGTTGATTGTTTATGATGATGATTCTGAAACTCTGATTGTATGCTTCTGAAACTCTTTTCCTCTCTTCTTGGCTTTGAAAGTTAATGATGATTATCTGAAACTTGTTCTTGAAACTTTTGGTCGCTCTTGATTGTTTCACTTCTGAAACTTTGATTGTCGTTTTTTGAAACTCTTTCCTCTCTTCTTGAAGTTCGAAGGTTGATGATGAAAATAGCTTCTGAAACTGATTTTTGTGGTTGCTTCTTGTTGAAGCTTGGTTGTACAGTTTTGTGGTTGTTTTTGTTTTGACTGTGTGGTAATGCAGTTTGGTTGCTCGGAGATTGGTTGAGATTGCTGTTGTTTTGGTTAGTTTGCAGTTACAGTTTTTGCCATGGTTTTTGTTTGATTTGTGAAACTGTTATGGTGTTTTGTTGGGCAGTTTGCAGTTTGTTTGCTTGTTGTTAACTTGGGCAGGTTTGATGATGTTTGAAATGGTGAACAGTTTGGTTGTTTTGTGTAGCTTGATAAGTTTGGCTATTTTGATAACATGGTTTGGTGGTTGAGTTGAAACTATTAGATGTCTTTTTTCTGGTTGTGCAGTTTTTTGCTTGTTTTGTTTATGAGTAGTTTGCAGTTTGTTTGGCAGGTTCAGGCTGTTTGTGGTTTGTTAACAGGCTTGTGTTGTAACTAGTTTTTGAGAGGGCAGGTTTGGACTTCTAAGTTTTCAAGCTTGGCTCAATGTTCTCTCCTCCTTTTCAAACTGTCATTTGATAGTCTTATATCTTTTTCTTGTTTGTCACTTGTGACAGCCCTCTTGCCAAACTGTACACTTCAAAAGGTGATATCCTTCTCTCTTTCTCTCTCCATGAAACAAGCATTTTTGTTTTTTTATTATATTCTGAAAAGTTTTCCTTTGTCTGGAAAATGATGATAGCTGTGACAAGTCTTTTACTTGTCAATTGGTTTACCTCTTGCTGTTTACTTTTGCCTTCTGCATTTTTCTGCTTTCATGCTACATTGCTACATTTGTACAGTTTGCATCCAATTTGTTTTGTAACTCAGTTTGGCCAATTTGTTTTGTAGCTCAGTTTGGGACCTTGCTTGTGTTGTTTGTTACAGCAGTTTCCTGTCATGTAATGCATTGTATATTTGTCTATGCTTTGACAGTTTGGCACTTGTTTGCCTTTGTAACTTTGTAACTCAGTTTGGTTCAATGTTTGCCTTAGTTTGCTGCCATGTTTTGGTTGAGTTGCAATGGTATAGTTTTGGCGCCTGTTGCATTTGAAACTCAGTTTTCTTTGTATGCTTGCATTTTTCAATTTGTATTTTTAATTTTCTCTTTGTGAACCAAGAAGAGCAATCTTCTTGTGATTTGCAAAGAGAAAAATAAAACGTGATGAAAAATAAGCATTCTGATTCCAGACGGAAAATTTTAATGACGAATTTTTCCTTTCTTTTTCTGTTTGAAAATTCTTTTCAATTAACAGTACTAATTTTCTTTTCCTTTGTCTTTTTCATGTGAGCATCAATTGGATGATAGAGGAAGCAGAGGAAGCAAGAGACCTTGAGCATGGGAGCAATGGCAGCTTAGGAGGCTTAGGCTTAGATTAGATAGATTTTCCATTAATTGAAACATTTATTTTTTCAAATACTATAAGTTGTAAAACATACAGTATTCAAATAATAAATTATTTTTGTCACAATATTTGGAATGAATGAAAAATCTTTTCCCAGTAAAACTCTTCTACTGTCAATAATTTGCAACTCTCTCTGCATCTTCACTTAACCCTTTAAGATTCTCAGATAAAAATAATTGAAATTTCATTCCAATATTTTTAATACAGATAACTTAAATTCCAAGTAATCCCAAGAACTTTGCAATCTCATAACCTTGCATCAGTATTTCAAACACAATACGCATTGTATAATAAACAAGCAAGCATTCCATTAACCGGCAAACATTTCATTCCATTAACAAGCAGATGTCTTGATATTCCAAATAACAGTCTCAACTCCTATCTCTTATCCCAGATAATCAGGCCTTGAGAACAACCAGTTAACCTTTCAGCAAACTTGAAAAAGTGCGAAAACAATGTAACAGTAAACTGAATTTCTGAGGATTCAATTTCTTCTGAGAAATGCGAGAGAAACCCTGATTCTTGATTTACTGCCAAAGAAAAGTCTGTTTGATCGATTCCTGAGCCAATCTTAAAAATCAGAGAAAACCCTAGGGTTGTGATTTCTTGTGAAAAAGGGAGGGCATGTTTTGGGGTACAACAGCTGCCCTTGTTCAATCTTCTTGAACCTGAAGAGTTAGATTAGCAAGTTTGTCGTTTGCGACTCGAAGGTAAAAGATGATTGGACACTAGAGTGCCCATAAATTTGCACTCGTCAAAGCATAGTTGAGGGAATGGGCTTAAAGATGCCATTTGGAGATGTGACAGAATCTTGTCGGAGATGGGCTTAAAAATGCCATCCAAGAATGTTTATTGAACTGTATGTTGTAGGTGAAAGAATGAGTATCAGAAAGGTATCCAGGTCTGGAACGTCTCTGAGCCGGGGGGTTTGAATAAGCAATAAATTAGCATCCGTGTTTGGAGAATCCGTAAACTGTTTTCATGAGCTGAATCTGAACAAGCGATAGATTGACATCCATGTTTGGAAGCACCCGTAAACTGTTTTCATGATCCTTGAAGTTGAATAAGCAATAGATTAGCATCCATGTTTGGAGCATCCGTAAACTATTTTCAAAAGTTGAATCTGAACAAGCGATAGATTGACATCCGTGTTTGGAGCATCCGTAAACTGTTTTCAAAAGTTGAATCTGAACAAGCGATAGATTGACATCCGTGTTGGGAAGCATCCGTAAATTGTTTTCAGAAATCCTTGAAGTTGAATAAGCAATATATTAACATCCATGTTTGGTGCATCCGTAAACTGTTTTCAAAAGTTGAATCTGAACAAGTGATAGATTAACATCCATGTTGGGAAGCATCCGTAAACTATTTTTAGAAGTCCTTGAAGTTGAATAAGCAATAGATTAACATCCATGTTTGGGGCATCCGTAAAATGTTTTCAAAAGTTGAATCTGAACAAGCGATAGATTAACATCCATGTTGGGAAGCATCCGTAAACCGTTTTCATGATCCTTGAATTCGAAGCTAGCTAATCTTATCCTGAAAAGGGTAAAATATTAGCTGAAACACAAAGTTATGTTGCATGAAATGTATGATGCAATATATGTGTTTTATCAATGTTTATGGTATATGAATGCAATGTATGCGCATGTAAGCTGATGAGTTATCTTGCTAAGGAAGATAAATCCTGGATAGCTGGAGATAATAAAATCTTTGACTGCTGTCGGGGAAAATAAATCCTGGACTGTTGTTGAAGAGTATGTGTGTCTTCAAGCTTTTTGACAAACTTTGTGGGGGGAAGCTATACTGCTGGGGAAATCAGAAGTTTGGGTTGTATGCCAATCTACTGGGGATTTCTGTTTTTTTGTTTGAGGAGACCTCCGCTGGGGAATATCTAAAAACTCTATGGGGAACTGAGAATGAGAATCTTCATTCTGCTAGGGGGATTTGTGTTGAGGAGTCAAGAACGAGAATCTTTGATCTGCGGGGGATTAAAAGTTCTGTGGGGAATAGCCATACTGCTGGAGGCTAAGCTCGGGACTCTGAAAAAAGCTTATTCCTGCTTGGAAGAAATTCAGGAGCTTAGGTTGTATGCCACTTTGAGAATGAGAATCCTCATTCTGTCGGGAATATCAGGAGCTTGGGTGTATGCCAATCTACTGGGGAAGCAAGAATGAGAACCTCCGTTCTATTGAGGATATCAGGGGGAAACTGAATGGTTTCCGTTGGGGATTGGTAGCTCAAAGTTTCCTCTCCGCTGGGGGTCTTAGTGACGTGCTGATTTGATTGGCGATTTCACTGGGAAAACATTTAAAAATAACTTTCTGATGAACTATTTGGTTTAAAAGCAGCTCTCCGGGAGAAAGGGAGGAAACTGGATGGTCTTCACTGGTGTACACAGGTCGAAGGTTTGACTCCGTTTGGGGAAGAAAGTTTCATTCTCACTAAGGGTTTGTAGTTCAAAGTTTTGCTTCGCTGTGGATTGGGAATTTGAACACTCAACTCTGATGGGGATCCTTGAAACTTAAGTCCGCTGGGGATATGCTTTTCAAAGCTTTAGTTCCGCCTAGGATCTGGATGATGTATTGCAGGGGATTTCTCCTGGAATAGCCTAAAGACACTTTCCTACACTTCCATCCTATCAGTAATTATTCTTTCTCATTTCGTTTTATTTGTAAGAAATGATTATATTCAAATGCATATGCTCATTTAATAAATCATTGGACGTTTTCAAATAAAACACAAGTGTAAAAAAGAAAGAAAAGGCAAACAGTTTTCTGTACTTTGAAGTAACTTTGTATTAACTTTGTGTAAGTATTTTGTACAAAGGAGACAGACATCCTAGTAAGAGAATGTCGTCATAAAGTTGATAAAAAATTTATACAAAGAAAGATGGCTATGTGTAACAATTCCAAGGGGTTCCCATTCTGCTATAGCCTTCACAACTCTGAGTATCTGGTCCATTCGTTGCTTCGTCCGCAGATGATTGGATAGATCATAAGCTTTGAGCTTGTCCGTGAAGAGATTGTCCTTAAAGTGATCCGACGAGACATAGTCATACGCTTTAATTCCCTAACTTTTGCCTAGATCACCCTTTCAGGTTCTCGATCCACCGGGAAACCCTTTTTTGCCCAAGTCGCCCTTTCGGGTTTTCAACTTGCCGGGTGTACAGATTTTTTGTTTATCCTTAATTTTTGCCTGAACTGCCCTTTCGGGTTTTCGATTCGCCGGGATGCCCATTTTTGCTCAAGTCGCCCTTTTGGGTTTTCAACTTGTCGGGTCGTTTATGCGTAGTATCTTTTGACTATGTCTGCGTTCGCAGGGTGTGGCAGGTCGTCGTCGTCCATGGTGGTTAGAATCATAGCCCCACCAAAAAAGATATTTTTGATCACAAATGGTCCTTCGTAGGTAGGAGTCCACTTGCCTCTGGGATCACTTTGCGGCAAGATAATCCGCTTGATTACAAGATCCCCGACTTGATATACTTATCTCTTGACTTTCTTGTTGAAAGCCTTGATCATCCGTCTTTGATATGTCTGACCATGACAAACAGCAGTAAGTCACTTCTCATCAATCAAGTTAAGTTGATCAAGCCGAGTCTGAATCCAATCGTCTTCACTCAGACCAGCGTCCTTCATGATTCTCAGGGAAGGAATCTGAACTTCTATAGGCAAAACAGCTTCCATGCCGTATACCAGAGAAAAGGGTGTTGCCCCGGTTGATGTTCGCGCCGTGGTACGGTACTCGTGTAGAGCAAACGGTAACATCTCATGCCAGTCCTTGTAGGTGACTGTCATCTTTTGAATGATCTTCTTGATATTTTTGTTCGCAGCTTCGACAGCACCGTTCATCTTTGGCCTATAGGGAGATGAATTGTGATGTTGAATTTTGAACTGTTCGCACAAAGCGGTGATCATAGTGTTGTTCAGGTTTCTACCATTATCTGTAATGATTCGGTCAGGAATACTGTACCGACAAATGAGGTTCTGCTTGATGAAGCGGGCAACCACATTCTTTGTAACGGAGGCGAAGGAAGCTGCTTCGACCCACTTGGTAAAGTAATCAATGGCCACCAGGATGAAGCGATGTCCATTGGATGTTGTAGGCTTGATCTCTCCAATCATGTCGATACCCCACATTGCGAATGGCCAAGGAGCTGTTAGGACATTGAGAGGAACCGGAGGAATATGCACTTTGTCTGCATAGACTTGGCATTTGTGACAAGTATGGGCATATTGATAACAGTCAGCTTCCATGGTAGACCAGTAGTAGCCTGCCCTTAGGATCTTCTTAGCCATCGTATGTCCGCTCAAGTTGGTGCCAAATGTGCCACTATGCAGTTCAGTTATGATCTGCTCGGCTTCAACCTTTTCCACATAATGAAGCAGAACACAATCATGGTTACGCTTGTACAGGATACCATTTCTCAGGAAGAACTTGGCAGCAAATCTCCTTAAGAACTTTTTGTCATTGACTGAAGCTCCTTCAGGGTATTCTTGAGTCCTGAGATACCTTTTGATTTCATGAAACCAGGGTTGTTCCACTACTTCTTCGGTATTAATCTCATGACAATGTGCAGGTTCATCCATCCGTTCGATGGTAATTTGGGGAGCCTCATTATGCCAGTTAAGTTTAAACATGGAAGACATTGTAGCTAGAGCATCTGCTAGCTGATTTTCTTCTCGCGGGAAGTGCTCGAAGGTAATTTGATCGAAATGAGGTAACAATGTCAGGACATGTTCTTTGTATGGGATGAGATTAGGGTGTTTAGTGTCCCACTCTCCTTTGATTTGACTGATAACCAAGGCTGAGTCCCCAAACACAACCAAAGATTTGATTCCTAAGTCAATCGCAGCCTTGAGACCAAAGATACAAGCTTCATATTCGGCCATTTTGTTGGTGCAACTGAAGTAGAGTCTAGCAGTGAAAGGTGTATGGCAACCTTCTGGAGAGATAAGTATCACGTCGATACCGTTGCCAAGTGCATTTGAAGCACCATCAAAGTACAGGGTCCATCGGGATCCTTGTTCAGGTCCTTCATACGGTCTGTTACCTTCAATGTTGTCCAATGTCATAATATCCTCGTCGGGGAAGTCGAATTTCATGGATTGGTAATCTTCGACAGCTTGATGAGCTAGATGGTCAGCTAGTACACTCCCCTTTATAGCTTTTTAGGTTGTGTACTGGATATCATACTCAATCAGGATCATTTGCCATCTAGCGATTCTTCCAGATAAAGCAGGCTTTTCGAAGATATACTTGATCGGATCCATTTTAGAAATCAGCAAAGTGGTATGTGTCAACATATACTGCCTTAGTCGGCGAGCAGCCCATACCAAAGCGCAGCAAGTTTTCTCGAGCAGTGAGTAGCGAGTCCCATAGTTGGTAAACTTTTTGCTAAGGTAATAAATGGCATGCTCTTTTCGACTAGACTCGTCATGTTGGCCCAGTACACACCTCATTGAATTATCCAAAACAGTCAGATACATGATTAACGGCCTTCCTTCGACGGGTGGCATCAAGATAGGAGGTTCTAGCAAATACTCCTTGATTTTATCAAAAGCAGTTTGACAGTCATCATTCCATTCAACCACCTGATCTTTCTTCAACGCTTGAAGATTGGTTCACAGGTAGATGTTAGGTGAGAAATGAACCTTGCAATGTAGTTTAGGCGTCCTAATAAACCTCTGACCTTCTTTTCAGTGCGGGGGGCAGGCATTTCTCGTATAGCTTCGATTTTAGCAGGGTCAACCTCAATGCCTTTATTGCTGACGATGAATCCCAAGAGTTTACCGGACCTGACTCCGAAAGTGCACTTGCTAGGGTTCAGTCTGAGCTTATACTCCTTCAATCTGACAAACAGCTTTTGCAGATGGTCGAGGTGTTCTTCTTCTGTTTGTGAACGGGCTATCATGTTGTCTACGTAAACTTCGATCTCATGATGTATCATGTTATGAAACAAAGCTACCATGGCGCGCTGCTAGGTTTCCACGGCATTCTTCAGTCCGAATGGCATTACTTTATAGCAGAAGGTACCCCACTGTGTAATAAAAGTAGTCTTCTCCATGTCTTCGGGGGCCATTTTGATCTGTTATACCCTGAAAATCCATCCATGAAAGAGAATACATTATGTTGAGCTGTGTTGTCGATCAAAATGTCAATGTGTGATAGTGGAAAGTCATCTTTAGGGCTAGCCCTGTTTAAATCTCGGTAATCCACACACATTCTCACTTTACCATCTTTCTTAGGCACGGGCACAATGTTAGCAACCCATTATGGATAGGAAATAACAGCAAGAAACCCAGCATTGAATTGCTTCATCACTTCGGCTTTGATCTTTTCAGACATATCAGGCCTCATTCGGTGGACTTTCTGTTTTATTGGTGGACAGTCTTCTCTGTTAGGGAGACGGTGAACCACAATATCTGTGTCGAGTCCCGGCATGTCTTTATAGGACCAAGCAAAGATCTCAACATATTCATTCAACAGCTGAACTAAATGCTCTTTGACATTTGGCTTTAGGTTGGCACCCATTTTAACCTCTCTCTTGTCTTCGGCAGTACCCAAGTTGATAGTCTCTAACAGCTCTTCATGGGGCAGAATATCCCTCTCTTCCTGTTGTAGAAGTCTAGCCAACTCTCAAGGAACTTCACAGTCTTCATCACCTTCGTATTCGGCATGATTGACCAGATCTTCAGAGTCACTGAAGGCCATAGCAGAATTGTTACCCATAGAATCCGGAGTGGATGGGTACCTGCATTTTATGAGTGTGGGTGTGTGTAAGGGATAGCCACCTTTAAACAAAATAAAATGTAAAAAGAAGGAAAATGAACACAAAAGTTTATAGATGAAAACGTCCATGATTCATTAAAAATGGCATATGAAAATGAAGAAATCAAGCCCTTACAAATGGACCTATATGCCCCGGGTAAGACACAAGGCAAAAAGAGCGTGCGAATTGTTTAATAGTTATTACAGACCAACAGAAAATGTTCAAAAGATAAATTACTGATTGATTACAGTAATGGGAACAAAGTCTTTCGCCTCTCAGTTGTTCAGTCCTCCTTCAATGGTTGGAAAGATCCAGTCTTCAAAATTACTCTCGTCTTCAACATCTTCCAAAGCATGAACTCCGTGATGAGTGATCTTTAATGGTGGTCCTCCAGCCCGGGAGCGACGCACATCTTTCTGACTAGCAGCAGTAAAACCCAATCTGAACGTATCTGTCTTGAAAGGAAAATCTGGTAGCTGCCCTCACACTATACTTCCTCCTTCCTTGATCACAGCCTTCGCATCTTTAAGGGGTGACATTCGGGACACAGGCTTGGTAACTGCAGGCAAAGAACTTATTGTCTTGGCCGTCGCAATTTTAGGAGACACCTCTTCAAAGTGTTGGAAAGGTGTTTCTATGAATTCACCATCTAACTCCACATAGCGGAAAGAGTTAAGGTGGCTTATCATATACTCCTCCTCACCATGAACTGTTATGATATTACCCTGGACTGGGTACTTGAGCATCTGGTGTAGGGAAGAAGTGACTGCCCCAGCGTTGTGGATCCATGGCCTTCCCAACAAGCATGAATATGAAGGATGGATGTCCATCACATAAAATGTAGAGTTGAAAATTTTTGTTCCCACCTTAATTGGGATGTCCACTTCTCCGTGAACCATCCGCTTAGAACCGTAGAAGGATCTAACAATGATATTACTGGGCTTTAAGGTCAAACCCTCACAGTTCAATCTGTCCAATGCTTTCTTTGGTAGGACATTCAAAGACGACCCGGTATCAACCAGAACGTGAGCAAGTGTGGTCCCTCTGCACTCTATCGAAACATGCAGCCATCATTATGCTTTCTTCCCATAGATGTCAAATCGGCATCAGAGAAGCCAACACCATTATCGGCTTTAAGGCTGGCTACACACTCTTGAAACTGATCCGCAAAAGTTTCTTGAGGCACGTGCGCTGTCTTTAAGAATTTGATCAAGGCTTTGGCATGAGCCTCGGAACAGAGCAATAGAGCCAGCATGGAGATTTTTGAAGGGGTTTGCCCCAGTTGTTCTACGACATCATAGTCTCTCTTCTTTATTATCTTTAATATTTCTTCCATTTCCTTTTGGGTGGTCTCGGGGATAACCAAAGGCTGAGCCCTCGTCCTGACGGGCGCTTCTTGGATCCCCTTACCTTTATCAGCAGTAACAGCATAGGGTACAACTTTGGGAGTAACAATTTCTTCAATCACTGGACTTCGTATAGATATCTTGACTGGCACACGAGCACTTAAGGGTACGAAAACTTCCCTTGGAGGAGCAATCTCCGGAGAGAAGATTCTTCCACTATGAGTTATCTTGTCCCCGCAATATTTCCTACATCAGGAGTTTCTTCATCGGAACCTTCTTCGGATGATTCGATCTACTTAACACCATGGTAGAAGATATCTCCTCCATAATTACATGGTATCGTCTTGTTGGACTTATATGGGATAGGCCCTGGCATCGTAATCTTCAGCGGTACAAACTTTGGATCAGGTGTAATCTTAACAGGCCTTTTGCAGGTCTTGGAAAGATTGTCGGAAATGGTGATTATAGCAATATCATTGATTGGAGTAACAGGAGTGATATGAGTTTTCTGAAATAGGATCTCTTGATTATCCATCAGGCGTTGGATGCCTGACTTTAATAGCGGACAGTCGAATTGCAAGGTCGAACAAAGGTAATAATCTTTTTCACAGTCTGGGAAGATCCCGACTTTCAACAGATTCATCTTGATCATTGGCAACGGAGTCATCAAGTTATCAATAGCAGCAACTTACAAATCCTCTTCAATAGCATGGACATTGTGACTGTGCTTGGGCATTGGGGAAGAAATCACATTCGGCTTTTCGGGCGCATCGAATTCTACCTCCTTGGCATCTATTAAATCTTGGATCTTGTTTTTGAGGGCCCAACAGTTGTTGGTGTCGTGCCCTATGCTATCTGAATGATAAGCACATTTTGCATTAGGATGATAATGTGGATAAGTGGTATTTGTATTCTTCGGTGCCTCTCTCAAATTAGCAAGGTTTAATTTCAAGAGATGTGGAAGGATCTGAGCGGGTGTCATGTTTATCGGGGTATATTGTCGTTGTGGCCTTTCTACCCTTTGCTGATAGGTTCTGGGTTGATCATTCCTCGGTTGACTATTTATAGGCTGATCTGATGCGGACTTCTGAATTAACACGGCCCCCACTGTTGGCCGACGTTCCTCTCTTTCCCGATTTCTCTGGGTGTAAACAGCAGAACTTTCCTTCTTGGCTGGGAAGGTCTTCTTGATAGCGGCTGAAGCAGATGTATCCTTCTGAATTTTACCACTCTTAATACCAGCTTCGACACTTTCCCCTGTCAGAATTAATTCAGTGAACCCTGCAGATGAGCTCCCTATTAGGTGATTGAAGAATGGACCAGACAGGGTCCCCAAAAACATATCAACAAGTTCCCTTTCAGACAATGGTGTTTGCACCCTTCCAGCCAAATCCCGCCACTTCTGGGCATACTCTTTAAATCCCTCGTTAGAAATGAAATTCTGGCTGCAGATACTCAATGTCACGTTCAATGTTATGACACCGTATCTGACTTACTATATGACAGTAAATACAAAAACAATAAAGAACACAGTCAATTGTTTACCCAGTTCAGTGTGCAACAACACCTACTCTGGGGGCTACCAAGCCAGGGAGGAAATCCACTATAAGAGATGTTAATTCAGGAATAAACCAACCAATTTATCTCCTTCACTTAAGACCTACCCAATGCAATTTCAATCTAAGTACAACTTAAACCTGAGTTCCTACTCACTCCCCCTCAATCACAGCAGTGATACATAAAACAATTTGACTAATGATTTGATGAAGACACTCTTCAAAAACATACACTTGATTAAGCTTCACAGCTTTTTAATCAAGTAACACAACCACTCTTGCTTCACAGCTTTGAGTGATACACAACTAACTTGACTCTGCTTCACAGCTTTAGTCAAGGAACATTCAAACACTCTTGCTTCAAAGCTTTGAGTGCTACACAACCCTTACAATTAAAAACCTATTCCAAGTCACTTATCACAATGATAATTGCTTGGAGTACAATAATTAAACCTATACAGATTACAAATGATCTTCTGATCAAAAAGGGGATTACTTGCAAAACAGCAGCTCTGTTGAATATATAGCAGCTGCAACTTCAGTTAGGGTTTCCACAAAAACCTAGGGTTAATTTCGTTTGACCTTAAGACTAGGTCACAGGACTTTATTAACCAGGTTAGGGTTGAGCTAGGTTACCCCTCAGAAAACGCAGGATTCTGTTCTGGAAAGACTGAGTTATTTTCCTGAAAAACTCAGAATTAACCAACCTGCAAACCTGTTAGTTCAGAACAGGATGTCTTAACATCTGTTATGACATCTGAGAAAACTGTCTACTGATTTAGCAAAATGTGATCATTTTGCAAAATGCTCAGATACACACTTATAAACATCAGTTCCTGAATGACAATATTTTTCTGCAAAGGTACCTAATGAATCAGTACAAACTAAACTAGAATGTTATGACATCAGTCATGACATTCACACATACACTTGGGTTTTACCAAAAATGAAAGCCAATACCTAAACAACTACAAACTCCCCCTTTGGCAGATTTTTGGCTAAAGACCCTAAGCAATTAGAGATAGATAGCAGCAGAAAGAAATGACTGCAGAAAAATAGAATGTCTAATTGAGCAAGTACTAATTGAGTAAGTACCAAAATATTCTCCCCCTCTTTAGCCACAAATGGGCCAAAGATACATGTTCATAAAGATTATACAGTTATCCAAAACAAATAATAAGAGCAGCAGCAGAAAAAAACTGAACACACTTCCAAACTCCACCAGATATCAGCACCAACCAGCAACACCACCAAACAGCAACCAACCTTTAAGCACTGTCATCAGACTCAGAGGAGCTAGTTTCTTCAATGTTGAGATGACCTTCAGCTTCTACACCTTCTTCCCTTCTGTTTCCTTCAGCTTCCTCCTTTTCTAACCTGTCAATTAGGATTTCTAGGGTCTTTTTCCTAGCATCCAGCTCTTTGCAAGTCTCTTTTAAAACAGCTATGACATCAGATGTCTTGGACTGGGTCTTCACAGACGATGTCTCAGCTGATGTTATGACAATATCTGGAGCATGAGATCCCTGAAACAGTTTGTAGTGCAAGCCAAGGGCAGGAGCTCTTTTGCAGGCTGTATCTCTTGCCACAAGGATATCAAGGTATTGTGCAAGGATAATTCCACAAAGGAGGGAGGGAAAGGCTATTGGTCCTTTGACAGCATAACTACCAGCATGCTTTAAAGTTTGTTCAAAGATGTACCTGCCATAGTCAAAAGCAGTCTTGGTTCCCACAGCATAAATAAATCTCCCCAATCCTGTGGAGATAGTTGATTTATGATTTGTAGGCACCCAGTTGGCTGCACCTATTTTATGTAGGATGGCAAATTTCATGCTGAGTTTGCTGGCATTCAGCTTGCCTTTCAAGGGCCAGAACTTCACTTGCCTGGCTGTGATGGTTTGACAAACTTCATTGTCAGTGGCCTCCAGATCAGGACAATCCTCATTTGTTCTTCCAAGAAATTTGTTAATTTCTGATGGAGAGAACTTGACCCTTCTTCCTCTAACAAAAACACTTTCAAAGTCAGCTGACCTTCCATCAGCACAATCATTAGACAAGTTCACTACAAACTCCTTGACAAGATTTTCATAACACTTGTTAAATTTTGTCACTGTCTTCATCAGTCCAGCATTCTTGATCAGGTCCATGATGTCTTTGCACTCCAAGGCATCATTGTTGAGTTCTCTTTCTAAGGCTATTCTTTTTAAGCAAACATACTTCCATCTGTTTGCATTGTCAGGATGATGAAAAGAGATGTTGTCTGTTGGGACTTTAGGTACTCTAGCAATTTTGCTGGAGGGGAGCTTCCTTCTGATAGGAGTTTCTTCAATATCAATCTCAAATTCTGATTCCTCATCAGAATCAGAAGATTCAGGTTCTTTTCTCTTCTTAGAGATTGGTTGTCTAGCAGTATGCACCTGGGCCTTCTTCCCTTTTGTCTGAATACTTTTCTCAGCCATGCCTTCAGCCTTGGATTTCTTAGCAGCGGGTTTATCTTTGGACACACATTTTGCATCATTCTGATTACTCTTTCTTTTCATCAATCTCCTAGCTATGCTAGGGTTCACATTAGCAATCAGATCATTATCTGAGTAATCCTCATCCACATCAATGATAAGTGGATCAGCAGCCTTTTCTGAAGGGTTCTGAATGTTGTCTTTTTGTGTCACAACATTCTCAGTGACATCTACATTCTCAGAGACTTCCACATTTGGGCTTTCTGATTGATTTAAAGGGACAGAAATCCCCGGTACAGGTTGGTTTCCGCTCAGTATACTAGTAACAAGCCTAGCAATGGCTTGATGAACTTGAACTGATCCTTCTCTATTTGGTACAGAAGAAGAAGGATGAGAAGAATTACCAGAGTCTGTAGCTTGAGCTCTTCCTGCATGTCTAGTTCTTAGCTTTTTGACTTTGGCTGGGTCAGTTGCCATCTCTCTGAGAGGAGTGACCTCAAGAACTTCAGATTCTATGCATGTGGTGATTGCTCTAGAGTCTTGGTCAGATGATGAAGATGATGAGGATGATGAAGTCGCCTTGGTTGAAGACGATGTTTGAGACATTTTGATTGACTTTGAGTAACGGTAGCAATTTGAGAAAAATCTTTGATTGAGAGGAGGAAACAGGTTGCAAGGACGAGAGAGGTAGGAGGCAAAAGGGAGTCTTTTCAACTTCTTAAGGATTTTGAAAGAATTGGGAAAGCATATGATTAACCCACTAAAGATAGACTTAATAAAATTAACTCCTTCAACCTTTGTTTTAAGCAAAATTAATTGCTATAATTTCTCATGTTGGTAAATACCCAACCTGCCCCTTAAATTTTCAAGTTTATTTCCAACAAGAGCCTTGGTAGAAGAATCAGTCAGCTGAAGCTTAAAGAAACTATGTTCCAGTTTAAATGACTTCTTCTCTATAGAGTCAATGTGCTTGTTCCTGTTATGATGAATAGGGTTCAAGGAAATATTGATTGTATTCAGATTGTCACAACACAATGTCACAACATCTTGTGAGACATTATACTCAGTGAGCATCTGTTTTGACCAGATATTTTGAGAACAGTTTTTCCTAGCAGCAACTATTTCCGCACAGGGTTGGGAAGGCATTCTTTTGATATTAATCATAGTTCTGGTTGATTCTTGACTAATTTTCTTTTTGTCCAGTCCATTTTGATGGAGAGTTATAGGAGAGGAGACTGCAAGCCTCATTTCTTCAGGGAAACAAAATTTATTAGACTTGTTATTTCCAACATCCTTGTCAAGATAACTTATGGTTCTGACAACACATCCTTCTTCAAGTTTATTTTCCACATCACAGACATTATCAACCTGTAGTTTTGGAGTTCTTCTGACTGCTTCCATAGAAATATCTCTTTTCATTCTTCTTAGACGAAGAGGACCAAGCTTATGCTGCCACAGTTTCATCTCTTTTTCTTCTTTGGTAATTGGACACATAGTGGAGATATCAGTGTTCTCAGGCTGCCACAAGTAGCAGTTATCTTTGGATCTGATTCCTCTCATTACAACTTCTAGTTTTTCATTAATTACTAGACATTTAGATTTTGAGAAGTTGACCTTGAATCCTAGATCACATAATTGACTGATGCTAATGAGATTAGCAGTCAACCCTTCTACCAGCAGTACTTTATTCAGACTTGGAACTCCAGTGCAGTCCAAATTACCAACTCCTTTGACTTCACCTTTAGCACCATCTCCAAAGGTCACAAAACTGGTGGTGTGAGGCTTAACATTAGCTAGGAGATTTTTGATTCCAGTCATGTGTCTGGAACATCCACTGTCAAAGTACCAGCCTTCCTTTGCAGACACTCTCAGGGAAGTATGGGCTATCAGGGCAGTAGCCTTTTTCTTCCAATGAGGAGTATGTGGTACCCTTTTTGGCTTAGGTTTAGCACCTGAGTTTTAATTAGGGTATCCATGCAATTTGAAGCAGAAGGGCTTTATGTGTCCATACCTCCCACAATGATGACATCTCCATCTTTGGTATTTTTTCTTCATGTACTTCTGATGTTGAGAGTTGTGTTGAGACATCTGCTTTGACAATTGTTTAACATGCCTGATCTTCTTGTCTGCACCAGATTTCTTAGCTTCCACAAATCCTAGACCAGATTTGTTTCCCACATTTTGTCCAACTTGAAGGATCTCTTCCAATTTATCTGATCCATTGGTCAACATCTTGACAGATTTTGTCATTTGGTTCAGTTGTGAGTTCAGTAATTGAACTTCCCCTTCTAGGTGACTTATAGTTTCAAGATCTGCCCTTTTTTCAGCCTCCAGCTTTATAATGAGTTTTGATTGTTTCTCATTCTGCACACAGACTTCAGCACTTCTGATACACAATTTTTTGTAGGTATCAGCCAGTTCTTCAAATGTCACTTCTTCATCACTAGTGTCACTTTCAGAAGTACAAACACTAGTTAGAGCAGTAACTAGTTTGGCAGATTCTTCTTCAGAATTACTTTCTGAATCATAGTCATACCAAGTAACAGTCATTCCTTTCTTTTGTTTCTTAAGAAAGGTAGGACATTCAGCTCGAATATGTCCATATCCTTCACATCCATGGCATTGAATACCTCTGCCTTGGTTTCCCTTTTCTTCTGACCTTGGTCTTCTGCTGGAACTGTCAATGTCAGAGGGAATGTTATGAACATTAGACCTTGACTTTGGATCCATTCTTTTGATGAGCTTGTTGAACTGTCTTCCAAGCATGGCAATAGCTTCTGAAATATTTTCTTCTTCATCCTCTTTGTTTTCAACATCAGTGTTGGATACAAGTGCTATGCTTTTGTTCTTCTTGTCACCATTATCAGTGATCCCCATCTCAAAAGTCTGAAGAGACCCAATAAGTTCATCCACTTTCAACTTGCTAATGTCCTGGGCTTCCTCTATGGCAGTTACCTTCATTGCAAATCTTTTAGGCAAGGATCTGAGAATCTTCCTCACCAGTTTTTCTTCTGACATCTTTTCTCCCAGAGCTCCTGAGGTATTGGCAATCTCCAAGATGTTCATGTGAAACTCATGAATGGTTTCATCTTCCATCATTTTTAGATTCTCAAACTTGGTAGTCAACATCTGAAGCCTTGACATTTTTACTTTGGAAGTGCCCTCATGAGTAGTTTTGAGAGTGTCCCAAACTTCCTTGGCCAGTTCATATTGATGTACTAGTCTGAAAATGTTTCTATCAATTCCATTGAACAAGGCATTTAAAGCTTTGGAATTTCCCAGGGCTAACTCATCTTCTTCTTTACTCCAATCTTCCTCAGGCTTCAGACTGATTGTCCCATCTTTCTCAGTTATGGTGGGATGGATCCATCCTTTGTCAGCAGCTCTCCAAGCCTTTTTGTCCAGAGATTTTATGAAGGCAATCATACGAGGTTTCCACTAGTCATAATTAGTTCCATCCAGAATGGGTGGTCTATTTCCAAAAACTCCTTCTTTGTCCATAGTGCCAGAAAGTGATATCCCTAGATCTCACCCAGTAATACAGGCAGGGTGCCTGCTCTGATACCAATTGAAATTCTGGCTGCAGATACTCAATGTCACGTTCAATGTTATGACACCGTATCTGACTTACTATATGACAGTAAATACAAAAACAATAAAGAACACAGTCAATTGTTTACCCAGTTCAGTGTGCAACAACACCTACTCTGGGGGCTACCAAGCCAGGGAGGAAATCCACTATAAGAGATGTTAATTCAGGAATAAACCAACCAGTTTATCTCCTTCACTTAAGACCTACCCAATGCAATTTCAATCTAAGTACAACTTAAACCTGAGTTCCTACTCACTCCCCCTCAATCACAGCAGTGATACATAAAACAATTTGACTAATGATTTGATGAAGACACTCTTCAAAAACATACACTTGATTAAGCTTCACAGCTTTTTAATCAAGTAACACAACCACTCTTGCTTCAAAGCTTTGAGTGATACACAACTAACTTGACTCTGCTTCACAGCTTTAGTCAAGGAACATTCAAACACTCTTGCTTCAAAGCTTTGAGTGCTACACAACCCTTACAATTAAAAACCTATTCCAAGTCACTTATCACAATGATAATTGCTTGGAGTACAATAATTAAACCTATACAGATTACAAATGATCTTCTGATCAAAAAGGGGATTACTTGCAAAACAGCAGCTCTGTTGAATATATAGCAGCTGCAACTTCAGTTAGGGTTTCCACAAAAACCTAGGGTTAATTCCGTTTGACCTTAAGACTAGGTCACAGGACTTTATTAACCAGGTTAGGGTTGAGCTAGGTTACCCCTCAGAAAACGCAGGATTCTGTTCTGGAAAGACTGAGTTATTTTCCTGAAAAAACTCAGAATTAACCAACCTGCAAACCTGTTAGTTCAGAACAGGATGTCTTAACATCTGTTATGACATCTGAGAAAACTGTCTACTGATTTAGCAAAATGTGATCATTTTGCAAAATGCTCAGATACACACTTATAAACATCAGTTCCTGAATGACAATATTTTTCTGCAAAGGTACCTAATGAATCAGTACAAACTAAACTAGAATGTTATGACATCAGTCATGACATTCACACATACACTTGGGTTTTACCAAAAATGCAAGCCAATACCTAAACAACTACAAGAAACCATACTTATGCTCTGTAGTTGAGTACGAGTAGGCGCTAAATCTGCGTTGTATTGATATTGTCGGTAGAAGGCAGCAGCCAAGTCCTCCCAATTATGTACATCGGATCTCTCAAGTTTATAGAACCAGTCCAATTGTGTTCCCGACAAACTATCTTAAAAAAAGTGGACCCATAGATCCTTATCAGAAGAGTGAGGTTGGATATTTCTGACATAAGAACGCAGATGCATCTTTGGACAAGACAAACCGTCGTATTAAGCGAATGTAAGCACTTTGAATTTAGGGGGGATGACGATCCCATCAACCAATCCCAGCTCTTCAAAATCCAGTCCAGGTACCCTTTGGACCTCCATGGCTGTCAACCACTCTTCCAGATTCTTATACATGTCATCCGCATGAGGGTATTGCTGCTCGGAGTAATCTTCATCCTCTTCAACTTCTTCCTCTTCTACTTCAGACTCGGAGGGTACTGCAGCTCCTTTTCCTTTTTCGGTCCCTTCATCAGACGTCGAGGGGAACTCCAGAACTCTTCTAGCTTGGTTCTCAAATCTTCTTCCCAAAGTAGCTACCCCGACTCTTTTCTTTTTCTTTTTTCCTTTTTCTTTCTCCTTCTCTAATAGTGCTTTAAGGTCCTCTTGACCCTTCGCCAAGGTCATGAGGAGTTGTTGGAATTGCGAATTCTGTGCTTGCAGATCTTTGACCGTCTGCTCTATATCCATCTTGCTAAAATAAACAGCAGAAAGATAAGGAAACCTGGTGCAAAGACCTGTTTATGCATATGATGAATGATATGTTTATTCATGTAATGCATCCAAGGATTCAGAAATTCAAAGTTGTTGCAGACAAAAAGAACACACGTCATATTAATAAAAATAAATTTGTCAGTACATAAATGCCCCATGGGCAAAATATTACAAAGCTTCTTAATGTAAAAAGACGTTGCGCATCCTTTTTGGCGCGATGTAAGTGTTAAGAGTCTCCTCTTCATGAAGTCGGCGGGTAAGCTCCAAAACCTTCTTCTCACTGGCATAGAAGTTGGCTTCAAAAGTGTTCCGCTCTTCCTTGAGCTGTATCCAACTCTTTTGCAATTCTTCCAATGATGTTGGCATGTCTGGATGTAGGAGGGTGTATGGAACCTCTCCTTCCATAACAGGCTCTTTGATCACGGGGAGAATGTGAGGGTAAGGCATCATAAGACTCTGGGCGCGGGTTCGTACCCACTTGAGGTAAGGCTCGAGGGGGATGGAATTCTTGCGCCCCAGTGTCTTATTGTCCACTTTGTTGGGCATCCTCCATGCTCGGATAAACCTTTATCGAAGTCCTTGAGCGTCGTTGTCGAAGTCAAAAACCAAGTCAGGAATCAGCATATCATGAAGGCCATCCCTTCGGGCATACCCAAATTTCCTCAGAGCTAAACAGGGGTTGTAGGTAATGCCTCCCCTAATGCCAAGTAGTGGGACATTAGGGAATTCCCCACAACGATCAATGATGATGACATTTTCTCTGGACCGAGAACACCAATGAACATCAGAATGTGTAGGAGTCATCAACCGTTGCGACCACCTCAAGCCTTGTTCATTCTTCAAGACTGACTGGGGAAGGTGAGAAATAAACCACCTTGCTAGGAGAGGAGTACAGCACATGAGAACACTTTTTTTCCTCATTGTTCGTGTGTAAAATGAGTGTAGGATGTCCCCAAGCAATGTAGGCACAGGATTCCGAGATATGAAAATCTTGACAGTATTCACATCTATAAGCTGATCAGGGTTTAGGAACAAGACCAACCCATAGATGAGAAGTGCTAAAATCTCCTCAAAAGCTTGTAGATCTAAATAATTCCAACAGTCTTGTGCCTTCTCAAACATAAACTTTGCCAAGAAACCCTTGACACCACTTCTGGTTTCCCAATGACCTTTGATATCAGATGGTTGCAAGTGTAAGGCTTGAGCAACATCTTCAGGATTTGGATCTCTTTCCATACCGTTGTAGGGTAGTTGATGGAGAATAGGAATCCTCAGAAGTTGAGAAAAATCCTCCAAAGTAGGTACTAGTTGGTAATCAGGAAATGTAAAGCAATGGTGTATGGGGGTCAAAGAACTGGAAGAGAACTTTCACCGTGTCTTCTTCAATGTTGGAGTTGACCAAGTTGAGAAGTCTACCATGTCTTTCAGTGAAAAGATAATTCTCTGGAATCTTGGAAGTAAGCTCCTTGAGTAGAGGAGGGATTCTCACAAGGTTGACTTGAATTGTTTTCCTGCGAAGAGATTCCATGACCTACAAAACAGGAACAAAGATGAAGATCCAAACCATTGAAATGGTTAGTGGATGCAAATGATGCTTCATGATGTTTATGATGTATGCACAAGTATATGTACAAGCAAATCACACAAGATCCTAGTTTCAGGCTTGCATGGGGTTTCATAGGTAAGTACCCTCTTGAAGTTAGTTGGCTCAACCTGTCCTATAAATAGTAACCGGGTTCTAAGGAGCTCAATATCACCGGATTATTTTCTATGTTCATTGTTTCAGTTTAGCCACTTTACTGGCGACCGAAATATTCCAAGAAAACAACCCTCAATGAGTGTAGTATCGAGTATCTACCAACTTCGGACTGCACCAAAGCCGGTCATCTCACTACCCCTAAAAAGGCCAAGTTGGTCAAGTAAAGGTTCTAAAAGTCCATTAGTGCTTCATGACATCACTCAGCGGCCCTGTATTCTCTTTGATTAACTCAAAGGCTACCGGTACCCACAAATATGTCGCACTAATATAGCTATTGCTTTAACCATGTCGGTATACCCCGCACAGTTTCCACAACGTATTGCTATTTACCTATGAATGTTTCCCAAATCTGGGTAGAGGATTTCAAACCCAAACAATAGATCCAAATGTAAATAAATCAAGGCAAACAAGATAAGCATGCAAAGGTGATCTAAAACCCTAATGTAACCCCACTTTTAGAATCTTCCCCAGCAGATTCGCCAGTTCTGTGATACGGTGGGAGAACTGACTTGAGGTTTTGCGTTTGTGTTCGCAATTGTGCGGTTTAGCAAGAGTCAACACTGAATTTTTATTTTATCCAAAGGAAAGGTCAAAAAGCACAGAAAAGACCTTTGAGATGTTTTCTTGGGTTCGGGGGGTAGATTATGAAAAGGGAATGTGCAAGCACCCTTTTCATCTATGGTTATCCATGGGCTCTTAGTTACTTGTTTAGATCACTTGCTTTTTCTTTTCAATTGTTTGAAATGGTGCTTTGTGTGTGGTTTTGAAAATGTTTTGAAAAGAGGCCTATGTTTAGGCAACCTTTGTAACAATTCTTGTTTGAATGTTTTACAAAGGTGTTTGTCTTTTGAAAAGATGTTTCAATGTTTGAAAGTTTGTTTTGAAATTCTGTTGTGAGGTGTGTTTGAAAATAGCAAGGATTTTTTCAAGTTTTGATCAAGTAACTAAGAGTTGTCTACCCTATTTTACTCAAATATCTTTCCTATGTTTTTAACCCTTTTGACAATGTTGTTTCAATATTGTATTTGGTGAACAACCTTGTGTTAGGATGTTAAACGGGACAGGCGCGTGTCATCACATACAATCATTGGAAGCAACTTGTGAGACGCTCTAGAAATTTTGTAAGGGACGAGATCGTTTTATCGAAGGCAACATTGAGGGTCATCGAGTGACTACGATCTTTGTTTATCGAAGGGGCATTTGCTAGAGTGTCTCATATTCGAAGGTCATGATTGCTTTTTCGAGGCAACAAGCGAGGTTACCCTAGAGGTGTAAGTGTGAATTGTATTTGTCATTTTCATGCATTTAGATCTTGCATTAGGTCATCTAGCGATTGATTTTGGATTTTCGCATTCAAACCCTAATCTCTAGTCATGGCATATTTGAAAGCATAAAATGCGAGAATTAAAAATCTAAACTATTACAAAAGTATCCGGGGATGGGGGTACAATTATTTACAAATGGGGATGAGTCTCATAAGAATAATAATGTCCAAATATTACAACCAAATTGAATCGTCGCAATTCAAATATAAAGCTATAACAAAACATAAAAATAAAGAGAATCAATAAATTATGAAATGCATGTATTTATTAACTTAAAAATAAATAAATAAAATCTATTCTAAAAAAAAGAAAGATTAAGTATTTTATTCTTTTGTGTTTTATTAATTACTAAAAGAAAAAGTTTTAAAGAAAGAAAATTTAATTAAAACTAAATCTCTATTATTTTTAGTGTTTCAAATAAAGCAAGATTATTTAATAAAACTAATTTTTTGTAAGAAAGTCAAAGTTTTTTATTACTAGTTTTATTATTAACTTAAAAAAGAAAACAAATAATAAAATGAATTAATAAACAAACAAGTATTTGTTTTAAACAAAAGAAAAGAAATTAAAAAAAAGCAGAATGGGCTTGGGATTTAGGAGTTGGGCCCAAAACCAAAACAAGAGAAGGGGAGAGTCAACATGGAAAAATGGGGGTAAGCCAGGAAAACGTTGTGGGCTTGATGAGGATTATGGGGCGAAGGCCCAAAGCAAAGTTTTGGAACATTTTAGGGGTTTCAAAATTATTAGGGTTTGTGTGTTTGGTACACAGCGGTTCCGTTTCTCTTGTTTTCCTCTTCATCTCTCCCAAACAAGCGCTTCTGATCTACCTCCCTAAGCCCTTGCCGCCGGAGCGCCACTTCGCTCTCTCATCATCCTCTCACAAAGGGCACAGGTTTTGGTTGCAAAAAAGTACGTTTTGTTCTTCTCTGAGTTTTACAGTTTTCGTTGTTTATGTGATTTTACAGTTTGTTTGATTTAGCTCGCTTTGCATGTCCTAGTTATGGTCTTTACATGCTTTGAGATTCAGTAAGAGTTTGAGAAAAAATGTACCTTGAGATTTTCTGGAAAGTGGAGGGAGAGAGTCCGGAGCTGGTGGCGCTCCTGGTGGCTAGAGGCGGAGGAGGGAGGAGATGATGGCCGCGCGTTTGCTTCTGATCGTTGTTGGTTGATGATGAACGTTTGCTCTGAAACTTGTTTAATGATTGTTGGTACGATTTTCTTCTTCTGTCTTTGTTTGGAAACGATTTGATAATGATGATGATTCTATTTCTGAGAACTTGTTGTTGTTTTTCCTCCCTCTTGATTTGATGTTGATGATGATGTGATAATCTGAAACTTCTTGTTTTTTGTTGTTGGTGAATGATTTCTGGAACTTTTGGTTGATTGTTTATGATGATGATTCTGAAACTCCGATTGTATGCTTCTGAAACTCATTTCCTCTCTTCTTGGCTTTGAAAGTTAATGATGATTATCTGAAACTCGTTCTTGAAACTTTTTGTTGCTCTTGATTGTTTCACTTCTGAAACTTTGATTGTCGTTTTTTGAAACTCTTTCCTCTCTTCTTGAAGTTCGAAGGTTGATGATGAAAATAGCTTCTGAAACTGATTTTTGTGGTTGCTTCTTGTTGAAGCTTGGTTGTACAGTTTTGTGGTTGTTTTTGTTTTGACTGTGTGGTAATGCAGTTTGGTTGCTCGGAGATTGGTTGAGATTGTTGTTGTTTTGGTTAATTTGCTGTTACAGTTCTTGTCATGGTTTTTGTTTGATTTGTGAAACTGTTATGGTGTTTTGTTGGGCAGTTTGCAGTTTGTTTGCTTGTTGTTAACTTGGGCAGGTTTGATGATGTTTGAAATGGTGAACAGTTTGGCTGTTTTGTGTAGCTTGATAAGTTTGGATATTTTGATAACATGGTTTGGTGGTTTGAGTTGAAACTATTGGATGTCTTTTTTCTGGTTGTGCAGTTTTCTGTTTGTTTTGTTTCTGAGTAGTTTGCAGTTTGTTTGGCAGGTTCAGGCTGTTTGTGGTTTGTTAACAGGCTTGTGTTGTAACTGGTTTTTGAGAGGGCAGGTTTGGACTTCTAAGTTTTCAAGCTTGGCTCAATGTTCTCTCCTCCTTTTCAAACTGTCATTTGATAGTCTTATATCTTTTTCTTGTTTGTCACTTGTGACAGCCCTCTTGCCAAACTGTACACTTCAAAAGGTGATATCCTTCTCTCTTTATCTCTCCATGAAACAAGCATTTTTGCTTTTTTTTATTATATTCTGAAAAGTTTTCCTTTGTCTGGAAAATGATGATAGCTGTGAAAAGTCTTTTACTTGTCAATTGGTTTACCTCTTGCTGTTTACTTTTGTCTGCTGCATTTTTCTGCTTTCATGCTGCATTTCTACATTTGTACAGATTGCATCCAATTTGTTTTGTAACTCAGTTTGGGCAATTTGTTTTGTAGCTCAGATTGGGACCTTGCTTGTGCTGTTTGTTACAACAGGTTCCTGTCATGTAATGCATTGTATATTTGTTTATGCTTTGACAGTTTGGCGCCTGTTTGCCTTTGTAACTTTGTAACTCAGTTTGGTTCAATGTTTGCCTTAGTTTGCTGCCATGTTTTGGTTGAGTTGCAATGGTATAGTTTTGGCACCTGTTGCATTTGAAACTCAGTTTTCTTTGTATGCTTGCATTTTTCAATTTGTATTTTTAATTTTCTCTTTGTGAACCAAGAAGAGCAATCTTCTTGTGATTTGTAAAGAGAAAAATAAAACGTGATGAAAAATAAGCATTCTGATTCCATACGGCAAATTTTAATGATGAATTTTTCCTTTCTTTTTCTGTTTGAAAATTCTTTTCAATTAACTGTACTAATTTTCTTTTCCTTTGTCCTTTTAATGTGAGCATCAATTGGATGATAGAGGAAGCAGAGGAAGCAAGAGACCTTGAGCATGGGAGCAATGGCAGCTTAGGAGGCTTAGGCTTAGATTAGATAGATTTTCCATTAATTGTAACATTTATTTTTTCAAATACTATAAGTTGTAAAACATACAGTATTCAAATAATAAATTATTTTTGTCACAATATTTGGAATGAATGAAAAATCTTTTCCCAGTAAAACTCTTCTACTCTCAATAATTTGCAACTCTCTCTCTGCATCTTCACTTAACCCTTTAAGATTCTCAGATAAAAATAATTGAAATTTCATTCCAATATTTTTAATACAGATAACTTAAATTCCAAGTAATCCCAAGAACTTTGCAATCTCATAACCTTGCATCAGTATTTCAAACACAATACGCATTGTATAATAAACAAGCAAGCATTCCATTATCCGGAAAACATTTCATTCCATTAACGAGCAGATGTCTTGATATTCCAAATAACAGTCTTAACTCCTATCTCTTATCCCAGATAATCAGGCCTTGAGAACAACCAGTTAACCTTTCGGCAAACTTGAAAAAGTGCGAAAACAATGTAACAGTAAACTGAATTTCTGAGGATTCAATTTCTTCTGAGAAATGCGAGAGAAACCCTGATTCTTGATTTACTGCCAAAGAAAAGTCTGTTTGATCGATTCCTGGGCCAATCTTAAAAATCAGAGAAAACCCTAGGGTTGTGATTTCTTGTGAAAAAGGGAGGGCAAATTTTGGGGTACAAAAGTACCCCAAAATTTTCCCTCTCACTTATCAAGAATTTTCTCACAAGATCTCATTGGGCTCAAGACTGCATTAGGGTTTGATCAGCTCAAGACACCTCCTTATACACTGATGACCAAAATTAGGGTTTGAGTTTGCACAAGGATTTTTTAACTATCAATACTTCATATGACTTTCATGAATCATTATGGACCCCCAAGATCACTCATGTCAAGTTTCAAGCCTTGGATCACACTTTTGATCAGTCAATTGAACAGTTGACCTAAAAATCAATTGTATTGGGGAAAAAGTAAACCATGGCCAATTTACAGTCAAACTTCATAATTTTTTATCCACATCAACATTTTAGACTCATATTCATCATTTTATCAAGTTTGGACCATAATTCCTCAAGAAATTTGATCAAATCTCCAAAAGGGCAAAATGGTCAAAATTAGGGTTTGGACTGGGAAAGGGAAATTTCTGATTTTTGACCTAGCAAATGGTCAATTGGATTAAGTTATTACCTCAAGAGTACAATTACATCATGTTGACCTAATGACATGATTCAAAACATTGCAAATCCTTTGGATTGACAGATGAATTTTGCAGTCAACTGATCAAAAGTCAACTGTATACTAAAAAGTCAAACTTTGACTTTTTGGTCAAATTCAAGTGCCAAAGATCACAATTCATCAAAGCATGTCAAAATATGAAACTTATTCATCAAGAAATCAAAAATTCAAGATTTCATTTTGAAAAGTTAAAATTTCTAAACTTAGAAATTTTTCTAAGTGTTTGGAAATTTCTTATTTTTTTCACAACTTTGAGCAAAATTTTCACCATGATGCAAGATGATTCAAAGGAAACTTCCAACATGAAAATTGTATATCTCAATGAAATATACAAATTTTATTCACACAACTTCTCATAAAAGTGACTGGATCTCATGTTATAATTTTGTGAATACATGCTCATGAACTAAAAAAAGACTTAGTGAAATTTTGCCCTAGCTAGGCAGATTTTTAACCTAACTTCATGGCAATTTTTCACATAGTTCCAAGGGGAATATTCAAAAGAAATTCAAATATGAGTTGAAGATCACATTTCTATCTTTCCAAAATGTCCAAGAACTCCTTAAGATCATTCTTGAGCAAGGAGAATCAAAGGCAAGAAGTTAGGGTTTTCAAACTTGAATTATAAGCCATTTCGTGAAGAACACTTGATCCAATCTTCAAGCATGCTGTAAAAATATTGCTTTGTAGGATTCAAACTTGATAATAACTCAATAATTTAATGTTTACACAACTAATAGAGCCATTTTCCAAGCATTTGAGCCATTATCCAAGTTGCATTTCAATTTTGGGAAGAAAGTCATCACTTCTATTTTGGAAAAGTGACTTTAATCACAATGTCAACTCTTCTTGAGCCCATACATTGTTGTTTCTGACTCAAAAACATTTAAAAGCAATAAGTGACATATCTACAGCCTTCTAACCACCCTGTAAATCCTTGTACTTCACATTGAAACCATGTTTGTCAACTTTGCTTCAAAAATAAGTAACCAAGCCATAACATGTGATTTCAATTTCTGAGTTGTTTCAAGCCTCAAAACCTCTTGCCTATAAGTACATACACTATTTTCAAGATGACACACGAATGCTAGTGCCCTGAAACTATATCAAACACTCAAAAACTATAAATCTGCTTAAAAACACCATTGATATACAGTTTTGAACCAAAACTCATCATCTTCATTTCCACTCGTGCGTTTTGAAAACCAATCATTCAAACACCTTATATACATCATATCAAAGAAATCCAGACCCCTGTTTCAAGACTGTAACTCCTCCATCACTATCCACCATTTTCAAACATCAAGCTTGCAGGTTGACTTGAGTAGAGAGATTCAGGAACTTTCAAGGCAAAGTAGGAGTTGGAATACACTCAAGAAGGTCCAGGCAAGCTAAACAGATCCTCAGGCCATCTAAAAAGTTTCTCAAACTCCATTCACGACTCCAGCTGCAAGGGGTAAGTTTTCAAACTTCTATCTCTTCATACAATCATCTTTTGATCCTGATTTGTGAAGACAAAATGTAGATATCTTTGCTCTAAAGCTGACCATGTTCATAGTTCCCATTTATATTGACTGTGTATAGAGAATTTTAGATTTGAAATTTCTGAGAAAATTAGGTTTCAATTTAGGGCCAGCAAAATTAGTTTTCATCTTTGACTTTTAGCTTAAATAAGTTATATAGTTGGATTTGTAGGAAGGAACATCACAACTTTCATGTTTGAACTTTCCATTTTTGTGGAGAGATGAAGAAGATACAGGTGGTCTGGCTAGGCGCGAGGTTGAAGATGAAATGGTCTTCAGGAAGCAGTTTCTAATATATATTTATGGTTTGGTTATATGACCGAATGAAACAGCCACCCCAGTGGCAAGCACGCGTGTACTAAGTCACTTCTTACCTAAAGAGCGAGGGTTCGAACCAATGTAAACCCCACTTTTGTATTTTTTTCATATTTTCTGATCCTCTAACGTTTTTTTTTTGCAGGCGCTGGGCCCTTTGGGCCTGGCATTGTTTTTTTATTTGCTAACTCACCTCCCTGCCTACTTTTGACACCCCCTGGTCCATTTATTTTTATTTACTTATTTATTTTATTTATCCTTTTAAATATATTTTCTAAAATACTAAAAATCATGAAAAATACAAAAAAAAATGATACATTTTATATTTTGACTTATTTTATTTTATTTTCCCATGAACAAAAATACTTTACTTACTATACTTTATTTATTTTTCTTATAAACTTAATTAATGTTATATTATTTATTTTTCTTTATACCATTTAAAAATATATTATTTAAATACCAAAAAAAACTAAAAAATATTTTTAAAGCTATAAATATTTTCAAGATAAAAATGCCAAAAATACTTTCCTTAAAAATTATTTTCTTTTGGTTAATTAATAGAATTAGGGTTTTCTTTTTAAAAAATATTTTTCTTAATAAATTCAAACTTAAATAATTATTTTCTTTATTTAAATTAGGTTAAGACAAAAAAGTCTTTCTTTATGAAAATCAAACAAAATTCATCTTCTTTACATTTTTATCCTTATACATTTACCCATCATTATACTTTGCATTTATATAATTCTTGTACATATTCAATTTGATTGTAATAGATTAATTAGGTTTATATTATTGTAATCCCCATTCATAAATTGTATATCCCCCTCCCCACAAGTATTGTAATAGCTTAGTAATTTTAATTTCCGTAATTTATCGCATTATATACAATGCTAGTAATTAGGGTTTGTACGGAAAGAATAAAATCAATTAAATAGAAAAATTCAAGACAAAAACAAGCATGAAAACAACACACTTGCACACAAGCACCCCTAGAGTAAAATCCACTTGGTTTCCTTACAAAATGGCCATATTACGCATGTAAGGTATCTTAGCAAAAACAAACAAATACAAGATCATAGTCCCTCGATGCCGCTTTCTAAGTTGCCTTAGAAATGATCTTAGTCCCTCAAAAAGAATGTTAAGATACCTTGTAACATTACTAATCATGGCTATACGATGACCCACGTCCGTCCCGTTTACATCCAAAGATAGAGTTGCTTACCAAATCAATGACAAGACAACAATGTCAAAGGAAAAGAAAATGAACAAAAAAGACATTTGAGTAGGTAGATTGCTCCTAGTTACTTACTCCATTTCAAACAAAACATCTTTGCTATTTTCAAAAACAAACACTTACACATTTCAAAACATCTTACAAAACTTGAAAACATTTTCAAAAGATCAAACATCTTTGTATACATTCTTACGAACAAGAATCATTACAAAGATTGCCTAAACAATGGCCTATTTACAAAATACTTTCAAAAAACACACTAAGCACAATTTCAAACAAAAGCAAGTGATCTAGCAAGTAACTAAGAGCCCATGGAAAACCATGGATGAAAAGGGTGCTAATACCTTCCCTTTTCATAATCTACCCCCCGAACTCAAGAAATAATCTCAAAGGTCTTTCTTGTGATTTTTCACCTTTCCTTTTGGATAAAAGAAAAGTTGGTGGCGACTCTTGCTAACCACAACATTTGCGATCGAACGCAAAACCCTCAAGTCAGTTCTCCCACCGTGCCACAGAACTGGCGACTCTGCTAGGGAAATATCTTAAAGTGGGGTTACCTTAGGGATAAATGACATTTACTTGGTTACATTGTTTGATTTGTATGCTTTACATTATGGTTCTTTGTCTGGGTTTGAATCCTCTACCCGGATTTGGGATACATTATAGGTAAGTAGCAATACATTGTGGAAACTGTACAGGGTATACCGATATGGTCTAAGCAATAGCTATGTTAGTGCGACATATTTGTGGGTACTTGTAGCCTTTGAGTTAATCAAAGAGAATCTGGGGCCGCTGAGTGATGTCATAAAGCACTAATTAACTTTTAGAAGCTTTACTTGACCAACTTGGCCTTTAGAATGTAGTGATATGACCGGCTTTGGTGCAGTTAGAAGTTGGTAGATACTCGATACTACACTCATTGAGGTTTGTTTTCTTGGGATATTTCAGTCGCCATTAAAGAGGCTTGTGCTGAAACAATGACCAAGGAAACAAACCAGTGATATTGAGCTCCTTAGAACCCAGTTACTATTACTAGGACAGGTTTAAGCCAACTAAACTTCAAGAGGATACTTACCTATAAAACTCCATGCAAGCCTAAACCTAAGGACTTGTTTGCTTTGTTTGTATATGCATACTTGTACATAACATCATGAACAACATGAACATCATATACATCCACTAACCATTTCAAGGATTTTGGGATTCATCTTTGTTCTTGTTTTGTAGGATATGGATTCACTTCGCAGGAAAACTATTCAAGTCAACCTTGTAAGGATCCCTCCACAACTCAAGGAGTTAGCTTCAAGGATTCCTGAAAAATCTCCATTTACCGAGAGACATGGTCGCCTACTCAACTTGGTCACCTCCAACACAGATGAGGATATGATAAAGGTACTTTTTCAGTTCTTTGATCCTTTACACCATTGCTTCACATTTCCTGACTATCAAATTGTGCCTACTTTGGAAGAGTTCTCCCAACTCTTTAGGATTCCCATTCTCAATCAACTACCTTTCAACGGTACGGAAAGAGATCCAAAGCTATAAGAGATTGCTCGAGCTCTACACTTGCACTCATCTGATATCACAACTCATTGGGAAACAAGGAGTGGTGTCAAGGTTTCCTGGAAAAGTTCCTGTTTGAGAAATCCCAAAGCTGTTGGAATTCCTTGGACTTGCAAGCCTTTGAGGAAATTGTGGCTCTCCTCATCTATGGGATGGTTTTGTTCCCAAATCCTGACCAACTCATAGATGTCAACGCCGTCAAAATCTTTATATCCCGTAACCCGGTGCCTACATTTCTAGGAGATATCCTAGACTCTTTTCACACTCGCACAATGAGGAAAAGAGGTGTCCTTATATGTTGCACTCCTCTCTTGGCAAGATGGTTTATTTCGCATATTCCCCAATCTGTATTAAAGAATGAGCAAGGTTCAAGGTGGTCACAAGGGTTGATGACGCTCAAACATTTAGACATTCATTGGTGCTCCCGATCCAAGGAGAATGTTATCATTGTCGACCGTTGTGGAGAATTCCCTAATGTCCCTTTACTTGGAATTAGGGGAGGTATCACCTACAACCCATGCTTAGCCTTAAGACAGTTTGGTTACACCCGAAGGGATGGCCCGCACGAGATATTGATTCAAGGTTTGGTATTTGACTATGACAACGACGATCAAGGTCTTCGCCAGAGATTTATCCGAGCTTGGAGGATGTTAAACAAGGTGGATAGCAAGACTTTAGGGCATAAAAATTCCATCCCTCTTGAGCCTTACCTCAAATGGGTACGAACTCGTGCTCAGAGTCTTATGATGCCTTACCCCTCCATTCTCCCGGTAATCATTGAGCCTGTCATGAAGGGAGATATTCCCTACACTATCCTACATCCAGATATTCCCACCTCTCTTGAAGACCTACAAAGAGATTAGATACAACTCAAGGGGGAGCGAGATACTTTTGAAGCCCAATTCTACGCAAGCGAGAAGAAGGTTTTGGAACTCACTAGGCTACTTCATGAGGAGCAGACTCTCAATGCCTACATTTCACCAAAGAGGATGCGTACTACCTTTCTATCTTAGAGTTTTTGTATTATTTTTCCCGAGGGGCATTGATGTATTCAAGCTTTAATTTATTAATATAACGGGTGTTTCCTTTTTGTCTAAAACAAATTTGAATCTTAAAATCCTTGAAATCATTACATATGCATATACCATTCATCATAACATAAGCAGGTCTTTTGTAACAAGTCTCCTCATCTCTCTACTGTTTATTTCAGTAAGATGGATCTCGAGAAAACAGTGAAGGAACTCCAAGCTCAGAATACACAGTTTCAACAATTGCTCTTGACCCTAGCCAAGGGAAAAGAAGAGTTGAAGACTTTGCTGGCTGAGGAGAGGAAAAAGAAAACAAAAAAGGTAACCAGAGTCCTAAACATGGGAAGAAGATTTCATGGGCAGACAAGAAGTACCTTAGACTTTGCAACGACATCAGGTGAAAGAGACAACCAATATGGGAAAGGCAAGGAAACAGTTGTCCCGTCAGAATCAGAAGAGGAAGAGGAAGAAAAGACTATTCTGAAGAACAATACCCTCCAGCTGATGACAAGTACAAACATCTCGAAGAGCGGTTGAGTGCGATAGAAATCCAAAAAGTGCCTGGTTTGGACTTTGAGGAATTGGGGTTAGTATCGGGGATTGTCATTCCTCCAAAATTCAAAGCACCTGTGCTCGCCAAGTATGACGGAGTCTCATGCCCTAAAATGAATCTCCGGTCATATGTGAGAAAAATCCAACCCCATACCGCTGACAAAGACTTATGGGTACATTTCTTCCAAGACAGTCTGTCTAGAACTCAACTTGACTGGTTTTACCAACTAGAAAGAGCCAACGTTCACAATTGGGAAGATCTTGTTGCATCCTTTTACAAACAATACCAATAAAATGCTGATCTGGCGCCTACCCGTACTCAACTCTAGAGCATGACCATGGTTTCCAATGAAGGTTTCAAGGACTATGCGCAAAAATGGAGAGACTTGGCGGGAAGAGTTCAACCCCCTCTATCTGAGAGGGAATTGGTAGACATGTTCTTGGGAACCTTGTCCGGTCCCTTCTTCAATCATTTAATTGGAAATTCATCTGCGGGCTTTACTGAACTAATATTGACCGGAGAAAGGGTAGAAGCTGATATAAAGAGTGGAAAGATTCAGAAAGATACATCCTCCTCTGCTGCCATAAGGAAGCCATTTATCGGAAAGAAAGAAGTGGTTGCCATTTATCCTCAGGGAAACCAAGATAGGGCCGAACGCCAACCAATTATGGGGGCGGTGATGATCCCTAAACATGCGCTTGATCAACAAAGAAATAATCAACCGAGGATGGAAAGACCAGTCAGGCAGTTCACCAGAATTAACATGACCCCGTCTCAAGTATTACCACATCTACTAAGAAGCAATTTGGTGACCTTGAAAAAATCTCCCAAAAAAACCCAACACAACATCTCCTCACTATCATCCCAATGCTCGTTGCGCATATCACTCTGAAAGTCCCGGTCATGACACTAATAACTGTTGGGCTTTAAAGAACAAATAACAAGATCTCATTGAAGCAAAAGAGATTGAATTCGATGCGCCTGAAAAGCCAAATGTCATTTCTTCCCTTATGCCCAGACATGGCCATAATACCAATTCCATTGAAGAAGGATTGTTTGTTACTTACGTTGATGAACTTATCACCCCACTTCTGGCTATTAAAATGAACTTATTGAATGTCGGTGTGTTCTCGGGCTGTGATGAAGTTTGCCATTTCTGTTTGTCCTCACCAACCAGTTGTCCTTTGTTGAAAGCAGGCGTTCAGTGCCTAATAGATAACAAAGAAATTTTGTTTGAAAAGACTTTTGTTCCACCTATTCCTTTTGAAAATGTTTCTATCATTACCATTTCCGCCAATTCTTCCAGGGTCTCCACCAAAAGGCCCGTTAGAATTACATCAGTTCCAAAAGCAACTCCTTTAATAATTACAATGCCTGGACCAGTCCCATATTCATCAGACAAGACCGTACCATGGAATTATGGAGGGGATGTCTACTACCATGGTATCGAGCAGGACTGGCCAGCCGTCGAAGATTCAAGCTCTGAGAAAGTGGATTTCGACGTCAGTAATATTGCAGGAACTAGCAAGATCACCTGAAGCGGAAGGATATTCTCTCCAGAAATTGCTCCCCCAAAAGCAGTTTCTGGACCCGTAATCATTCATGTTGTTGCTCCCCCAAAATTTGTTCCTAGTCCTACAATTATCTCCAACAATACTCCAACTGACAAAGTCGTTACAACCCCTGTTACCATTCCTACTGACACTCCTGCTGTCGAGTTAACCGAAACTCGAGGTAAAAGTATTCTGAATGAGCCTGTCCGGATGAAGGCTCGGTCATTGGCTATCCATGAGACCTCCCAGAAAGAGATGGAGGAGATTCTGAAGATCATTAAAAGAAGTGAGTACGATGTAGTTGAACAACTTGGGAAAACTCCCTCTAAAATTTCCATGCTGGCATTACTACTATGTTCCGAGGCGCATGCAAAAGCCTCGGTAAAATTCCTGAAAACTGCCCACGTACCCCAAGAGACATCTGTTGATCAGTTTCAAGTTTGCATAGCCAGCTTGACTATGGATTATGGTCTAGGTTTTTCGGATGCTGATTTAACACCAAGACGAAGGAAGCATAATGAGGCATTGCATGTCTCGGTTGAATGTAGGGGCACAAACTTGGCTCATGTTTTGGTGGACACTGGTTCATCTCTGAATGTATTGCCTAAAAAGCTCTTGATATGCTTGACTGTGAGGGATTGACATTGAAGCCAAGTAACATAGTAGTAAGGGCTTTTGACGGCTCGAAAAAGATGGTACATGGGGAGGTAGACATTCCCATAAAAGTCGGAACACAAACTTTTGATTCAACTTTTTATGTAATAGATATTCGTCCCTCATATTCCTGCTTGCTAGGCCGACCATGGATTCACAATGTTGGCGCTGTCACTTCTACGTTGTACCAAATGCTGAAATATCCAATTCAAGGGAAGATTATCACCGTTCATGGAGAAAAAGAGTATATGATCAGCCATCTCAATTCCTTCAGATATATGGAATTAGATGGTGAATTTATTGAAACTCCATTTCAACACTTTGAAGAGGTCCCGCAACATGTGGCAGTAACCAAGGTTGTTCCCAAGATTATAAGGCCTCCACTCCGGATGTCATCTCTGAAGGATGCCAAAGCAATGGTAGAAGAAGGTGGGTGCACTATCTGGGGACAACTCCCAGATATCCCGTATAAGTCTGAAAAGTTTGGCCTGGGTTTCACTTTAAGTGCTTATAAGGTGGTACGTCGTGCTCGTGCCGGAGGACCACCCTTGAAGATCAGCAACCGTGAGATCAACACCGTAGAAGATGATGAAGATAGCTGTGACTTGGAAGACTGGATATTCCTGACTGTCAGTGGAGGGCTCAGCAATTGGGAGGCTAGAGATTTTGTCCCGGTCACTTTTATCCCATAGTAATTTGTCTTTACATTTTGTTGGATCTGTAATATTAAAACAATTTGCACTCTTAAAACCTTGTGTCTTACCCGAGGCACAATGGTCCATTTGTAAGGGTTATTATCTCATTTTCATATGACATCAATGAATCATGGACGTTTTCGCATACAAACTTTTGTGCTCATTGTTTTTGTTTTACATTTTATTTTCTTTCAAAAATAGCTATACTCTTACACACACTCACACTCACAATGCAGGTATACATCCATTCGGGATCCCATGGGCAACAATACTGCTATGGCCTTTTGTGACTCTGAGAATCTAATCTACCAAGCCGAATAAGAAGGTGAAGAATATTTTGAAGTACCAGACGAACTTTCCAGACTACTACAACAAGAGGAGAGAACCATTCAGCCTCACGAAGAACCCGTGGATATAATCAACCTAGGTACCGAAGAAGACAAAAAAGAGGTTAAGGTGGGTGCCAACCTGGAACCTAGTATCAAGGAGCGTCTGATTCAGTTGTTGCACGATTATGTCGAAGTCTTTTCCTGGTCGTATGAAGGCATACCAGGACTTGATACAGATATTGTGGTACATCATCTGCCTACGAGAGAGGATTATCCGCCAGTAAAGCAAAAGGTTCGCTGCATGAGGCCAGATATGTCAGAAAAGATCAAAGCAGAAGTCATGAAGCAATTCAATGCTGGATTCTTGGCTGTCACGTCTTATCCCCAATGGGTTGCCAATATTGTTCCCATGCCCAAAAAGGACGGAAAAGTGCAAATGTGTGTGGACTATAGAGATTTGAATAGGGCAAGCCCTAAGGATGGTTTTCCACTCCCCCACATTGATATTCTAGTTGAAAATGCGGCACAACACAAAGTGTTTTCCTTCATGGACGGATTCTCAGGTTACAACTAAATAAAAATGGCGCCTGAGGACATGGAGAAAACAACCTTTGTCATACAGTGGGGCACTTTCTGCTATAAGGTGATGCCATTCGGGCCGAAGAATGCTGGGGCAACCTATAAATATGCCATGGTAGCTTTATTTCACGATATGATACATCACGAAATAGAGGTCTATGTGGACGACATGATATCCAGATCTCAAACAGAAGAAGAGCATCTCGATCACTTACAAAAATAGTTTGAGAGACTGAAGAAGTATAAACTGAGGTTGAATCCAAACAAATGCACATTTGGAGTACGGTCTGGTAAACTCCTAGACTTTATCGTCAGCAATAAAGGTATCGAGGTAGATCCTACCAAAGTAAAAGCAATACAAGAGATTCCTGCTCCTCGTACTGAGAAGGAAGTAAGAGGGTTCTTGGGACGTTTGAACTACATTGCCAGATTCATCTCTCATCTGACAGCTACTTGTGAACCAATCTTCAAGTTGTTGAAGAAAGATCAAGTAGTCAAATGGAATGACGAGTTCCAAGTTGCTTTTGACAAAATCAAAGAATACTTACAAGAGCCTCTTGTGTTGATGCCACCAGTCGAGGGAAGATCATTGATCATGTATTTGATTGTTTTAGAAAACTCAATGGGGTATGTATTGGGGCAGCATGACGAGTCTGGCCAAAAAGAGCATGCTATTTATTACCTGAGCAAAAATTTTACCGACTGTGAAACCAAATATTCATTGCTCAAGAAAACTTGTTGGGCTCTGGCATGGGCTGCTCGCCAGCTAAGACAGTATATGTTGACTCATACTACCTTGTTGATATCTAAAATGGATCCGATAAAATACATCTTCGAGAAACCCGCTCTTTCTGGGAGAATAGCAACATGGCAGATGATCCTAACAGAGTACGACATACAGTATACTACCCAGAAAGCTATAAAGGGCAATGTACTAGCTGATCACCTTGCTCACCAAGCTGTAGAATACTACCAGTCCATGAAGTTCGAATTTCCGGATGAAGACATCATGACGTTAAACAACTATAAAGAATTCAGGCCATATGACGGACCTGAGCAAGGATCCCGATGGACCCTGTTTTTTGATGGGGCATCCAATACACTTGGCAATGGTATCGGTGTTGTACTCATATCTCCAGAAGGGTGTCATACTCCCTTTACTGCCAGACTTTGCTTCAATTGTACAAAGAACATGGCGGAATACGAAGCATGCGTCTTTGGTCTCAGAGCTGCCATAGACTTAGGGATCAAATCCTTGGATGTATTCAGAGACTCAGCTTTGGTTATCAGCCAGATCAAAGGGGAATGTGACACCAAACACCCTAACTTTATCCCTTATAAAGAACATGTTTTGACATTGTTACCACATTTTGAGAAGATTACCTTCGAGCATTTCCCGCGAGAATAAAATCAGCTATCAGACGCTCTAGCCACAATGTCATCTATGTTTAAACTTAATTGGGATAACGAGGCTCCCCAGATCACCATCGAACGAATGGAAGAACCAGCGCACTGTCACGAGATTAATACTGAAGAAGTAGTGGACCAACCTTGGTTTCATGAAGTCAAGAAGTATCTTGAGGCTCAAGAATATCCAGAAGGAGCTTCAGTCAATGATAAGAAGTTCTTAAGGAGATTCTCTGCTAAACTCTTCCTTCATAATGGCATCCTGTACAAACGCAATCATGACTTTGTGTTACTTCGGTGCATAGATAAGGTTGAAGCTTAAAGGATAATGGTTGAGTTGCATGAAGGAACTTTTGGCACCTATTCCAGTGGGCATACGATTGCAAATAAAATCCTACGGGCAGGCTATTACTGGTCTACCATGGAAGCAAATTGGTATCAACACTCTTGAACCTGCCATAAATGCCAGATTTATGCTGACAAGGTGCACGTACCTCTGGTTCCTCTGAATGTCTTGACGGCTCCTTGGCCCTTTGCTATGTGGGGAATTGATATGATTGGGTAAATCAAGCCGACGGCCTCCAATGGACACCGCTTCATCTTAGTGGCCATTGAGTATTTTACAAAGTGGGTGGAGGCAGCTTCCTTCGCTTCTGTTACCAAGAATGTTATTGCCCGTTTCATCAAGCAATATCTTATTTTCCAGTACGCTATCCCAGAAAGTATCATCACTGACAATGGTACAAATCTCAACAACACTATGATCACCACCTTGTGCAAGCAATTCAAGATTCAGCATCACAATTCTTCCCCTTACCGGCCAAAGATAAATGGTGTGTCGAAGCCGCAAATAAGAACATTAAAAAGATCATACAGAAAATGACAGTCACATACAAAGACTGGCATGAGATGCTACCATTCGCTCTCCACGGGTATCGTACCACAGCTCATACGTGAACCGGGGCAACACCCTATTCTCTGGTTTACGCCATGGAAGTTATATTTCCTATTGAGGTCCAGATCCCCTCTCTGAGGATTATGAAGGATGCAGGGATGAATGAAGACGATTAGATCCAGACCCGACTTGATCAACTGAACTTGATTGATGAGAAGAGACTTACTGCTGTTTGCCATGGTCAAATGTATCAAAAACAGATGATCAAGGCTTTCAACAAGAAGGTCAGACGCCAAGTGTATCAAGTTAGAGATCTGGTGATCAAACGCATCATACTGCCACAAGGTGATCCTAGGGGCAAATGGACTCCTACCTATGAAGGACCATTTATAATCAAAAAAAAATTCTCTGGTGGGGCAATGATCTTGATCACCATGAATGGTGACGACCTACCGCACCCTGCAAATGCAGACATATTCAAAAGATACTACGCATAAGAAGACCCGTTAGGTTGACATACCTAGGCAAAATAAGGGCATCCCAGTGAACCAAAAAGGTTCAGGCAAAAATTAGGGATAAAACAAAAAAATCTGTACACCCGGCAAGTTGGAAACCCGAAAGGGCGACTTGGGCAAAAAAGGGTTTCCTGGTGGACTGAAAACCCGAAAGGGCGGTCTAGGAAAAAGTTAGGGAATTAAAGCGTGTGAATATGTCCCATTGGATCACCTTACGGACAACCTTTGGCTTCAACTGAAAAACTCATAGGTTCTAATCAATTCAATCATCTTCGGACGAGGCAACAAATAGACAAGATGCTCGAAGATACAAAGGCTATAGCAGAATGGGACCCCCATGGGATTATTGCACATAGCTATCTTTTCTTTGTATCAAAATTTTCATTTTTTACGACAGCATTCTCTTACTAGAATGCTTGTCTCATTGTACAAATACTTACTCAAAGTCAATACAAAGATATCCCTTTAAAAGTGCAAAACTATCTACTTTTCTTTACTTTTGTGTTTTGTTTACAAAAACGTCCAAATGATTCATTTTTGAACATATGCATTTGAACATAATTATTGTTTACAAATAATAAAAAAAAGACAATCACTGATGGCTTTAAGAGATAGGGCAATATGTTTGAGCTATTCCATAAAATTCCCTGCAGTGTGCAGTTTAGTCCCCAGCAGAACAAAGCTTCCAGTTATCAATCCCCGGTAGAAGTCGGTGAATTTCTCAGGAATTTCCAACAGGATTTTTCAAGCAGTACATGGCATTCCCTTTACAACAAAGTTTATTTCTCTAAGCAGAAATTCATCAACACTTAGACTTCACAACATGAAGACTTATATCCTCAGCAGCAGTCAGGGATTTATTTTCCCCAACCCAACAGCAGTACAGCAAATTAGCTCACATACGCATACATTGCATCCATATATCATAAACATTGATAAAATGAATGCATTATATCATACATTTCATGCAACATGACTTTGAATTTTAGCTAACATTTTACCCTTTTCATGATAAGGTTAACAGCTACCATTAACAATGTTCAAAGTTTTCGAATACAGTTCATATACGCTCCTGACACGGATGTCATCCTGATACTCATTCAGATTCAACATTTCAGATACAGTTCAGATACGCTCCAGACACGGACGCTATTCTGATACTCATTCAGATTCAACTTTCAGATACAGTTCGGATACGCTCCAGATACGGATGCCATTCTGATACTCATTCAAATTCAACTTTCAGATACAGTTCAGATACGCTCCAAACACGGATGCCATTCTGATACTCATTCATATTCAACTTTCAGATACAGTTCAGATGCGCTCCAGACACGGATGCCATCCTGATACTCAGTCAAAATCAGCTCCCAGATACAGTTCAGGTACACTCCAGATGCGGACGCCATTCTGATACTCATTCAGATTCAACTTTCAGATATAGTTCAGATATGCTCCAGATACGGATGTCATTCTGATACTCATTCAGATTCAACTTTCATATACAGTTCAGATACGCTCCAGACACGGATGCAATTCTGATACTCATTCAGATTCAACTTTCATATACAATTCAGATACGCTCCATACACGGATGCCATCCTGATACTCAGTCAAAATCATCTCCCAGATACAGTTCAGATACGCTCCAGACACGGACGCCATTCTGATACTCATTCTTACAGCTTACAAATTACAAAACCAACAATCACTTTTGGATGGCATATTTTAATCCCATCTCCTACAGCTTTCTATCACCTCTCCAAATGGCATCTTTAAGCCTATCCCCTCAACCGTCACATCACGAGTGCATATTTCTGGGCACTCTAGTGTCCAATCATCTTCCACCTTCGAGTCACGACTGGAGAAACACACCAATCTAACTCTTCAGGCTTAAGACGATTGAATAGGGGAAGTTGTTGTACCCCAAAATTTGCCCTCTCACTTATCAATAATTTTCTCACAAGATCTCATTGGGCTCAAGACTGCACTAGGGTTTGATCAGCTCAAGACACCTCCTTATGCACTGATGACCAAAATTAGGGTTTGAGTTTGCACAAGGATTTTTGAACTATCAATGCTTCATATTACTTTCATTAATCATTATATACCCACAAGATCACTCATGTCAAGTTTCAAGCCTTGGATCACACTTTTGATCAGTCAATTGAACAGTTGACCTAAAAATCAACTGTATTGGGGGGAAAAGTCAACCATGGCCAATTTACAGTCAAACTTCATAATTTTTTATCCACATAAACATTTTAGACTCATATGTATCATTTGATCAAGTTTGGATCATAATTCCTCAAGAAATTTGATCAAATCTCCAAAAGGGCAAAATAGTCAAAATTAAGGTTTTGATTGGGAAAGGGCAATTTCTGATTTTTGACCTAGAAAATGGTCAATTGGATTAAGGTATGACCTCAAGAGTCCAATTGCCTCATTTTTAGCTAATGACATGATTCAAAACATTGCAAATCCTTTGGATTGACAGATGAATTTTGCAGTCAACTGATCAAAAGTCAATTGTATACTGAAAGGTCAAACTTTGACTTTTTGGTCAAATTCAAGTGCCAAAGATCACAATTCATCAAAGCATGTCAAAATATGAAACTTATTCATCAAGAAATCAAAAATTCAAGATTTCATTTTGAAAAGTTAAAATTTCTAAACTTAGAAATTTTTCTAAGTGTTGGAAATTTCTAATTTTTTTCACAACTTTGAGCAAACTTTTCACCATGATGAAAGATGATTCAAAGGAAACTTCCAAAATGAAAGTTGTAGATCTCCATGAAATATACAACTTTGATTCATACAACTTCTCCTAAAAGTGCTTGGATCTCAAGTTATAATTTTGTGAATACATGCTCATGAACTAAAAAAAGACTTAGTGAAATTTTGCCCTAGTTAGGCAGATTTTTAACCTAACTTCATGGCAATTTTTCACATAGTTCCAAGGGGAATATTCAAAAGCAATTCAGATATGAGTTGAATAGAACACTAAAATCTTTCCAAAATTTCCAAGAACTCCTTAAGATCATTCTTGAGCGAGGAGAATCTAAGGCAAGAAGTTAGGGTTTTCAAACTTGAATTACAAGTCATTTTGTGAAGAACACTTGATCCAATCTTCAAGCATGTTGTACAAGTCTTGCTTTGCAGGCTTCAAAATTGCTAATCACTCAATAATTTAATATTTAAACAACTGATAGAGACATTGTCCAAGCATTTGAGCCATTATCCAAGTTGCATTTCCATTTTGGGAAGAAAGTCACCACTTCCATTTTGGAAAAGTGACTTTAATCATAATGTCAACTCTTCTTGAGCCCATACATTGTTGTTTCTGACTCAAAAACATTTAAAAGCAATAAGCAACACATCTACAGCCTTCTAACCACCCTGCAAATCTTTGTACTTCACATTGAAACCATGTTTGTCAACTTTGCTTCAAAAACAAGTAACCAAGCCATAACATGTGATTTCAATTTCTGAGTTGTTTCAAGCCTCAAAACCTCTTTCCTATAAGTACATACACTATTTGCAACATGACACACGAATGCTAGTTCCCTGAAACTATCTCAAACACTCAAAAACCATAAATCTGCTCAAAAACACCATTGATATACAGTTTTGAACCAAAACTCGTCATCTTCATTTCCACTCGTGCGTTTTGAAAACCAATCATTCAAACACCTTCTATACATCATACCAAAGCAATCCAGACCCCTGTTTCAAGATTGTAACTCCTCTATCACTATCCACCATTTTCAAACATCAAGCTTGCAGGTTGACTTTAGTAGAGAGATTCAGGAACTTTCAAGGCAAAGTAGGAGTTGGAATACACTCAAGAAGATCCAGGCAAGCTAAACAGATCCTCGGGCCATCTCAAAAGTTGCTCAAACTCCATTCATGACTCCAGATGCAAGGGGTAAGTTTTCAAACTTCTATCTCTTCATACAAGCATCTTTTGATCCTGATTTGTGAAGACAAAATGTATATATCTTTGCTTTAAAGCTGACCATGTTCATAGTTCCCATTTATATTGACTGTGTATAGAGAATTTTAGATTTGAAATTTATGAGAAAATTAGGTTTCAATTTAGGTGCAGCAAAATTAGTTTTCATCTTTGACTTTTAGCTTACATAAGTTATATAGTTGGATTCGTGGGAAGGAACACCACAACTTTCATGTTTGAACTTTCCATTTTTTTTGGAGAGATGAAGAAGATACAAGTGGTTTGGCTAGGCACGAGGTTGAAGATGAAGTGGTCTTCAGGAAGCAGTTTCTAATATATATTTATGGTTTGGTTATATTACCGAATGAAACAGCCACCCCAGTGGCAAGCGTGCGCGTACTAAGTCATTTCTTACCTAAAGGGCGAGGGTTCGAACCAATGTGAACCCCCCTTTTGTATTTTTTTCATATTTTCTAATCCTCTAACGTTTTCTTTTGCAGGCGATGGGCCCTTTGGGCCTGGTATTGTTTTTTTATTTGCTAACTCACTTCCCTGCCTACTTTTGGCACCCCCTGGTCCATTTATTTTTATTTACTTATTTATTTCATTTTTCCTTTTAAATATATTTTCTAAAATACTAAAAATCATGAAAAATACAAAAAAAATGATACATTTTATATTTTGACTTATTTTATTTTATTTTCCCATGAACAAAAATACTTTATTTACTATACTTTATTTATTTTTCTTATAAAATTAATTAATGTTATATTATTTATTTTTCTTCATACCATTTAAAAATATATTATTTAAATACCAAAAAAAACTAAAAAATATTTTTAAAGCTATAAATATTTTCAAGATAAAAATGCCAAAAATACTTTCCTTAAAAATTATTTTCTTTTGGTTAATTAATAGAATTAGGGTTTTCTTTTTAAAAAATCTTTTTCATAATAAATTCAAACTTATTAATTATTTTCTTTATTTAAATTAGGTTAAGACAAAAAAGTCTTTCTTTATGAAAATCAAACAAAATTCATCTTCTTTACATTTTTATCCTTATACATTTACCCATCATTATACTTTGCATTTATATAATTCTTGTACATATTCAATTTGGTTGTAATAGATTAATTAGGTTTATATTATTGCAATCCCCATTCATAAATTGTATATCCCCCTCTCCACAAGTATTGTAATAGCTTAGTAATTTTAACTTCCGCAATTTATCGTTTTATATATAATGCTAGTAATTAGGGTTTGTATGGAAAGAATAAAATCAATCAAATAGAAAACCCTAATTCAAGACAAAACAAACATGAAAATAACACACTTGTACACAAGCACCCCTAGAGTAAAATCCACTTGGTTGCCTTGCAAAATGGCCATATTACGCATGTAAGGTATCTTAGCAAAAACAAACAAATACAAGATCATAGTCCCTCGATGACGCTATCTAAGTTGCCTTACAAATGATCTTAGTCCCTCAAAAAGAATGCTAAGATACCTTCCAACATTGCTAATCATGGCTATACGATAACCCACGCCCGTCCCGTTTACATCCAAAGATATTGTTGCTTACCAAATAAATGGTAAGACAACAATGTCAAAGGAAAAGAAAATGAACAAGAAAGACATTTGAGTAGGTAGATTGCTTCTAGTTACTTACTCCATTTCAAATAAAGCATCCTTGCTATTTTCAAAAACAAACACTTACACATTTCAAAATATCTTACAAAACTTGAAAACATTTTCAAAAGATCAAACATCTTTGTATACATTCTTGCGAACAAGAATCATTACAAAGATTGCCTAAACAATGGCCTCTTTACAAAATACTTTCAAAAAACACACTAAGCATAATTTCAAACAAAAGCAAGTGATCTAGCAAGTAACTAAGAGCCCATGGAAAACCATGGATGAAAAGGATGCTAATACCTTCCCTTTTCATAATCTACCCCCCAAACTCAAGAAATAATCTCAAAGGTCTTTCTTGTGCTTTTTCACCTTTCCTTTTGGATAAAAGAAAAGTCGGTGGCGACTCTTGCTAACCGCAACATTTGAGATCGAACACAAAACTCTCAAGTCAGTTATCCCACCGTATCACAGACCCATACGTTAGATTTTCTACCACATTATTAAATTGGTTCACATTTATTTCTTCTGCAACATGATCAGAACTTAATACTTTCATCAAAGAATCCTGATGCACTTCTGAATTGACGAGCAACGAGAGTATGGAGATCTTGGCTGGATTTTGGTGAAGTTGGTCCATGTTGTACCCCAAAATTTTCCCTCCCATATCCCTCAAGATTTGCCAAGAATGATCTTCAAGTTGCTCAAGTTGGCTCAAGGATTGGACAGTCAAGTCACCTCCTAAGGCAGTCAAGTCAAAATTAGGGTTTTGTGTTGCATCAAGGTCCTTACATCCAAATGGCCTCAAGTTCTTCCCAATGTCTTAATATGTTATTAAGTCCATCCATGTCAAATTTCAAGCTTTACAGAAGAAGTTTGGTCAGTCAATTGCTCAAGAGACCCAAAAATCGACTGTGTTAGGGCACAAGTCAACTGTGAGCCAAATACAGTCAAACCTCAATATTTTTTGTCAACATTCCCATTTTAAGGATAATTCATCATTTGATCAAGGTTTGATCATGATTCATCAAGGATTGCTCAAATTCATCAAGATTCAAAAGTTGCTAAATTAGGGTTTTGTAGAAAAAGTCAACTCAACTTTGACCAATCATAACTTTCTCATACTTTATGAGAAATAACCCATCCAAATCTCATTTTGAAGAGGATGAAATTTCCTACAATCCATCTTCACACCCCAAGATCAAAGAATTCACTCACAAAAAGTTACAAATTTGTACATTATAGGTCATTTTTGAAAGTCAACAAAAACACCTTTTTTTCCAAAGGTTATAACTTGAGCATGGAACATAAAAATGAGATGAGATCAAAAGGGTTGGTTATAGTACATCTCAAGGTTTCTAAAAAGTCCAAGAACACCTCCAAAAGTTCAAAATTGAAGAAGTTATGCATTGTTGAAGTTGGGCATTTTTCCAAATTTGCCAAAAGTCAACTATCCTCAAAACTCCAATTTTTGACAAAAGGGCCCACTTTTTTCCACTTGATATAGTCTTTTCATGCCACACACGTGTCCCATATTTGATTTCATGGCCATTCATTTATTTTTCTATTTTATTTAATTTGTATTGATTTAATTCATTTTTAATCAATATTAAATCAAATAAAATCTAAAAATTGATGAAATAATATCTTTGTGATTTGTACAACTTTCAATTATCATCATGAACCAAATCAAATTCGTATCAAGCTTGGTTATGCACAAAAAAATCAGATTTGGCCTATATTTGGAAACTTGATAATGGTGATCATATCAAATCTCAAAACCTTGAATGCACTTGGATAAAAGCCCAACTCTTGACCTAATTCACTTCTAATATACATGTGCAAGCAAGCCAGACCAAGAATACGCACAAAGCACTGCGGAAACGGCCAGAAGAAGTTTGTAAAAAAGCTTGAAAACATGGAAATCCAAATCAACCTTAGAGCTCAATTCAAACAAAAAGCTTGACATAACTCTCTTCTCTGACATCCAGTGAAGCGATACCAATCAAAACCAAGTCTTTTCATTGCCTAAAACTCACTGTAAGTCTCCACGAACCTTGCTCTGAACATGGCATCGTGAAATCATTTCTTGCATCCTCTTGCCAATTTTCTTGTATATTCATACTGGCCATTCAATTTCCAATGATTCTGTAATATTTAATTTCATTTTCATAGCTTATAACCCTGTATCCAAAGCTAGGGTTCTTGTTCTTGCTTTTTGGGTATTTTTTATGCAGGATAAATTGAGGCTAATAATGGGTATAGGAATGATCAGGGGAGAGAGACGAATGAAATGATGGTTTCCATAGGCATTTATATGGCATGTAGCTCTTGATAGGGTGATGCCATGGATTTAGTTGCGGACTGAAATCCGCAGGTAAACGAACTAGTCTTCGTTGAAGAAGACGAAGACGTGGCTTAGCGTGATTGGTCCATTCAAACAAATTGCGTGTTTTTTTTATTTTGCCAGGCATAATTAATTGTTTATCATATAATGTTTGTTGTACATTCCACTAACAAAGAAACAGCGCGGTAGAGTTGGCAAGGCAGGCGTGTCATTGAGCATTGGGACCTGGGTTCGAATCCCAGGTCCCCCAAAACCTTATTTGATTTTTTCTTCAGGTATTCATGTGCAACGCTTAGGGTGTGGTGTATCATATGCCTCTAGATCTCAGCTGCCAAGTGGCCCACCAGGCGGATCCAGTGATCCAGATTGGAGGTTCACCATGGACTAGAGTCAACAAGCACGCGCTGGATTTCCAAGGTCAAATAGGTTGGACGTTCTGGGCCTGGGAATTGCCATTCAAACACCTTCTTCAGGCCCACACCCCCCTGAGTTTGTTCTTTTTTTATTTTATTTCCTTTTCATTATTTTTTCTATTTCTATTTTATTATTATAATTATCTTAATTAATTAATTAACCAATTAACTTTTTCATAAAAAATCATAAACAACAAAAATAATATTTTTATTTATTCCATTAATTTTATTATTTTATTTTTGTAAATAATTAATTAATTTATTTATTTAGTTTTAATTAGGTATAATTTTAATATATTTTGCAATAAATTAAAATTGATTTAGAATTAGGTTTTGATATTTTTAACCATTCTTATTTTATTACCTTAATTAAAATAAAACCCAAAAATATTTTCATTTTATTAATTAATTCAATTATTAATTTAGACTAATTTTTAATTCAAAAAAAACAAAAAATATGCTTTATTTAATAAAAAGGGTCAAAACCCTAAAAACACTTCGATTTAATTTTTTCGCCCGCGTTTTATTTTTGATCCTTATTCCAATATTGTAACTGCTCCGGGAATGTAATAGTTTTAACTTAGGACTTTATTTATTTATTTATCGCTTTTGTTTACTTTTCTCGATTTAATTTTTAAGGGTTTGTTTTTGGCGATGTAAATACCCGACGCCTTGTAATAGCTTAGATTTATTTTCCGCAATTTACATTCCGCAACTATTAACTGTTAGATGTTTGATAAATAGGCAATGCATGACAAGATAAATCTTTAACCTAAAATTAACAGTAGCTCACCATTAACATGTACAAAGATAAATAACTGAAAAACAACACACTCTCACATGTGCACTCTTAGGGTACACCTCACTTGGTTGCCTCGAACATGGTCATTGAGTATAGGAAGTTTTAGAGGTCGCCCTCTTGTCCAAAGATCATAAGTTGCCTCGAAACGGTTGCCTTGGATAAAATGATCTAAGACATTAGGGTTACCGCTAAGGCGTCCTAACATTGCTTTAGTGACCACACGTCCCTAAATGGAATTGACCCAAAAACTCCAACGACGGTGCTACCTACCCCTCAATAGTGAGATAGCATTGTCTAAAGGACACTTGTATAGTTTAATTCCTTTTTGAGTAGGTAGATGGTTCTTAAGTACTTGCTCCTTTTAAAACAAAACAAAACTTTTCGCACTTACACTCTCTTCAAAAAAACAAAACTCTTTTCAAACCCACAAACACAAAGAAAAGCAAACTTTTGAAAACGCAATGAGCAAGTACCTAAGAGCCCGTGGATAACCATGGATAGAAAGGGTGCTAACACCTTCCCTTTCTATAATCTACCTCCCGAACCCGAGAAATATCTCAAAAAGGAATTTTTCTGTGCTTTTGTCCTTTCCTTGTTGGATAAAATAAAAGACAGTGGCGACTCTTGCTCACCGCGACATTTTGCAAAAACAAACGCAAATGCAAACCAGCATTCCGAAACAGTCAGTTCTCATTCCCACCGATCACAGAACTGGCGACTCTGCTGGGGAGTCTAATTATAAGTGAGGTGTACCTTAGGATTAGATCACTATGTTTTCAATTGTATGCTTTGTATGCTTTAATTTTGTGGGCTTGTATCGGAGTTCTATAGATCCTAACCCGGATCTGGGGATACCCTGTAGGTAAGTAGCAATAAACTATGAGGGATCTGTACGGCTTAGACCGATACGGATGAAGCAGTAGCTACGTTGGTGTGGCACCTTGGTCTGTACCGATATCCCTTGTGTTGGAACAAGGAGAATATGGGTCTTCTAAGGAGTCATTAAGTACCAACTGACCTTAGAACCTTAAATTGACCAACTTGGCCATAGAATAGTAGCAGTATGCTACACTCATTGAGACTAAACTCTCGCGATGATTCCGGTCGCAAGAAAAGGTTGCTAAACTGGAATTATGATCGATCGAGGGTAGTTAGTGATATTGAGATCCTCTAGAACCCGGTTACTATTTTTTAGGACAGGTCTTGACCAACTGAACTGAAAGAGGGTAGTACCTAAGCTCCATTCCAGCCTGAAATCTAAGGGCTCTCAGTGTGACTTGTGTGCCTTTACCATGTTTGCTTTTTGTGGATACTTGTGGTGTGCCTTTATTATGACATCATAACATCATAACATTGCATACATTTTGCATAAGGACTAACCTATTTCAAAGACAAGAGGGTTTCATCTTTGCTCTGTTTTGTAGGTCATCATGATGCCCATGCGTAGGAATACTATCTGGATCAAATTTGTCCAAGTACCTACCCTGCTTAAAGATTTGGTTGTCAGGATTCCAGACACTACTTCCTTCATCAGAAGGCATGGTTCTCTCCTCAGTTTGGTCACCTCAAAATTGGACGAACAAATGATGAGTGTTCTGGTCCAATTCTATGATCTGCTATACCATTGTTTTACTTTCCAGGACTTCCAGCTGGTGCCTACCCTAGAAGAGTTCTCTGAGCTGCTCGGTATCTCCGTCATGGAACAAACTCCGTTTACTGGTTGGGAAAAGACCCTTAAGCCCGAAGAAATTGTTGCAGCCCTTCACTTGACCAAGGGGGAAGTAATGGCTAACTGGGAGACTAGAAGTGGAGCTAAGGGTTTTCTGACTACGTTTTTGGTTGGCAAAGCTAATTACTTCTGGGACAGCTTAGACTTCAAGGCATACGAGGACATTCTGGCTCTCTTGATTTATGGTCTGGTATTGTTTCCGAATCCTGACACTTTTGTTGATATTAATGCCATAAAGATCTTCATCTCTCAGAACCCTGTACCCACTCTCTTGGGTGACATCCTTCATCAGCTCTATGCTCGTACTGCCCGAAAGCGGGGAACTTTGATGTGTTGTGCTCCTTTATTGTCGAGGTGGTTTATTTCGCACCTCCCTAAGTCCGTACTGAAGAACAAAGAAGGAATGGGCTGGGCTTATAGGGTGATGTCTTTTTCTAATAATGACATTATATGGACTCTCAAAGGTATGGATGAGGTGACTGTCATTGATCGCTGTGGAGAGTATCCAAATGTTCCATTGATCGGAACCCATGGAGGGATTTCTTACAAACCATGCTTAGCTCTCCGTCAGTTTGGAAGAGCCAGAAGAGAAGGGCCTCATGAGATGTTGATGCCTCATATCATCTTTGATTTTCAGGGAGATAGCGACGAGCTGCGTCGTAGATTCATAAGGGTTTGGGACAGAGTTCACCAATCTGACCCACATGAGTTGGGACCAAAGACTTCTCTGCCAATGGAGCCATATCTCAGATGGGTCTGCATTCGTGCCCAAAAGCTAGGTATGCCATATGAAGCTGTCAGGCCTATTACTCTTGAAGTTTCTAATGAGGAGGGGGTTCTTCCAACTATTCTCCACCCTTATATGCCCACTGATATTGGGACACTGAAGAGGTCTTGGATGCAACTGTGGGCAGAGCGGGATTCTTAACGGGAGAAGTTTAATGAGCAGGAGCAGAAGATCCAGAAGTTGACTAGGCAACTAGAGAACGAGCAGATCCTGAATGATTATGTCCGCACTGAGAAGAAGAGACCATGGGAGCATTGATGGACCTTTGATGATTTATTTTACAGTTTTTATTTACTTTTCAGTATTTCCATTCTTGTAACGCCTAAGGGCAGTTTGTTGAACAATTTAAATTTTGAAGTTTAAATCTAATAAAGTGTGTTTCCTTTCTTGTTTACAAATTTGAATCCCGGTTGTCTTTGAAGTCATAAATCATACGCATTTCATCCCATGCACTTCATAAACAGGTACCCTTTACAGGTCTCTTATCTTCTTCATTGTTTATTTCAGCAATCATCATATCTACTGAACCTTCAACTGAGCAAGCTATCAAGGCCCTCCAGGCCCAGAATGCCCAGTTTCAAGAGCTGTTCGTGAATCTAGCTAAGGGTCAGCAGGACCTAAAGACCTTGATTCTAAAAGAGAAAAGAAGAAGAAGAAGAGGACCATCCTGTTCAATACTGGACGCAGGTTTGGAAACGAGCTGCAGAATGAAGTTGATCTGACCACCTCATCTAGAGGGAAGGATAGTCCACAAGAAAGGAGGGCTCTTATCCCTATGGTCTCCGACAACGAGACAGGCTATGATGAAGAATAGTATCCTCCTGCTGAGGATAAGTACAAACAGCTGGAAGACCGTTTGAGCGCTATGGAAATTCAGAAGGTGCCCGGTCTGGACTTCGGAGATCTGGGTCTATCATCTGGGGTGGTGATTCCCCATAAGTTCAAGGCACCTGCCTTTGCCAAGTATGACGGAGTTTCCTGTCCAAAGCTGCACCTCTGGTCATATGTGAGGAAGATCCAACCTTACACTACTGATAAGAACTTGTGGATCCATTTCTTTCAAGACAGTCTCTCAGAGACTCAGCTTTAGTGGTTCTATCAGTTGGACGGAGCCAGTATCTGTAGCTGGGAGGATTTGGCTACTGCATTTTACAGGCAGTATTAGTACAACTCCTACCTCGCTCCTACGTGTACCCAACTCCAGGGTATGTCAATAGGAACGGGTGAAGGATTTAAAGAGTATGCGCAAAAGTGGAGAGACCTTGCCGGAAGGGTGCAACCACCTTTGGCTGATCGTGAACTTGTTGATATGTTTTTGGGGACCCTGTCTGGTCTGTTCTTTAACCATCTGATTGGAAGCTCTTCAGCTGGGTTTACAGATCTTGTTTTGACCGGTGAAAGGATTGAAGCTGGTATTAAGGCTGGGAAGATACAGAAGGGTGCCTCATCAAGCACCGAGAAGAGGCCGTTTAAGAAAGAGTCCAGTGTTGTCTACAGTGCAAGAAGATAAAATAGACATGAACACCGCCAAGCTGTTAATGCGGTTGTTATTTCAAAACCTACTGGTGCTCCTCAGCATCACAATCAACAAAATGATGAGAGACCCCGAAGGCAATTCACTCATTTCAGCATGACTTTGTCTCAGATTCTGCCACAGTTGCTGAAGACCAATCTGGTAACTCTAAAAGAAGCTCCGAAGAATCTGAGTACCACATCACCAAAGTACAACCCTAATGCCTGCTGCGCTTTTCACTCTGAAAGCTCGGGGCATAATACAGATGATTATTGGGTTTTGAGGAACAGGGTGCAAGACCTAATTAATGCGAAGGAGATTGAGTTTGAGGCACCCGAGAGGCCTAATGTTGTGACTTCTCCCATGCCCAAACATGGAGTAAATGTTGTAGAGGAAGACTTGTTTGTAGTTTATGTGGATGATATTTTTACCCCTCTGATGACTGTCAAGAAGAACCTGTTGCTAGCCGGTTTATTTCTGGGTTGTGGCAAAGGTTGCCATATGTGTTCTGTTTTACCTACTGGTTGCCCATTTCTGAAGTCAGGTATCCAAAACCTGATGGATAGCAAAGAGATCCTGTTTGAAAAGACTGTTGTTCCTTCTGTTCATTCTGAAGAAGTTTCCATTATTACCATTTTCGACAATTCTTCCAAGACTCCCTCGAGGAAGCCTGTTAGAATTACATCTGTTCCGAAGATCGCACCTGTAATCATCACTGTTCTGGGGCCCATCCCCTACACCTCTGACAAAGATGTCCCTTGGCACTATAGGGCAAATGTTTATGTTCTAGGGGTTAAGCAAGAGTTGGATGTTGATACCGACGTCAGCAACATTACTGTACCTGCTAAAGTCACCCGCAGCGGTAGACTTTTCTCACCTGATATTGCTCCACCAACTGTCCGAAGACCTGTGGTCATTACACCTGCAAATGTACCTACTGCCATTCCTGATCAAGTTCTTAGTCCTACCCCTGTCGCCGAGTCATCTAACGCTCAGGGCAAAGGGATCACCACTGATGTGCCTTCCCAGACGGAGGCACCGAAGACCATTATTGTTGAAGCTTCTAAACATGAGATGGAAGAGATTTTGAAGATTATTAAGAAGAGTGATTATAACGTAGTTGAGCAGCTGGGGAAAACCCCATCCAAGATTTCTATGTTGTCATTATTGTTATGCTCAGAGGCCCATGCTAAGACTATGATTACCTTCCTGAAAACTGCCCACGTGCCACAAGAGACATTAGCTGATCAGTTTACCGATTGTGTGGCTAATTTAACTACTGATAATGGTTTGGGTTTCTCCGACGCTGATTTGACTGCTAAAGGGAAGAACCATAACGATGCCCTGCATGTCTCCATTGAATGCAGGGGGACTACTCTTGCACATGTATTGGTTGATACTGGTTCCTCACTGAACGTCTTGCCCAAGAAAGCCCTAGACCGGTTGGATTGCAAAGGGTTGGATCTAAAGCCAAGTAACATCATTGTCAGGGCATTTGACGGGTCTAAAAAGATGGTGCATGGTGAGGTTGATATTCTAATTAAAGTTGGTTCTCAGGTCTTCAATTCTACATTCTACGTGATGGACATTTGGCCATCCTATTCTTGTTTACTGGGTCGTCCATGGATCCACAAAGCTGGAGTTGTAACCTCAACGCTCCACCAGAAGCTGAAGTACCCGGTCAGAGGGAAGATTGTGGCAATACAAGGGGAGGAGGAGTATATGGTCAGCCACCTTAATTCGTTCCGATATGTAGAGATGGATGGGGAGTTCATTGAGACCCCATTTCAGCATTTTAAAGAGGTTCCTCAGACACTGGCATCAGCTGAGACTGTGGTTGAAGATTCTCCTATGAAGATGGCTTCCTTAAAGGATGCCCGGGCTGTTATTGAGAAGGGTGAGTGTGCAAATTGGGGCCGACTTCCTGATTTTACACAGAAGACTAACAAGTTTGGTTTGGGTTTCACTGCAGAAGCTCAAAGGGTTGTTCGAAGTGCAAGGATTGGAAGACCTCCTGTGTTCATCAGCAACTCGGGAGTAAATGCCATTGAAGATGATGTGGAGGAGTCTGAATTCGACAACTGGATTTATCCTATGGCCGACGGTGGACCAAACAACTGGACAGCAAAGGACTTCATCCCTATTACTTTTGTTAACCAGTAATGAACTCTTTGTTTTGAATTTGTAACAGACAATATTTTGAAACTTTATGGCCCGGTGTCTTACCCGGGGCACCGTGGCTTCATTTGTGAGGGCTTTTGTGTGTCATTTTCATATATCATTAATAAAAGCATTGGACGTTTCTTGCATGTCAAATTTTGCGTCCTTGTTTTTCTTTATTATATATTGCAAAACAGCTATTTTACACACACTCACGTATACAGGTCCGCATCCACTCTGGATCTCACTGGTAACGACTCTGCTACTGCCAGTTATGACTTCGTAAATCCGATCAACTTAGCCGAAGACAAAGGTGAAGATGATTGTGAAGTGCCTGGTGAACTTGTAAGACTGCTACTCCAGGAAGAGAGGGCCATTCAGCCACTTGAAGAGCCGGTGGAAACGGTGAATCTGGGTACTGAAATAGACAAAAAGGAAGTCAAGATCGGTGCAAACTTGGAGCTTAGTGTGAAACAGCGGTTGATTCAGTTGCTGCATGATTATGTTGAGATCTTTTCCTGGTCTTACGAAGATATGCCTGGTTTGGATACTGACATTGTGGTTCATCGCCTGCCTACCAAGGAAGACTGCCCTTCAGTGAAACAGAAGGTTCGCCGTATGCGCCCAGAAATGTCTGAGAAAATTAAGGTCGAAGTTATGAAACAATTTGACGCCGATTTTCAAGCAGTAACTTCTTACCCTCAGTGGGTTGCCAATGTGGTTCCGGTACCGAAGAAAGATGGTAAGGTTCAAATGTGTGTTGACTACAGGGATCTGAATAGGGCCAGTCCCAAGGATGACTTCCCTCTACCTCACATCGACGTTCTGGTTAACAATACTGCTCAGCACAAGGTATTCTCCTTAATGGATGGTTTCTCCGGATATAATCAAATTAAGATAGCTCCCGAAGACATGGAGAAGACGACCTTTGTTACTCAGTGGGGCACCTTTTGTTACAAGGTCATGCCTTTTGGATTGAAGAATGTTGGGGCAACGTATCAACGTGTCATGGTTGCTTTGTTTCATGACATGATCCATCATGAGATTGAAGTATACATCGACGATATGATTGGAAGGTCCCAGACTGAGGAAGGACACCTTGACCATCTACAAAAGTTGTTTGACAGGTTGAAGTTGTACAAGCTGAGGTTGAACCCGAACAAGTGCACCTTCGGGGTGAGGTCTGGTAAGCTACTGGGGTTTTGTCATAAGCGACAAAGGTATTCAAGTGGATCCTGCCAAAGTGAAATCCATACAAGAGATGCCAGCTCCCAAGACAGAGAAAGAAGTCATAGGCTTTCTAGGACGACTGAACTACATTGCTCGATTCATCTCTCACCTGACTGCTACTTGTGAACCAATCTTCAAGCTACTGAAGAAAGATCAAGTGGTACGTTGGAACGATGAATGTCAGGCCGCTTTCGAAAGAATCAAAGAGTATCTCCAAGAGCCACCCATTCTGATGCCACCAGTTGAAGGGAGACCTTTGATTTTATACTTGATAGTACTTGACAACTCAATGGGGTGTGTGTTGGGGCAGCATGACGAGTCTGGCCGAAAAGAGCATGTTATTTATTACCTTAGCAAAATGTTTACCGACTGTGAGACCCGATACTCACTGCTTGAGAAAACTTGTTGCGCTTTGGCATGGGCTGCTCGCCGGCTGAGACAGTATATGCTGACTCACACTACTCTGTTGATTTCAAAGATGGATCCAATCAAGTGTATCTTCGAAAAGCCTGCCTTGTCCGGAAGAATTGCAAGATAGCAGATGATCTTGACTGAGTATGACATCCAGTACACGACTCAAAAAGCAATCAAGGGAAGTGTATTGGAAGACCATTTGGAACATCAGGCAGTGGATGATTACAAGTCTATGAACTTTGAATTCCCGAACGAGAATATCATGGTAGTGACTGATTGTGAGATACCTGGACCGGATGAAGGACCTGAGGAAGGATCCTGATGGTTTATGTACTTTGATGGAGCTTCAAACGCTTTGGGTAATGGCATTGGCGCTGTGATCATATCTCCTAAAGGCTCTCATACTCCGTTTACCGCCCGACTAAGTTTCAACTACACCAACAATATGGCGGAGTATGAAGCATGCATCATGGGTCTTCAAGCTGCAATTGACCTAAGGATTAAGTTTCTAAGTGTCTTCGAAGATTCTGTTCTCGTGATCAGTCAGATCAAGGGCGAGTGGGATACGAAACACCCTAATCTTATTCCTTATAAAGAGTATGTGTTGACATTGCTTCCCCATTTTGAGGAGATAACCTTTGATCACTTCCCTAGAGAGGAGAATCAGTTGGCAGACGCGTTGGCTACGATATCTTCTATGTTCAAAGTCAATTGGGACAACGAGGCCCCCCGGATCATTATTGAAAGATTGGACGAACCTGCACATTATTGTTATCTTGAGACTGAAGAAGTAATAGAAAAGCCCTGGTATCATGAGGTGAAAAGGTATCTTGAAGCTCAGGAGTATCCCGAGGGTGCATCTGTTAATGATAAGAAGTTTATGAGGAGGTTTGCGGCGAAATTCTTCATCAACAATGGTATTTTGTACAAGAGTAACCATGATTCAACCTTACTGCGTTGTGTGGATAAGATTGAAGCAGAAAGGATCATGGCAGAGCTTCATGAAGGTACTTTCGGGACTCATTCCAGTGGACATACCATGGCAAAGAAAATCCTTCGGGTAGGATATTATTGGTCCACAATGGAAGCCGACTGTTATCAGCATTCTCGGACATGTCACAAGTGACAAGTCTATGTTGATAAGGTGCACGTACCTCCAGTTCCTCTGAACATCTTGACGGCACCTTGGCCTTTTGCAATGTGGGGCATTGATATGATCGGCGAGATCAGACCTACGGCATCCAACGAGCGTCGTTTCATCCTGGTAGCGATTGATTACTTTACAAAGTGGGTTGAAGCAGCTTCCTTTGCTACTGTAACCAAGAACGTCGTGGCACGGTTCATTCGGAACAATCTGATTTGTCGATACGGTGTACCAGAGAGGATCATTACGGACAATGGTACCAATCTCAACAACAAGATGATCACTGAGCTCTGCGAGCAATTCAAGATACAACATCATAACTCTTCTCCCTACCGGCCGAAGATGAATGGGGCAGTAGAAGCAGCTAATAAAAACATTAAGAAGATTGTGCAGAAGATGACAGTGACATACAAAGACTGGTACGAGATGTTACCATTTGCTCTTCACGGTTACCGTACCTCAGCACGGACGTCAACAGGGGCCACACCCTATTTGTTGGTTTATGGCATGGAGGCAGTCTTGCCTATTGAAGTTCAGATACCCTCTCTTAGAATCATGAAGGATGCAGGTTTGAGTGAAGATGACTGGATTCAGACCCAGCTTGATCAACTGAACCTAATCGACGAAAAGAGACTTACTGCTATTTGTCATGGTCAGACGTATCAAAAATGGATGATCAAGGCATTTAACAAGAAAGTTAGACGACAAGAGTATCAAGTTGGGGACCTGGTAATCAAGCGCATTATCTTACCTCAAGGTGATCCCAGGGGCAAATGGACCCCTACTTACGAAGGGCCATTTGTGGTTAAGAACATCTTCTCAGGAGGAGCTATGATTCTAACCACCATGGATGGTGACGACCTTCCTCACCCCGTCAATGCAGACATAGTAAAAAGATACTACGCATAATCAAAGACCCGCTAGGTTGACTGGCCTAGGCAAAAATAAGGGCTTCCCGATGAACCAAAAGGGTTCGGGCAAAAATAAAGGATGAAAATAAAAAATCTGTACACCCGGCAAGTCGAAAACCTGAAAAGGTGGCTTGGGTAAAAATGGGTATCTCGGTGGACTGAAAACCCGAAAGGGCGATCCAGGCAAAAATTAGGGATTAAAGCATAACACTATGTCTCATTGGATCACCTCGCATCCAGACTTCGGTATCAACTATCAGGCTCGGACGACACCAATCAATCAAATTCATCTTCAACTAAGCAGCAAAGTGATGAGACGCTTGAAGATATAAAGGCAATAGCAGAGTTGGAACCCAGTGGGATTATTCACATAGCTGTTTTATTTTCTTTTCACAAATTGTATAAATTCTATTTGTTCGGCGGCATTCTCTTACTAGGATGCCAGCCTCTTGTACAAAAACTCCTATTTACAGGCAAACTTCAAAATCAATACAAATTCATGTTCAGACAAATTTCAAACTGTTTTTCCTTTATCTGTCTTGTTTTGCAAAGAACGTCCAATGTTCATTTTTGATATATGCATTTGACATTAATTGCTGCTCATAAATATTTACATGCGAAACAAAGGACGAATTACTGGTAATATCAGAAACAGGGGCAATAATAATTGTCCGAGCAGTGTAGTTGCTCTGTCCACCAAGGTACCAAGGTAGGTTCAGCTGAAGAATATGACCAAGATACCATCACTCCCCGCAGAATAAGACAATATTGGCAGCTCTCCCAGCTGAGACTTGCAACTGTGAACGAATCAGCAATACTCTCCCCAAGCAGAGTTCATCTACCATCAGCACTAAAAAGGTTGGGTATCCCCAGAAGGTCTTAATATTCCCCAGCGGAGTATAAAGATATTCCCCGGCAGTCTTAATATTCCCCAACGGAATATAATAATGTTTCCCGGAAGAATACAAGATATCCACAGCGGAGCCATTTCCCCAGCGCAGTTTTAAAAAGGCTTCCTCGCCAGAGTTGAATCATCTTACCCAGTAGATTCTGGAAGCTTATCCCCTGCAGAGCACAAATGCATCTCCCCAGCCAAATTCAGAAGGTTATCCTTGCAAGAGTCTAACTGGGTTATTCTCAGCAAGTTGCGACTGAAAGATCGTCCCCAGCAAAGTTCTTTCTATTCCCAGCGGAGTTCATCATTAAAATCCCCAACAGAGCTTATCAACGGAATCCCCAGCGGAGTTTATCGTTAAAATCTTCTGCAGAACATCTCTTCCCCACAGAGTAATTCCCCTCAGAATAATCTCTTCATCAAGTTTATTCCCCAACGGAGTTCTTTTCTCCTGCAGGTTTATTCTCACAACCATCTTCGTTCATCATCCCCAGCGGAAACGAAGAACTCAACTTTATTCTCCAGCAGCTCCGGGATTTATTTTCCCCAGCTAAAACATCACATTTCCATACATCATGATACATGCATATACGTATCATACCATACAATCTCATCTATGTTGAGAAAATCATTGCTTGATCCATCTCATGCATTGCATGTGACTGACCTTTTACCTTTCAGGAAACATACAGTTAAACTTCTCAGTTACGTCGAAGACCTGACCGGTTCTTAAATTTCAATCGAATTATCCTCGGTTGAATTTCAGATAAGGTTCTCAATATCGACAGTTTCCCTATGTCATAGTATGGACGAGTACTATAACCTCAACGGTATACTCCATTGAGCACGAGTCAGTTCCTAGATCTTGATGAAGATGTTTCCATACGTCATAGTGTGGACGAGTACTATAACCTCATTGGTATACTCCATTGAGCACGATTCAGTTCCTAGATCTTGATGTTTTCCTCCGTCATAGTGTGGACGAGTACTATAACCTCAACGATATACTCCATTGAGCACGAGTCAGTTCCTAGATCTTGATGCTTTCCTCCGTCATAGTGTGGACGAGTTCTCTAATTTCAACGGTATACTATGTTGAAGACCATACAGTTCCTAGATCTTGATGAAGATGTTTCCCTAAGTCATAGTATGGACGAGTGCTATAACCTTAACGGTATACTACGTTGAGCACGAGTCAGTTCCTAGATCTTGATGTTTTCCTCCGTCATGGTGTGGACAAGTTCTATAACCTCAACGGTATACTCCATTGAGCACGAGTCAGTTCCTAGATCTTGATGAAGATGTTTCCCTACGTCATAGTGTGGACGAGTACTATAACCTCAACGGTATACTCCATTGAACACGAGTCAGTTCCTAGATCTTGATGTTTTCCTCCGTCATAGTGTGGATGAGTACTATAACCTCAACGGTATACTCCATTGAGCACGAGTCAGTTCCTAGATCTTGATGCTTTCCTCCGTCATAGTGTGGATGAGTTCTCTAATTTCAACGGTATACTATGTTAAAGACCAGACAGTTCCTAGATCTTGATGAAGATGTTTCCCTACGTCATAGTATGGACGAGTGTTATAACCTCAACGGTATACTACGTTGAGCACGAGTCAGTTCCTAGATCTTGATATTTTCCTCCGTCATGGTGTGGACAAGTTCTATAACCTCAACGGTATACTCCATTGAGCACGAGACAGTTCCTAGATCTTGATGAAGATGTTTCCCTACGTCATAGTGTGGACGAGTACTATAACCTCAACAGTATACTCCATTGAGCACGAGTCAGTTCCTAGATCTTGATGTTTTCCTCCGTCACAGTATGGACAAGTTCTATAACCTCAGCGGTATACTATGTTGAGCACGAGACAGTTCCTAGATCTTGATAAAGATGTTTCCCCCCAATTGAATTATGGACAGGTTCTTAAGACTCATCCGAGGCATTCTCTCAGTTGAAGTACATTCCAGATTCCTAAATCTCAACAAAGTTTAGACTTCCCCAGTGGAATCTTTTACAACCATAGGTATGAAAGTTCTCGCTAAGGAATCTCTTATGCGATCGACATTCCTGCAGATGGCATCTGTAAGCCCATCCTCCTACCAACAATCTCCAAATGGAATCTGTAAGCCCATTCCCGACATCACAATGCTGATACTACACCATGCGAGTGCAAATTTCTGGGCACTCTAGTGTTCAATTATCTTCCACCTTCGGATCACGAAAGGCTCGAAAGCCAATCTATATCCTCAGGTTTAAGAAAATTGAACAGGGGCAACTGTTTTACCCCAAAATTTTCCCTCCCATATCCCTCAAGATTTTCCAAGAATGATCTTCAAGTTGCTCAAGTTGGCTCAAGGATTGGACAGTCAAGTCACCTCCTAAGGCAGTCAAGTCAAAATTAGGGTTTTGTGTTGCATCAAGGTCCTTACATCCAAATGGTCTCAAGTTCTTCCTAATGTCTTAATATGTTCTTAAGTCCATCCATGTCAAATTTCAAGCCTTGCAGAGGAAGTTTGGTCAGTCAATTGCTCAAGAGACCCAAAAATCGACTATGCTAGGGCAAAAGTCAACTGTGACCCAAATATAGTCAAACCTCAAGATTTTTTGTCAACATTCCCATTTCGAAGGATAATTAATCATTTTATCAAGGTTTGATCATGATTCATCAAGGATTGCTCAAAATTCATCAAGATTCAAAAGTTGCTAAATTAGGGTTTTGTAGGAAAAGTCAACTCAACTTTGACCAAGCATAACTTTCTCATACTTTATGATAAATTACCCATCCAAAGCTCATTTTGAATAGGATGCAATTTCCTACAATCCATATTAACACCCCAAGATCAAAGAATGCACTCACAAAAAGTTACAAATTTGGATATTATAGGTCATTTTTGAAAGACAACAAAAACACCTTTTTTGCCAAAGCTTATAACTTTAGAATGGAACATCAAAATGAGATTATACCAAAAGGGTTGGTTAGAGGACATCTCAAGGTTTCTAAAAAGTCCAAGAACACCTCCAAAAGTTCAAAATTGAAGAAGTTATGCATTGTTGAAGTTGGGCATTTTTCCAAATTTGCCAAAAGTCAACTATCCTCAAAACTCCAATTTTTGACAAAAGGGCCCACTTTTTTCCACTTGATATAGTCTTGTCATGCCACACACGTGTCCCATATTTGATTTCATGTCCATTCATTTATTTTTCTATTTTATTTAATTTTTATTGATTTAATTCATTTTTAATCAATATTAAAGCAAATAAAATCTAAAAATTGATGAAATAATATCTTTGTGATTTGTACAACTTTCAATTATCATCATGAACCAAATCAAATTCGTATCAAGCTTGGTTATTCACAAAAAAATAGATTTGGCCTATATTTGGAAACTTGATAATGGTGATCATATCAAATCTCAAAACCTTGAATGCACTTGGATAAAAGCCCAACTCTTGACCTAATTCACTTCTAATATACATGTGCAAGCAAGCCAGACCAAGAATACGCATAAAGCACTACGGAAACGGCCAGAAGAAGTTTGTAAAAAAGCTTGAAAACTTGGAAATCGAAATCAACCTTAGAGCTCAATTCAAATAAAAAGCTTGACATAGCTCTCTTCTCTGACATCCAGTGAAGCGATACCAATCAAAACCAAGTCTTTTCATTGCCTAAAACTCACTGTAAGTCTCCACGAACCTTGCTCTGAACATGGCATCGTGAAATCATTTTCTTGCATCCTCTTGCCAATTTTCTTGTATATTCATACTGGCCATTCAATTTCCAATGATTCTAATTTCATTTTCATAGCTTATAACCCCGTATCCAGAGCTAGGGTTCTTGTTCTTGCTTTTTGGGTATTTTTGATGCAGGATAAATTGAGGCTAATGATGGGTATAGGAATGATCAGGGGAGAGAGACGAATGCAATGATGGTTTCCATAGGCATTTATATGGCTTGTAGCTCTTGATAGGGTGATGCCATGGATTTAGTTGCGGACTAAAATCCGCAGGTAAACAAACCAGTCTTTGTTGAAGAAGACGAAGATGTGGCTTAGCGTGAATGGTCCATTCAAACAAATTGCGCGTTTTTTTATTTTGCCAGGCATAATTAATTGTTTATCATATAATGTTTATTGTACATTCCACTAACAAAGAAACAGCGCAGTAGAGTTGGCAAGGCAGGCGTGTCATTGAGCATTGGGACCTGGGTTCGAATCCCAGGTCCCCCAAAACCTTATTTGATTTTTTCTTCAGGTATTCATGTGCAACGCTTAGGGTGTGGTGCATCATATGCCTCTAGATCTCAGCTGCCAAGTGGCCCACCAGGCGGATCCAGTGATCCAGATTGGAGGTTCACCATGGACTAGAGTCAACAAGCACGCGCTGGATTTCCAAGGTCAAGCAGGCAGGACGTTCTGGGCCTGGGAATTGCCATTCAAACACCTTCTTCAGGCCCACACCCCCCTGAGTTTGTTCTTTTTTTATTTTATTTCCTTTTCATTATTTTTTCTATTTCTATTTTATTATTATAATTATCTTAATTAATTAATTAACCAATTAACTTTTTCATAAAAAAATCATAAATAACAAAAATAATATTTTTATTAATTCCATTAATTTTATTATTTTATTTTTGTAAATAAACAATTAATTAATTTATTTAGTTTTAATTAGGTATAATTTTAATATATTTTGCAATAAATTAAAATTGATTTAGAATTAGGTTTTGATATTTTTAACCATTCTTATTTTATTACCTTAATTAAAATAAAACCCAAAAATATTTTCATTTTATTAATTAATTCAATTATTAATTTAGACTAATTTTTAATTCAAAAATAACAAAAAATATGCTTTATTTAATAAAAAGGGTCAAAACCCTAAAAAGACTTCGATTTAATTTTTTCGCGCGCATTTTATTTTTGATCCTTATTCCAATATTGTAACTGCTCCGGGAATGTAATAGTTTTAACTTAGGACTTTATTTATTTATTTATCGCTTTTGTTTACTTTTCGCAATTTAATTTTTAAGGGTTTATTTTTGGCGATGTAAATACCCGACGCCTTGTAATAGCTTAGATTTATTTTCCGCAATTTACATTCCGCAACTATTAACCGTTAGATGTTTGATAAATAGGCAATGCATGACAAGATAAATCTTTAACCTAAAATCAACAGTCGCTCACTATTAACATGTACAAAGATAAATAACTGAAAAATAACACACTCGCACATGCGCACTCTTAGGGTACACCTCACTTGGTTGCCTCGAACGTGGTCATTGAGTATAGGAAGTTTTAGAGGTCGCCCTCTTGTCCAAAGATCATATGTTGCCTCGAAACGGTTGCCTCGGATAAAATGATCTAAGACATTAGGGTTATCGCTAAGGCGTCCTAACATTGCTTTAGTGACCACACGTCCCTTAATCGAATTGACCTGAAAACTCCAACGACGGTGCTACCTACTCCTCAATAGTGGGATAGCATTGTCTAAAGGACACTTGTACAGTTTAATTCCTTTTTGAGTAGGTAGATGGTTCTTAAGTACTTGCTCCTTTTAAAACAAAACAAAACTTTTCGCACTTACACTCTCTTCAAAAAACCAAAACTCTTTTCAAACCCACAAACACAAAGAAAAGCAAACTTTTGAAAACGCAATGAGCAAGTACCTAAGAGCCCGTGGATAACCACGGATAGAAAGGGTTCTAACACATTCCCTTTCTATAATCTACCTCCCGAACCCGAGAAATATCTCAAAAAGGAATTTTTATGTGCTTTTGTCCTTTCCTTGTTGGATAAAATAAAAGACGGTGGCGACTCTTGCTCACCGCGACATTTTGCAAAAACAAACGCAAACGCGAACCAGCATTCCAAAACAGTCAGTTCTCATTCCCACCGATCACAGTCCACCACCCTATAGTCACTTCTCTTAATTATTTTCAAGAATTCGTCGGCCTCTTGGTCGGTAAAACTTTTGTTTGCAGGCTCTTGATTTACCTCTTCTACCGCTTTTCCTTTTTCTTTTGTCAACAAGTCGCTTTTGTTTTTTAGAACATTATCATTCTTCTCCAATGGTTTATTTCCTAACACCCGACCACTACGGGTTATGCCCCCCGTCCCTACTATATTTGAAATTACAGGTTCTTGACTTGATGATGGCTCACATTCTTGTTTCGAGCCATTGACATACACAGCTGGATCATAATTCCATGGTACTGCCTTATCACTTTAGCGCTACTGGTATTTTCAGAGTTTGCTTTATTATAGGGGTTTCTGTCAAATCTCCCCACAGAATCACGAGAGTTTTCTTGTCATGATTTGTTTTTTGATAAGGAATCACCAATGGTTTCTTTGTACTTCCTTCAATTGCTTCTATATACTTAGCCTCAAGGTATGGTCTGAATTAGACTATCCCCTGATCCACCAATTGTTGTAAGGTCTTTTCAAAAGCTTTGTTATGTTCCAAGAGGAACCCACATTCTAACAGAAATTCTTTCAACAGTCTTATCAGAGACTTTGCTTGTTTTCCCTCCCCACAGTCGATGACTACCTCGGTTTCATTTATTGTCGGGCCACCATGCGGAGGCATGGGGTTTGATTTAATGTTCAGCTTTTCGAAGGTAATATCTTGAGCCTCTAATAAGTCTTGAACCTTATGCTTAAAGGCCCAACATTTCTCTAGGGTGTGGCCCAGAGAATTTGCATGATACTCACATCTAGCATTGGCGTCGTATCCTGGTGGGAGTGCCCCGGTGTTGGCTCCTAAATTCGACACTCTTGTTTTATTAATGTCAGCCATTAAAAGCTGAAAGATGTTTTCGATTGGCTAAGTCTGTCGAAATGACCGTCGAAAGATGGCAAAGTACTTAGAAGATTTCTCCCAAGGGAGAAGACTGGTTGCCTTCGACGTCGAAGGAGTTTCTCGTCGAAGATGTCTCTCGACGAAAATGTTCGATGGTTCAGAGTGGAGCAGTTTGAAATTCAAGCGTTTGGAGGGAAAACGGTTTCCAGCAGTTACCACGTGCAAACGTGCAAGGATCTGGAGCGTCGAGTGTGGAGAACGTGCCAAGTGGATTGATCTCGAAGCAGTGTAACTGCCCGACGGTTACTTGGGATGTTTTAGTATAAATAATAGTAGTCATGTAGTTTCTCGCGTGTGTTCACAATTCTATACAAAGTCACTCATATAGATTCGAGTACCCAGCGTGTGAGAAAGAATTGTTGAGAAATGTATGTGTGAAACACCAATTTTATTAATCAAAGTCATTTACTTTTCCAGAAATTTACTTGCTTTCCTCTTTACATTCCTGTCGAAACCCTTTACTTTAAGCCTTGTTTATTTTACCAAGTCTTTCTTTCATGCAATTTACTTGAAACCTCTTTATTTAAAGCCTTATCCAATTTAATCAAACTTCAAAATCAACCTATGTCCTAGGATCAATCTGATCGATCCTGCGAGTAACCAAATAAGTAACCATTTGGAGGATCAGCGGTTGTTTACCAAAAACCAAGGTAAACAAATTGGCACACCTGGTGGGACTGTGTGTTGATTGTTGAAAATAATCTCATCTTTTCGAGTTGTATGTTATTGAGAAGTGGTAGAATATACACTAACGATAACAATACTGCCAGAAGAAGGGAAGAGATGGCGAATCCGCCAAACAATAACGAAATCCCACAAACGAGTGTGGGAGCAACGGTTAGTATGACCGTAAGTGAAGCGACAAATGTTGGTTCGACACCAGCAGTATCGGTCACAACCACGGGGCCAATACCTTCGTTAACAGGCCCCAAGATGCCTTTGGGAACCCCCCCACCAAGGGGAAATTTAGGCACAAGGCCTTTGGTTCCCCCAGGATTTATTCAATTCTATGGTATGCCAACTTCTGAAGTGGCAAGCCTGACGAATGCTGCGTCCACTGTTTCAGACCCTTTAGTGAGTGCCTCTTCGCCACTCCAAGGCTCTGGAGTAGGCATGGCGAATAGAAATAGGACCCAACTCTTAGGAGGAACGTCCCAAGTAGCCCATGGCCTTACAAATGCCTCGACAGCAGTCTTGAGGCAACAAATGGACGAAAGCAACCATGATATGGTGCAAATGTTGGCACAGACTTTGAGTACGGTGCTAAACCCTCTAATACAAAACACTACTCAATCGAATCAGCAAGTGACAGTGCAAATGACGCGTTTGGATGACTTCTTTGGAGTACCCCAACCTATTCGACAGCCCCAAAGGGCGCAAATAAGGGGAAATCAGGGGATATTTTTAGAGGAAGAAACCACCATTAACCAGGCTCAACAGCCTGTCGAAGAAAACCTTAGGGCACGATTGGAACAACCTGTCGAAGAACCTAGGGTAATAACCCCAGAGGTAAGGTTAGTTAACAGAAACCAAAATGCTGACGAAGTGGTTCAGCATATCCAATACCAAAACATGGGTTTGGAAAACAATCTGGCAACCATGATTGAAAGGATCATGACTCAGAATGGGATGAACATGGGCTTTCGAAGACCCAACTTTACATCTCCATTGTCAGAATATGTGTTACAAACGGACTTACCTCCTAGATGCAAAGTCCCCAAATTTACTAAGTTCTCTGGGGACACGACAGAATCTACTGTCGAGCATGTGGCGAGGTATTTGATCGAAGCGGGTGACATTTCGAATAACGAAAACCTAAGGATCAAATACTTCCCAAGTTCTTTAACAAAGAACGCTTTTACTTGGTTTACAACTCTCCCCCCCAATTCGATCCATCATTGGACCCAGTTGGAAAGATTGTTCCATGAACAATTCTACATGGGGCAAACCAAGATAAGCCTGAAAGAACTGGCCAGTGTGAAGAGACGTTTCACTGAACCTATAGACGAATATCTGAATAGGTTTAGGTTGCTCAAGGCGAGATGTTTTACACAAGTGCCAGAACATGAGTTGGTCGAAATAGCCGCAGGCGGTTTAGATTATTCCATTAGGAAGAAGCTAGACACCCAGTACCTAAGAGACATGGCCCAACTGGCCGATAGAGTTCGACAGGTAGAACGCCTCAAAGCTGAAAAAGCTAAGGCAACGAAAACTCACAAGAGAGAAAGGATAGCGTACGTTGAGATGGATGACGAAGATCTAGAATCCTTCGACGATACTTTAACTGTCGAAGAAGGAGAAGTCGATTTAGCAGAACTGAAACAAGGGCCACCACACTCTTGTAAACTGTTAGTCCCCTCAAATGGGAAAAATCCCATTGGTCCAGAAAGGACCAACGATAGGTTCCCAAAAAAGACTTATAGTTTTGACATCACAAAATGTGATGAAATATTCGACTTGCTAGTTAAAGATGGCCAAATGATAGTACCCCCAGGGGTAAAAGTGCCTCCTCTTGATCAAAGAAAGAAGAGAGGTTTTTGCAAATATCATAATTTTTTGGGCCATAAAACTTCTCAATGTTTTCTTTTCAGGAATCTTGTGCAAGACGCTATTGAAGAAGGGAGATTGAAGTTTGCTGACAAATCCCCCATGGCTGTCGACTCCAATCCATTGAAGGCTGAAGCCCACTATGCTGAACCCTCTGAGGTGAACGTGATAGAGGCAACCAGGATCCAGTCGAAGAAGCCAGGAATTACCATGGTCGAAGTCTCAAAGGACCACATCAACATGCCAATCTTTGGCAGTTTTTCTGGAAATTTATCTAGGAAGACAATTGAAGCTGTCCAGAAAGCGGTCGAAAACCCGAAGTCGGAGACCGTTGAAGCACAAAAAACTGGATCAAAACCCAGTTCCCACTTGGCCACCGTTCAAGGCCAGACGGAGAATCTGGAGATACAAATGAAGCAGTTAACTCTTGCTAACAAAGATACAATGAATATCAACATGGTTGAACTTTCTGACCCAAAAGCATCAGAAGAGGCCATGAGGCAAGAACAAGCTAATAAGACTGCTTTCCCTCGGGAAAATGAAAACTTGGCAGATTTTCTACAAAGATGCCAGAAAAAGAAATCAGAGGTGATGCTGTGTCCAAGATGCAGTCCGATCTTTGATAAAAAAGTTGCTGAGCACATTCAAGGCGTAAGAGCAGCGAATAAGAGAAGGGAGAATGTTGACCTTCGACATGATCCCAGAAGAGGTTCTAACCAAGACAAGAGGCCATTGACTTTTAGGCCTCCAACAAATGTGCCAGTAGACACTTGGTACAAAACCTCTGGCCGGAAAAGGCCAAGTGAGGAGAAATGGCATTCTTTCGATGTGCCAAGAGGTTCTTCTTTGACTCAAAGGAAAGAGCCTCAAGTTGCTGCACCTAAGGTTACACAAGTTTCCAGCAACTACAAAGGTAAAAATCCTATGTCTCGATCTCAATGGAGGAGATATCAAAGGAGACGAAAAGCTGAAAGGGAGGCTGCCAACGAACCTAAGGCAGAAACTAGTTCGAATGTTCCTCAAAGGAAACAAAGGAAACCTCTAGAGAGAGAGCCAGTAACCAACAGGCTAGTTTGGCCTAACCAAAGTGAAGTCGAAGACGAAGACGATGCTGAGTCTGACGATACTTTGGACATAATGGTGAATATCGTTTCAGTGCTGCCCAGAGAATTCAATCGACAGGTAGAAGTCGAAGCAAGTGACTGGGAAGTGGAGCAAGAAATGGCCAAACATAGGCCAGTGTGCTATTTTTTCATGGACAATGGCACTACTGAGGAACAGAATGGCTTCTTCGAGCCACCTACAGAGGCGATGAAAAATCACCTCAAGCCTTTATTCATAAGGGCTAAACTCGAAGAAACTACTGTGAATAAAATATTGGTCGATTGTGGGGCAACCATCAATATTATCCCTCACTCTATGCTAAGGAAAATTGGCAAAAGGGATGAGGAAATTAAGCCTCACAACATGGTCTTGTCGAACTATGAGGGCGGCATAGGGACCACCATGGGAGTGATCCAGCTAGATATCAAAGTAGGGTCTATCCTTCGACCAACGATGTTCATGGTCATATCGGCCAAACCTAACTACAATCTTTTGTTAGGCCGTGAATGGATTCATGGTGTTGGCGTTGTGCCTTCATCAATGCACCAAAGGCTGCTGCTATGGCGTCCAGATGGGATGGTCGAAAACATAGAGGTAGATCAAAGCTATTACCTTGGCGAAGTGAATCACCTGGGTTTGGCAGATTTCGACAAAAACTTGGCTCACATAGGGCCATGTCCAACACCTGACTTCGACATGGCGCCAGCGCCAAACACTTTTTGTTCCCTATACCTGCATCCTGAGCATGGTTTCCAATGGGACAGAGAAGACTTGTCCCACATAGACTTCAGTGGGTTAACTGATATCCAACCAACTGGTTGGGGAAGTGAATTCAGTGATAATGACTGAGTCGCAATCTTTGAAGCGAATTTCGGCTTATGTAGCCGAAACCAAGATGATAACGACTCTCGAAGCCGAAGTAAAGTACATGGCCACACAGGCCAATGATCAACAATTATCTGCTGTAGGCCCAGGAAAGGATTTCGATCCAAAACCTCCTGATATCATGCCAGAAGAAATGCAGGAACAGAGGCTCGACGCCATCTATGACGATGAGCCTTTGGGCTTCGAAAAGGACCCCTTGGCGAACAACATTAAAATGTTAGCACAAGACCCTTTAGAAGAAATCAATTTAGGCGAAGGATCAGAGAAAAGGCCAACTTACATCAGCGCCAAAATCGATCCAGAACTTAGGTTGGAAGTAATCCAATTGCTGAAAGAGTTTAAAGACTGTTTTGCGTGGGATTATGACGAAATGCCTGGTCTCGACAGAGGATTGGTAGAACTTCAGTTGCCAATCAAACCTGGGAAGAAGCCAATCAAGCAAAATCCAAGGCGCTTCGCCCCAGAAATACTGTCGAAGATCAAAACGGAGGTCGAAAGACTTCTGAAATGCAAATTCATCCGTGTTACAAGGTATGTCGAATGGATTACAAATATTGTGCCAGTAATTAAGAAAAGTGGTACATTAAGGGTGTGCATAGATTTCAGAGATTTGAATGCTGCCACCCCCAAAGATGAATATCCTATGCCTGTGGCGGAAATGCTAGTCGATTCTGCCGCTGGTTATGAATACCTGAGTATGCTCGATGGTTATTCAGGATATAATCAAATATTCATTGCTGAAGAGGATGTGTCGAAAACAGCTTTTCGATGCCCTGGGGCCTTAGGCACTTACGAATGGGTAGTGATGCCTTTTGGCCTAAAAAACGCTGGGGCAACGTACCAGCGAGCAATGAATACTATCTTCCATGATTTTATTAACACGTTTATGCAAGTATATATTGATGATATTGTTATAAAATCTGTTTCCAGGAAGAATCATATTGACCACCTTCGACAATCATTCGAAAGAATGAGAGAACATGGTCTGAAGATGAACCCTTTGAAGTGTGCGTTCTGCGTGAAAGCTGGAGATTTCTTGGGCTTCGTTGTCCACAAGAAAGGAATCGAAATCAACCAGAACAAGACGAAGGCAATTCTGGAAGCGAAAGCGCCATCGAATAAGAAGGAATTGCAATCTCTCTTAGGCAAGATAAATTTCTTAAGGAGGTTTATATCTAATCTAAGTGGGAAAGCTCAGGCCTTTTCACCCTTACTTCGACTGAATAAAGAGGGGTTCGAATGGGGGCAAGAGCAACAAGAAGCCTTCGACAAAATCAAAGGGTACCTCACTAAGCCACCTATTTTGGTGCCTCCTTGTAGCAATAGGAGTATGAGATTGTACATAGCTGCATCCGACAAAACTCTGGGAAGCATGTTAGCCCAAGAGGATGAGAATGGAGTCGAAAGACCCATTTATTATCTCAGTAGAGTTTTGAATGATGCAGAAACTAGATATAGCGAAGTTGAAAAATTGTGTCTATGTCTGTATTTCTCTTGTACAAAACTCAAGCAATATATAAAACCAGTTGATGTTTATGTTTCGTCTCATTTTGATGTTTTCAAATATATGTTATCGAAACCTATCTTGCATAGTCGAATTGGCAAGTGGGCATTAGCATTAACTAAATACTCCTTAACCTTTATGCCTCTTAAGGCAGTAAAAGGACAAGTGGTGGCAGACTTTATAGTCGACCACTCAATTCAAGTTGAGGATATTAATTATGTGGAGATAGAGCCTTGGAAATTCTACTTCGATGGTTCCAGCCATAAAGATGGAACAGGGGTAGGAGTCTTGATTATTTCTCCAGATAAAATTCCAACAACATTCAAGTACAAAATATCAGGTTCTTGTTCGAACAATGAGGCTGAGTATGAAGCTCTAATTACTGGCCTTGAGATATTGTTGGAATTGGGGGCAACTCGAGTCGAAATAATGGGAGACTCAGAGTTAGTCATTAAGCAAGTCACAAAGGAATATAAATGCATAAGAGAAAATCTCATTATGTACTTTGTGATAGCAAATCGTTTATTGAAAAAATTTGAAGCGGTCAATATTCGACACATACCCAGAGTCGAAAATCAAATAGCCAACGACTTGGCACAGATTGCATCTGGGTATAAGATTTCAAAAACGAGATTACAAAGAGCAATCGAAGTTCGAGAAAAGATAAAAGCAACTTGTCTATCACCAACAGACTTGGAATCGACGAGACTAGGATATGCTGATCAAAGTAACTTCGAAATTTCGTTCATAGATAATTTGTCAGAGCAAGATTGGAGGAAACCCATTGTGGACTATCTTCAAAATCCAGGAGCTTCGACAGAACGAAAAACAAAATACAGGGCGTTGAGTTATGTACTCATGGGTAATGAGTTATTCAAGAAGACGCCTGAAGGGGTGTTGCTGAAATGTTTAAGTGAAACTGAAGCATACATAGCTCTTTCGACTACGCATGCTGGGGCATGTGGGGCTCACCAAGCAGGCCATAAGATGAAATGGTTGTTGTTTTGACAAGGACTATATTGGCCCACTATGCTGAAAGATTGTGTTGAGTTCGCCAAAGGTTGTCAAGAGTGTCAAGTTCATACAGGCATCCAACATGTACCAGCAAGCGAACTTCACTCGATAGTGAAGCCTTGGCCCTTTAGAGGATGGGCGTTGGATCTCATTGGAGAGATTCGACCAGCATCATCAAAGAGTCAGAAATACATATTGGTAGGCATTGATTATTTTACTAAGTGGATCGAAGCTGTCCCTTTAGTCAATGTAGACCAAGAAAATGTCATTGAATTTATTCAAAAGAACATTATCTTTAGATATGGAATTCCTGAGACGATAACAACTGATCAAGGGTCAGTTTTCACTGGTCGAAAGATGCAGGAATTTGCTCGGGAAACAGGTTTCAAACTCCTAACATCAACGCCTTATTATGCACAGGCGAACGGTCAAGTCGAAGCAGCTAACAAAGTGGTGATTGGCTTGATAAAGAAACATGTAGGGAAGAAACCAAAGAATTGGCATAAGACGTTAGACCAGATTCTGTGGGCTTGTCGAACGTCCCCAAAAGAAGCCACTGGTACAACACCGTATAGGATAACTTTTGGCCATGATGCAGTGTTGCCAGCAGAAATTTGTCTTCAATCTGCAAGGGTTCAGAGGCATTATGATATTCCTTCTGAAGTCTATTGGAACATGATGTTAGACGAACTGGTGGATTTGGACGAAGAGAGATTACGCGCTCTCGACCTACTCAGGCTTCAGAAGAAAAGAGTAGAAGACTCTTATAATAAAAAGGTAAAACCTAAGGTATTTTTGCCTGAAGAATTAGTTTGGAAGGTAATTCTTCCCATGGATCGAAGGGATCGAAGCATGGGGAAATGGTCACCCAAATGGGAAGGACCCTTCAGAGTTATCCAAACTTTTTCTGGTGGAGCCTATGAAGTCGAAGAGTTAGGTGGAGATAAAAGGCTCTTGAGAGTAAATGGTAAATATTTGAAAAAATACAAACCTACACTTCAAGAGATAAAAATAAAATAATAAAAGAACAAGACTAAATTAACCATAAAAATGCCAAAATGGAAATTTTATAAATTTCAGCCAAGATGGCAATTGTTGTCGAATATGGATTACTTAATATGGTTACAAAAGAGAATCAATCAAAAGGGAAGAGAGTCCTTGAGTCGAATGTACTTGGCTTGCTGCAGCTCCAACCTTTTCTTGCACCAGGCGTTCTCCTGCACTAGTTTGGCAATCTGAGCGTCGAGGCTTTGGGCCCTCTCAGCGAATTCCAGGCCTTGTTTGATCTCAGTTTGGCTCTCGGTGTCTGAGATGGTCGAAAGAAGTTCCTCCTTGCGTACAGTATTGGCGTTTATCTTCGCCTCTATTTCTTCGATTTGTGCCCGGAAGGAAGCATTCTCTCGATCAATGGCATCGACTTCTTCCTGCGTGGATGCTCTTTGCTTCGACAACTCCGCAATTCGAGAAGTCGTATCCGAAACAGCAGTCCACGCAGAGGAGCTTTTGCCATACAACACCTCAAGCTGACTGTTAAACCCCCTTTGGCGCCTGTAATCTGCTGAGACTTGATCAATCATAGAGTGTAACTCCATGATCAAGCTTGAAACTTCTGGGGCTACAGCTTCAAAGTCGACAGCATTCAAGACATCCTTCAAGCATGATGGAGCAGTGGGGTCCCCCTCTAAAGTCTTCATCAAGTCCCTCTTGAAGAATTGGGCCTTAACCTTCGCCAAAGCATCATCAAGGGGAGAAGTTTCAGTAGACTTCCCCGACAGGGTAGGAACTTCCTGACTAGCGTCAGACGAACTCTTGCTCTCGATGATTGCGTTGAGGTAGCTAACAGGGTCAGTTTGTTTCAAGAGTTCCAAGTCCTCTTTAGACCTGTGCTTCGTTGAGGTAACCCTTGCAACAGCATTATCTTGGGTTTGAGGTTGTTGAGTGTTAGGTGCCTCGACTTGTTGCTCTTCGACTCGGACTGGGGCAGTACCAGCGTCGACTTGTGGCTCTTCGCTAGCATCATCTTGGTGCCCTTCGCCAGCGTCACCTTGGTGTTCTTCGCTTGCGTCACCCTGGTGCCCTTCGACAGTATCACCTTGGTTCTCTTCGTCAGCAGCACCTTGATTTTCTTCGCCAGCATTGCCTTGGTCCCTTTCTTCATGATTCTCTTCTGACAGATCCACCACCTGAACCGCTTCTGGTTGTTGTTCCTCCACCAGAGGTTCCTCTGTTGGTTTTTCTACCGTTTCAGCATTGGCCTCATTCTCAGTATGGGCTTCGTCGTTTCCCAAGCCTTTTTCCTGAGGCCTGCTAAGTTCAGCAGATTCTAGCGTTTCAGAGGTCCTTGGCGGAGAACTTTCAGTGGTGTCCTGAAAAAGGAAAGAAGACAAATCTTCAGAGGTCAAAAGAGACACAATCGAATATGGGTATCTATACCTAAGTTATAAAAGGGTCTAAGAGATTACCTGTGGATTAGCTTCAGCCCCAGGGCTGGAATTGTCGCTTTCGACAGGCTTGTTAAGAAGAACGTTCAGTTCCTCTTCCGTTGGCTCCTCAATGATCACTGGAGGTGGCCTAGGCTTTCGCCCAGCAATCTTTATTCTGACGGTTCGACCTTCAGGAGCAGGAGCAGGAACAAGAGCATCCTTCGTCAACTTTCGCCTTTTTAAGGGGGCAGGAGGAGAATCGCTTTCTTCATCGCTCCCAGATTCGACCACCAGTGCTGGCCGTTTCTTGGGCGAAGGTGCCTAGAAAACCAATGGGAATTCGATTTAATAATTACATCGAAAATCAAAAATCGAAAGCCAGGAGGAAATAATGAAAGTCTGGTTACCGATATAGAAGGCTTCTTCGAAGAGCCTTCCCCTTGTTGGTTGCTTGTGGTCTTCGTCGGCGCTGTAGTCTTCGCCGGCGGTGGAGGTTTTGTTGAAGGGCCCCCTCCCTGTTGGCCTTCTGTAGCCTTTTTGGCTACAGGCTTTCGAACAACTGAAAGCAAACGAAAAGATTAACAGGCTAGCAGTCGAAAAGAGAAAAAGCAATGTGAGAGCATGAACTTACATTTCTTTATTTTATCCAACACAAGGACAAAAGACTTCTGCAGCTCATCCATGAAGTCCTTCTCGTCGAAGAAGTACTCAGCATAATAGCTTTTCCACCACTCCTCGAAGGATGGTGAGCAAAGGAAATTGAGCTGGTAGTCAAACAACGAGAGAATTGTTCGACCAGCATATCTTCCGATATGCTTAATGGCCGCTTCTTCGGTGTAATCATTGCAGAAGTACAGCATGGACTTCTCTCTTTGAAAAATCGGAGAAGGTAGGGTTTGGATAATACCAAACTGGCGAGATACCAGGTTTGGTTGGTATGCAATCAGACTCAAATGAGTCTTAGAACTCCTGAATCGAAGGGGCATGATCCTTGGTGTAAGGAACGCCTCCCACAGTATTTTATGTTCGTCGACGTTGGGACCACTCGACGTCCTTGGATGTGGCCTTGTGAACCATGTTGGGCCCACCTACCGTCGAGCAAATGGAGCCATAGTTGAAACAAACTCCTTCCTTCGAGCAAACATCAGAACGAAGTTGGTGAAGGTTTGCTGAAACTCCAGTCCATCTTCCATAGGTGTCAACAGAGCCAGCCTGGTTCCTTCGACGCGTCTGTTCGCTATCGCTGGAGCTTGCTCATTTATCTGAACCTTCTTAGGCAAGAAAGATTCGAAAGTGGCATTGAGCCACAGTTGGAGCAGCCAAAAAGGCCCAGCAAGTAGCAAGCTGGCCCTGTTCTCGATAATTTTTAGAAGAGTGGCCCCATTGCTGATCGAATCATAGAGGCTAGCCAGAATCAGTTCTGCCAAACAGACATTTTGGCGATGATGCAGTTGAGTAGCAAGAGTGACCATCTTTTTGGTCACCTGTAAAGACTTCGAGCAAAATACAAAGCGAGTCAGCCATAGGGCTAGAAACGCTATGTGTTCGACATCCGACACAGCATCTGTCGACCTGTCGTGATAATGGTTGATGAAAGTGGTGTATGTTGGTTTGGTCTCAGAGAAGCCAATTTGATCCTCCGACATCTCTTCCGGATCGAAGTAGTCTCCGGTGGGTCGAAGGCCAGTAATAGCAGCCACATCGAAGAGTGTGGGGGTTAGCATCCCACAGGGAAGATGGAAAGTAAAATGAGAGTAGTCCCAGAACAACAGAGAAGCTATCAGCATCTCCGGAGAATAGTTCAAACCTGTCTTCGACAGCATCACTAGGTCGAAGATTCCCATATCCTTCCAGATTGAAGTTTGGTGCTTCTCCATCTTTGCTAGCCAAGCAACGTAATCAGGGGTAAGGCTAGGGCAGGACCTGAAGGCCCTAACGCCTCTGTTGAAGAAGCGGAGATCGATTTTTTCATGTGTAGGATCCTCATTGTCTTCTGCGTCTTTCTTGGCGCATGCAACCGGTTTGAGTTTCTCAACCACCGGGAAATAGCTCTTGATCTTCAGAGCCTCAGAGATACTTGGATACATGGGGCCAGACATTGCAAAGATCTGGTTGGAGTATCCAACCGGGATCATCAAGTGGCGTGAGTAGGCATCGCGAACGGCGATGTCCGAGGGTTCAGGAACCCTTCGTTTGCCTGTAGAATTTACTACCGGGGCAGTGACGAAAACCTTGGGTTTAGCATTCTCAGTTGGTGCGTTAGCACTAGGAGCAGTAGAACCAGATGCCATGGTTTAGTGTTGAGTTTGAAATGAGATTGAAGATGAAGTGAAAGAGGAAGAGTTTCTGCAAAGATAACAAGCTTGTATGAAAACAGGGAAGTTTGAAAGCTAGATGGCGTAAAAATTCCCACAATGGGGTACTTACTGCTATTTATAGTAGTGGGAAAAATCCCCAAAAACGAGGACATTAAATGCCATTTAATGCTGCAGGAGTTAGTGGGACGCGTGGCAGCTCCCTGTTGTTTTGGCCGTTCTGCAGAAATAGAGGGACGCAGCGTGCGCCCTCGTTTTTGGGAATTGCCATAATGACAAATTCTGAAATGACGTTTGGTACTGCACGCCGTACTGAAAGTGACGTCCTAGGTACGAATCAATGATGGTTTTCTTGGGATTGCAAATAGTTGGTAGAAAACAACAAAAAGTGCACAAGTTAATTTGTGACTAAGCGTGGAAAGACAAGTGTCGAATGGCGTTTCAAAGAATGCCTTTTTCTGTCAGAGTCGAAATAAGGCATTCTTGGGGGGCAATTTGTTGGCTCCTAAATTCGACACTCTTGTTTTATTAATGTCAGCCATTAAAAGCTGAAAGATGTTTTCGATTGGCTAAGTCTGTCGAAATGACCGTCGAAAGATGGCAAAGTACTTAGAAGATTTCTCCCAAGGGAGAAGACTGGTTGCCTTCGACGTCGAAGGAGTTTCTCGTCGAAGATGTCTCTCGATGAAAATGTTCGATGGTTCAGAGTGGAGCGGTTTGAAATTCAAGCGTTTGGAGGGAAAATGGTTTCCAGCAGTTACCACGTGCAAACGTGCAAGGATCTGGAGCGTCGAGTGTGGAGAACGTGCCAAGTGGATTGATCTCGAAGCAGTGTAACTGCCCGACGGTTACTTGGGATGTTTTAGTATAAATAATAGTAGTCATGTAGTTTCTCGCGTGTGTTCACAATTCTATACAAAGTCACTCATATAGATTCGAGTACCCAGCGTGTGAGAAAGAATTGTTGAGAAATGTATGTGTGAAACACCAATTTTATTAATCAAAGTCATTTACTTTTCCAGAAATTTACTTGCTTTCCTCTTTACATTCCTGTCGAAACCCTTTACTTTAAGCCTTGTTTATTTTACCAAGTCTTTCTTTCATGCAATTTACTTGAAACCTCTTTATTTAAAGCCTTATCCAATTTAATCAAACTTCAAAATCAACCTATGTCCTAGGATCAATCTGATCGATCCTGCGAGTAACCAAATAAGTAACCATTTGGAGGATCAGCGGTTGTTTACCAAAAACCAAGGTAAACACCCGGGTGCTGGAGCTAGAGGTTTGAGCTCTACCCAAGACACTTTGACCAAATGCTGTAATAACTGGCTAGGTGGCATGGGGAGGGGGTCAAACTTCCTCAGAGGTTTGTCAAACTTATTCTGTTATTGCTGCTCCCGCAAAATCATCAATGGTTGTTGTGCTCTTGGTTGTGAAGCCACAACATTAACTTCACCCTCTCTCCTTTTTGTAAAATTAGGGACCGGCTTCTTTGTATTGAAAGGAGAAGTTGATGACCCCCCTTGAGTCTTCCCATTCTTTATCATTGTCTCTATCCTTTCTCCAATAGTCACTAAGTCGGAAAAGCCTGAAGAAATACTTCCTACCATCTTTTCATAGTATACCCCTTGTAGGGTTCCCATGAACATGTTGACTAGCTCTTTCTCCAAAAGTAGTGGTTGCACACGAGAATCCATCTACCTCCACCTTTGAGCGTACTCTTTGAAGGATTCTTCCTTATTCTGGGATAAGTTCTGAAGTTGTGTAAGGGTAGGTGCCATATCAAGGTTGTATTTGTACTGCTTCAAGAATGCATTGGCAAGATATGCCCATGTTTTTACATGCATCCTTTTCAACTGCATATACCAATCCAGTGATGCCCCACTCAAATTTTCCTGGAAGCAATGAATCACTAACTTCTGGTTCTGAGCGTAGGCATGCATTTTCCTACAGTACATGTGCAAGTGGTTTCTCGGACAAGTGATCCCTTTATATCTTCCAAAGTCAGGTACTTTGAACTTCGGTGGGATTATTACATCCGGAACGAGACCCATTTCGAGGGCATCGACGTCAAAAGCATCATATCCTTCCACGACTTTCAACTTTTCTTCTAGAGCTTTGTATTGATCCAGTGCCAATGAGTTTTCAACAGCAGGGGTGTTGGTCACTTTCTGTGGTGCCTGATTAACATCCTCTAAATTGTGATCTTCTTATTGTAAGTTCAAATAATCGTCAGCATGATTAACCGGAATTTACAGGGTATGAGATGCCCCTGCCTTTGGTGGAGGCGTGATAAACCCCTCAGATTATTGTCTTGTCTCGTGTTGAGCCATGACATATTTTTGTGGCCCTGCTTCCAGTCCTTTTCTCAGTTGGTGACCGCCCGATGCACCAATAGCTTGGGTTATTTCTTTGAAAGCTACTCTGAGAATTTATTCTTGTCTATCAATGATGTTCTTCAAAGCTAGAAGAACCTGACTCATGTCTCCCCTTATTGAGTTGACGTTTCTCTTAACTTGTTCCAAATACAACTTGAAGACTGCTTGATTCTCTTCTATTTGTTCCATGGCTCTTAGTTGGTGAGCTCTTGTTTGATACGGCAGCCAAGGAGGTGGTGGTTTCCTTCTACCAATGGTTCAACTGGAGAATATTTTTTATAAAGATGATTTTTTAAGTGGAAAATTTATGAGATGTGATGTTTTTATGAGTGCATGATTATGTATACATGATATTTAAAATTCATGTTTTGCGTGTCTTATTCACCTGGGTATTTATATTCTTTTTATAATATCGTGTATATATATATATATATATATATATATATATATATATATATATATATATATATATATATATATATATATTTAGGTTTTGCTTTTTTTATTTGGTGAGCATCTGGAAAGTCAATACACAAACAAGCTAGGAAACACAATGCCTTTATTGAAACGTAAATCGTCTTTAAAAATATAATACATTTCAGATACTGAAAAATATTACAATTTTAAAACAGTAAAACTTGCTGGAAAGGAGATAAATAAAAAGAAAACAATCTTCTAAGCCCGTTTGCGAAGGTCTTCTCTGAAATGATCGACCATCATCCTGCATAACTTGAGAAAATTGCCAACATCCTCTGGGAGAGGGACATTACACTTTATGTGTCCTTTAAGCTTCTGGGAATATCTTCAATGAGATTTTTGGCTAAGAACGTGAGCTTCTCATGCTTATCCTTGTAGTATCGATACTCCTGGTATAGGTTGGGAATTATCTCGTGGTTATCCCTTCCCGCTTGGGAAATCTTTGTATATTTCTCTTCCCAGTACATATTTTCAGCTCTCGGCTTCGTATATAGTCTTCGCTGTATTAGGAAGTCCTTCCGGAGGCCCTCCATCTCGAGTCATACTTGCTCATACTCATCAGTTTTTTGGGCCAGATGTTTTTCTAACCTCATTTTCACAAGGAGCTCTCTGACTTCTGACTCTTGGCTATTCTGAAGCCTAGTAGTGAGGTACTTCAAATGCTCTTCTTGGTCTAGAGATATTTGGGCCAAGCTTTGGATCTGAGCCCTCAACTCCTCCTCTAGTACTTTCTTTTCCTGCACATCTTTTTCATACCATCTATTTAACTTTTCGATTTCATTGGCAGCATCTTCCAGCCTCTGATTATGGGAATCCAGATTAAAAGTAGCACTTAACAGCCCTTTGGTTGAACGCTTCCTTTTCAAAATTTCCTTTTCAAATGCTTCGTGTTCCTTTTGAATTTGTTGATCTTTCGATTCGAGTATGTGTTGCATTTGTCTTTTCTCTTTGGTCAGGTTAAGGAGATTGAGCTCTAGTTCTTCCTTCTCCCTCTGAGCCTACTTCAGTGTTTTTTTTAGATCATCTAACTCTTCTAAAGACATAAGAGGAGTGACTGGGACCTCTTGCTTATATTCAGGATCTATATCAAAAGGAAGTTTGATGATTTGCACTGTGTTTATAACCCATTGAGTGTAAGGTTCTTTTGCCATCGCATTTTTCTTTTCCACTTTTCTTTTGTTAATCCTACTCCAAGCCCGAATGATTTTGTTGAGTAGCTCTCGGTCATTTTTGTCCGTGTCATGAACAATCAATTGTTGGAGTTGTTCATCCGAAGGTTTGTCTTCTAGAGGATACCCTAGTTGTCATAGGGCTAAGGTGGGATTGTAATTGATGCAGCCTTGTGACCTGATTAGTGGGACATTAGGAAAATCCCCACAACTATAGACAATATCACTGATATCTAATTTCCTAGCATACCACAACACAGAGCTAGCAGTGAGAGATCTTAACTTCTGAGGCCATCCATACCTTGTCAGATTCGGAACCATGTAAATTTCCTTGTAAAGGTGAGTCATGAACCAGGAGTACAGTAATGGAATATAATAGTTTAGGGTACCTATTTTCTTCTCGTACCGTGTATGAATGGCGTAGTAGATATCAACAAGCAGAGCTGGAGTGGGATATGTATTAAAAGTTTTTGTACCTCAAAACACACTGATGGCTGCAGGGTCAATATAGTCTGTAGTGTGCAAAAATAAGACAACGCCAAATATAAGTAGCCCAAGACATTCGACACAAGATTCCCATTCTTTGTTATTTTCCAAATCAAGAGCTTTACTCTCCAGGTAAGATCTTTTAATCCCTCGTACTTATCCTTCTTTCTTATAATTAAGAGCAAACTCAGGATAAGGGATTCCCAAACCTTCATCCAGAATCTTGATATTAATGGTTTGTTAATACCTGTATAAGCCTTCTCTTTGGAGAAGTTCAGAATTCTATCCAATTCCTCTAAGGTCAGAGCTAACTAGAAATCTTGAAATGTGAAGCATCTCAGTGGAGGATCATAGAACTGCACTAGAGCAGAAATAGCGTCCAACTGCACTTCGACTTTGGTTAAATCCAAAATGTCCCCATAGCAACGAGTAAATGTTTTCATGGCCCTTTCGAATAATCTTTCCTTTACATCTTTGATTTGAGTCACATCTGGCCTGGCAGCATTGATACGAACGAGTTGTTTTCCTTTAGCATTCATTTCCAGATGCTCACGCAAAAAACCTTTACTCTTTTTTTTATATTTCTTTGTACCCTGTGAATAAGACAAACAAAAGCAAACAATGTATGATGAACATGTGAAATGTATAGATGCATGAATATATGAATGAAGGAATTTAGTGAACAGTAACCCTTAAAAGGTAGACTCTTAGCTTGGTTTTATGGATATTCTACCCTTCCCACAAGGTGGTTTCTTTAAGGGTATCATGAATAACACTAAAGGGAATGGCACAAGGGCCTCCCTTAAGCAGAGTCTCTTTGCAGACTGAAACTTTCGTCTCTAGGTCGTGAAAGGTCTCATCATGAGATTTTAGTTTAGGGTTATACAAAGAGTCATAGGTGTCATTCCAAAGTCCTACTTCCCAAAAGGATGTATCTTGAGACGTATTTCTTTTGCGGAATTCCACCGGCTCTAGGCGAAGTCGTCACATAAACTCATGGAATGATGTATCCCCTTGGCTAATAGACGAACCTTCTTTCTAAGGTTTATTTAAAAATATTTTTACAAAATTTAAAATCCCGCCACAGACATATAAATATAATGAATAATAAGAAAAAGCAAGAAAATAAATAAATAAATAAAATAAATAAACAATAATTAAACAAATATGAAAAACCAAAAAATAAGAAACCCTTAAAAACCCTAAAACTAAAGGACAAGGCTTCTAAACCTAGGGTTGATTCCCTAGCAGAGTCTCCAACTGTTGCAACTGGTTTTTAAATCAGCGTCGTCACCCTTAATTTTTAATCTAGAGGAAGGGAGTATAAAGGAATAACCCTAAAATTCAGAGATTCTAGATTTGGACTCGATTCTAGACGAGGGGAAAGTGTTAGACACTCCTTCTCTACCTTGTTCGCATGGATAATAGGTTTAGAAGCGCGAATTTTAGGAAATAGGGCTTTTATTGTTTTATTAGGAAAAAGATTTTGAATTTTAGTTAGCGAGACTTGTCACGATTTTAATCGTATGCCTACGTATCCTCTTATGAGAAATCAGAGTCCTAATTCATAGTTCGCGGGGTTGTTTGTATTTTTTATGGATCGTGAAATATATTTGAATTTCCCGCATACGTGGTCTAAGAGTGTGAATAGCGGAGTTTGTTAGATTAAGTACGCGGTTAATTTAAATATATCCGCGTTCCTTTTCGAAAATTAATTGTTTGAATAATTTATTGTGAAAATAGTTTGGTGATCATTTGAATATTTTTGGACGTAGCTGGAGAGTCTGATATAGCCCCCTTATCACGTGACCAGATATTGGCCACGTGTTGCTTGCAGATATTATAATTTAATGAATCACAGGTTTTAATATTTTGATATAAAATATTAAATTAAATTAGGTTGCGAAAATTATTTTTAAGTGTATGATTAAAAGATATAATCTAATATAAATAAGTAATATTATATTTTAACTAAGTCTAAAATAATCCATTATTTATAATAATAAATAATATGTAATATTATAATTAAAATATAAATGTAAATATATAATATTATAATTATTAAAATATAAATATAAATATATGAAAATCGGAAAAAATAAATAAATAAAAATGAAATTATATAAAAAAAATGAATTTGCTAGGGGTGCGATTTTAATTATGAAGTAATATTAGGGGGTGCAAATAGAAGGCCTGAATTCAGATTTTGAATTCAGGCCCAAAATGGCCAGGGGGGGTTAGCTTTCAGCACGCCCAGTAAAAACAAAAAAAATGGGGGATTTGAGTAGCGGTTGGGCCAAGCCCAAATGTCACACCCTTGGGAGCCCGTTTGGACTCGGTGCTTGCGGGTGTACTGTATCTTAGGGTGGACAAATGTTTTGGGGCGTGTGTTTGGTATCATGCAGATAAAGGCGAGGGAATATGATAGTTATGGTGGGTTACATGCATTGGATAATAATGCTAATATATTTTCTGAAACAAAAACAGAAGGTCATATTACATTACCAAATCCTCTTCATCTCTCTTCTCTCTCCGAAACACAAACCCTAGAACCCTTTTCATCAGCGGCACCGATCCTCCCTTACCCCGTCCCCAAAATCAAACAACACCAACAATTTACCAATACAAACAAACAGAAAAAACTATTTCGTTACCCAATTTCTTGCTTCTCTGTTCTAAACTCACCCTCATGACTTCTTCTTTTTTGCTTGCAGGTACCGTGATGGCTCGATGGTGGAGCGACGATAATGATGGTGTCACGAACGGCGGTTGCTTGGAGCAATCCTTCTAACTTCCTCTGATTTCGGTCTTTTTCTCTCTACTGTAAAAAGGAAATTCGCTTATGTATCTTAATTTTTTCTCGCTGTATTTTTTGTTACTATTTCTCTCCGTCCCTCCTCTTTTCCTTCTCGTTCTACAATTGCCTTGATTTATAGTAGATTAGAATTGCCAAATTAGGGAATTAGTTAAGTTGTTGTTTTTGATTTAGGAATTTTTTCCAAATGTAATTTATTAGGATTTTGATTTAGGAAACAAATTCGAATTTGGTCTGTAAAATTATTGGACGTTTATTGAACAAATATGATTCTGATTTTATGTTTGAAATTGTTTCCAGATTTGTAAAAAAATTGTCTTCTACAATACTGTGTTTTGATCTGTTTAGGAAATGTTTTCTGCAATTTTAAGGCTATTGTTCCCGCGTTTGAATGTGATGAAGAAACAAGTTTCTTCCTTTCCACGCGCGCGTTGATTGCCACAGTGCATGTTAGTGGCATATGGCTCATGCGCTTTGGGCCTATGCTACAACAAATGCCTTTTTTGAAAACAAGAGTTCTTAGGCTGCAAGCGCTATTGGGTTTAAAAATGTTTCTCTTTTAACTGAATCGGGCCTAGGTCTGCTAACTTTAAAAAAAGATAATAATAAATAAATAAAAAAAGCTTTTAACAAAAAATAAATAAATAAATAGTTTTTCTCTAAAAAAACGAAATGGGTCAGGTGCTCAGTTTACTGGGCTTATTAAAAATAGAACAAACATTTGACAAATCAGTAATGATAATAAAAAAAGTTTTTTTTCTCAAAAATCGGCCTGATGTTTGGGCTTGTTACAAAACAATGAGATTTTTTTTTAAAAAAAGCTTACAATAAAACCTTTTATGGGTCGTGCTGTTTTTTGATTCATTGGGCCTCAACAAAAACAGAGTCATTTTATACATCAGAAAAAAGAGAATGAATTTTAAAATGGGCTTCAAAAGATATGGGCCTTTGATTAATCGCTACATCCCTCAAGCAAGAAGCAAACCTCCCTCTATATCTAAAGTGGGTTAAAAAGTAAATGGGCCTTAACCAAAATAAATAGATTGTTCTTTTTTTCTTTATCAAAAATCTAAATGGACTTAATTTAAAAGAGCTTGTTCACACCTTTTTAAAAAGAAAAACACTTCTCTCTCATTAGAAATGGGCTCTTATTAGAGCTTAATGGGCCATCAAATGTTGATGGTCCATTTTGGATTGTTACACCCCGCCCTGGTTTTAAATACCCCTTTAAAAGTAAAAAACTAAATGATACATTTTAGTTAAAGGAAACCTAAGCATAAATAAGGGTAGGGCAAATTTGGGGTATGACAGACCATCATTGTTAGTAACGAATTTACAATAACACTCTACACAGTAACGCGTGGTCTCACATTATTATATCATTTCCAACCGTTACTAAAGGTCTTATCTATAGTAGTGATCAATTCCTATTTAGGTTGAAGCTTAGATTTTGTGATAATCTTACTTTAGTTCTTGGTTAGCCGATAAAACCAAGATTGGTTGAAGATTTTGAAGATTAGCCGATATTAAAAATCTTTCTAGGTTTGATATTAGCCCGGTTAAAATCTCATAGGCTATTTAGTTATCTTGTTAAACCAAAAGTGAGCTCAGATATTGTGGAAAGGATACTAACCACTTCAATCCGAAGTTGGGAAGGGATAATGGCAACTTCACTCTCAACAATTTATTGGAGAAAAGACGCAAATGCTCATATCCACCATCTTGTAATATTTGGTTGAAGGTCAACCACTATTTCCTTGTATAAGGGGGTTAGTGAGTCTTTCCTACTAAAAACTCTCAAGTATTATTGGAAACTATCAATACCAAGTCTTGAGGAGATGAGTAGGTCTTTTAGTTTTGACTGAACCTCTATAATTCTTTGCGTCCTTCTTTTTCCCTTAACTTTTACTTTCTGCTATTAATTTTCCGTTGCTTTTTATTTAAAAATGATTTTAAACTCTGATTTAATTTGCCAAAAGTTTTCAAAACCAAGTTTTTCCAAACTATACAATTCACCCTCCCCCCTCTTGTGTGTGAAGTATCAAGTCCAACGGGTAGTACCAATTAATCCTTATAAACCTTCCTTCAACCATGCAGCCTCATACCTGCACAACATCAGGATCTCTCTCATTCTCATATGAATTCGAAGACCACTCCTCCACCCTCTTCGACCTCAGATGTTACATCCATTTCTGCCCTATTCGACCTCGGGTATTACACTCGATATGAAAGGTACATTGAAGAAGATGTGAATGAAATAGGAGAAGATAAGCTCCAACTTAGTCTAGAAAGTGAAGAAGAAGAGTAATTACACAACTTGGACGTGTTCTACGAGACTGAAGACCCTATCACATATGATAATGAAGGTAAGCATGAAACATGGATAAAGACAATGGATCAAGATATTCATTAATTTCAGAAGAATCACATATAGGAACAAATTCATGGGCCACCAGAAGCCAAAGGAATAGGTATGAAATGGATATATAAGACCAAGTGCAATGAGTATTGAGAAGTAGAAGTCCATACATGTGGCTAAAGGCTACTCACACCAGTGTGGTATAGACTACAATAAAGTATTTTTACATGTTGCAAGATTAGATACTCTAAGGTATATCCTATCATTAGCCACACGCAAAGAAAGCTAGCAAGTATACTACCTTGACGTGAAGAGTTTCTTCCTACATGGTGAATTAGTTAAAAATGTTTATATTGATAAGCTATTAAGTTATTATAAATGAGGAAAAGACAGAGTCTACAAACTGAAAATTCCCTTTATGGGCTTAGACAAACACCAATGACTTGGTATAACAAGATCGATTCTTGCTTTTGTCAAGAAATGTTTGAAAAGTTCCCTCACGAGCATACCTCATTTGTGAAGCACAATGTTGATAAGAATTTGATTGTAAGTATGTATGTTGATAATCTAATCTACATTAGAAATGATGAGCAAGTGTTTGAAAGCTTTAAAGACTCAATGGAGAGGAGTTTTCAATGACATACTTGGGAAATGAGATATTTTCTAGGAGTTAAGGTGAAGCAATGTGAAGCTATAACTTTTATACATCATTAGAAATATGCAAAGAGATTTTGGCAAGGTTTGACATGGATCAGTGTAATAAAATCTATAACCCAATTCTTGCAGGTTGTGGGCTAATAAAGGATGAGAATCGAAAAGATTTAGATGACATTAACTACAAGTAAATGGTAGGAGGCTTCATGTACCTAATTTCCACTAAACCTGACTTGGAAAATAATGTATGCTTAATAGTCAGATACATGGAGAAGTGAACATAGATTCATTTGACTTCAGCAAGAAGATTTCTCAGATATCTCAAAGGGACATTAAGCTTTGGTATTTTGTAAAAAAAGGGAGTGATACAAGACCTTCATGGATGGTCATACTAGGATTATGTAGGTGACATTTATGAAAGGAAAAACACATAAAGGTATGTGTTCATGTTTGGCTCGGGAACAATCTCAGTGTCATCTAAGAAGCAACCTATTGTTATGTTGTTTACCAATGAAGTAGAGTTTGTAGCAACAACATCTTGTGCATGTTAGGGAATTTGGATCAGGAAAATTCTATCATTTGGACAAACAAAAGAATTGTATAATGATATTGTGTGAAAATAGCTCAACCATAAATCTCTCGAAGAATCATATTATGCATGGAAGATATAAGGATATTGGTGTCATATTTTACTTTCTAAGGTATCTCACAAGGGATAGAGTGATGAAATTGTTCCACTGCAACTCTAAAGAACAACTTGCTGATGTGATAACCAAGCCTTTTGAGTTGCACTCATTTCACTGATTGTGATCAAGGCTTGGAGTGTGTGACCTACCTGAAATCGAATAGTTTATGTTTACTATTTTTTATTGTTGTTTGTATGATTAATCTAAACCCTTACTAGTAGTTGCAAATTAGGGCAGAGTACAGGCTTAATTGGTGTAGTGGGGTTAAGTTTAGTTGCTTGCATTGCAAGTAAAAAATTTACTTGTATAATAAACATATATAAAAGTATTGTGATGTCAACGATAACTAAAAGGACATTCATTATATTCTTACAATATCATCTACTATTTATTACTCTCTTATTTTATTTTTTTTAATTTTGTTTTCATATAATCAATAATGATAGGCAATTTTATAAAATTATATATAATTTCTCTTTCTCATACAAAATTAATTAACTTTTTAAATAGTGTGAAATGACCCAGACGTAATACAATCTAGGGGTGGAAAACGGGTTTGACTCGTTGGTCGTGTCTGTTTTACCTGTACTTTTTTTTACAGAGCGGCTTGATTTTTTAGGTTGTGCCCTCTAATATGTTTGCCTGTTTGTTTGTACGCTTTTGCATGCGCGAGAATTAACATATATTTTTGAAATTTTTAGGATTTAAATTTGAAGGGCTAGCAGACATGTTCCATTTTAGATTTACACCCACAACTATGCTTGTTCCGCCCTTTTATTTTGTGTGGGCGAATCAATGTTTTAACCTCACATCTTCAACAATATCAACATTGTTCTGTTTTTTTAGGCATAAATAGAGACGAACATGCCTATTTACTACCCTTAATATAATAATCTGACTCACTTTGTTTTCTTAAGCATGTTTAAAATTGGAGAAATAAGTATTCTTTCTGTCTCATAATAAATGTCTCATTTGCACTTTTTTTATGTCTCAAAATAAATGTCCTTTTAGAATACCAATACAACATTTATTATTTTTTTTTCACTACTATACCCCTATTTATTAACTTTCATGTTTTTAAACTACTTTACTAACTATAATAAATAAGAGTGTTTTAATAAATGATACTAACTTTATCATTAAAATCAACACATCTAATCATGTTTTTAAGAATCCTGTAAAATTCAAATAAAACGTTTATTATGATACAGATAGAATAATACTTATGCATTGTTATTTCCATATTTTAATGAAAGTAACCAATTTTGTTTTTATTACTACATTATTCAAATAAGGTGTACATTAGTTACATCACCTTTTGTTGAATTCTAAAATTTTAATTAATTCAACACGGAACATGTACATACATTATTTCCTAACTAGAATCCAACCAACTCGCGTGATAATTTGTAATACTCTTAATGCAACCCGGTCTTGAAACTCATAAGACACGGATCTCACAGCTCTTTAACACCCACATGTGTCATTTACCGTCAATTATAAACTTCCTTTTCTCTTTCCATTTTTTATGCCTTTAACAACCTTCCCAATTCTTTATATATATATATCCAACTCACATATACTCTGATCTCTCACAAAGTCAGTTACAACAATATTTGGCGATCGGCATGGCCACCGGCGCCGCAGATGGATTTCTCCGGCCAATTTACGAAGGTAGTATTTCCGGATACGACCACAGCGTGGAGCGTCGTCCTTACCATCGCAAATGCGGCTGTACGCTTCATAGCAAATCTAAGAAAAAATCATGCGTAAATAAATCTCCAATTTGTAGCAGCAAAATAGCATATCCTTTAAGAAGAGCGTGGAGTGAAGGCAATTTGGCTTTATCTGCTTCAACTTATTCTTCTCCATCTCCTTCTGCTTCTCCTCTTGGTGGTGTCAAATCTCGACGAAGTTACGTCGATCTTCAAACCCAATTCGATGATTCTCTTCTCGGTGGTGTCAAATCTCGACGAAGTTACGTCGATCTTCAAACCCAATTCGATGATAAAATTTGTGGTTTGTTTGAGGTTAATCAATCTTTTTAATTTGTTTGATTTTATTTTTTTGGTTACAGTTTTGAATTTTACTAATAATTCCAGTTTTCATTTTTAGGTTATTCATTTAATTTGTTAGGTTGTCATATGGTTTGTATTGATTTATACCACTTGATTACATGATCAAGTTTTATTTGCCTTGTAATTGATTTGGTATATTTTTGGATTGTAACAATGATAGTTTAACTTATGATTCTTTAGTATATATATGTTTGTTATGTGAATTACTTACGGTTTAATCAATTTTTGGTTTGAATTTCATTGCTAACAAATTAAGCCTAAAACTGGATTGAAATCGAAATTTAGGGATCTAACCATATAAGGCTGTGTTTGGATGATGAAATCCGAAGGGAGAAAGTATTGTGATTATTTAAATTTTAAAATAAAACAACAATTGTATCTAGTAAGATGGCCATGTGACCAGCAAATAATGCATGGAACACAGCTCATCTTACCAAAAAGTTCGAGTGTTTTTATTGAAAAGGACTAATAATCTTTTTTTGTATGAAAGTTAAAGATAGCTGTCCATTATGTTCACCAAAGTCTTATATGAACAAGCTTTCAAGTTACAAAAGTTGAGTAACACACTAAAACATCATTCTTCCTTGCTTTTAGGCTGGCCATGGGAATACCAATAGTAATAATACATTTGATAAAGTCAAATTATAATAAGGTTTTCCTAAAACTAAAATGAAAATAATGGTATACTGCTACATACACAACACAACCCGTATTGCAGTACCAAATCATAGTAACATTTAACCATTACAATAGCAATTAGTTCTTTAAGTATTCATTGATCCAACCTCCAATTTACTTTTCAAATCCTCCTAATGCCACAAACAATTTGCATTCTAGACCAGACTATACACACCAATTTAAGCTCTAGAATTATTTGATCACTCTCAAATTCTTTTTGATGTGTATCATAACAGAAAGCTTCAAGTATAAGGGAGGTAGTTACATTATTTGCAATTGATATGAATAAATTAATTCATAAAGTTGATCTGAGGCAGTGCTTAATGCATTAAGGCACTGCCTAAAAGCTTGACAAAATTCATTAAGGCAGGGCTTAATGCAATATGCATTTTCAATAGACACTTTAACAAAGAGGAGGATATCATGTTCAAAAAGTATATGAGAAATCAAATGACCTTTTTTTTTTCCGCAAGCATAGTCTTAACCGTAATTTGGGAGCTTCTACATGCAGATTTGAGAGAAACTTACATTCTGTAAGACATTGAACGACAGAAGTTTTAGTTGAGTTTGTCATAAGCTTTCTAAAAATCAATTTTTATAGACATGAAAACCTTATGGCCCTTAATCATATTCACAGCATGCTAGATTGGTAGGGAGAGTTGGTACTATCAAGAAGGGGCTTTATTCTATTGACAACAACCTTAGTTATAAATTTGTAAGCTGCATTATAAAGAGATACCAGCCTAAACTGTGAAATGAATGTCAGCTATTCAATCTTGTGAATTAAGACAAGCAAAGTAATTGTTCATGGATTTTATGATTGATAGATCCTCCTAAGAATGATCAATCAATTGAAAGAAAGAGAGCAAGTATTTAAAACCTATATATTACTGATTAAAATAAGAACTATAACATAGATTTATTCCTATAATCTGAGAGCAAGACACCAAGTGCTCATCAGAGGAGGAAAATACTATCTGACTAACCTCACAAGGTTTCTAACCGAATGATATTCAACTCCCCTCACAAGGTTTCTATCAGATTAGCCACATAAACAAATTGTAACCAATTGTTCATTTGACCCATTTGTTGGTCTAAGAACTAAACTGGTACATAACACTGCCATCTAAAAAAATCTTAAACTGTTTGTTACATTCAATCAATTTTGATTATTAGATTTTTAATATTATGCGGGTAAGTTTGATAGAGGTAGGTGCTCTTCAATTGGATATCATATATAACCTCGTGTAAAGTCTAAAATACATAGACTTATCCAGCCTTCTTCTGCAACTCTAATTAATCGGGTCCACCATATCCTTCGGTCTTGTTTCTCACAACGCTCTCGCTAAACATTGTTGAACTAATAGATCTTTAACACTCCTTTATCATAATTTGAAATTGTCTATTTCGTCGAATCTTTTCATATAGAATTTCACGTCAGAGTTCATTGTCATATAATACTAATTGTTAAGAAAACAACTAGTAACAAAAGAACAAATTAAGGTTTTAATATTTTATGTCCCTCTTATGTGTTATGTGTGACTATGAACAATACTCAACAATTGTTCTATACAAGAGCTCATTAATTGTATCATCGTTTATCAAATTAAAATTAAACGATTCTATTTGAATTTTCCTACTCAATTTAGCTATGTTTTGTTTCATTTATCTCAACTCTCCAAATCATAATACGGTGCGAGAATTCCAATGTTTAACTTCAATGCCTGTATTTTCTATGTCAGAACTTGAAGTAAGCATACTAAACTACTAAACATATATATTTGATTCTATGTAAAGTGGAGATAAAAAACTAATTTTAACGTCTTGGTTTTTTACAAATGTATTTTAACTCATAACATCTTTAATGAGTATGTAAGAGGGTTTCATAGAATGATTGAACGGTTTCTTAATTTTTTAATTATCGGAGACCGTGACGTGGCACTATGAGTAGAAAAACAATTGTTAGTGTAAGTAACTCAATGTGAGTTTCATTATTAGAGATGTTATCTAGTCTAAATATAACTTTTATACAAAAATTTAAAGTTCAATTCATATTTAATATAAAAATAATTTTACAAAATAAATTTATTCAAAATCTTTTTTTTGTTGTTGTTGGATTTCACCACCAGTATCCAGTCCACTGAACCGCTAATCTGATTTGGAATTAGTTCTAACATCAAGTGATTTCGCACCAAACGCCAATCACCACTGGACCAAACGCCAATGGACCAACTAATCGCATCAAAACAAAAGAAACACAGCCTATTATTACATTTTGTCCAATATTTAACTTCACCCTCTCTCAGTTTTCAAGTCATTCATTTTGTTCACTTTGCATTATTACATTCTGTCCCAATATTTAACTTCACTTCCTTTCACGTTACAAGTCATTCATTTTGTTCACTTTTGTTTTGAAAGAATTTGAGTATGATTTTACATGCAATGGTTAAATGAATTTCTCTTGGATAATATATACAACGAAATAAATTATGGGAGAGAAGGTGTGAGAGAAGGCTTTGCAACCTCTAGTGCTCCACAGTCGCTAATATAAATGGTGGTAAGTGGCCTGTTCCATATGGTGCGTGCATTCTGAGCCCTTTCGTCTCCGAAAAATTCTGCCAAGTCATTAAATTGGCGAATTCGTTCACCTGGTTGGTAAGTCTGAGTGGAGGCTATGGCTGTGATGACATCCAACCCTGAAATTATATTCAACCAGAAGCTGAGAAATGTATTTGGTAAAAACATAAGATCAGGGATCAAACAGACAAAACGTAATCTAGTCTGCAAACAGATCAAATATTCTGAATATATGAACACTCTTTTATCATCTGATCAACAGGTTGATAGTTGATACACAATATGGCAGAATAGTGAACAGAGATCAAATATCAAAACTATTTGAATTTGGAGGTATAAAACATGATCACTTACTAATGGGGGAGAGTACAATGCTCACCAAAAAAACAGAAGCACCAACAGTTCACAAGGTTTAGTTACCAAGCTTAGAGTTCACACACAGTCAAACAACGAGTCCAGCAAAGCATCTTAATACTCGTGACAATGTGACAAAACCACTCATTCTGAAAATAAATGCAAGATTCAAATTTAAATGTGAATACAATACTCTTTTATGTTAATATTCCCTGTCTCATACAAAGGTATTTCCAGTTTTCGTACTGGAAAAATGCAGAACCAGGTTTCAATAAAAGGTAGCCAAACAAAAGTTGGATTGGGACATCAACGTTTTTGAAAGAAATGGAGTCTCAATTTAGAGTGCATCAACAACACTTAACTACTACTCTCAACAGTGTTATTAAATGGTAGCACCATGGCAGAAGGGCGAGGCAGATTTTTTGACAACTGCCATAGGCCGCGATTGCGTGTTTATTTGACAGTTTTTTGGCCGTCCACCACCGACAACACTGATTCTCAATCATATCAAGGATCGCTTCCCTGAGGAGGTTCTACCACGTGGAAACACTCTTTAATGGAACTTTAGCTTTAACTGGTCGTGACCAAGAAACTATTGGTTTTGCTTGGTGGGCCGGGAATGCCAGACTTATCAACTTATCCGGTAAACTACTGGGGGGCCATGTAGCCCATGCCGGATTAATAGTATTCTGGGCCGGAGCAATGGACCTATTTGAAGTTGCACATATCGTACCCGAGAAGCCCAACACAAATGAAATTTAAAACAATGTGCATAACTAATTTTTGCATGCTCTAATTGTGGTGCCTCCAGAAATTAATAACATTAACAGTTGACCACAATAATCATTACATACAATGCATGAGATAGTGTCTTATTGTTAGTTAAAAAGTTCTTACTTCTTGGTTAATGAGTTGGTTAGTTATGGGTAGTTAGTGGGTCTATTGGAATGGAATTGGGCCAAATAGGGCATGCTGCCTAAAAATAGAAAGGAGGATTAGGGAGGGTATTATCTTTCCATTAGATAGGAATAGAGCCTTTTGGCAATCATCAGATACCATTGGGATTGTCCACTGCAAAAACGAGAGCCGAGATAGAAATCAAACACGCTGTTGCTTTACCAGTTAGGAAAAGTGGGATTGGAACAAGGAAGACAAATCAAGAGAGCGAGCATCGGTCACCAAGTGTCAGATGTTGGGCACATATGTGCACTTAGTGAATCTAACCTCTATTATTGTGAGAGTGTTCAAATTCAGCACAATTAAGGCAGCTTTATCCCTGTCCGATGAGGAACCTATGCAAAGGTACAAAGGAATTAAGAAAACAACCCAGTGGGTGGCAGTTAAAGAGAGTATGGTGAATGGGAATTTATCCTTGCATAAATGGGATACAACTGAGAGCAATCAAGATGGGAGTGTGCTGCCGGATGCTGCCAACAGCCCTTACTATTCAAAATTGTGAGATATAGGTGGCAATAAACTTAAGAGGTACACACTTGTTATGTCCCTTTGTCTTGGATCGTGTTGACACAGTCCAAGACGCGGTAGAAGCGTTGCTTCGACCTATGGTGAAGGTAGAAGCAGACTCGTCCTTGACAGAGCCTCTTCTTAAATTTACAAATGCATTTTTGATAATAAATATCGATGATTTTTATTGATAATCTGAATGCCTTTAAATAGGCTTACATAGAATGAGAATCCCTATTAAATTAGTTCAATAACTACTTTTCCCTAAAATTACTATCATTTAAATTTAAATGATAACAAATCCTAGTTAATAGGTAGATTCTATTTTAACCTAAATCTTATCCTAAAAATAATGAAATTCAAATTTAAAAATTCAAAATACTAACTTATTAAAAATAAATAAAATAATAAATTCTAATCAGCAGAACTAGAGGTCCATATCAACGCTGCATGAGGGCACCATTGTTTCTTTTTTAATGAATGTGTTGATGATGAAGGAAATGGAAAGTTGATGCATGCAATCAAAATGTTGACTTGGCAGATGAAGGTTGGAGGTATTTTAATAGCAGGAAGAGAAATACTACTGGCCTGGAGCTTGCACTGCTCTTGCTGATCTTACTACTAGAGCTGGAAAACGACAGAAAAATAAGCCAACAATCCGACTGCTTAAATGAAGAGTTTGTTCAACTCTTCAAAAGGTTCAACATGTTACCAAACTTAGGATTCAACATGTTACCAAACTTAGGATTCAACATGTTTGGCTCCTTATTTTATTATCAATGGGATCCAGTTAGAAATTCTATGGCAGCTACTGGATTATAAGAAATATTGAAGTCTACACTTTTGTGTGTTACATAATCTTTCACCTTGTGGACAAAGTGAATGTTTATGAAGCACGGACGCCGGAATCTTTCACCTTGTGGACAAAATGAATGTTTATGAAGTACGAACACCAGAAACACGACTACGACACTGACACATCAACACCGATAATAACTTGAAAAAATGAATAAACTACACGTAATCACAAGTGTCCGTGTTTGTTTCAACCATTGACACCGACATGGACACACGCTTTTCAAAGATGTCGGTGCTACATATGGTATGGTTAGTTAACAAGATTTAAATGTAATTTGTAAGCTTTTACATATGGTCAATTTTCAATTTTTTTTTCACTAAGCAACACATCAAAAAGAGTGAAAAATAGTTACCTTCAAGCACAGTTCCAAAGACAATATTCTTGTTATCAAGCTGAGGACAAGGTCCAGGTCCAGTGGTGATTAAGAATTCAACGTTCCTGTATTCAGGATCAAGCTTAATCTCATCATCGTCATCATTTTCAGAGAGTGGGAGCGAAACGACGCCGGCTCGGGAATGTGTTAGCGCAAATGCTTTGGGGTCGACTGTTTCAGTGTTGCGCGGGAGGTGGTTAGGAGGGCGGACATCGCCTCTTTCCGGACGACCCTGATGTCCGGCAAGAAAGTACTGACCTGGAAAAACCTTGTGGATGATAGTGTTTTTGTAGGAAGAGGAATCAGGGTTAGAACTGGAAGCGGAAATGCAGAGGGATTTGAAATTGGAGACTGTGCGGGGGACGAGGTTACCGTAGAGGCCAATGATGACGCGTCCGAGTGAGGTGGAATCTGAGCATAGAGTGGAGATGGTGTCGCCTAGGGTTCGATTCGGGAGGTAGTAGTTGGGGCAGAGGCTGAATTCCATGAAGACGCGGTCGGTGATGGTGGGGTTTGGTGGTTGTGTTGGTGAGGCGGAAGAGAAGAGGGTGGGGAAGGAGAGAGTGGCGGTGGAGGTGAGGAGGAGGGAGCGGCGGGTGAGGTTGGATTTGGGAATTGGGTGGTGGAGAGAGGGAAGAGGTGGGGGTGGTTGGGTTAAGGAGGAGGCCATTGTGGTGGAGGAGTAGTGAGGTTTTTCATTATGCAGGGGAGAATTTGGAGGAGCTAATCGATGTGGGGTCTACCTTAGATTAGATATATCTCGTGAAAATTTGCCAACAAGGCCTTATTTTCAAGTCATAGTAAACTCCAAAATTAGTCATTATTATAATTTTTTTTTTTTGGTTACAAGTGAAAAAGTAAAAGAAAAAAAAAATTAAGAAATCATAAAGTTTTATTCCAATGAGTTGGTAGAAAAATAATGATTCTTATAGGAGGTTCTATAAAAAATCGATACATGATATTATTATTAGTTTTATGTTTTGTAAGATAATTAACATAAATATTTTCTTTCTAAGATTATGAAATATTTGAATTTGTCATTCTCTGGTGAGAATCTCTTTAATATTGTAAAGAATTGCGACATAGCGATGTCAAATATTAACCAACTTTGAGATAAGCTTGATAGCAAAGTTGAAATCAGAATAACACGTCAGATCTTTGATGACAAGTTCACAAACCATGATATAACGCCTTCAGCTCAGCATGAAGGATGTTGGAATAATCGATATTACCCACAAAACTGTGAACTCAAGCACCATTAGCATTTCAAATCAATCCATCAAAATCTGAGACGTTGGAATTACCGATGCTACTACCATCAACATTCAAAATTATATTATTAGATTTGTGAGCATTTCATGTGATCGTTCTTGTTGGAAGAGACAAATAATGCTTGAGAAAAATATTTAGCTAAAAGAGTAACATAATTCACTGTGATGAGTTTCAAGTATAGAAAGATACCACGTCATTAGCAAGACACATTGTGTTCCTAACGCGCCACAACCACTAGCACGCAATCAAAAAGATAGAACCATCATTGATGTCATGTCTAATCTAATCATATAAATTATTCCCTGGTGGGTCTAAGAAGCCAATAGATTTCTAAAAGCGAGTAGCAAATTCACAGTTTCTCAAAGAGTGTAGAGTCATCTCAGTGTCTTAATTGCATATAGAACAAAGATCCATCTGGAGCATACCACGATGACACAACATCGATCTCGTAGGAACAGATTTATGTAAAACCATTCAAAGGAAGAATTTCATCTTCTTAGGAGCGGGAATATGCCACACCCACTTGCAAAATTTATTGTTTGTTACATTATGAACAAATTCAAGTACGTTGAGAAAGTTATAACCATAGCGAGTAGTGTAGATATCATCTAAATTGCCTTTCCAAGTTAACAGATTAGACACCATAGAATTCAAATCAATTGTGAGCACTTTTCGACGGTCACAAACACCCGGTATAATATTAGTATATAATGAATTGAAGTTCAAATTCTCATCCAAGTAAACACCATTCACTCGCATTTCCATATCATAAATATCTATATAGAGAACATATTCTACTAATTTCCCTATTCCAGACCAATTGGAAAACCCAAAAGAGGGGTTCCCATTCCACAATCTAAATACAAATCCATCTTTAAGAGCATAGAGATATTTTATAATTGTATTCCAAGTAATTGATCCATGTTTCTTTTTCATATTAAGGGACATTTCTTTATACTTATGCTTCAAAACTTAAACCTATAGGGAATCACAACGAGATGCACAAGAGGGCTTGAATTATCTTTCCACACAAAATTCCTAACCATCTTGTAAATAAAATTATAAGTTGGCTGAGGTAGCCAAGCCACTTGAATATAATAATTTGGGTTGGAAATCATGAGAGACATAACCAGAGTCAAACGACCAGCCTTGTTTAATAATTTATATTGCCAAGATTCTAACCTCTGGTTGATTTTATCCTTTAGAAACTCAAAGTCCTTGTTTTGAAGACGACCATGCAACATAGAGAAATCCAAGTATTTCTCTAGAGTAAGAGTTTGCTTGATACTTGTGCTTGAGACAATTAAATCCATTATACCCTCTTAATGATAGCTGAGAAAAACACAATTAATTTAGCAACATTCACTTCAATTCCACATAACATGGCAAAACGATTTAAGATATTATAAATGACCTTGTTTGGGAGTTAGAAACCTTCATGAAAAGAAGAATATCATATGAAAAATAAATGCGATAGAGGGGGTTCATTATGAGATAACTTGATAGGTTTCATTGGCCTTCATTGTCTGCCTTGATGATTGTCTACGACAAGAATTACATGCATATAACAAATACATTGAGTGAAAAGGGTCACATTGTCGTAATCCGCTAGTTGGAAAAAAAATTGGTAAGCGACTCCTATTCCAAATAATAGACATATAAGAGCTAGTTACACAGTGCATGCTCAAATTTATAGTAATGGGACGAAACCTATTTCTCCTAAAAAAAATTCCAAGAAATCCCAATTAATATGATCATAGGTTTTTTCAAGATATATCTTAAACACCGTGCCAACTTTTATCTTTTTAGATTTAGCATAGAATAAATTTCTTCTTGGAGGATAATGATATTGTATGTTGTCCTTTTTCCAGAAAAATATTTATTCAACAGTAGAGAAATTTGCATGACAAATATCTAGTAAACAAAAACCTTCTAAATAAAAAGGATCACCTCAAGTGAAAAAACACTTCCAACCAAGGGGCACGGCATGATCATTGTCCATCATCTGGGGCAGTCAAGTCAAGATTCAAGGAATCTCTCAAAGATGCCAAATATCCAGGGACAGATCTCCATCTGAATCACTTGGGGAATTGGACATGAATTCCAGCAATGAATCATGTACGATCAAACAAACATCTTCTGGTAGTGTGGCAACACTTACTACTATGGACAGTGACAATTCTCCGTACCCGGTGAACATGGACATAGTCGGAAAATACTGCGCATGAACAAAGACCCGCTAGGTTGACTGGCCTAGGCAAAAATAAGGGCATCCCGGCGAGCCAAAAGGGTTCGGGCAAAAATTAGGGATAAAAATAAAAAAGATTTGTACACCCGGCAAGTCGAAAACCTGAAAAGGCAGCTTGGGCAAAAAAGGGTATCCCAGTGGACTGAAAATCTGAAAAGACAGTCCCTGAAAAAGTTAGGGATTAAAGCGTACGACTATGTACCGTCATCTTGTCACTTGCCTATCAGTAGAAGACTTATCATTATGATCGGCAGTTACCAAGCACCTCATAAGTTGGGATAACACTCAATCCACAAAGCCTCCGTGGGTACTTTCTCCAGCAGGTACAGGGGCAGAAAAGTTCTGATGCAAAGTCATTGTCGTATCCTCAGCATATGACCCTGTGACATCTACACTCCCCACAGAGTAGAGGCAACTAAAGCTTTGACATCGGCTTCCCCAAACAGAAGCTACTTTCCCCAGAAAAGTTCCTTCAGAGAATCGACATCTATATTCCCCGACTGAATTTCATAATCGCAAGCGGTTCGTAAAGTTGTCTCCCAAGCAGAGTTTATTTCTCTGAATACAGAAGCTCAATCCCTAACAAAGTTTATTCCTTCGACTATGGAAGTTCATCCCCCAACGGAGTTTATCTCTCCGAATCAGCAAGATCTTCCAGCAAAGCATCTCCTCTCTCAAACAGAATTATTCTCCCGCAGAGTTGTTCTCAAGCAGAGTCTCTCCTCGGCAGAATACCCATAAACAAGGGGAAAATCCTTGGCATAGTCGTCTCTGGTTCACCATCTCCAGCAGAAGTAGAAGAACCACTTTTTTTACGACGGTCAGGAACGCAATTTCCATTACTCTCCAACAGCAGTCAGGGATTTATTTTCCCATACTCAGACGTGCCACAATAGCATTTCATGTTCATACATCATGACGTGCACATACATATTGCATCCAACATAAGCTCATTTATTTTGAGAACATCATCATACAATGCATTTCATGCATCATATACGATTAATCATGTACCTTTTCAGGAAATATGGTTACCATTAACAACTTCCAGCAAGTTCAAGATTAGCTCCTGAAACTAAACAGAATAATTATCTGTGTGACCAAATGAAGCTTTACACGGGTTCGTCACGAAGCAATCTTACACGGGTTTCTCCTAAATGCAGCTTCACACAGGTTTCTCCTAAATGCATCTTCACACGGGTTTATCCTGAAAAATATTACACGGGTCCTTTCTCATACATTTCCAAATAAAGTTCCACACGAACTTATCACAAAGTAACCTTACCCAGGTTCCTCATGAAGTTTTACACAAAATTATCTCAAAGCAACCTTACCCAGGTTCCTTCTCAGTTCATATGCAGTTTTATCCAAACTCCTCACAAAGCAACCTTACCCAGGTTCCTTCTTGGTTCAGATGCAGTTTTACCCAGACTCATCATAAATCAACCTTACCCAGGTTCCTCCTGAAGTCCCATACTGACTCATCACAATGCAACCTCACCCAGGTTCCCTCTATAGTTTTACCCAAACTCATTTCGAAGTAACCCTACTATCCAGGTTCCTTCTCACATCCCTACTATTCGGCTTTCATCTCAAAGTAACCCTACCATCCAGGTTCCTTCTCACAGCCCTACTATCCAGGCTTTCATATCGAAGTAACCCTACTATCCAGGTTCCTTCTCATAGCCCTACTATCCAGGATTTCATCTCGAAGTAACCCTACTATCCAGGTTCCTTCTCACAGCCCTACTATCCAGGCTTTCATTTCAAAGTAACCCTACTATCCAGGTTCCTTCTCACAGCCCTACTATTTAGGCTTTCATCTCGAAGTAACCCTACTATCCAAGTTCCTTCTTGTAGCCCTATTATCCAGGCTTTTATTTTGAAGTAACCCTACTATCCAGGTTCCTTCTCACTGCCCTACCATCCAGGCTTTCATATAGAAGTAACCCTACTATCCAGGTTCCTTCTCACAGCCCTACCATCCAGGGTTTCATATCGAAGTAACCCTATCATCCAGGTTCCTTCTCACAGCCCTACTATCCAGGCTTTCATATCGAAGTAACCCTACTATCCAGGTTCCTTCTCACAGCCCTACTGTGATACGGTGGCAGAATCGAACTGTTTTAGGAAAATGCTGGTTTGCATTTTGTATTCGCAAAATTTCGCGGTAAGCAAGAGTCGCCACCGACTTTTATTTTATCCAACTGGAAAGGACAAAAGCACAGAAAAATTCCTTTTTTTAGATTTTGAGTACGGGGGGTAGATTATAGAAAGGGAAGGTATTAGCACCTTTTCTATCTGTAGTTTCCTATGGGCTCTTAGGTACTTGCTCATCATTTTAAAAATTGCTTCCGTGTTTGTGTGTTTTGAAAACTTTTTGTTTTACTTCGTTTTAACCCTTGTATCGGTCCTCAAGAGTGTTACGAAGTGTTTTTGAAAACTTTGTTTGGAAAAAGTGTAAGTGTGGAAAAGATCATTTTGAGCAAGTACCTACTAGCATCTACCTACTTGATAAAAGAATGTTCCTGTTCTTGTTACCTTTAGACAACGATATCCCACTATTAATGAGTAGGTATCACCGCCGTTGGAGTTGTAAGGGTCAATTCAAAAGGAACGTACGATCACTAAAGCAATGTTAGGACGTCTTAGTAGTAACCTTAATGTCTTAAGATCATATTCGAGGAAACATTCCCGAGGCAACCTTTTTGAGGCAACATTTCCGAATGGAACTTTTGATCTTTGTTTAGACAAGAAAGAGACCACTAAAATATCTTATACTTAATGATCGTTTACTGAAGGCAACCGAAGTGAGAGTATACCCTAGGAGTGCGCATGTACGAGTGATTTGATTTCAGTTATTATCTTTGCACATTTAGAATTGCTAACCATTTTAAAATTAACATACAGTCTTGTCATGCAATCCTATTATCATACATCTAACAATTAATATTTTGCGAGAATTAAAGTGTGAGAAATAAAACTACACTATTACAAGGCTTCGGGGAGGGGGATTAATTACATAGCCAAAAACCCGTAAAACGATAAATAAAAAGAAAACCCTAATTAAACTATTACATACCGTAAGCAGTTAGATTAATATTGTAAAAATAACAAACGCGCGTGATGAATCGAGAACGAGAGAAATTAGGGTTTTGACCCCGTCTAAACCTAATTGAAAGAAAAATCATATTTTTGTTGTTTTTTGATTATTTTGAGAAAATAAGATTTTAATTGAATAAATACAAACCTAATTACTAATTAATTTAAATTAAGAAAAGTAATTAATTTGACCTATTTTTGCATTTTTGTTATTTTAAGAAAAGAAAATAGAAATTAAATCAAACAAACCCTAATTTTCTAATTTATTTTAAATTATTTACAAAAAGGTTAAAATTACCCTAAAATTAAAATAAACTAATTATTAAATTAAATTTGATAAAAATAAAATAAAAAACCTAAATTCTAATTTGTGAAATTGATTTTATGATTTTGTAAAAAAAGGATTTAATTTGTGATTAGAAAATAATTTAAACAAAATAAATAAATAAAAGAAAAATATAAAAGAAAAGAGAGATGGGCCTGGTTTAGTAGCAATAGAGGGGTGTCAATAGCAATTTTTGGGCCCAATAAGCCTTGGTCCGTTTTGACCTTTCATGATCCTGTGCACTGGCTTGACTCACGCCCATGATAGGCCTTCATGTGAGAAGCCTTGGATTTGGCTTGCTATGGATCCAATGGTTGACAGCTGATGACTCATGGTGGTCTCCTTGTATGTACATGCGCCTGATTATGCAAGAAAAAACATTATGAAATAATATGGGGACCTGGGGATCGAACCCAGGCCCTTTGGCTTTTCCAAGCGCCTGATGACCAACTGAGCTAGCGTGTTCATTTGTATATGGAATAAAAATCAAATATTATATTAGAAAAACAAGATAATATATATAAAGACGCGCGAATTTTAAACAGGCGAATCAGGGAGTGCCACGCCACTCTTCTTCTTCCTCTCTCCATTGGCAAAAGTCCAACACTTTTACCTACATTTTTCTGGGCGTAGGTACAACCCTGTGATCTTCCAAAATCCTATGCACGCATGATAAATCAATTCCAGTGGTACCAATCAAGTCATTGCAACCTCACGAGCATCATGGTATCACTTTCCATGGCCAATTGTTCCTGCAAGCAAAACCCCTAAAAATGAAACCTAAACCCTAATCATGGCAACTTTCTGTATGGTTAACAAAAACGCAATTGAGTATTATCATTAGCTTGCAAATGTTTCAAGGATTCAGAATATGTCCATAAAATATGCTAACAATGCTAGATTTATGAGATACAATTTCAAAAAATCATAGAGGTCGTGGGGGTACTTACAGCGCGTACCTGGGCACGAAAATGCTTGCTAATGATTGGGATAGAGTCCTTGGATGCCCAGCAGACGAATGGTATGCTTGGAATGGCTTGAAGAAGCCTGTAATGGAGAAATCAGATTGCACCTTTTCTTTATTTTTTTGAAAATTGTTCTTCTCTTTTCATGCCTCTAAATCTCCTGCTTTTGGTCTGCCAATGTTCTATATGTACCCTAGAATAAATTAGGTTACAAACTTGCTTCAAATCTTTCTCAATTAAGAGGATTGAATCATGATTTGATTCTTATGTAAATCTTTCTAAATCAAGCAAAACTCAATCTTTTTGTGTCTAAATGACCCTTGCACGATTTGATTCTCTTCCCAGCTGTATAAGAGACCTAAACATGCACAAAATCTCAAGCCCTGATTAGTTTTGATATTTTCATGATTTTATTTTGATTTAAATTAATTTAATTGAAATAAAAATCAAAATAAATGACAAAAATAAAATAAAGACAAGTGGGAAGAATCATAGGTCGTGGATCATGTTAACAACTCAATACAAACACAAAAAGTTGGGCCCATTTGACAAAAATTGCAATTTTGGCCACTTTTGACTTTTGGCAATTTTGCAAAAAGGGTCAACTTCACCAATGCATAACTCCTTCAATTTTGATCCTAGAGATGTGTTCTTGGACTTTTTAGAAAGCTTAAGATGTCCTATAAGCAACCCTTTTGGTTTCATCTCAATTGAGTCTTCCATGTTCATGTATGAAGCTTTGATAAAAAAGGTGTTTTTGTTGACTTTCCAAAATGACCTATAATGTCCAAATTTATATCTTCTTGTGAGTGCATATTTTGAACTTGGGAGATAAATATGAATTGTAGGGAATTGCATCCTCTTCAAAATGATCTTTAGATGGTTCATTTTTTATAAAGTATGAGAAAGTTATGCTTGGTCAAAGTTGAGTTGACTTTTCCTACAAAACCCTAATTTAGCAACTTTTGGGTTTTGATGAATTGTGAGCAATACTTGAGGAATCATGATCAAACCTTGATAAAATGATGAATAAAACTTCAAAATGAGTATGTTGACCAAAAATATTGAAGTTTGACTGTATGTGGGCCATAGTTGACTTTTGCCTAGCACAGTCGACTTTTAGGCCTTTGAGCAATTGTCTGAGCAAACTTCCTATACAAGGCTTGAAAATTGACATGGATGATCTTGAGAACATATTAGGACAATAGTGAGAATTTGGGGCCCTTTGGACTCAAACATCTTGATGCAAAATGAAAACCTAATTTGGGGTAGACTGCCTTAGGAGAGAGTTTGTCTGGTCAACCCTTGGACTTCCTTGAACAACATGAGGACCTTGCCTGGAATGTATTGAGAAATATGGGAGGGAAAATTTTAGGGTACAACAGCTTCCCTTGTTCAATCTTATTAAACTTGAGGATGTAGATTGGCTTGTCTGCCTTTCGTGATCTGAGGGTGGAAGATGATTGAACACTAGAGTGCCCAGAAATTTTCACTCACATGAAGTGGTATCCATCTTGCGATGTCGGGAATGGGCTTATAGATGCCATTTGGAGGTTGGTGTCAGACAATGGGATTAAAGATTCTTTTGTGAGAGCTCGTATACCTGTTGTCGAGGAGGACTAAGCTGGGGAGTGCTAGTCTCTATCTTGGTAAAAGTAGAATTTTAGGAGCTTCAGTCGTCCATTATTCTACTGGGGAACCATCTCTTGGTTGAAGATGTGCAAATGAACTGCTATCTGGTCGTGCTCCAGGCTTCATAGTGATTTACTAGGGAGATGAGATTAAACTTGCTATCCAGTCGTAATCCAGGCTTCGCAATTTCTCACTTCTTATCTGGTCGTGCTCCAGGCTTCAGAAGGAATTAAGTTGTTATCCGGTCGTATCCGGGCTTCAACTTGAACTTAAGGCAATACTAATATCCAGTCGGTTCCATGCTTCTTAGTAATTGGCCGGGTAAACTGTTATTTGGTCGAATTCCGAGCTTCGTAGTACCTTATACTGTTATCTGGTCGTATCCCAGGATTCAGTATCCTTTGCCGCTATCTGGTCGTAATCCAGGCTTCACGGTGTCCTATACCATTATCTGGTCGAGTCCAGGCTTCATGGTACTTGGAGAAATCAAGATATCATCCGGTCGAATCCGGGCTTCATAACTTGCATTAAAGATATACCACTATCTGGTCGATTCCAGGCTTCGTAGTATTCTTTGCTGCTATCTGGTCGTAATTCAGGCTTCACAACGTCTTATACCATTATATAGTCGAGTCCAAGCTTCATGGTACCTTGTATTGCTATCTGGTCGTAATCCAGGCTTCACAATGTCTTATACCATTATCTGGTCGAGTCCAGGCTTCATGGTACCTTGTATTGCTATCTGGTCGTAATCCAGGCTTCACGATGTCTTATACCATTATCTGGTCGAGTCCAGGCTTCATGGTACCTTGTATTGCTATCTGGTCGATTTCCAGGCTTCACAGTAACTTGCTGAGGATTCAACTATTTTCCAGTCAATTTTTGGGCTTCATAGCTTTGAATTCGGGATATACCACTATCTGGTCGATTCCAGGCTTCGTAGTATTTTGGGTACTGTTATCCGGTTGTTCTCCGGGCTTCACAGTATGATGGAGAAATCAAGATATTATCTGGTCGGATCCGGGCTTCATAGCTTGAACTGGAACATAAATCTTAGCGCCAATTTGACTGAACCAGAGACAACTTGTGAGAATTTGATTATATCTTTCCCTGAAAGGTAAAGAGTTAGTTGTATATAATGTCATGATGTATGCAATGTATTGAGTAATGATGATCTCAAAATAAATGAGATTGTGCTGTATGATGCGTATGCGCATGCCATGATGTATGGATATGCAAAAGTTCTTGTGATGTTTTCTAGCTGGGGGAAAATAAATCCGAGATCACTGCTGGAGGGTACAAGGAGTTTGAGTTCTTAGTTCTCGCTGGGGGTAACGACCGAAGATGTTTTGCGGATAAATTGGTGAGAGAATGACTCTGTGGGGAAGAGAGATGCTCTGCTAGAAGATTTGCTGATTTGGAGAAATAACCTCGGCTGGGGATGAATTACTGTTGCTAGTGATAATGAACCCTATCGGGGATTGAGTTTCTGTCTGGAAGAAATAAACTCCGTTGGGGATAATATTCTATTGCTAGCGATAGATAAACTCAGCTTGGGGAGAACTAACACCACTGACTCTGGATACTTTCTACTCTGCGGGGAGTGTATGTACCTTTAGTTGTATTCTCAAGCTGGTTCAATCCATGTACCTGGTGGGTAGAGCAACTGTAAGGTTTGGACACTTCTTGTTTGCCCCTGTTCCTGGAATTACGAGTAATTGTCTTTTGTTTCGCATGTAAATATTTATGAGCAGCAATTATTGTCAAATGCATATATCAAAAATGAACCATTGGACGTTCTTACAAAACAAAACAGGAAAAGAAAAACAAATCGAAATTTCTTGTGAAGAATGAATTGTATTGATTTTTAAAGTTGGCCTGTAATAGGCGTTTTGTACAAGAGGCTGACGTCCTAGTAAGAGAACACCGCCGAACGAACAAAATTTATACAATTTGTGTAAAAGAAAGAAAAACAGTTAAGTGAAACGTTCCCATTGGGCTCCAACTCTGCTATTTCCTTTATATCTTCGAGCATCTCATCACTTTGCTACTTGGTCGAAGGTGGATCAGATTGATTGGCGCCGTCCGAACTTGATAGTGGATACCGAAGTTTGGTTGCAAGATGATCCATTGAGACATAGTGTTACGCTTCAATCCCTAATTTTTGCCTGGACCGCCCTTTCGGGGTTTCGGTTCACTGGGATACCCTTTTTTTCCCAAGCCGCCTTTTCAAGTTTTCGGCTTGCCGGGTGTACAATTTTTTTCATTTTCATCCCTTACTTTTTCCCAAACCCTTTTGGTTCACCGGGAAGCCCTTATTTTTGCCTAGGCCAGTCGACCTAGCGGGACTTTGATCATGCGTAGTATCTTTTCACTATGTCTGCATTAACGGGGTGAGGAAGGTCGTCACCTTCCATGGTGGTTAGAATCATAGCTCCTCTTGAGAAAATTTTCTTAACCACAATTGGCCCTTCGTATGTAGGGGTCCATTTGCCCCTAGGATCACCTTACGGCAGTATGATGCGTTTGATCACCAGATCCCCGACTTGATATTCTTGTCGTCTAACTTTCTTGTTAAATGCCTTGATCATTCGCTTTTGATACGTCTGACCGTGACTGTTGTACCCCAAAATTTGCCCTCTCATATTATCAAGATTTTTCTCACAAGACTCTTTGGACTCAAGACAAGATTAGGGTTTGCTCAGCTCAAGACCTCACCTTACACTGATAGCCTGAAATTAGGGTTTGAGTTTTCACAAGGATTTTTGGACTATCAATACTTCATGTGACTTTCATACACCATCTTGGACCTCTAAGATTGCCCATACCAAGTTTCAAGCCTTGAATCACATTTTTGCCCAGTCAATTGGACAGTTGACCAAAAATCAGTTGTATTGGGGAAAAAGTAAACCATGGCCAATTTACAGTCAAACTTCATAATTTTTTATCCACATCAACATTCTAGGCTCCTATGTACCATTTGATCAAGTTTGGACCACAACTCCTCAAGAAATTTGATCAAATCATCAAAAGGGCAAAATGGTCAAAATTAGGATTTTGACTGAGAAATGGCAATTTCTAATTTTTGACCTAGCCAATGACCAATTGGGTTCAAGCATGATTTAAAGGACTCAATAGCATCATCTTTACCTAATCACATAGTTCAAAAGATCTCAAATGCATTGGATTGACAGATGAATTTTCCAGTCAACTGATCAAAAATCAATTGTACACTGAAAAGTCAAACTTTGACTTTTTGGTCAAAATCAAGTGCCAAGGGTCATAATTCATCAAGATATGTTAAAATGTGAAACTTGTTGACCAAGAAACCTAAAATTGAAAATTAGGGTTTTAATTTGAAATTTTTCATAACTTAGAATTTTTCTAAGTTATGGAAATTTCTTATTTTTTCCCAACTTCCCACAACTTTTTCACCATGATGCAATTGGATTCAAAGGAAACTTCCAACATTAAAGTTGTAGTCCTACATGAAATCTACAACTTTTATTCACAAAGTTTTCCCAAAAGATCCTTGTATATCAAGTTATGATTTTGTGAATAAGGGTCCATAAACTTTTTAACTTAGTGAAATTTTGCCCTAGTTTAGGCAGATTTTGACCTAACTTCATGGAAGCTTTTCACCTAGTTCCAAGAGGAATATCAAAATGAATTTCAAATATGGATTGTATAGCATGTTACAAGCTTTCCAAAATGTCCAAGAACTCTCCAAGATCATTTATGGTTATGGAGAATCGAAGAAATGAAAATGGCAATTTGTCACTTTTTATCCAAGGCATTTTCACAATGTTACAAGTTGCAAATAAGTTTCAAACATGCTTGTACTTGGTTTTACAGGTCCTAATCCCTTCTGCACTCCATAATTAAATGAAAACACATTGGATAATGGCCTTGTTCTGACTTTTGAAGTATTGCACATTGAATTAATCCAAAAATGGCATAAAGTTCATAATACCATTTTGATAAATCATGCTTTATGCAACTTTGCAAATCTTGAGTCATGGACCTAATCTTTTGCTGCAAACAATATCCACAAATATCAGGCAACTTGTACCAACTATGTGCAGCTAGCAAGCAAGCCTGTACAGGCTTTGGCATTATCACTTCCAACTTTTCTTAAAAAGCGAGCAATTTGGTAAAAGTCAAGACAACTTGTGTATCTTATAAAGGCAAGCCTTGGCCTCATTTCAAACAACCTCAGAACATTGTAACAAGCAAGAAACACGAATTCACAACCTCCAAAACACTCTAAAACACAAAAATCCCAAGTTCCTGCCCAAACAGGGCATCTTCTGCATAACCACTTCCAAAACAATATTGGCCCGTGCGTTTTGCTCTGAAACACTTCAAACACATTCCTTACATCACACCTAAACTATCCAGGCCCTTGTCTTGCAACTGTAAGCTCAGTTTCACACTTCACCATTTTCATTTTGCAAGGTTGCAGGTGGACTCGTGCAAGGAGTTTTAGCCATCTAAAAGACAAGCTGAGCATCGGAGAAGCTTGAGAAAACTTCAAGGAAGCTCACAAGAACTTCAGGCCTCACTCAAAGTTCCCACATTGCCATATCCAAACTCAACTGAACAAGGTATTTGTCAAGTTTCTATCTCTCTATTTAGGCATCTTTAAGCTTAGGTTTATGAAGCAAAAATGTAGTATTTAACTTGTTTAAGCTGTACATATTCATAGTTTCCATTTATATTAACTGAGCTAAGAGTATTTGATTAATTGAAGTTCATGAAAAAACTAGGTCAGAAATTAGGAGTGATAAAATTCTCCTTGATCTTTGAGAGTTAGGTCATGATTTTTATATCATTGGAATCGTGAGTTAACATGCTACAAGTTTCATGTTGCAAGATTTTGTTTTTATTCACGTATGCAAGAGATACAGGTTGAAGAGGAAACACGCGCGCAGGAAGTGTACAGAGGACAATGATGAAGCTGTCTTGGGCCTGGACCTTGGGCTTGCTACTTTTCACACCCCCCTGTTTCCTTTTTGCACCCCCTTGGCCCATTTTCTATATTTTGCATATTTTTCATTTCTTTTTATATTTTTGACTTTATTATTTTTTCTGAACATTAAAAAATTTTAAAAATATTTTCTTAATTTTTTGCATTTTATTTTATTTTTTATCTTATTTTTTGCATATAAAAATAGTTTTATTTTAATAAATAGAAATCATTTTCTTAAAATAACTTATAAATAATATAAAAATATCATACATTTTTATTTTATTATTTTTCACATTTAAAATATTATTTTCATGCATATTTAAATTTTTTAACATTTTGTATATATTTCTATTATTTTCTTTTAAACAAAAATGGATAAAATGAATAATATAGAATATATTTTCTTTTAAACAAAAATTAGGGTTTTTCACCCTTTCAAAAATAATCACAATATTTTTTCTTATTTTTAGAACTTAAATAATTTATTTTTTACATACATAAAACAATTACAAAACATTTATGCATATTTATATTTTATTGCATATTTAAATGCTTGTTTATTTATTTATTGTACAATAAATTCAATTGGGTTGTAATAGTAAATTAGGTTTTTATTTTGTGCAAATATCCTCATTCAAAAACTTGTATCCCCCCTCCCATAATATTGTTGTAATAGTTTAGATTTACTTTACGCAGTTTATCGCATTATATGCATGTTTAGTAAATTAGGTTTTGTATGATAAGACAAAAATCAAAGCAAATAGCATGACCTAATTCAAGACAAAGATGCATGAAAAAGGACAACACCTTGCACACAAGCACCCCTAGGGTTTCATTCACTTGGTTGCCTTAAAAACATAGTCATGGTATGCATGCTAGGTATCTTGGAAAAACAATACAAAAACAAAAGATCATAGTCCCTCGATGACGCTATCTTGGTTGCCTAAAAACAAATGATCTTAGACCCTCAAAACTTGCTAAAGATACTTGGCAATATTGTTATCATGGTCATACGATGTCTCACGCCCGTCCCGTATAACATCCAAAGATAGGATTGTTTACTAAAACAATAGCAGGTCAACAATATCAAAGGAATAAAAATGTACAAGAAAGACTATTGAGTAGGTAGAACGCTTCTAGTTACTTGATCATTTCAAAAAACAATCCTTGCTATTTTCAAACACACACACAATTTTAAAACAATTTCCAAAAAACTTTCAAACATTGAAACATTTTTCAAAAGACAAACATCTTTGTATACATTCTTACAAACAAGAATCATTACAAAGATTGCCTAAACAAATGCCTCTTTTCAAAATACTTTCAAAACCACACAAAGCACCATTTCAAACAATTGAAAAAGCAAAGCAAGTGATCTAAAACAAGTAACTAAGAGCCCATGGAAAACCATGGATGAAAAGGGTTCTAGCACCTTCCCTTTTCATAATATACCCCCCGAACCCAAAAACAATCTCAAAGGTCTTTCCTGTGCTTTTTTACCTTTCCTTTTAGATAAAAGAAAAGTCGGTGGCGACTCTTGCTAAACCGCAATATTTGCGAACACAAACGCAAAACCTCAAGTCAGTTCTCTCAACGCATCACAGAACTGGCGACTCTGCTGGGGATCCATCATAAAAGTGGGGTTACCTTAGGGTTTTAGATCACCTTTACATGCTTATCTTGCTTGACTTATTTGCTTTACACTTTGGTTCTATTGTATGGGTTTGAATCCTCTACCCGGATTTGGGAAACGTTCATAGGTAAATAGCAATACATTGTGGAAACTGTGCGGGGTATACCGACATGGTCTAAGTAATAGCTATATTAGTGGGTACCGGTAGCCTTTGAGTCAATCAAAGAGAATACGGGGCCGCTGAGTGATGTCATGAAGCACTTATGGACTTTTAGAACCTTTACTTGACCAACTTGGCCTTTTAGGATGTAGTGAGATGACCGACTTTGGTGCAGTCCGAAGTTGGTAGATACTCGATACTACACTCATTGAGGGTTGGTTCCTTCGAATATTTCGGTCGCCAATAAAGAGGCTGAATTGAAACAATGAACAAGGAAACAATCCAGTGATATTGAGCTCCTTAGAACCCAGTTACTATTTCTATGACAGGTTGAGCCAACTAAACTTCAAGAGGGTACTTACCTATGAAACCCCATGCAAGCCTAAACTAGGAAATTGTGTGACTTGTTTGTACATATATACTTGTGCATAACATCATGGACATCATGAAGCATCATATGCATCAACTAACCATTTCAAGGATTTTGGATCTTCATCTTTGTTCCTGTTTTGTAGGTTATGGATTCACTTCGCAGGAAAATTGTCCAGATCAACCTTGTAAGAATTCCTTCTAAACTCAAGGAGCTAGCTTCAAGGATTCCTGAGAATTCTCCATTCACCGAGAGACATGGTCGTCTACTTAAGTTGGTCACCGCCAACACTGAGGAGGATATGCTAAAAGTTCTCTTCCAATTCTTTGACCCTTTGCATCATTGCTTCACATTTTCTGACTACCAACTTGTGCCCACTTTAGAGGAATTTTCTCAACTCTTGAGGATTCCTATTCTCAATCAACTACCCTTCAACTGTACGGAAAGAGATCCAAAGCCAGAAGAGATTGCTCAAGTCTTACACTTGCACTCCTCTGATGTCACAACATATTGGGAAACTAGAAGTGGTGTCAAAGGCTTCTTGTCAAAGTTTCTGTTTGAGAAGGCCCAAAGTTGTTGGAATTCTCTAGATTTGCAAGCTTTTGAGGAGATTGTAGCTCTTCTCATCTATGGGATGGTCTTGTTCCCTAATCCTGACCAACTCATAGATGTGAGTGCTATCAAAATCTTCATGACTCGCAACCCGGTGCCTACATTGCTTGGGGATATCCTCCACTCTTTTCACACTCGTACAATAAGGAAAAGAGGTGTTCTCATGTGTTGCACTCCTCTACTGGAAAGATGGTTTATTTCTCATCTTCCCCAGTCAGTCTTGAAGAATGAGCAAGGTTTGAGGTGGTCACAATGGTTGATGACTCTTACCCATTCAGACATTCATTGGTGTTCTCGATCAAAAGAGAATGTCATCATCATTGACCGTTATGGAGAATTACCTAATGTCCCTATGCTTGGCATTATGGGAGGCATCACCTACAACCCTTGCTTGGCTCTGAGACAGTTTGGTTATGCCCGAAGGGATGGCCCACATAATATGCTGATTCAAGGTTTGGTTTTCGACTTCGACAACGACAACCAAGGACTCTGACAAAGGTTCATCGAGCTTGGAGGATGCCCAACAAGGTGGACAGTAAGACCTTGGGACACAAGAATACCATCCCTCTTGAGCCTTACCTCAAGTGGGTACGAACCCGTTCCCAAAGTCTTATGATGCCTTACCCCTCCATTCTCCCAGTGATTATAGAGCCTGTTATGGAAGGAGAGGTTCCATACACCATCTTACATCCTGACATGCCAACATCACTCAAATATCTACAAAGGAGTTGGATACAACTCAAGGGAGAGCGCGATACTTTCGAAGCCCAATTCTACGCAAGCGAGAAGAAGGTTTTGGAACTCACTCGTCAACTTCACGAAGAGCAGACTCTCAACACATACATTGCACCAAAGAGGATGCACAACGTCTTTTTACCTTAGAATTTTTTTATTATTTTGCCCATGGGGCATTGATGTACTAACAAATTATATCTTATTAATATGACGTGTGTTCTTTTTGTTTAAAACAAATTTGAATTTCTGAATCCTTGAATGTATTACATGAATACATATCATTCATCATATGCATAAGCATGTCTTCACACCAAGTTTCCTCATCTCTATGCTGTTTATTTCAGCAAGATGGATATTGAACAAACGGTCAAAGATTTGCAAGCTCAGAATTCACAATTTCAACAGCTACTCTTGACCTTGGCCAAGGGGCAGGAGGAGCTCAAGACCCTGCTAGAGAAGGAAAAAGAGAAAAAGAAGAAGAAGAGAGCTGGTGTGATTCTCATGGGAAGAAGATTTGAAGGACAAGCCAGACGGACTTTGGAATTCCCCTCAACATCTGATGAAGGGGTAGGAAAAGGAAAGGGAGCTGCAGTACCATCTAATTCTGAGGAAGAAGAAGAAGAAGAAGAGGATGAGGACTATTCTAAACAGCAGTACCCTCCGGCCGATGACAAATACAAGAACTTGGAGGAGCGTCTAGCTGCTATGGAGATACAAAGAGTACCTGGGCTGGACTTTGAAGAGTTAGGGCTGGTTTCTGGATTTGTAATCCCTCTTAAATTTAAAGTACCCCTGTTTGCTAAGTACGATGGGGTGTTTGGCCCTAAGATGCATCTACGATCTTATGTCAGGAAAATTCAACCACATTCTTCTGACAAAGACCTATGGGTCCACTTTTTCCAAGACAGTCTTTCGGGAACGCAGTTGGATTGGTTTTACCAGTTAGAGAGGTCTTATGTGCACAATTGGGAAGATTTGGAAGCCGCATTCTATAAACAGTATCAATATAACGCCGACTTGGCGCCAACCCGTACTCAGCTGCAGAGTATGGCTATGGCTACCAATGAGGGTTTCAAAGACTACGCCCAAAAATGGAGGGATTTGTCTGGAAGGGTGCAACCACCTTTATCTGAAAGAGAGCTTGTGGACATGTTCTTGGGGACTCTGTCAGGTCCTTTCTTTAATCACCTGATTGGAAGCTCCTTTACAGGTTTCACTGAGTTGATTCTAACTGGCGAGAGAGTGGAGGCCGATATTAGAAGCGGGAAAATTCAGAAAGATGCATCTACCTCTGCAACTGTTGCAAAAAAGCCCTTCACGGGAAAGAAGGAAGTGTCAACTGTCTATGCCCAGAGAAATCAGGGAAGAATTGAAAGACGACCAACTGTGGGGGCCGTTATGATTCAGAAGTCTGCATCAGAGCAACTGAGGAACAACCAACCGAGGAATGATCAGTCGAGGAATAACCAGCAAAAGGTGGAAAGGCCTGTAAGTAAATTCACCAAGATAAACATGACTCCTGATCAAGTCTTACCCCATCTCTTAAAGTTAAACCTGGCCATGCTCAAGGAGGCCCCTAAAAACCCTAACACTTCATCTCCACATTACCATCCCAACGCCAGATGCGCGTACCACTCGGAAAGTCCAGGGCACGACACCAACAACTGTTGGGCCTTGAAGAACAAGATTCAGGATCTAATTGACGCCAAGGAAGTTAAATTTGAAGCTCCCAAAAAGCCGAATGTTATCTCGGCACTGATACCGAGGCATGGGCACAATGCCAATGCTGTGGAAGAAGATCTGTTTGTTTCTGCTGTAGATGAATTGTCAACTCCTCTCCTAACCATCAAGTTGAATTTGTTGAAGGCTGGGGTGTTCCCAGGTTGTGACCAAAATTGCCATGCTTGCCTGTCCTCTCCATTTGACTGCCCTCTTTTGAAGAAAGGAATCCAACAACTGACTGATAACAAGGAAGTTTTGTTTGAGAAAGTTCACATCTCACCCATTCCAGTTTCAGAAGTTTCAATAATAACCATATACGCCAATTCTTCCAGGGTTCCTAAAAAACCCGTTAGGATTACATCTGCTCCTATGACTACTCCATTGAAGATAACAGTGCCAGGGCCAACCCCTTACAAAACCGACAAAATGGTACCATGGAACTATGGTGGAGAAATCTACTACCATGGTGTCAAACAGATTGAATAGACCATTGAAGAAGAAAGCTCTGAGGAAGATAATCCTGACATCAGTAACATTGCTGGAACAAGCAAAATTACTCGTAGTGAGAGAATCTTTTCTCCAGAGATTGCTCCTCCAACAACAGTCTTTGGACCCGCGGCCATCCCGAAGATTACACGTAAACCAGTAACTGTACCTGCCAATGTACCTGCCAACAATGACAATGCAATTCCCGTCCCTGTTTCCGATGCTGAGAAAAAAGGAAAGAATATTCAATAGGAGCCTGTCTTGACGAAGGCTCAGTCATTAGTCATTCCTGAAACATCCCAGAAAGAGGTGGAAGAGATTATGAGGATTATTAAGAAAAGTGATTATAATGTTGTTGAACAACTGGGGCAGGCCCCCTCCAAAATATCTATGTTAGCCTTGTTGATGTGCTCTGAGGCACATGCTAAAGCTTTGATCAAGTTTTTGAAGACGACCCACGTGCCACAAGAAACCTCCGCTGATCAATTCCAGGAATGTGTGGCCAGCTTAACAGCTGACAATGGCCTGGGATTCTTCGATGCAGACTTGACCTCCAAGGGGAGAAAACATAATGACGCGCTACATGTCTCGGTGGAGTGTAGGGGAACCACCCTAGCTCATGTTTTGGTTGATACTGGGTCGTCTTTAAATGTCTTTCCGAAGAAAGCCTTGGATAGGTTGGATTGTGAAGGCTTAACCCTGAAACCCAGCAATATAATTGTCAGAGCCTTCAATGGTTCCAAGAGGATGGTCTATGGAGAGGTGGACATCCCGATCAAGGTGGGTACCCAGACGTTCAATTCAACATTCTATGTGATGGACATCCGTCCTTCCTATTCTTGCCTGTTGGGAAGACCTTGGATCCACCATGCTGGAGCTGTCACTTCCACTCTGCATCAAAAGCTCAAGTACCCTGTCCAGGGGAAAATTATAACTGTTCATGGCGAAGAGGAGTACATGATCAGTCATTTTAATTATTTCCGCTATGTAGAATTGGATGACGAATTCATAGAGACCCCTTTCCAACACTCAGAAGAGTTCTTTGAGGAGATAGCGGCAACCAAGACAGTGTCCTCAACTCCTGTGATTACCAGACCTCCGCCCCGGATGTCTTCTTTAAGCGATGCTAGGGCAGTGGTGGAAGAAGGCGGATCCATAATCTGGGGGCAGCTTCCCGTCTTTCCTTTCAAAATAGACAAATTTGGCTTGGGTTTCACTTCGACTGGTCAGAAGGTCGTTCGCCGCTCCCGTTCCAGAGGGCCACCTGTGAAGATCAGCCACCGAGGGGTTAATGCACTAGAGGACAGTGAAGAAGAGGGCAACTTGGAAGACTGGATTTTCCCTACCGTTTACGGAGGACTGTGCAACTGGGAAGCAAAAGACTTTGTTCCGATTACTTTCATAAATCAGTAATTTATCTTTTCCATTTCTGTTGGACTGTAATAATTCACAAACAATTCGTACTTTTTCAACCTTGTGTCTTACCCGAGACACATAGGTCCATTTGTAAGGGTTCTTATTTCATTTTCATATGTCATTTTAATGAATCATGGATGCTTTTCATATTTAAACACTTTTTGCTCATTGTCTTTGTGATGCGGTGGGAGAACTGACTTGAGGTTTCGCGTTTGTGTTTGCAAATGTTTTGGTTGAGTAAGAGTCGCCACAGACTTTTTATTTATCCAAAGGAAAGGTCAAAAAGCACAGGAAAGACCTTTGAGATGTATTCTTGGGTTCGGGGGGTAGATTATGAAAAGGGAAGGTGCAAGCACCCTTTTCATCCATGGTTATCTATGGGCTCTTAGTTACTTGTTTAGATCACTTGCTTTTGCTTTTCAATTGTTTGAAATGGTGCTTTGTGTGTGGTTTTGAAAGTGTTTTGAAAAGAGGCCTTGTCTAGGAAACCTTTGTAACAATTCTTGTTTGAATGTTTTACAAAGGTGTTTGTCTTTTAAAAAGATGTTTCAATGTTTGAAAGTTTATTTTGGGAAAAGTTTTGAAATTGTGTGTTTTGAAATTAGCAAGGATGTTTGCAAGAGATCAAGTAACTAGGAGTTGTCTACCCTAAGTCAAAGATCTTTCCTACACGTTTTTAACCCTTTTACCTTGTTGTTTTACCATTATATTTGGTAAACAACCTTGTGTTTGGATGTTAAACGGGACAGGCGCGGGTCAATTATACAATCATTGAAAGCAACTTATGAGACGCTCTAGCAATTTTGTAAGGGAAGAGATCGTTTTATCGAAGGCAACATCGAGGGTCATCGAGGGACTACGATCTTTGTTTATAGAAGGGTCAATTGCTAGAGTGTCACATATTCGAGGGACATGATTATATTTACGAGGAAACAAGCGAGGTTATCCTAGAGGTGCACGTGTGAGAAGTGTGTTGATTTCAAGTTATTGGTTCTTGGATTAGGTCATCTAGCGATTGATTTTTGAATCTTGCCAAACACGCCTAATTACTATACAGTATATAGAAAGCAATAAATTGCGGAAAATAAAAGTCTAAGCTATTACAAAAGTATCCGGGAATGGGGGTACAATTATTACAAATGGGGATGAATCTCATAAGAATAATAAAGTCCAAATGTTACAACCAAATCTAATTGTTGCGATTCAATACAAAGCTATGACAAAATAAAATCAACAAAGCATGAGATGTATGTATTTACTTGGAAAGGAATAAATAAAAATCTATTCTAAAAAAAGATTAAAAAAAATTATATTATTATTCTTCTTCTATGTATTTTATTAATCATGTAAATAAATAAAGAAAAAATAAACTAACTTAAATGTTTTTTTGGTATTTTTATTAAGTGTAAGAAAAATAATAAAAAGAAAATGATTAAAATAAAACTAATTAAGAAAATCAAATTTATTTTACAAAAATGAAGTTTTAATATATCATTAGTGTATTATTTAACTAAAAGAAAATAAAATAAAACAAATTAAAAAGAATGGGCTTAAGATTGATATTGGAAGCTAGGCCCAAAGGTAAGAAACAAAGCCAGAAATGGGGGGGGGGGGGGGGGGGGGGGGGGGGTGAGCCAAAAAACGTGTGTGGGATTATGGTTGTGGATCAGATAGGCCCAATGCTTAAGCTGCTTAATTCTCATTAGGGGAAACGAAGGAAATTAGAGTTTGTTGCGTTTGTGTTTACAACGGCACTGTATCTCCTTCGTTCCTTCTCTTCATTTATTTCTCACTCGATCGTTCCTAACCCTTCTGATTCATGAAGAAAATGCTCTTTTTGGCCTTTGATTTCAAACTGATTTATACTTCTTTTCAGGGAATATGTTTTGAAATTGATTTATCAAAGAGGGGTTTTGAAACGCGTTTTCTAATCTTCTCTCCCTCATTCCCGTCACCGGAGCGCCTCTCCTCTCACCTCCTAACAAATAAGTGCTAGCTACACGTTTTTTTTTTTGCAAGGTAATGGTTCGTTTCTGTGTTTGGGACTTAACAGTTTTCAGGCTTGTTTGGTTTTATAGTTTTGTTCATGTTTTGTTATTAACCATGCTTGTTATCCTATGAGATGCAAAAAAATGATACTAGGGAGAAAACGTACCTGTTTGGGATGGTTGGATAGTGAGAGGGAAGTGACGGTGCTCCTTGGCAGCCAGATATGAGGAGGAAAAGAAATGATAACGTACGCGAGCTCCTTCTGGCAACCTTTCTGTCCCTTGAACTGTGAATGTTGATGATGTTTCACTTCTGACTTTTGGATTTCTTGTAAGTTTGTTGGATATTGATGATTATTGCTTCTGAAACTTTGTTTTGTTGTTGGTTAATGATGATGATTGCTGAAGCTTTATTTGTTGTTGAAATGGTTAATGATGATGATTGCTAAAACTTTGTTTTGGTGTTTGAAAATGGCTATGCAGTGTGTGATACGGTGGGAGAACTGACTTGAGGTTTTGCGTTTGTGTTCGCAAATGTTTCGGTTTAGCAAGAGTCGTCACCGACTTTTTATTTTATCCTAAGGAAAGGTCAAAAAGCACAGGAAAGACCTTTGAGATGTTTTCTTGGGTTCGGGGAGTAGATTATAGAAATGGAAGGTATTAGCACCCTTTCTATCCATGGTTATCCATGGGCTCTTAGTTACTTGTTTAGATCACTTGCTTTGCTTTTCAATTGTTTGAAATGGTGCTTTGTGTGTGGTTTTGAAGGATGTTTTGAAAAGAGGCCATCGTTGTGGCAACCTTTGTAATGATTCTTGTTTGAATGTATACAAAGGTGTCTTTATCTTTTAAAAAGTTTTTCAATGTTTGAAAGTAGGGGTTTTGAAATTGTGTTGTGGAGTGTGTTTTGAAAATTGCAAGGATGTTTTTGCAAGCTTTTGATCAAGTAACTAAGAGTTATCTACCCTATTTTACTCAAAGATATTTCTTATATTTTTAACCCTTTTAACAGTGTTGCTTCACCATTGTATTTGGTGAACAAACTTGTGTTAGGATGTTAAACGGGACAGGCGCGGGTCATCGTATAGACCATGATAGCAATAGTGTCAAGTATTTTTGTCAATTTTCTTGAGGGACTTGATCATTTTTGTTTAGGAAACTCAGATAGCGTCATCGAGGGACTATGATCTTTTGTTGTGTTTTTGTTTTGCCAAAGTAACTCAACATGCATACCATGGCCCTTTTTTGAAGGCAACAAGTGGATTGTAACCCTAGGGGTGTAAGTGTGCATTGTGTTTGTTTTTTCATGCATTTTTGTCTTTGATTAGGTCAAACTATTTATTGGTTTTGATTTTGCATACAAACCCTAATTCTCTAACCATGGCATAATTGAAAGCGTAAAAGTGCGAGAATTTAAATTATAAGCTATTACAACATGATATAGGGAGGGGGGTACAATTTTGAATAGGAGATTATTTTGTAAGAAATTTAAACCCTAGTTACTATTACATCCAAATTGAATATCAAATGCAATCATAATTTAAATGTACAACATTTAAATAAACACAATAAATATATATAGAATAAAATGTATTATGCAAAAAAAAGTTTTTATTTGTTCATGTATGCAAAAGTATTTTTTTAATGTAAAAGGTATAAAGAAATAAATAAAAGATTAATTTTATTTATTTTTAGGGCAAAAACCCTAATTTCTTAAGAAAATAAATATGATGTATTATTTATATACAAAAATATATTAATATGTATAAAAATGAAATATGTCCAAAAAAGGTATTTTTTAGTATGAATAATAATAACAATAAAATATAATATTTTTGTGTTTTATTTCTAAGTATTTTAATAAAACAAAAGTATATATATATATATATATATATATATATATATATATATATATATATATATATATATATATATATATATATATATATATATATATATATATATATATATATATATATATATATATATATATATATATATATATATATATATGTATATATATATATATATTAAATATGTTAAGTATGTAAAAAATAAAATAAAATATTTACAAAAATACAATATATTCAAGAAAATATTTTTGGTGTAAATAAAAAATAGAAATGAAAATAAGAGTATTATTTGCATTATTTTCAAGTTTAAACAAAATAACATATGTATTTAAATTGTTGTTTATATTAGAAAAAATCAAAATAAAATATCTAATAAATGAAAAAAATTGTGAAAATATTTTTAGAGTATTTTTTATATTTGAAAATAAAATATCAAAGTCAGATAAGAAATAAAAATGCAAAAATAATGGAAATACAAAGAAATGGGCCAGGGGGTGCTGATAGTAAGATGGGAGGTGTTGGAAGCAAGAAGGCCAGGCCCAGCCCAAACTTCATCTTCAACCTCCAGAAATTTGAAAAACGCGCGCATGCATGTACAAACTTGTATCTCCTGTATTTGTGATCTTTTGACAAAACTCAAAACATGAAACTTGTAGAGCATCAAATCACGAATCTAACCATATAAAAAACTTAATCTAACTCTCAAAGACCAGAGAGAATTTCTCTGGCCCTAATTTCAAACCTAGTTTTTTCAGAAAGTTCATGGATGAAATTCTCCTAGTACGATTAATATAAATGAAAACTGAGCATATGTATGGTTTCAGGGCAATGAGTACAACATCTTTCATTCACAAACCTAAGGCTAAATGTTCCTAAATAGAGAGATAGAAGTTCATGAAATACCTGTTTCAGTTGAGTTCGAGTTGGCCAATACAACAACTTTCAATGGGGCCTGAGGTTCTTTTGAGCTTGCTTGATGTCCCCTGAACCTTTCCCAATGCTTAGTTTGTTTTGAAGTGGTCTGAATCGTGCTACAGAACTCAACCTTCAAAGCTTCCAAACAAAAATGGTGATGTGTGTAAATGGAGTTACAGTAGCTTGTGAATGGTCTGGACAGCTTAGGTGTATTGTTTAGAATGTGTTTGAAGTAATTTGGGACAAAACGCACGAGGGGATTTGATTGTGGCTTGTGATTTGCAAAACTTGCCCTGTTTTGGGCAGAAATGAAGATTTTGTGCACAAGGGGGTTTTAGAGGTCAAAGACTCGTGTTTCTGGCTTACAAGGATATGAGAAAACTTGTTTGAAAACTTTTCTTCAGTTCAATATATCAGATGTTTGTGTTATGAGCTTTTGGCCATTTGACTTGTTTTGAAAGCAAAGATGGGAAGTGACCAAGCTATGGCCTGTACAGGCTAGTTACAAGGATTCTCAAGTTGGTGTACTATGCCTGAGATTAGGGAACTTGTTTGCTGCAAGGAAAAAAGTCCAAGGCTCAAGAAAATGCAATTTGACATAAAGTTGCCTTTATGAAAATGGAAGTGTGACCTTTATGCTCAAAATGGAAATGTTCATTGTACAATGCTATCTTGATCAGAACAATGCCAATGTCCAATGTATTTGCATTCAATTTTTGAGTGTAAATTGGTTTAGAGGCCTGTAATTATGTACTAATATAGTTTGGTCAGATTTGCAACTTGGTATGAACATGTATTGGCCATGGTTACAAAGTGAGTTTTTGTCAACTTCAAGCATTCGATTCTCCCTAACCACAAGTGTGTTTGAGGAGTTCTTGGATAATTTGGAAAGCTTGCAACATGTAATATAATCCATATTTGAAATTCAACTTGAAAATCCAAGTGGAACCATGTGAAAAATGGCCAAGAAGATGGGTCAAAATCCTGCCTAAACTAAGGCAAAATTTCTCTAAGTTAAAAGTTTTAGTAACCCTTGTTCCAAAAATCATAACTTGAGATACAAGCTTCTTTTGAGAAAACTTTGTGAATCAAAGTTGTAGACTTTGTGATGGACTACAACTTTCATGTTGTAAGTTTTGTTTGAATCAATTTTCATCTTGGTGAAAAAATGGGACAAAGTTAGAAAAAAAAAAGAAATTTTCATAACTTGGAAAATTTCTAAGTTATGAAAATTTTCAATTTCAAACCCTAATTTGTAATTTTAGGTTTCTTGATGAACAAGTTTCATAATTTGACACATCTTGATGGAAAATGAATCTTGGCTCTTGATTTTGACCAAAAAGTCAAAGTTTGACTTTTCAGTGTACAGTCAAATTTTGATCAGTTGACTAAAAAATTCATCTGTCAATCCTATGCATTTGAGATCTTTTGAACTTGTTGAATGGGTCAAGATGATGTCATTGAGTCCTTGAGTCCATGTTTGGGCTTGATTTGCTATTGGCTAGGTCAAACAGTCAAAAATTGCCTTTGTACAGTCAAAACCCTAAAAATGACCATTTTGCCCTTTTGGTGATCTGATCAAATTTCTTGTGGAATTGTGATAAAAACTTAATCAAATGGTTCATATGAGTTCATAATGTTGATGTGGGTCAAAATTCATGAGGTTTGACTGTAAATTGGCCACAATTGACTTTTTCCCCAATACAACTGATTTCTAGGTCAACTGTCCAATTGACTGGGCAAAAATTTGATTCAAGGCTTGAAACTTGGTATGGGCAAACTTATGAGTCCAACATGAATATGAAAGTCACTTTGGGCATTGTAGGTCAAAACATCCCTGTGCAAATTCAAACCCTAATTTAGGTCAATAGTGCAAGGAGGTGTCTTGAGCAGAGCAAACCCTAGCTTGATCTTGAGTTCCAAGGGCCTTGTGATGAGAAATGTTGATAAAATGAGAGGGAAAATTTTTGGGTACAATAGTTGCCCCTGTTAAATATTCTTGAACCTGAAGAGTTAGATTGGCAAGTTTTGCCATTCGTGACTCAAAGGTAAAAGAAGATTGGACACTAGAGTGCCCGTAAATTTGCACTCGTCAAAATATTATTGAGGGAATGGGCTTAAAGATGCCATTTGGAGATGGTAGAATCTTGCTGGAGATGGGCTTAAAGATGCCATCCAAGAATTTTTGTTGAACTGTAATGTTGTAGGTCAGAAGAATGAGCATCAAAATGGTATCCGTGTCTGGAATGCATTTGAACTGTATCTGGAGACTGAGTCCGTATGAGCAAAGGAATGGTGTCCGTGTCTGGAGCGTATCCGAGATGTAACCAAAGTTGAGATCTGTATGAGTAGCAGAATGACTTCCGTGTCTGGAGTGTATCTGAAACTGTAACTGGGATCTGAATAAGCGACAGAGTGACTTCCGTGGCGACTGCACTGGGGAGAATCAAACTGCTGGTGTAAGGGCCAGAATGGCATCCATGTTTGGAGAATATATGAACTTGAAGTTGATAGTTGAATCTGAATGAGAGATAGAATGGCCTCCATGTCTGGAGCGTATCTAGTCTGTATCTGATTGCTGAAGTCTGAATGAGTAGTAGAATGATCGCCGTGTCTGGGGGGTATCCATACTGTATCTGGCTTGAAATTTTGAATGAGTAATAGAATGACCGCCGTGTCTGGGGTGTATCCATACTGTATTTGACTAATTGTTAATGATAGCCTTTTAATCTTATCCTGAAAAGGGTAAAATGTTAGCTAAAACACAAAGTTATGTTGCATGATATGTATGATGCAATGAACCGTGTTTCATCAATGTTTATGATATATAAATGTAATGGTTATGCATGTAAGCTGAGTAGCTGTCTTTCTGAGGAAAAATAAATCCTTGATAGCTGGAAATAATGAAATCTTAGACTGATGCCGGAGAAAGTAAATTCTTGACTGATGCTGAGGATTCAAAATCTTTGATTGTTGAAGATGAGAAATCCTTGCTGACTGCTTGGGAATTAAAAATCTTTGACGACTTGTGGGGATGAGAAACCCTGGGACCAATGCTGGGGATTGAAAATCCTTGGTGACTTGTGGGGATTCACAAGGGTTCTAACAACTTCTGCGGGGAATGAGGATCCTTCATGACTTTCCTGGGAACTAAGGAAAATTCTAAAAATCTCTATTAGGGAGTTGGAACCTAGAAGGCTTCTGTTGGAGAAATGAAACCAAGAATCTTTGATCTACTGGGAAATAACTCTGGGGAGAATGTTTACTCGGTCAGTGGAATCATGAGCTTGGTTTGTACGCCAATCTACCAGGGAAGCCAAGAAATTAACCGTTATCTGCTTGATAACCTGCTGGGGAAATAGGTTTAGAATATTCTGGCTCCGCCGGGGATATGTATTTCAGGGTTTTCGGGCTCCACTGGGGATCTTGAAATTTAACTCCGCTGGGGACACATACTATATGGCTTTAGCTTTGTTGAGGATCTGAATGATGTACTGTAGGGGATTTCCTTTCGGAATAGCACAAAGATATCTTCCTACACATTCAACCCACCAGTAATTATCCTTTCTCAATTTCGTTTTACTTGTAAGCAGTGATTATATTCAAATGCATATGCCTATTTAACAAATCTTTGGACGTTTTCAAATAAAACATAAGTGTAAAAAGAAAGAAAGGCAAGTAAATTTCTGCACTTTGAACTATCTTTGTATTAACTTTTGTAAGTATCTTTGTACAAAGGAGATATACATCCTAGTAAGAGAATGTTGTCGTAAAAAATTAAAAAATTTATACAAAAGGAAAGATGGATATGTGTAACAATTTCATGGGATTCCTATTCTGCTATAGCCTTCACAACTCTGAGTATCTTGTCCATTCGCTGCTTCGTCCGCCGATGATTAGATTGATCAGAAGCTTGGAGATTGTTGGTGAAGAGATTGTTCTTAAAGTGATCCGACGAGATATAGTCATACGCTTTAATTCCCTAACTTTTGCCTGGACCGCCCTTTCGGGTTTTCGATCCACCGGGAAACCCTTTTTTGCCCAAGTCTCCCTTTCGGGTTTTCAACTTGCCGGGTGTACAATTTTTTGTTTTATCCCTAATTTTTGCCTGAACCGCCCTTTCGGGTTTTCGATTCACCGGGATGCCCATTTTTGCCCAAGTCGCCCTTTCGGGTTTTCAACTTGTCGGGTCGTTTTATGCGTAGTATCTTTTGACTATGTCTACGTTCGCAGGGTGCAGCAAGTCATCTCCGTCCATGGTGGTCAGAATCATTGCTCCACCAGAAAAGATGCTCTTGATCACAAATGGTCCTTCGTAAGTAGGGGTCCACTTTCCCCCGGGATCACTTTGTGGTAATATTATCTGCTTGATTACAAGATCTCCGACTTGATATACCTGACGCCTGACCTTTTTATTGAAAGCTTTGATCATCCATTTTTGATACGTCTGACCATGACAAACAGCAGTAAGTCGCTTCACGTCGATCAAGTTGAGTTGATCAAGCCGGGTCTGAATCCCATCGTCCTCACTCAAACCAGCATCCTTCATAATCCTTAAGGAAGGAATCTGAACTTCCATAGGCAAAACAGCTTCCATGCCATATACCAAAGAAAAAGGAGTTGCCCCTGTTGAAGTATGCGTCGTGGTACGATATCCATGCAGAGCAAGCGGTAACATCGCGTGCCAGTCCTTGTAGGTGACTGTCATCTTTTGAATGACCTTCTTGATATTTTTGTTCACGGCTTCAACAACACCGTTCATCTTCGGCCGATAGGGAGATGAATTATGATGATAAATCTTGAACTGCTCGCACAAAGTGGTGATCATAGTGTTGTTCAAATTTGTACCGTTGTCTGTGATGATCCTGTTGGGGATACCATACCGGAATATGAGGTTCTGCTTGATGAAGCGGGCAACCACATTCTTTGTAACAGAGGCAAAAGAAGCTGCTTCGACCCATTTGGTGAAGTAATCAATAGCCACCAGAATGAAGCGATGTCCATTGGATGCCGTAGGCTTGATCTCTCCAATCATGTCAATGCCCCATATTACGAATGGCCAAGGAGCTGTCAGAACGTTGAGAGGAACAGGAGGAATATGTACCTTGTCGGCGTAGACTTGGCATTTATGGCAAGTACGGGAATGTTGATGACAATCAGCTTCCATGGTAGACCAATAGTAGCCTGTCCTTAGAATCTTCTTAGCCATCGTATGTCCGCTCAAGTGGGTGCCAAATGTGCCACTATGTATATCAGTCATGATTAACTCTGCTTCAACCTTGTCCATACAATGAAGTAGAACACAATCATGGATGCGTTTATAAAGGATGCCATTGCTTAGGAAGAACTTGGCAGCAAATCTCCTTAAGAACTTTTTATCATTGACTGAAGCTCCCTCAAGATATTCTCTAGTATGGAGATACCTTTTGATTTCATGAAACCAGGGTTGTTCCACTACTTCTTCAGTGTTAATCTCATGACAGTGCGCAGGTTCGTCTATTCGTTCAATGGTGATTTGGGGAGCCTCATTATCCCAGTTGAGTTTAAACATGGAAGACATTGTAGCCAGAGCATCGGCTAACTGATTTTCTTCTCGCGGGAAATGCTCGAAGGTAATCTGCTCGAAATGAGGCAACAATGTCAAGACATGTTCTTTATATGGGATAAGATTAGGATATTTAGTGTCCCACTCTCCTTTGACTTGACTGATAACCAAAGCCGAGTCCCCAAATACAACCAAAGATTTGATTCCCAAGTCTATAGCAGCCTTGAGACCAAAGATGCAAGCTTCATATTCAGCCATGTTGTTGGTACAGCTGAAGCAAAGTCGGGCAGTCAAGGGTGTATGGCAACCTTCCGGAGAAATAAGTACCACACCGATACCGTTGCCAAGTGCATTATAAGCCCCATCAAAGTATAGGGTCCATCAGGATCCTTGTTCAGGTCCTTCATACGGTCTGTTACCTTCAATGTTGTCCAATGTCATGATGTCCTCGTCAGGGAAGTCGAATCTCGTAGATTGGTAATCTTCGACGACTTGATGAGCTAGATGGTCAGCTAGTACACTCCCCTTTATAGCTTTTTGGGTAGTATATTGGATATCATACTCAGTCAGGATCATTTTCCATCTAGCGATTCTTCCAGATAAAGCAGGCTTCTCGAAGATATACTTGATCGGATCCATTTTGGAAATCAGCAAAGTGGTATGAGTCAACATATACTGCCTTAGCCGGCGAGCAGCCCATACCAAAGCGCAGCAAGTTTTCTCGAGCAGTGAGTAGCGAGTCTCACAGTTGGTAAACTTTTTGCTAAGGTAATAAATAGCATGCTCTTTTCGGCCAGACTCGTCATGTTGGCCCAGTACACACCCCATTGAGTTATCCAAAACAGTCAGATACATGATTAATGGCCTTCCTTCGACGGGTGGCATTAAAATAGGAGGTTCCAGTAAATACTCCTTGATTTTATCAAAAGCAACTTGACAATCATTGTTCCATTCAACTACCTGATCTTTCTTCAACAGTTTGAAAATTGGCTCACAGGTAGATGTTAGGTGAGAAATGAACCTCGCGATATAGTTTAAGCGTCCCAAGAATCCCCTAACCTCCTTTTCAGTGCGGGGGGAAGGCATTTCTTGTATAGCCTTTACTTTAGCTGGATCAACCTCAATGCCTTTGTTGCTGACAATAAATCCCAAAAGTTTACCATACATAACTCCAAAAGTGCACTTGCTTGGGTTCAGTCTGAGCTTATACTCCTTCAACTTGGAAAACAACTTTTGCAGATGATCAAGGTGTTCTTCTTCTGTCTGTGATCGAGCTATCATGTCGTCTACGTAAACTTCGATCTCATGATGTATCATATCATGAAACAAAGCTACCATGGTGCGTTGGTAGGTTGCCCCTGCATTCTTCAGTCTGAATGGCATCACTTTGTAGCAGAAGATACCCCATTGCGTGACAAAAGTAGTTTTCTCCATGTCCTCGGGGGCCATTTTGATCTGGTTGTATCCCGAGAATCCATCCATGAAGGAAAATACCTTGTGTTGAGCCGTGTTGTCAACCAAGATGTCGATGTGTGGCAATGGAAAATCATCTTTAGGGCTAGCCCTGTTTAAGTCCCGATAGTCCACACACATTCTGACTTTGCCGTCCTTCTTAGGTACGAGCACAATGTTAGCAACCCATTGTGGATAGGAAGTAACAGCCAGAAAGCCATTGTTGAATTGCTTCATTACCTCAGCTTTGATCTTCTCTGGTAGGGAGACGGTGAACCACGATATCTGTGTCCAATCCCGACATGTCTTCATAGGACCAGGCGAAGATCTCAACATATTCGTTCAACAACTGCATTAAGCGCTCTTTGACACTTGGTTCCAGGTTGGCACCCACTTTTACCTCTTTCTTGTCTTCCTCTGTTCCCAAGTTGATGGTCTCTAGCAACTCCTCATGGGGCAGAATAACCCTCTCTTCTTGTTGCAAAAGTCTGGCTAACTCTCTCGGCACTTCACAATCTTCGTCAACTTCGTACTTAGCATGATTGACCAAGTCTTCAGAGTTACCGAAGGCTAAAGCAGAATAGTCACCCATGGAATCCGGAGTGGATGGGTACCTGCATTTTGTGAGTGTGGGTGTGTGTAAGGGATAACCATCCTTAAACAAAACAAAATGCAAAAGGAAAGAAAAAGAACACAACAATTTATAGATGAAAACGTCCAATGATTCATTAAAACATGGCATATGATAATGAAGAGAATCAAGCCCTTACAAATGGACCTATATGCCCCGGGCAAGGCATAAGGTGAAAATAGTGTACGAATTGTTTAGTTATTACAGACCAAAAATAGGAAATTGTTCAAAGATAAATTTACTGGTTGATGAAGGTGATGGGAATAAAATCCTTTGCTTCCCAGTTGCTTAAACCCCCTTCGACGGTTGGAAAGATCCAATCCTCAAAGTTGTCCTCTTCATCATCATCCTCTACAATATTAATTCCATGGTAGGTGATTTTTACGGGTGGTCCTCCAGTCTTGGAGCGACGCATAGCCTTCTGTCCTGCAGCAGTAAACCCTAATCAAAACTTATCCGTCTTATGGGGAAAATCAGGCAGTTGCCCCCACACTGTGCTCTTTCCTTCTTTGATTACCGCCTCTGCATCCTTGAGAGATGTCATCCTAGGCACATGCTTGGGAATGATAGGCACCTCAACCATTGTCTTCGCAATTGCGACCTCAGGAGAAACTTCCTCAAAATGTTGGAAAGGCGTTTCTATGAACTCGCCATCCAACTCCACATAGCGGAAGGAGTTGAGGTGACTTATCATGTACTCTTCCTCACCGTGCACCGTTATAATCTTACCCTTAACAGGATACTTCAGCATTTGGTGTAAAGAGGAGGTAACTGCCCCAGCATAATGGATCCACGGTCTTCCCAACAAACACGAATATGAAGGACGAATGTCCATCACATAAAAGGTGGAGTTGAAAACTTCTGTGCCCACTTTGATAGGAATGTCAACCTCTCCGTGAACCATTCTTTTGGACCCATCAAAGGCCCTAACAACGATGTTACTGGGTTTGAGGGTCAATCCTTCACAGTCCAAACGGTCTAACGCTTTCTTCGGCAGCACATTCAAGGAAGAACCAGTATCAACTAAGACATGGGCGAGGGTGGTTCCCCTGCATTCAACTGAGACATGTAGCGCGTCGTTGTGTTTCCTTCCCTTGGGAGTCAAATCAGCATCGAAAAACCCAGACCATTATCAGCAGTAAGGCTGGCCACACACTCCTGAAACTGGTCAGCCGAAGTTTCTTGGGGCACGTGTGCTTCCTTTAAAAATTTGATTAAGGCCTTAGCATGAGCCTCATAGCAGAGTAGAAGAGCTAACATGGAGATTTTGGAAGGGGTCTGCCCTAGCTGTTCCACGATGTCGTAGTCGCTCCTTCTGATTATCTTCAAGATTTCTTCCATTTCTTTCTGGGTGGTTTCGGGGATAACCATAGTATGAGCCTTCATCCTGACAGGCGCTTCTAGTATCCCCTTACCCTTATCGGTGGTATCAACAGATGGTCTAACTTCAGGAGTATCCAAATCTTCAATTATCGGGCCTTGCACAGATGGCTTAACGGGAACAGAAGCTTTCGAGGGTCCGAAAACTGCTCGAGAGGGAGCAATCTCCGGAGAAAAAATCTGTCTGCTGCGAGTTATCTTGCTTGTTCCTGCAATGTTCCCTATATCAGGGGTTTCCTCTTCAGAATTCTCTTGGACTGATTCAATCTATTTGATGCCATGATATAAGATTTCTCCTCCTTAGTTCCATGGTATCGTCTTGTTAGATTGATACGGGACAGGCCCCGGCATGGTGATTTTCAATGGTACAAATTTAGGGTCGGGCGTAATCTTGACAGGCCTTTTGCAAGCCTTGGGAAGATTGTCGGAGATGGTTATTATTGCGATGTCGTTGGTTGAAGTAGCAAAAGTAGGAGGAGTAACAGGAGTGAAGGTATCAACATGGGTCTTTTGGAAGAGTATCTCTTGGGTATCCATCAGGCGTTGGATGCCTGACTTTAACATTGGGCAATCAGCTCGTATGTTTAAACAAAAGTAACAGTCTTTCCCACAGCCTGGGAATATCCCGGCTCTCATCAAATTCACTTTAATCACTGGTGTGATCGGTGGGAATGAGAACTGACTGTTTTGGAATGCTGATTCGCGTTTGCGTTTGTTTTTGCAAAATGTCGCGGTAAGCAAGAGTCGCCACCGTCTTTTATTTTATCCAACAAGGAAAGGACAAAAGCATAAAAAAATTCCTTTTTGAGATATTTCTCGGGTTCGGGAGGTGGATTATAGAAAGGGAAGGTGTTAGCACCCTTTCTTTCTGTGGTTATCCACAGGCTCTTAGGTACTTGCTCATTGTGTTTTCAAAATTTTGCTTTTCTTTGTGTTTGTGGGTTTGAAAGGAGTTTTTGTTTGAAATGAGTGTAAGTGCGAAAAGTTTTGTTTTGTTTTAAAAGGAGCAAGTACTTAAGAACCATCTACCTACTCGAAAAGGAATTAAACTATGCTAGTGTCCTTTAGACAATGCTATCCCACTATTGAGGAGAAGGTAGCATCGTCGTTGGAGTTTTCGAGTCAATTCGATTAAGAGACGTGTGGTCACTAGAGCAACGTTAGGACGCCTTAGCGGTAAGCCTAATATCCTAGATTATTTTTCCGAGGCAACCGTTTCGAGGCAACTATGATCTTTGGACAAGAGTGCGACCTCTAAAACATCCTATACTCAATGACCACGTTCGAGGCAACCAAGTGAGGCGTACCCTAAGAGTGGCATGTGCAAGTGTGTTATTTCGATTAATTTTATATGTACATGTTATGGGCGAGCTATGTTGATTTTAAGTTAAAGATTGATCTTGTCATGCATTGCCTATTTACCAAACATCTAACAGTTAATATTATGCAGAAATTAAATTGCGGGAAATTAAATCTAAGCTATTACAAGGCGTCAGGTATTTACATCGCCAAAAATAAAACCCTTTAATTTAAATTGCGGAAAATAAAATGAAGCGATAAATAATTAAAGTCCTAATTAAAAGCTATTACATTCCGGAAGCAATTACAATATTAGAAATAAATGGATCGCGTGCAAGAAAATTAAATCGGCGTATTTTTTAGGGTTTTGACCCTTTTTTGAAAGAAAGCATGTTTTTTTGTTATTTTTGAAAATTATGGAATTAAATTAAACGAACAATTAAATTAAATTAAATAATGAAAATATTTTTGGATTTTTGAGTATTTAAAGAAATAAAATAAATTAATCAAAGCTAATAAAAACCTAATTATCTAAATTAATTTTAATTATTGCAAAAATATTAAAGTTATTTACTAATTAAACTAAATTAATTGAATTAATATTTATTTACAAAAATAAAGTGCTGAATTTAATTTTAATAAATAAAATATATTTTTTGTTTTTGATCTTATTAAGAAAAAAGATTAATTGGTTAGTGATTAATAAAAAGAACAACAATTAATTAATTAATTAAAGGAAAATAATAAAAATAGAGAGAAAGAGTTTAGGAGTATACGAGCCTGATTGGAGGGATGAAACAGTTGTTGGCGTCATGCGTAAACTGTTTTGTTTTGGCCATTTGTATTTTGGCTTTTGGTCATTTGTGTTCTGGCTTCAACGTTCCTTAACCTTCTCAGGATGTCTGTCTCGTCATGTATTTGTGTCATGTGTAAATTGTTCTGTTTTGGCCATTTGTGTTTTGGTTTTTGGCCATTTGTGTTTTGTCCTCAACGTTCCTTAATGAACCTGCATGGGATCTTGTCTAAATCTGCAGTGTTGAATCTCATGAACACATTAAATAAATTACTATATATATCATAAAATACAAATAAAGTCAATATATGAAGAAATTTAATGTTTAAGCCCAATATGGCATGTATGAATGATTATACCCTTTTGATCATGGAGATCAAGCCTTACCCTTGGAGAAGTAGTGATATGAATGCTTTTATGCCTTTTGATCATGGCGATCAAGTCAGCCTTACCCTTACTGGAGAAGTAATGAGATGTTGGTTTGTAACCGGGATGACTTGTTTGTAGTGAGATGTTGGTTTGTAACCGGGATGGCTTGTTTGTAGTGAGAGAGAGATTTGTAATAAGGATTTCAAGGTTTTAGGGTTCTTGAAAGAATTTGATATTCTGACAGCGTTGTGGCAAGAGTTTTTTTTTCCTTCCTGTTTGTGTGAAAAGAATGAGATTATATAATGCAAATTAGAGCAAAGAAAATGGGCTTTGAATATGCAATTGGGCCTCCAATGTTCACTTGAATTCGTCACGTTGAAAGCTAAATCGTAGGGGCTTAAGTGCATTTTTTGAAGTTGAAATGTGAAAACAAAATGTAGCCGACATCGAGAACTAACTCCTGTCCGAAAATCGGCTCAATCGGATAAACGGTGAATTAGTTATAAATTTTTGAAGTTTCAGCTCAGACAAACTTATTTTGGGCTCCAGTGTCGACTCTGACACGTTCTTCAATAAAAAACTGGTATTGATCGGAGCATAATTCGGTCTCGACTTTTAAAGCAAAGTTGTAGATCTATGAGTCAGTGACCTTGTGTATAAATATGAGCCCAATCCGATAAAAATGGACCGAGTTATGAATTTTCGAAGTTTCGGCCCAGATGAAATAATATTCAGCATTCAGGATTTTCGGCGCGTCATGCATGGTCTGAGCAAAAAACGAAGACCTTTTGGATACTGTTCGAACTCAATACCTTCTGTGAAAACTTAGCCAACTCAATTTGTGAAATTTTGGCTCCAGAACCAGCTCGATACGATGAAAATCGACCAAGTTATGATTTTCTGAACATGACGCAAATAAACTTCTGTCACAAATTTTCTGTACGAAAATACTTGATAAATCCACATTTTTGAAGACCTTCTGATCGAAATTGGCTTCCATCCGTGAGAGATGAAAACATAGATAACGTCAAGACGGAATTTTAGCCACAAGAACGGGTTCAAAACGAGCCACGATCTTCAAGTTATGAATTTTTTAGCGCGTAAAAACTGCACTTTCAGCACACTTTTTCACCATATTTCTTCGAGAAAACTCACACATTTGGATACCTTCTTTAAAGAATTGACTCTTGAGCCGAACCTGAATTTGAGAATACGTTATCAGAGATATCTTGGCGAAAGAACACCTGAATATAACGCGCCGGGTTGGACTTGTGAATCTTTTTTGAAATGTTTTGAGAAATATGAGAGGGCAAATTTTGGGGTACAACAACTGGTAAGGGAGTCAAAAGGTCAGCAACATTGGTAACATGAAGGTCTTCCATAACGGCATGAACATTATGACCGTGCTTGGGCATCGGAGCGGATATCACGTTGGGCTTCTCAGGAGCATCAAACTCTACCTCCTTAGCGTCTATCAGGTTTTGGATTTTGTTCTTAAGCGCCCAACAATTATTGGTATCATGCCCGACACTGTCAGAGTGGTAAGCACACTTTGCATTGGAGTGGTAATATGGAGAGGAGGTTTTAGGGTTCTTTGGTGCTTCCTTTAAATTGGTAAGATTCAGTTTTAGCAAATGAGGGAGTACTTGAGCTGGCGTCATGTTGATTCGGATGAACTGCCGTTGTGGCCTTTCTACCCGTTGCTGATTAGATCTTGGCTGATTACTGCGAGGTTGATCATTTGAAGAGTTTTGAATCATCACAGCCCCCACAGTTGGCCGGCGCTCGGTTCTCCCTTGTCTTTTCTGAGAATAAACAGCAGAGGCTTCCTTCTTAGCTGGGAAGGTTTTCTTGACAACGGTGGATGCGAAGGCATCTTTCTGAATCTTACCACTTTTAATACCGGCCTCGACCCTTTCGCCGGTAAAAATTAATTCGGTAAATCCCGCGGAGGAACTCCCAATTAAATGATTGAAGAAAGGGCCAGACAGGGTCCCCAGAAACATGTCAACTAGCTCTCTATCCGACAATGGTGGTTGCACCCTTCCAGCCAGATCACGCCACTTCTGGGTATACTCTTTAAATCCCTCATTAGAAGCCATACCCATACTCTGTAGTTGAGTACGAGTGGGCGCTAAATTAGCGTTGTATTGGTATTGACGATAAAAAGCAGCAGTTAAGTCCTCCCAGTTATGAACCTCAGATCTCTCGAGTTGATAGAACCAGTCCAATTGTGTGCCTGACAAACTGTCTTGAAAAAAGTGTACCCAGAGGTCTTTATCAGATGAGTGGGGTTGGATCTTTCGGACGTAGGATCTCAAATGCATCTTTGGGCAGGACAGACCGTCATACTTAGCAAATGTAGGAACTTTGAACTTGGGAGGAATGACGATCCTAGCGACCAGCCCTAGTTCTTCGAAATCTAAACCAGGTACCCTTTGCAACTCCATGGCTGCCAATCGATCCTCAAGATTTTTATATTTATCATCCGTCGGGGGATATTGCTGTTCGGAGTAGTCTTCATCCTCTTCCTCTTCTTCCTCTTCAACCTCAGATTCAGAAGGTCCCTCAACTCCTTTTCCTTTACCATCCCCTTCATCAGACGTTGAGGGGAACTCGAGAACTTTTCTAGCATTGCTTTCAAACCTTCTCCCAAAAGTGGATACTCCGGGCCTTTTCTTCTTTTTCTCTTTATTTTTCTCCAACAGTGCTTTAAGGTCCTCTTGACCCTTTGCTAAGGTCATGAGGAGTTGCTGGAATTGAGAATTATGTGCTTGCAGATCCTTAACCGTCTGCTCCAAATCCATCTTGCTGAAATAAACAGCAGAAAGATAAGGAAATCTGGTGTGGAAGACCTGTTTATGCATATGATGAATGATGCGTTATTCATGTAATGCATTCAAGGATTCGGAAATTCAAATTTGTTGCAAACAAAAAGAACACACGTCATATTAAGAAGAAATTTGTTAGTACATAAGTGCCCCATGGGCAAAATATTACAAAATTCTTAATGTAAAAAGACATTGCGCATCCTCTTTGGTGCGATGTAAGTGTTAGGAGTTTCCTCCTCATGAAGTCGGCGGGTAAGCTCCAAAACCTTCTTCTCACTGGCATAGAAGTTGGCTTCAAAAGTATTTCGTTCTTCCTTGAGTTGGATCCAACTCCTTTGTAATTCTTCCCATGATGTTGGCATGTCAGGATGTAGGAGGGTGTATGGAACCTCTCCTTCCATCACAGGCTATTTGATCACGAGGAGAATGTGAGGATATGGCATCATAAGATTCTGGGCGCGGGTTCGTTCCCACTTGAGATAAGGCTCAAGGGGGATGGAATTCTTGTGCCCCAGTGTCTTACTATCCACTTTGTTGGGCATCCTCCAAGCTCTGATGAACCTTTGTCGAAGTCCTTACGCATCGTTGTCGAAGTCAAAAACTAGGTCAGGAATCAGCATGTCATGTGGGCCATCCCTCCGAGCATATCCAAACTGTCTTAGAGCTAAACAGGGGTTGTAGGTAATACCTCCCCTAATGCCAAGTAGTGGGACATTAGGGAATTCTCCACAACGATCAATGATGATGACATTTTCTCTAGACCGAGAACACCAATGAACATCAGAATGTGTGAGGGTCATCAACCGTTGTGACCACCTTAAACCCTGCTCATTCTTCAAAAATGATTGTGGAAGGTGAGAAATAAACCACCTTACTAGGAGAGGAGTACATCACATGAGAACACCTCTTTTCCTCATTGTTCGTGTGTAAAATGAGTGTAAGATGTCCCCAAGCAATGTAGGCACAGGATTTCGAGACATGAAAATCTTGATAGTATTCACATCTATAAGCTGATCAGGGTTTGGGAACAAGACCAACCCATAGATGAGAAGTGCTACAATCTCCTCAAAAGCTTGTAGATCTAGATAATTCCAGCAGTCTTGTGCCTTTTCAAACAGGAACTTTGCCAAGAAACCCTTGACACCTCTTCTTGTTTCCCAATGACCCTTGATATCAGATGGTTGCAAATGTAATGCTTGAGCAACATTTTCAGGCTTTGGTTCTTTTTCCGTACCGTTGTAGGGTAGTTGATGAAGAATAGGAATTCTCAGGAGTTGAGAAAATTCCTCCAAAGTAGGTACTAACTGGTAATCAGGAAATGTGAAACAGTGGTGTAGGGGGTCAAAGAACTGGAAGAGAACTTTCACCATGTCTTCTTCAGTGTTGGAGTTGACCAAGTTGAGAAGTCTACCATGTCTTTCACTGAAGAGAGAATTATCTAGAATCCTGGAAGTAAGCTCCTTGAGTTGAGGAGGGATTCTCACAAGGTTGACTTGAATTGTTTTCCTGCGAAGAGATTCCATGACCTACAAAACAAGAACAAAGATGAAGATCCAAACCCTTGAAATGGTTAGTGGATGCATATGATGCTTTATGATGCTCATGATGTATGCACAAGCACATGTACACAAAAATCACACAAGATCCTAGTTTCAGGCTTGCATGTGGTTTCATAGGTAAGTACCCTCTTGAAGTTAGTTGGCTCATACCTGTCCTATAAATAGTAACCGGGTTCTAAGGAGCTCAATATCACTGGATCATTTTCTGTGTTCATTGTTTTGGTTTATCCACTTAACTGGCGACCAAAATATTCCAAGAAAACAACCCTCAATGAGTGTAGTATCGAGTATCTACCAACTTCAGACTGCACCAAAGCCGGTCATCTCACTACCCTTAAAAAAGGCCAAGATGGTCAAGTAAGGTTCTAAGAGTTCATTAGTGCTTCATGACATCACTCAGCGGCCCCGTATTCTCTTTGATTGACTCAAAGGCTACCGGTACTCACAAATATGTCGCACTAATTCTCTTTGATTTTCAAAACAGAGAAATTCGGATTGGGTTTCACTTCGACTGGTCAGAAGGCCGTGCGCCGCTCCCGTGCCAGAGGGCCACCTGTGAAGATCAGCCACAGAGGGGTTAATGCACTAGAGGACAGTGAAGAAGAGGGCAACTTGGAAGACTGGATTTTCCCTACCGTTGACAGAGGACTGTGCAACTGGGAAGCAAAAGACTTCGTTCTGATTACTTTCATAAATCAGTATTTTACCTTTTCCATTTATGTTGGACTGTAATAATTCACAAACAATTCATACTTTTTCAACCTTGTGTCTTACCCGGGACACATAGGTCCATTTGTAAGGGTTCTTATTTCATTTTCATATGTCATTTTAATGAATCATGGACGTTTTTCATATTTAAACACTTTTTGTTCATTGTCTTTGTGATGCGGTGGGAGAACTGACTTGAGGTTTCGCGTTTGTGTTCGCAAATGTTTCGGTTGAGCAAGAGTCGCCACCGACTTTTTATTTATCCAAAGGAAAGGTCAAAAAGCACAGGAAAGACCTTTGAGATGTATTCTTGGGTTCGGGGGGTAGATTATGAAAAGAGAAGGTGCAAGCACCATTTTCATCTATGGTTATCCATGGGCTCTTAGTTACTTGTTTAGATCACTTGCTTTTGCTTTTCAATTGTTTGAAATGGTGCTTTGTGTGTGGTTTTGAAAGTGTTTTGAAAAGAGGCCTTGTCTAGGCAACCTTTGTAACAATTCTTGTTTGAATGTTTTACAAAGGTGTTTGTCTTTTAAAAAGATGTTTCAATGTTTGAAAGTTTATTTTGGGAAAAGTTTTGAAATTGTGTGTTTTGAAATTAGCAAGGATGTTTGCAAGAGATCAAGTAACTAGGAGTTGTCTACCCTAACTCAAAGATCTCTCCTACATGTTTTTAACCCTTTTAACTTGTTGTTTTACCATTGTATTTGGTAAACAACCTTGTGTTTGGATGTTAAACGGGACAGGCGCGAGTCAATTATACAATCATTGAAAGCAACTTATGAGACGCTCTAGCAATTTTGTAAGGGACGGGATCATTTTATCGAAGGCAACATCGAGGGTCATCGAGGGACTAAGATCTTTGTTTATTGAAGGGTCAATTGCTAGAGTGTCGCATATTCGAGGGACATGATTGTATTTCCGAGGCAACAAGCGAGGTTACCCTAGAGGTGCACGTGTGAGAAGTGTGTTGATTTCAAGTTATTGGTTCTTGGATTAGGTCATCTAGCGATTGATTTTTGAATCTTGCCATACACACCTAATTACTATACAGTATATAGAAAGCAATAAATTGCGGAAATTAAAAGTCTAAGCTATTACAAAAGTATTCCGGAATGGGGGTACAATTATTACAAATGGGGATGAATCTCATAAGAATAACAAAGTCCAAATATTACAACCAAATCGAATTGTTGCGATTCAATACAAAGCTATGACAAAATAAAATCAACAAAGCATGAGATGTATTTATTTACTTGGAAAGGAATAAATAAAAATCTATTCTAAAACAAGATTAAAAAAAATTATATTATTATTATTATTCTATGTATTTTACTAATCATGTAAATAAAGAAAGAAAAAATAAACTAACTTAAATGTTTTTTTGGTATTTTTATTAAGTGTAAGAAAAATAATAAAAAGAAAATTATTAAAATAAAACTAATTAAGAAAATCAAATTTATTTTACAAAAATGAAGTTTTAATATATCATTAGTGTATTATTTAACTAAAAGAAAAGAAAATAAAACAAATTAAAAAGAATGGGCTTAAGATTGATATTGGAAGCTAGGCCCAAAGGTAAGAAACAAAGCCAGAAATGGGGGGGTGAGCCAAAAAACGTGTGTGGGCTTATGGTTGTGGATCGGATAGGCCCAATGCTTAAGATGCTTAACTCTCATTAGGGGAAACGAAGGAAATTAGGGTTTGTTGCGTTTGTGTTTACAGCGGCGCCGTTTCTCCTTCGTTCCTTCTCTTCATCTCTTTCTCACTCGGTCGTTCCTAACCCTTCTGATTCATGAAGAAAATGCTCTTTTTGGCCTTTGATTTCAAACTGATTTATACTTCTTTTCAGGGAAAATGTTTTGAAATTGATTTATCAAAGAGGGGTTTTGAAACACGTTTTCTGATCTTCTCTCCCTCATTCCCGTCACCGGAGCGCCTCTCCTCTCACCTCCTAACAACTAAGTGCTAGCTACACGTTTTTTTTGCAAGGTAATGGTTCATTTTTGTGTTTGGGACTTAATAGTTTTCAGGCTTGTTTGTGTGATACGGTGGGAGAACTAACTTGGGATTTGCGTTTTGTGTTCGCAAATGTTTCGGTTTAGCAAGAGTCGCCATCGACTTTTTATTTTATCCTAAGGAAAGGTCAAAAAGCACAGGAAAGACCTTTGATATGTTTTCTTGGGTTCGGGGAGTAGATTATAGAAAGGGAAGGTATTAGCACCCTTTCTATCCATGGTTATCCATGGGCTCTTAGTTACTTGCTTAGATCACTTGCTTTTGCTTTTCAATTGTTTGGAATGGTGCTTTGTGTGTGATTTTGGAAAATGTTTTGAAAAGAGGCCATTGTTGTGGCACCCTTTGTAATGATTCTTGTGTGAATGTATACAAAGGTGTCTTTGTTTTTTGAAAGGTTTTCAATGTTTGAAAGTAGTGTTTGAAATTGTGTTGTGAAGTGTGTTTTAAAAAAGTAGCAAGGATGTTTTTTGCAAGCTTGATCAAGTAACTAAGAGCTATCTACCCTATTTTACTCAAAGATCTTTCTTATGTTTTTAACCCTTTTAACAGTGTTGCTTCACCATTGTATTTGGTGAACAACCTTGTGTTAGGATGTTAACGGGACAGGCGCGGGTCATCGTATAGACCATGATAGAAATAGTGTCAAGTATCTTTGGCAATTTTCTTGAGGGACTTGATCATTTGTTTAGGCAACTCAGATAGCGTCATCGAGGGAATATGATCTTTTGTTTTGTTTTTGTTTTGCCAAATTACTCAACATGCAACTGTTGTACCCCAAAATTTGCCCTCCCACATTCTTCAAGATATGTCAAGGGTCATCTTCAAATTGCTCAAGATTTCTCAAGGATTGCACAGTCCAAATACCTCCTAAGCCAATTGAAATTAGGGTTTTGGTTCTTTTAAAGAAGTTGAGGTTTTCAATGGCTCAATCAAGTCTCATAGGCCTATATACATTCTCAAGCATCTACATGCCAAGTTTCAAGGCTCACAGTGTCAAATTGCTCAGTCAAAAACTCCATTTGATCCACAGTCAACTGCAGGGGTAAAATGGTCATTTTACAGTCAAAAGTCAGAATTTTTGGTCAACATCTTATTTTGAGTTCACAATCATCATTTGATCAAGTCTTGATCATGATTCCACAAGCATGGCTCAAAAATCATCAAGGATGCAAAAGTTACTATTTTTGGACAGTAGAAAAGTCAACTGTATCTTGACCAAGGCATAACTTTTTCATGGTTTATCAGAAAAATCCCATCCAATTCTCATTTTGAAGGGGATGACATTTCCTACAACTCATCTTCACATTCCAAGTCCAAGAAATGCTCTCACAAAAAGTTATCAATTTCTACATTATAGGTCAATTTCAAAAGTCAACAAAAATGCACTTTAAGTCAAAGACCATAACTTGAGATTGGTAAATCCAAATGACATGGGACCAAAGGCATTGGTTAGAGTACTTCAAGACCTTTCCAAAATGTCAAAGAACATGTTAATATGATCAAAATTGAGCAAGATATGCATTGGAGAAGTTGGGAAATTTTTGTGAATTTGCAAAAGTCAACTTTGCTCAAAACACTTTGTTTTTGCTAATGGGCCTCAAATTTCTTCTTGAAACTTTATCCAAGGCCTATGCACGACCCACCAAGCCTGTTTGAATTTATTTTCTTATTTTTATTAATTAATTGGATTTTTAATTGATTTTAATTCATTTAATTAATTTAAATTGTAGGAAATTCAAAGATATGGTTTTTCAATCTTTTCATGAAGCAAATATGACCTAATCAAGTTGGAAAATTCGTGTATCAATCAAGGGGACAAGAATCTCCAAGTTTGGAAAGCTTTTCCAATCAAAAAGATTCAAAAATATATGATTGCAAATCAAATATTCAAACCATTATTTCATGGATCTTTGCTCAAGGATTTGACCTAGTTTCATTCTACTATATATGCACAAGACAACCCTAATTCTATGGACGTGAATTTGCTGCAAGAAAGCCATAATCACATTCAAAAAAATCCAAGAAAAAGTGAAAACTGTTTTCTATAATTTAACACGATTCAAAGCATTTTATTGTTTCTAATACATTGCAGGAACTCTCAGAGACATATTGCAATCAAAACCATACGCCAAAGCTCAAGAATTCATCATTCACAGACCCACGGTTTGCTTGACTTTTTCATAATCGAAACTCATGTTTTATGCATAATTAACATGTTCTAATCATTGTTTTGCATTGCTTGAACCTATACAAAGCTAATGGTACAGGTTAATTGGATTATGATGCACGGAATCAAGAATCACCATTGATGAATTCTAGGGTTCATAAACCTTGAATTTGGGGATTCAGTAACCAGGAAAAATTGAGACCCCTAATGCGTATGGCTGAGACCGTCAGAACAAGACGAACCTAGTGGAACCCTCGCGAAATATTTATATTCATCCTAAGGCTAATCGCTATTTTTCCTTGTTACAGTTTGTGGGGGGTTAAAAACCCCCGCTATTTGATTTGTTTTTGCAGGTATTCAGCGAGGAAGATGAAGACATGTTGATATACCATTGGGCCATTTGAAAAATATGCGCGCGTTTTGGTTTTTACAGCATAGGAATTAATTATTTAATATATTAATTATTTGTTGTTTTACTAACGACTGAAGCAAGTTGGTGGAGTGGTTAAGGAAAACGCGCAATAGGCATTAGGACCTGGGTTCGAATCCCAGGTCCCCCAAAATAATTGTTTGTTCTTTTTCTTCATGTGTTCACGTGCAGGCTTCTAAAGGCGTTCCACCATGCGCTTCCAATATCCAAACGCCATGTGGCTTCAGGCATGAATCCAAAGGCCAGGATGGAGTGACTACCATACTCCCAGTCAACCATGCGCATGGGGAATCTCAAAGTCAAACAGGCTTGAGAAACAAATGGGCTTCAGATTCCAGAACAAACCTCCCTAAGGGGCCAACACCCCCTGGGTTCTTTTTCTTTCTTTCTTTATATTTTTTATTTCTTTCACTAATTATTCTACTTTTATTATCATTATTAGTATTATTTAATTAACTCACATAATTATTTTTCATAATAAATTCAGACAACTAAAAATGTAAATATTTTTATTATTATTATTTATTAATTTCACTATTACGTATTTTTTGTAAATAAATACTAACAAATCAATTTAGTTTAATTAGGTTTAATTTTGACATTTTTACAATAAATAAAATAAATTAGAATTAGGCTTTACTAACTTTTGACTTTATTTCATTTTTATTTTAATTTCATAAAAAAAACCAAAAAAAACATAAAAAATACTTTTTTTTGTAATTAATTAATTAATTAGAATTAGGTTTAATTAATCACAAAAACGACCAAAATTTCATTCTTTTCTCAAAAAAGGGTCAAAACCCTTAAGACTTTTTCCAATTCAATTTTTCTCGCGCATGTTTATTCTTGATTCCTATTTTGATCATATTTATGTATCTTCTCCGAGAATGTAATAGATAATTAGGATTTTTATCGCTTTCTTTAATTTCTCGCATTTATTTTCAAGGGTTATGTTTTTGGCGATGTAAATACCCGACGCCTTGTAATAGCGTAGATTTACTTTCCGCAATTTATTTTCCGCACAATTATTAACTATTAACTATGCATTCAAGACTTCTCTGAAAAATTAAAATCAACTCGTAGCTCACCATAACATGTGCAAAGATAACTTAACTGAATCCTGACACACTCGCACATGCCACTCCTAGGGTATGCCTCACTTGGTTGCCTCGAGGTGGTCATTGAGTATAGGGTGTTTTAGAGGTCGCCCTCCTGTCTAAAGATCCAGTTGCCTCGAAACGGTTGCCTCAGATAAAAAAGGATCTAGGACATTAGGGTTACCGCTAAGGCGTCCTACTATTGCTTTGGTTACCACACATGTCCCTATAATCGAATTGACCCGAATAACTCCAACGACGGTGCTACCTACTTCTCAATAGTGGGATAGTACTGTCTAAAGGACATTTACACAGCTTAATTTCTTTTGGGTAGGTAGAGGTTCTTGGATACTCGCTCTTTCAAAACAAAACAACTTTTCGCACTTACACTTTTCTGACAAAAGTTTTCAAAAAAACACTTCATACACTCTTGAGGACAGATACAAGAGATAAACGAAGTTTTCAAACAAAACTCTTTTCAAAACCCACAAACACAAGAAAAGCAAAACATTTTTGAAAACATAGTGAGCAAGTACCTAAGAGCCCGTGGATAACCACGGATAGAAAGGGTGCTAACACCTTCCCTTTCTATAATCTACCTCCCGAACCGAGAAACATCTCGAAAAGGAATTTTGTTGTGCTTTTGTCCTTTCCTTGTTGGAGAAAATAAAAGACGGTGGCGACTCTTGCTTACCGCGACATTTCGCGAACCAGCGTTTCAAAAACAGTCAGTTCTATTTCCACCGATCACAGAACTGGCGACTCTGCTGGGGAATATCAATAAGTGAGGTGTACCTTAGGATTAGATCATTCTATGTTTTCAATTGTATGCCTTGATTTCTTTAATATTATGGGCTTGCATCGGAGTTTCATAGATCCTAACCCGGATCTGGGGAATACCCTTTAGGTAGCAATAAACTGTGAGGGACCTGTCCGGCATAGACCGACACGGGTGAAGCAGTAGCTACATTGGTGTGACATCTTGGTCTGTACCGATATCCCTTGTGTTAGAACGAGGAGAATATGGGTCTTCTGAGGAGTCATTAAGCACCAACTGACCTTAGCACCTTAAATTGACCAACTTGGCCATAGAACAATAGCAGTATACTACACTCATTGAGGCTAAACTCTCGCGATGGTTCCGGCTGCAAGAAAAGGTTGCGAAGCTGGAGTTATGACCGATTGAGGGTAGTCAATGATATTGAGATCCTCTAGAACCCGGTTACTATTTTCTAGGACATGTCTTAACCAACTGAAACTGAAAGAGGGTAGTACCTAAACTTCATGCTGGCCTGAAATCTAAGGGCTCTTTTGTGTGACTTGTGTGCCTTCAAACTTGAAATAATTGAACATTCTTGTTATCTGACAACATAGGTTCCTTGCAGGTTTTGTTTACAGTCCTTAATCTGGACTTATTACAGGGCTTACTTACACCTCACACCTTTGCATCCACGTACATAACATCATACGCATCATAACATCATACCATAGCATTTCCTTAACCATTTCAAGGATCTCAAGGGTTTGTGATGCAGGTCATGATGAATCAAAATATCTAGCAAGGGGCAAAGGAGATTTATTTTCCTCTAGCCAAGGTTGTTTGAAGATCAAAACATGACAACTTGGGTCAGGGGCTATGACCCACTCGATATGGTGAGCCTTGACTCTTGAAGAAGGACTCTCAACAACATGAAGTTCCTTCAATCAAAGCTACAAAATTCAAATTCTAACAAGTTTCTTTGTTTACCCCGCGAGATCCTTGAAAACATTGCATACATATCTCATACATATCATTGCATTACAGGTACCCTTTTGGCAGGTCACTTATCTTCTTCACTATTTATTTCAGCAATCATCATGTCCAATGAACCTTCCGCTGAACAAGCTATCAAGGCCCTCCAGGCCCAGAATGCCCAGTTCCAAGAGATGGTTATGAGCCTAGCCCAGGGTCAGCAGGAGTTGAAGACCCTTCTTATGAAGAAGAAGAAGAAGAGGACTGTCCTGTTCAATACCGGACGCAGGTATGGGAATGCACTGCAAAATGAGGTGGATCTGACTACTTCCTCTGTAGGGAAGGACAATCCCCAAGAGAGAAGGGTTCCGAGTCCCGTGGTCTCCGACAACGAGACGGATTATAATGAAGAGCAGTACCCTCCTGCTGAGGATAAGTACAAACAGCTCGAAGACCAATTAAGTGTTATGGAGATACAGAAAGTGCCCGGCCTAGACTTCGAAGATCTAGGTCTATCCTCTGGGGTGGTGATCCCACATAAGTTCAAGGCACCTGCTTTTGCAAAGTACGACGGAGCTTCCTGTCCTAAGCTGCACCTCCGGTCGTATGTGAGGAAGATCCAACCGTATACGGCTGATAAGAATTTGTGGATCCATTTCTTCCAGGATAGTCTTTCAGGGACTCAACTCGAATGGTTCTATCAGCTGGATGGGGCCAGTATCCGTAACTGGGAAGACTTGGCTACTGCGTTTTACAAGCAATATCAGTATAATTCCGACCTCGCTCCTATGCGTACCCAAATCCAGGGTATGTCTATGGGTACAGGCGAAAGCTTTAAGGAGTATGCTCAAAAGTAGAGAGACCTTGCTGGAAGGGTGCAGCCACCTTTAACTGACCGTGAACTCGTGGATATGTTCTTGGGGACCCTGTCTGGTCCGTTCTTCAACCATCTGATTGGTAACTCTTCTGCCGGGTTTACAGACCTCATTCTGACTGGAGAGAGAATAGAAGCTGGTATCAAGTCTGGAAAGATACAAAAGGGAGCCTCCTCGAGTGCTGAAAATAAACTGTTCAAGAAGGAATCTAGTGCTGTTTATGGGTCGAGGAGACAGAATAAACCGGAACGCCGCCAAGCTGTCAACGCGGTGGTAATTTCAAAGCCTGTTGCTGCTCCTCAGCAATATAACCAACCAAGGGGTAAAAGACCTAAAAGGCAGTTCACTCGACTCGGTATGACCTTGTCCCAGATATTTCCGCAGTTGCTGACAACCAATTTGGTAACCCTAAGGGAAGCTCCAAAGAATCCAAACACTACATCTTCAAAGTACAACCCCAACGCCCGATGCGCTTATCATTCTGACAGCCCAGGGCATGCTACAGATGACTGTTGGACTTTTAGGAACAAGGTTCAGGACCTAATCAATGCAAAGGAGGTCGAGTTCGAAGCGCCCGAGACTCCCAATGTGATCACTGCTCCCTTGCCAAAACATGGCTAGGATTGAAAGCACTTTTGTTCATTTGAATTCTGAAGTTGTATTTTTCTTTGCTTATTCAAACAATTATCATGTCAAACTCTTTTATTTCATTAATGCATCACATATGTCTGTTTTGAATCAATCCATTCGTATTCACTATATTCAAATTGCTTTCTTTTTTGTGATGTTCAACTCTCAATTTAAAATGCTAAACCTTTTGAGGGAGGATGACGAAAACGATACCATGATCTTTACATTATGCTTTTGAACAGACCCCGCTGATGAAGTACAAGCATTGTTTCCAATCCTAAACAGTGGAGTTATAAGGAAGATAATCCCTCGTCAACCCCTTTGAGCCAAAGAAGTTGGAGTTTTTCTTTTCAAAAAAATTAAAACCTTTAATCATAACCTGGGGCAGGGTAGTTCTCTCAGTTGATCCAGGTGCACAATGGATGATATCAAGGAAGTCCTTCCGAAACAAAAGACAGTGATGGTTCCGAATAATCATAACGACAGGCGGTCATTATCTCTCAGAAATAAAAGCCCAATAAGTCAAAACCTATGAAGGAGACTTACACAAAAACTGGGGCATCCCGCTGACTGTAATCACAAAAGAAACAGTTCAGGCAAAAGACAGGGATAATAAAATCAAAAAGAAAGAGGTCCTACAAATACTCAACAACAAAAAGAAATGACTGCCTATTCAAGATAAACTATCAGTATCCGAACTGTTGTACCCCAAAATTTGCCCTCCCATTTTCTCAATATTTTCTCATCACAAGGCCCTTGGAGCTCAAGATCCAGTTAGGGTTTCCTCTGCTCAAGACTTCTCCTAGCACTGTTGACCCAAATTAGGGTTTGTGTTTGCACAAAGATGTTTTGACCTAAAATGCCTAAGATTACTTTCATGCTTCATGTTGGACTCCCAAGTCTATCCATACCAAGTTTCAAGCCTTGATTCCAAACTTTGCCCAGTCAATTGGACAGTTGACCTAGAAATCAGCTGTATTGGGGAAAAAGTCAACTATGGCCAATTGACAGTCAAACCTCATGATTTTTGACCCATATCAACATAATGAACTCATATGAACCATTTGATAAAGTTTGGATCACAATTCCACAAGAAATTTGATCAGATCACCAAAAGGGAAAAATGGTCATTTTTAGGGTTTTGACTACACAAAGGCAATTTTTGACTGTTTGACCAAGCCAATGGCAAACCAAGCTCACATATGGACTCAAGGACCCAATGGAATTGTCTTGAAATTCTCAACAAGTTCAAAAGATCCCAAGTGCACAAGATTGACAGTTGAATTTTCCAGTCAATTGATCAATTTTGACTGTATACTGAAAAGTCAAACTTTGACTTTTTGGTCAAAATCAAGTGTCAAGATTCATTTTTCATCAAAACATGCCAAATCATGAAACTTGTTCATCAAGAAATCAAGAATTACAAATTAGGGTTTAAAATGAAGATTTTTCATAACACAGAATTTTTCTAAGTTATGAAAAACCCTAATTTTTTCCTAACTTTGTCCCATTTTCTCACCAAGATTCATTTGGATTCAAGGAAAAGTCAAAACATGAAAGTTGTAGCCCATTGCAAAATCTACAACTTTGATTCACAAAGTTTCCTCAAAAGAAGCTTGTAGCTCAAGTTACAATTTTTGGAACAAGGGTACCAAACCATTCTTAACTTAGAAAAATTTTGACCTATTTTAGGCAGGATTTTTGCCTAACTTCATGACAACTTTTCACATGCTTCCACTTGGAATTTTAATTTGCATTACAAAGATGGATTGTAGTACACATTCCAAGCTTTCCAAAATGTCCAAGAACTCATCAAACAACCTTATGGTTAGAGAGAATCGAATTTGGCAAGTTAGGAAAAAGACACTTTGATTCATGGCCATGTACATGTTCATAACTTATGCAATTTTTTCAAATCAGCTTGCACAACTTGATACAGGTCCTATATCCCATTTGCAATCATAAATTAAATGCAAACCCTTTGTGTTCAAGCCTTGCATTATGTGTTTAAGCATTACATGAAGGTTTAGTCCTAAAATAGAAAAAACATTATGTCCATTTTTGAAAAAGTGAAGCTTTATGTCAATTTGCAAATCAAGAGGTACACAGCAAATCTCTTTGGCACAAGTTATTAGGCTAATCCCACTGATCAAGGGCAAGCTTAGCAGCACATTAGAGGGGCCTCCATCAGTCTAGAAAACCACTTGACATTTTGTTGCTTAAGTAAAAATAAAACTTGCATAACATAGACCAACTCTCATCTCAGCAAAGGGCAGCTTAAGCAAACTTGTCAAACACATTCTAAACAACCACCCTGACCTAAAACACGAGCCAACCATCTCCATTGCCTTCTCAAACACAGAATCACCCTAAAACTGCAAAAACAGGGCATAAGCTGCAGTTGGACTTCCATAGTTCATTTCCATCGTGCACCTTGGCCAAAAACACTTCAAACACTTTCCCTACCATCCATACAAACTGTCCAAAGCATTAGAAGCAGACTGTAACACCCCTAACCAACATCACCATTTTCATTTTTCTGTTTTGCAGTTGAAGTGCCATAGCACGATTCTCTTGGTTTCCAAGAAAACTAAAGGTTGGAATAGCATCCCTGGACATCAAGCAAGCTATCCAAATCATTATCTTGCCCTGAAAGCTCCTCCATTGCCAGACACGATACCAACTGAACAGGTAAGTTCATGAACTTCTATCTCTCAATGTAGGGAGAGTTAGCTCTAAGTTTGTGAATGAAAAATGTCATGCTCATGTCCCTGAAGCTATACATATCTTTACTTTCCATTTATTTTGCCTGTGCTATGAGAATTTGAGTTCTGAACATTGATAAAAAGTTAGGTTTAGAATTAGGAATAGAGAAATTCTCTCTCATTTCTGAGAGTTAAGATGAGTTTTTTATATGTATGGAATCGTGGCTTGATGCTTGACACCTTTCATGTTATGAGTTTGTGCTGAAAGTCCAGGAATCAGGATGTTTGAATCAATGTGCAAAACGCGCATTTTTTGAACAAGGCTTGCTGGAGGTTGAAGAAGATAGGTTATGGGCTGGGCCTGAAATGTTTTTTCCTTTTCACACCATGCTTTACAGTTGCACCCCCCTGGCCCATTTTGAGATATCTTTGTTATTTCTGATTTTTTCCTTTTGATTTTGTTTTTATATTTTTGTCTAAACATGAAAAAACATTAAAATTATTTTTCTCACATTTTTTTGCATTTTTTGACATTTATTTTGTTTCTTTTAGTTTTGTACATAAATAATACATAAATACTATTATTTAAAATAACTAAAAAAATAATGCAAATATATTTTATTTCTGATTTTTATTTTATGTTATCTCTTGAAAACATTGTATAAAAAAATATACTTTTTTTTTAATAATATTAAATATTTTATTTTTTGTACATATTTAATATATTTAGTAAATAATACAAATACATATATATTTATTAGTATACTTAGGTTAAAAAATACAAAATATATACATTTTTATTTTTATTAATATTCAACATTAAAAATACTTTTTTGACAAGTATACTTCTCTTTTATTTATTTTTTTGTAAATAATTAATAAATATTGCATATATTATACAATAAATACTTTTATTTGTAAAAATTAGGGTTTTTGCCCTAAATGTATAAAAATACCAAAAATTAATTAATTTTATTTTTGTTTATTAGATACATTATAAATACTATTTACATACATATGAAAAAACCCTTTTTGCATTTTGCATATTTATTTTACTTTATTTTATTTGAATATTGTGTAAATAAATACCTTGTAAATTCCATGTGGATTGTAATAGTCTAGGGTTTTAATTCTTGTCAAAATACCCCCATTTGAACATTTGTACCCTCCTTCCCATATATTATGTTGTAATAACTTAGGAACTTTATTTTTCGCACTTTAAAGCTTTCTAATTATGCCATGTTAGAATTAGGGTTGTATGCGAATCAAAAACAACAAAAATAGTTTGACCTAAATTCAAGATGAACAAGCATGAAAATGGACAACACTAATCACACTTGCACCCCTAGGGTATTCCACTTGTTGCCTTCAATAATGGGCCATATTGCATGTTAGGTATCATTGGGCTAAAACAAAACAATCAAATGATCATAGTCCCTCGTTGACGCTTTCGAAAGTTGCCTAAAAGTGATCAAGTCCCTTAAAGGAAAAATTGCCCAAAGATACTTGGCACCATTACAATCATGGTCTAGACGATGACCCACGCCCGTCCCTTTCACATCCTAACACAAGATTGTCCACCAAATACAATGGTGGAACAAAATTGTTAAAAGGGTTAAAACATAGCAAAAATCTTTGAGAACTTTAGGGTAGATAGCTCTTGAGTACTTGCCAACTTGCAAAACAAAACACTTGCCTATTTTTCAAACCACACATCACTACACTTTCAAAACAACTTTCGAAAACCTTGAAACATCTTTTCAAAAAGACAAACACCTTTTGTAAAACATTCGAGTAAAGAATTGTTACAAGGGTTTCCTAAAACAAGGCATCTTTTTCAAAACATTTTCAAAACCATGCACAAAGCACCATTTCAAACAATTGAAAATCAAGGCAAGTTGATCTAAGCAAGTAACTAAGAGCCCATGGATAACCATGGATAGAAAGGGTGCTAATACCTTCCCTTTCTATAATCTACTCCCCGAACCCAAGAAAACATCTCAAAGGTTTTTGCAGTGCTTTTTAAACCTTTCCTTAGGATAAAATAAAAAGTCGGTGGCGACTCTTGCTCAACCGAAACATTTGCGAAAACAAAACGCAAAACCTCAAGTCAGTTCTCCCACCGTATCACAGAACTGGCGACTCTGCTGGGGATAAATTTTTTAAGTGGAGTAACCTTAGGGCTTAGATCACCCTCTTGCATGACTAATTGTTTGTTTTGATTGCTTTACATCTTGGCTCTCTTGTTTGGGTTTGCAATCCTACACCCGGATTTGGGGAAACATTCATAGATAGCAATACATTGTGGAAACTGTGTAGGGTATACCGACACGGTTGAAGCAATAGCTATATCAGTGCGACATATTTGTGAGTACCGGTAACCCTTGAGTTCAATCAAGGAGAGTACGGGGCCTCTGAGTGATGTCACTAAGCACTAATGACCTAGAACCTTACTTGACCATCTTGGCCTTTTATTAGGGGTAGTGAGATGACCGACTTTGGTGCAGTCCGAAGTTGGTAGATACTCGATACTACACTCATTGAGGGTTGTTTTCTTGGAATATTTTGGTCGCTAGTTAAGTGGCTAAACCAAAACAATGAACAATGAAAACGATCCAATGATATTGAGCTCCTTAGAACCCGGTTACTATTTATAGGACAGGTTTTTAAGCTAACTACACTCAAGAGGGTACTTACCTATGAAACCTCATGCGAGCCTGAAACTAGGGTTTGGTGTGATTTGCTTGTACATATGTTTGTGCATACATCATAAACATCATAAAACATCATATGCATTCACTAACCATTTCAAGGGTTTAGATCTTCATCTTTGTTCTTGTTTTGTAGGTCATGGAAATTCTTCGAAGAAAAACCATCCAAGTCAACCTTGTGAGGATCCCTCCTCAACTCAAGGAGCTCACATCAAGGATTCCAGAAAGCTCATCCTTCAGTGAAAGACATGGTAGACTGCTCAGCCTAGTCAGCACCAACATTGAAGAAGACATGATGAAAGTGCTATTCCAATTCTTTGACCCTCTTCACCACTGTTTCACTTTCCCCGACTATCAGTTGGTGCCCACTTTGGAGGAGTTTTCTCAACTCCTGAGAATTCCTATCCTTAATCAACTACCCTACAACGGTACAGAAAAGGAACCAAAGCCTGAAGATGTTGCTCGAGCACTACATCTACAGCCATCTGACATCAAGGGGCATTGGGAAACTAGAAGCGGCGTCAAAGGATTCTTAGCAAAATTCTTGTTTGAGAAAGCACAAGAATGTTGGAATTCATTGGACCTACAAGCCTTTGAAGAAATTGTGGCACTCCTTATCTATGGGTTGGTCTTGTTCCCAAATCCCGACCAGCTGGTAGATGTCAACGCCGTCAAAATCTTCTTATCCAGAAATCCAATACCAACATTGCTTGGGGACATTCTTCACTCATTTTACACACGAACAATGAGAAAGAGGGGTGTTCTCATGTGCTGTACTCCTCTCCTTGCAAGGTGGTTTATTTCGCACCTTCCACAATTTGTCTTGAAGAATGACCAAGGCTCAAGGTGGTCCCAACGGTTGATGACTCTTACTCACTCTGATGTACATTGCTGTTCTCGGTCCAGAGAAAATGTCATCATCGTCGATCGTTGTGGAGAGTTCCCTAATGTTCCATTACTTGGCATTAGAGGGGGCATTACCTACAACCCTTGCCTAGCTTTGAGGCAATTTGGATATGCACGGAGGGATGGCCCTCACGACATGTTGATTCCTGACCTAGTTTTTGACTTCGACAATGATGCACAAGGACTTCGCCAAAGATTCATCAGAGCTTGGAGAATGCCCAACAAGGTTGATAGCAAGACGCTGGGGCACAAGAACTCCATCCCTCTTGAGCCTTATCTCAGGTGGGTACGAGCCCGAGCCCAGAGTCTAATGATGCCTTATCCTCATGTTCTCCCTGTGATTAAAGAGCCCGTCAAGGAAGGAGAGGTTCCCTACACCATCCTATATCCTGACATGACTACATCGTGGGAGGAAATGCAGAAGAGTTGGATTCAGCTCAATGAGGAACGGAACACTTTTGAAGCTAGCTTCTACGCCAGCGAGAAGAAGGTTCTAGAGCTTACCCGCCGACTCCATGAGGAAGAGACCCTCAACACCTACATCGCGCCAAAGAGGATGCGCAACGTCTTTTTACCTTGAGAAGTGTTGTAACATTTGGCCCATGGGGCGTTTATGTACTGACAAATTTCTTCTTATTAATATGACGTGCGTTCTCTTTTGTTTACAACAATTTTGAATATTCTAAATCCTTGAATGCATTGCATACATAAGCATACCATTCATCATGTGCATAAGCAGGTCTCACACCAGGTTTCCTTATCTGTCTGCTGTTTATTTCAGTAAGATGGATCTCGAGCAAACAGTCAAGGACTTGCAGGCTCAAAATGCACAGTATAAGCAACTCCTGATGACCTTGGCTAAGGGTCAGGAGGATCTAAAGGCCCTACTGGGGAATAAAGACCCAGTGAAAAAGAAGAAAAAGAGACTCAGGGTGGCTACTTTAGGGAGAAGATTTGAAGGAGAAGCCAGAAGAGTGCTTGAATTTCCTCCTACTTCTGAGGAGGGAACCAGTAAAGGGGGTGCGGCTGCGGTACCTTCCGAGTCCGATATGGAAGAAGAGGAGGCTGAAGAGGATGAAGACTACTCTGATCAACAATACCCTCCGGCTAATGATAAGTACAAAGGTTTAGAAGACAGGTTGGCAGCCATGGAGCTGCAGAGAGTGCCGGGTTTGGATTTCGAAGACTTGGGTTTAGTTGCCGGAATTGTGATTCCCCCAAAGTTCAAAGTGCCAGTTTTTGTGAGGTATGACGGGCTGTCCTGTCCAAAAATGCATCTCAGGTCCTATGTAAGGAAGATCCAACCTTACACCGCGGACAAAAACCTTTGGATTCACTTCTTTCAGGATAGCCTTTCTGGGGCTCAACTTGAGTGGTTCTATCAACTGGATGGAGCCAGCATCCGAAACTGGGAAGACTTGGCCACCGCTTTTTATAAACAATATCAGTACAATTCTGACCTTGCTCCTACGCGTACCCAACTTCAGGGTATGTCACTAGGAACAGGCGAAGGATTCAAAGAGTATGCACAAAAATGGAGAGACTTGGCTGGAAGGGTGCAGCCGCCTTTGACTGACCGCGAGCTGGTTGACATGTTCCTGGGGACCCTGTCTGGTCCATTCTTCAACCATCTTATTGGTAATTCTTCCGCGGGGTTCACAGATTTGATCTTAACCGGGGAGAGGATAGAAGCCGGCATCAAGTCAGGGAAGATTCAGAAGGGTGTCGCTGCAAGTGTTGAGAAGAAGCCTTTCAAGAAGGAAACAGCTGTGGTATACTCTCAGAGAAGAGCAGGGAAGACTGAGCGCCGGCCGACTGTGGGAGCTGTAATGATCCAAAACCCTTCAAGTGAGCAGCCTCGCTATAACCAGTCCAGACCAAATCAACAACGGGTGGAACAGCCACAGCGGCAGTTCACCCGCATTAATATGACGCCAGCGCAAGTGCTTCCCCATCTGTTAAAGTTGAATCTCGCCACTATCAAAGAGGCACCAAAAAATGTGAATACGTCTCTCCGCATTACCATCCTAATGCTAAATGCGCCTACCATTCTGACAGTGTCGGGCACGACACCAACGATTGTTGGGCAATCAAGCATAAAATCCAAGACCTGATAGAGGCGAAAGAGGTGGAGTTCGACGCTCCAGAGAAGCCGAACGTGATATCTGCTCCGATGCCGAAGCACGGTCGAAATGTCAATGCTATTAAAGAAGATTTGTATGTTGCTGATGTCAATGATCTGATGACTCCATTGTTAACCATCAAGTTGAATCTGTTAAAGGCCGGGATTTTCCAGGGATGTAAAGAAGATTGCTACTGCTGTTACTCTCTGCCGTTTGACTGTCCGTTACTGAAGAAAGGCATCCAAGGCCTAATGGACAGTCGACAAATTTTGTTTGAAAAAGTTTCTGCTATTCCAACCCATACTGAAGATGTCTCAATTATAACCATTCACGCCAATCTTTCCAAGGCCGTCAGAAAGCCTGTTAAGATTACACCAGCTACGAAGTCTGCTCCTCTAAAGATAACAATGCCAGGGCCTGTCCCCAACATTTCTGAGAAGTCAATACCATGGAACTACGGCAGTGACGTCTACTACCATGGTATCAAACAAGTTGAAGTAACTGAAGGAAGCTCGGATGAAGAAGAAGCCAGCATTGGAAACATTGCGGGCACAAGCAAGATCACCCAGAGCGGGAGAATATTTTCTCCAGAGATTGCCCCGCCAAAAGCAATCTTTGGACCCTCATCTGCTGCCAAAGTTCTTCCCGCACCAATAAAACTCTCCGCTAGAACCCCATTGATTGAAGATGTTGTTGTTCCTAGTTTTGTCCCTCCTACCCCTGCTGATAAAGGTAAGGGAACCCAAGATGAGCTCGTCAGGACGAGGGCTCAACCCTTGGTCATCCCGGAAACCTCCAAGAAAGAAATGGAAGAGATCTTGAAGATAATCAAAAGGAGTGATTACGACGTGGTAGAACAACTGGGGCAAACCCCCTCAAAGATCTCCATGTTGGCACTACTACTTTGCTCAGAAGCGCATGCCAAGGCTTTGATAAAATTCCTAAAGGCAGCCCCTGTGCCCCAGGAAACCTCCGCAGACCAATTCCAAAATTGCGTGGCCAGCCTTACTGCAGACAATGGATTAGGTTTCTCTGATGCCGACCTAACTCCTAAAGGTAGAAACCACAATGATGCTTTGCACATTTCAGTCGTGTGCCGAGGAACTACTCTCGCACATGTCTTGGTCGACACTGGTTCTTCGCTGAATGTACTGCCTAAGAAAGCTTTGGACCGACTAGATTGTGAAGGTTTAGAGATGAAACCGAGTGATATTGTTGTCAGAACTTTCGATGGTTCGAAGAGGATGGTCCATGGGGAAGTTGATATTCCCATCAAGGTAGGCACTGAGGTGTTTAAATCTACTTTCTATGTGATGGACATCCGTCCGTCATACTCTTGCTTGTTGGGTAGGCCTTGGATACACAATGCCGGGGCAGTTACCTCTTCCTTACATCAGATGTTGAAGTATCCTGTCAAGGGAAAGATCATAACCGTCTATGGTGAAGAGGAGTATATGATCAGCCACCTGAACTCCTTTCGGTATATGGAGGTAGAGGGTGAGTTCATTGAGACACCATTCCAACATTTCGAAGAAGTCCCTCCTGAAATAACAGTAGCAAAATTGGCAGCTGAAGTACCAAGGCAGATGGCCAGGATGGCATCTCTGGAAGACGCGAAGGCCGCAATAAAGGAAGGGAAGAATTCAGCATGGGGGCAGTTGCCTAATATTCCACATAAAACAGACAAATTTGGATTAGGATTCACTGCCGCGGGCCAGAAAGCTATGCGCCGTTCAAAGATTGAAAGAGCGCCAATCAAGATTTCTCCTTACGGGATCAACGCTTTGGAGGGTGAGGATAAAGAGGAAAACATGGAAGAGTGGATCTACCCAACTATCAAAGGAGGACTATGCAACTGGGAGGCAAAAGACTTTGTCCCCATTACTTTTATTAATTAGTAATTTATCTGCCAAACATTTCCTATGGTCTGTAATAATTACTTTTGAACAATCCGCACACTTCTTTTTTACCTCATGCCTTGCCCGGGGCATGTAGGTCCATTTGTAAGGGTTTTGATTATCTTCATATCCATATGCCATGTTTAATGATTCATTGGACGTTTTTCATTTGATAAACTGCTGTGTTCATTTTCTTTCCTTTTGCATTTTTGTTTAAGGATGGCTATCCCTTACACACACCCACACTCACAAATGCAGGTACCCATCCACTCTGGATTCCATGGGAGACTATTCTGCTATATCCTTCAATAACTCTGAAGATCTAGTCAATCAAGCCGAGTATGAAGATGACGAAGGTTGTGAAGTACCAGGGGAACTAGCCAGACTTCTACAGCAAGAGGAAAGGGCCATCTTACCTCATGAAGAGTTGTTGGAAACTGTCAACTTAGGAACCGAGGAAGACCGGAGAGAGGTACAAGCGGGGGCCAATCTGGAACCAAGTGTCAAGGAATGCCTGATACAGTTGTTAAATGAGTACGTTGAAATCTTCGCTTGGTCTTATGAAGACATGCCGGGTTTAGACACAGACATCGTGGTTCACCGTCTCCCCACAAGAGAGGATTGTCCACCGATCAAACAAAAGGTCCGCCGAATGAGGCCTGACATGTCTGAAAAGATCAAAGCAGAAGTGATGAAGCAATTCGACGCTGGTTTTCTGGCTGTTACATCTTATCCTCAATGGGTCGCTAACATCGTGCCGGTACCTAAAAAAGATGGCAAGGTCAGGATGTGTGTGGACTACCGGGATTTGAATAGGGCCAACCCCAAAGATGATTTTCCGCTACCACACATTGACATCTTAATCGACAATACAGCTCAACATAAAGTGTTTTCCTTCATGGATGGATTCTCGGGTTACAATCAAATCAAAATGGCCCCCGAAGATATGGAGAAAACAACTTTTGTCACACAATGGGGTACTTTCTGTTACAAGGTGATGTCGTTCGGACTGAGGAACGCAGGGGAAACTTATCAACGCGCCATGGTAGATTTGTTTCATGATATGATACATCATGAGATTGAAGTTTACGTAGATGATATGATAGCTCGGTCACAAACGGAGGAGGAGCACCTTGAACATCTAGAAAAGCTGTTTGCCAGGTTGAAAGAATACAAACTCAGGCTGAATCCAAGTAAGTGTACTTTTGGAGTTAGGTCTGGTAAACTCCTAGGATTTATTGTAAGCAACAAAGGCATTGAAGTCGATCCAGCAAAAGTGAAAGCAATACAAGAGATGCCTACTCCCCGTACTGAAAAGGAGGTTAGAGGGTTCTTGGGGCGCTTGAATTATATTGCCAGATTCATCTCTCATCTGACTTCTACCTGTGAGCCAATTTTCAAACTATTAAAGAAAGATCAGGTAGTGGAATGGAACGACGATTGCCAAGCTGCTTTTGATAAGATCAAGGAGTATTTGCTAGAACCTCCTATTCTGATGTCACCCGTCGAAGGAAGACCATTGATCATGTATCTGACCGTCTTGGATAACTCAATGGGGTATGTTTTGGGCCAGCATGACGAGTCTGGTCGAAAAGAGCATGCTATTTATTACCTTAGCAAAAAGTTTACCGACTGTGAGACTCGCTACTCACTGCTCGAGAAAACTTGTTGCGCTTTGGTATGGGCTGCTCGCCGACTAAGGCAGTATATGTTGACTCATACTACCCTGTTGATTTCCAAAATGGATCCTATCAAGTATATCTTCGAAAAGCCTGCTTTATCTGGAAGAATAGCTAGATGGAAAATGATCCTAACTGAGTATGACATCCAGTACACCATTAAAAAAGCTATAAAGGGGAGTGTACTAGCTGACCATCTGGCTCATCAAGCTATCGAAGATTATCAACCCATGAGATTTGATTTCCCAGACGAGGACATCATGAATTTGGACAACATTGAAAGTAACGGACCGTATGACGGACCCGAAAAGGGATCCCGATGGACCCTGTACTTTGATGGTGCTTCAAATGCACTTGGAAACGGTATCAGTGCGATACTCATTTCCCCGGAAGGTTGTCACACACCTTTCACGGCCCGACTTTGCTTCAGCTGCACAAACAACATGGCTGAATATGAAGCTTGCATCTTTGGTCTCAAGGCTGCTATAGACTTGGGGATCAAATCTTTGATTGTATTCGGGGACTCGGCTTTGGTTATCAGTAAAATCAAAGGAGAGTGGGATACCAAGCATCCTAATCTTATCCCATACAAAGAACATGTCTTGACATTGTTGCCTCATTTCGAGCAAATTACCTTCGAGCATTTCCCGCGAGAAGAGAATCAACTAGCAGATGCTCTAGCTACAATATCTTCCATGTTTAAACTCAATTGGGATAACGAGGCTCCCCAAATCACCATCGAGCGAATGGATGAACCCGCACATTGTCACGAGATTAATACCGAAGAAGTAGTGGAACGACCCTGGTTCCATGAAATCAAAAGGTATCTCCAGACTAGAGATTATCCCGAAGGAGCTTCCGTAAATGACAAGAAGTTCTTAAGGAAATTTGCTGCCAAATTCTTCCTGAGCAACGACATCCTTTACAAACGAAGCCATAATTGTGTTTTACTTCGATGCGTAGACAAAGCTGAAGCAGAGTTAATCATGACCGAGATACACAGCGGCACATTTGGCACTCACTTGAGCGGGCATACAATGGCTAAGAAGATCCTAAGAGCAGGCTATTACTGGTCTACCATGGAAGCTGACTGCCATCAACATTCCCGTACTTGCCACAAATGTCAAGTCTACGCTGACAAGGTTCATATCCCTCTGGTTCCTCTCAACGTTTTGACAGCTCCATGGCCATTTGCAATGTGGGGCATCGACATGATTGGAGAGATCAAGCCCACGGCATCCAACAGACATCGTTTCATCCTGGTTGCTATTGACTATTTCACCAAATGGGTCGAAGCAGCTTCCTTCGCCTCTGTTACTAAGAATGTGGTTTCCCGCTTCATCAAGCAAAATCTTATATGCCGGTATGGTGTTCCAGACAGGATCATCACAGACAACGGTACTAATCTGAATAACACGATGATCACCGCTTTGTGTGAACAGTTCAAGATTTATCATCACAATTCATCTCCCTATCGACCGAAGATGAACGGTGTTGTTGAAGCTGCGAACAAAAACATTAAGAAGATCATTCAGAAAATGACAGTCACTTACAAAGACTGGCATGAGATGTTACCGTTTGCTCTACATGGATACCGTACGACGACACGTACTTCAACCGGGGCAACCCCATTTTCTTTGGTGTATGGCATGGAAGCTGTCCTGCCTATGGAAGTTCAGATTCCTTCTCTAAGGATTATGAAGGACGCAGGTTTGAATGAAGATGATTGGATTCAGACCCGACTTGATCAACTCAATTTGATCGACGAGAAGCGACTCGCTGCTGTATGCCATGGTCAGACGTATCAAAAGCGGATGATCAAGGCCTTCAATAAGAAAGTCAGACGTCAAGTGTATCAAGTCGGAGATCTCGTAATCAAGTGGATTATCTTGCCGCAAAGTGATCCCAGGGGCAAATGGACTCCTACATACGAAGGACCATTTGTGATCAAGAGCATATTTTCTGGTGGTGCAATGATTCTGACCACCATGGACGGCGATGATTTCCCGCACCCTGCGAACGCAGACATAGTCAAAAGATACTACGCATAAAATAACCCGACAAGTCGAAAACCCGAAAGGGCGGCTTGGGCAAAAAATGGGCATCCCGGTGAACCGAAAACCCGAAAGGGCGGTTCAGGAAAAAGTTAGGGATAAAAATAAAAAGAAATCTGTACACCCGGCAAGTTGAAAACCCGAAAGGGCGGCTTGGGCAAAAAGGGGTTTCCCGGTGGATCGAAAACCCGAAAGGGCGATTCAGGCAAAAGTTAGGGAATTAAAGCGTACGACTATGTCTCGTCGGATCACTTTAAGGACAATCTCTTCATCAATCAGTTCCAAGTTTCTAATCAATCCAGCCATCGGCAGACGAAGCATTGAATGGACAGATATTCAGAGTTGTGAAGGCTATAGCAGAATGGGATCCCATGGAATTATTTCACATAGCCATCTTTCTTTTGTATAAATTTTTCAATATTTACGACGAAATCCTCTTACTAGGATGATTGTCTCCTTTGTACAAATATACTCATAGAAAGTTAATACAAATACTTTTCCAGAAATTTGCGTCGTTCCTTTTCTCTTTTCTTTTGCACTTATGTTTTATTTGAGAAACGTCCAATGTTTTGTTAAATAGGCGTATGCATTTGAACATAATCATTTCCTTATGAATCAAGAAAGATGATTACTAGTAAGTTGAAGGTACGGTTAGATATCTTGATACCCTTTCAAAGGAAATCCGGAGCAGATTTGAAGTCCGCATTCCTTAGTCAGAACTCATTTCCCCTCAGTATCCCCAGCTGAACCAAGCTAGTGAACCTTTTCCCCACAGAGATACTTCCCACAAGGCTGAGGATGCTCAGCCCTGCCTTCCCATCATGAGTCTATCAGGTTCTAAATTCCCCAGTAGAAGTCACCAAGGAAATTCCAATTCCCCACAATGGTTCTAAGGCCCCTCCACGATTGAAGATCTGGCCTTCCCCAAGCAAATCTGAAGACTTTCATCTTCAGTTCCTCACTGAATATTCAAAGATTCCCCAGTGAAGATCTCCTCAAGACAAGAATTCCCCAGAGGATTGGTATACAACCCAAGCTCCTAATCCCCCAGCAACAGCCAAGGAATCATTCTTCCCGGCAGAAGTCAAGATGCTTTTATCTTCAGCCATCTAGGATTCATTTATCCCCTGCAAGACAGCTCTCAGCTTACATGCACATTCATTTACATTCATATCATATAACATACACTGCATCATGCATCATGACATTGCATATAACTAACTCTTTACCTTTTCAAGTAAGGTCAGTCGACAGACAAAAATCATTATTTTCCGAGGTTCTTTCTAAGAAATAGTTCAGATGTGACCCAGACATGGCAACATTCTGATACTTATTCCAGATGCATTCAGATGCAGTTTTACACGAACGCATCATCAGGAAACCCTACACCGGTTCCTCCTCCACCTTCAAGACTTCTGAAAACAGTTCACGGGTTCTCCAGTAACGGATGTTAACCTATCACTTATTCAGATTCTTCTCAAGACTTCTGAAAACAGTTTATGGATTCTTCCCAACAACGGATGTTAATCTATCACTTGTTCAGATGCAATTTCTGAAAACAGTTCACGGGTTCTCCAGTAACGGATGTTAACCTATCACTTGTTCAGATTCTTCTCAAGACTTCTGAAAGCAGTTTATGGATTCTTCCCAACAACGGATGTTAATCTATCACTTGTTGAGATGCAAATTTTTGAAAACAATTTACGGACGCTTCCCAACAACGGATGCTGCTCTATTGCTTATTCAACTTCAAGACTTCTGAAAACAGTTCACAGGTTCTCCAGTAACGGATGTTAACCTATCGCTTGTTCAGATTCTTCTTCAGACTTCTGAAAACAGTTTACGGATTCCTCCCAACAACGGATGTTAATCTATCGCTTGTTCAGACTCTTCTCAACTTTTGAAAACAGTTTACGGATGCCTCCAGATACGGATGTCAATCTATCGCTTATTCAGACCCCCAGTTCAGAGATGGTCCTAAACATGGACACCTTTCCGATACTCATTCCAGATGGCATCCTTAAGCCCATCCCCGACAAGATTCTGTCACCCCTCTAGATGGCATCTTTAAGCCTATCTCCAAATGGCATCTCTAAGCCCATTCCCACATCCATTGCTGTGACAAGTGCAAATTTAAGGGCACTCTAGTGTCCAATCTCCTTTTACCCTCGAGTCGCGAAAGGCAAACTTGCCAATCTAACTCTTAGGATTCAAGAAGATTGAACAGCGGCAACTGTTGTACCCCAAAATTTGCCCTCCCATTTTCTCAATATTTTCTCATCACAAGGCCCTTGGAGCTCAAGATCCAGTTAGGGTTTCCTCTGCTCAAGACTTCTCCTAGCACTGTTGACCCAAATTAGGGTTTGTGTTTGCACAAAGATGTTTTGACCTAAAATGCCTAAGATGACTTTCATGCTTCATGTTGGACTCCCAAGTCTATCCATACCAAGTTTCAAGCCTTGATTCCAAACTTTGCCCAGTCAATTGGACAGTTGACCTATAAATCAGCTGTATTGGGGAAAAAGTCAACTATGGCCAATTGACAGTCAAACCTCATGATTTTTGACCCATATCAACATAATGAACTCATATGAACCATTTGATAAAGTTTGGATCACAATTCCACAAGAAATTTGATCAGATCACCAAAAGGGCAAAATGGTCATTTTTAGGGTTTTGACTGCACAAAGGCAATTTTTGACTGTTTGACCAAGCCAATGGCAAACCAAGCTCACATATGGACTCAAGGACCCAATGGAATTGTCTTGAAATTCTCAACAAGTTCAAAAGATCCCAAGTGCACAAGATTGACAGTTGAATTTTCCAGTCAATTGATCAATTTTGACTGTATACTGAAAAGTCAAACTTTGACTTTTTGGTCAAAATCAAGTGTCAAGATTCATTTTTCATCAAAACATGCCAAATCATGAAACTTGTTCATCAAGAAATCAAGAATTACAAATTAGGGTTTAAAATGAAGATTTTTCATAACACAGAATTTTTCTAAGTTATGAAAAACCCTAATTTTTTCCTAACTTTGTCCCATTTTCTCACCAAGATTCATTTGGATTCAAGGAAAAGTCAAAACATGAAAGTTGTAGCCCATTGCAAAATCTACAACTTTGATTCACAAAGTTTCCTCAAAATAAGCTTGTAGCTCAAGTTACAATTTTTGGAACAAGGGTACCAAACCATTCTTAACTTAGAAAAATTTTGACCTATTTTAGGCAGGATTTTTGCCTAACTTCATGACAACTTTTCACATGCTTCCACTTGGAATTTTAATTTGCATTACAAAGATGGATTGTAGTAAACATTCCAAGCTTTTCAAAATGTCATAGAACTCATCAAACAACCTTATGGTTAGAGAGAATCGAATTTGGCAAGTTAGGAAAAGTCACTTTGATTCATGGCCATGTACATGTTCATAACTTATGCAATTTTTTCAAATCAGCTTGCACAACTTGATTACAGGTCCTATATCCCATTTGCACTCATAAATTAAATGCAAACCCTTTGTGTTCAAGCCTTGCATTATGTGTTTAAGCATTACATGAAGGTTTAGTCCTAAAATAGAAAAAGCATTATGTCCATTTTTGAAAAAGTGAAGCTTTATGTCAATTTGCAAATCAAGAGGTACACATCAAATCTCTTTGGCACAAGTTATTAGGCTAATCCCACTGATCAAGGGCAAGCTTAGCAGCACATTAGAGGGGCCTCCATCAGTCTAGAAAACCACTTGACATTTTGTTGCTTAAGTAAAAAGAAAACTTGCATAACATAGACCAACTCTCATCTCAACAAAGGACATCTTAAGCAAACTTGTCAAACACATTCTAAACAACCACCCTGACCTAAAACACGAGCCAACCATCTCCATTGCCTTCTCAAACACAGAATCACCCTAAAACTGCAAAAACAGGGCATAAGCTGCAGTTGGACTTCCATAGTTCATTTCCATCGTGCACCTTGGCCAAAAACACTTCAAACACTTTCCCTACCATCCATACAAACTGTCCAAAGCATTAGAAGCAGACTGTAACACCCCTAACCAACATCACCATTTTCATTTTTCTGTTTTGCAGTTGAAGTGACATAGCACGATTCTCTTGGTTTCCAAGCAAACTAAAGGCTGGAATAGCATCCCTGGACATCAAGCAAGCTATCCAAATCATTATCTTGTCCTGAAAGCTCCTCCATTGCCAGACACGATTCCAACTGAACAGGTAAGTTCATGAACTTCTATCTCTCAATGTAGGGAGAGTTAGCTCTAAGTTTGTGAATGAAAAATGTCATGCTCATGTCCCTGAAGCTATACATATCTTTACTTTCCATTTATTTTGCCTGTGCTATGAGAATTTGAGTTTTGAACATTGATAAAAAGTTAGGTTTAGAATTAGGAATGGAGAAATTCTCTCTCATTTCTGAGAGTTAAGATGAGTTTTTTATATGTATGGAATCGTGGCTTGATGCTTGACACCTTTCATGTTATGAGTTTGTGATGAAAGTCCAGGAATCAAGATGTTTGAATCAATGTGCAAAACGCGCGTTTTTTGAACAAGGTTTGCTGGAGGTTGAAGAAGATAGGTTCTGGGCTGGGCTTGGAATGTTTTTTCCTTTTCACACCATGCTTTTACAGTTGCACCCCCTGGCCCATTTTTAGATATCTTTGTTATTTCTAATTTTTTCCTTTTGATTTTGTTTTTATATTTTTGTCTAAACATGAAAAAACATTAAAATTATTTTTCTCACATTTTTTTGCATTTTTTGACATTTATTTTGTTTCTTTTAGTTTTGTACATAAATAATACATAAATACTATTATTTAAAATAACTAAAAAAATAATGCAAATATATTTTATTTCTGATTTTTATTTTATGTTATCTCTTGAAAACATTGTATAAAAAAAATATACTTTTTTTAATAATATTAAATATTTTATTTTTTGTACATATTTAATATATTTAGTAAATAATACAAATACATATATATTTATTAGTATACTTAGGTTAAAAAATACAAAATATATACATTTTTATATTTATTAATATTCAACATTAAAAATACCTTTTTGACAAGTATACTTCTCTTTTATTTATTTTTTTGTAAATAATTAATAAATATTGCATATATTATACAATAAATACTTTTATTTGTAAAAATTAGGGTTTTTGCCCTAAATGTATAAAAATACCAAAAATTAATTAATTTTATTTTTGTTTATTAGATACATGATAAATACTATTTACATACATATGGAAAAACCTTTTTTGCATTTTGCATATTTATTTTACTTTATTTTATTTGAATATTGTGTAAATAAATACCTTGTAAATTCCATGTGGATTGTAATAGTCTAGGGTTTTAATTCTTGTCAAAATACCCCCATTTGAACATTTGTACCCCCTTCCCATATATTGTGTTGTAATAACTTAGGAACTTTATTTTTCGCACTTTAAAGCTTTCTAATTATGCCATGTTAGAATTAGGGTTGTATGCGAATCAAAAACAACAAAAATAGTTTGACCTAAATTCAAGATGAACAAGCATGAAAATGGACAACACTAATCACACTTGCACCCCTAGGGTATTCCACTTGTTGCTTTCAATAATGGGCCATATTGCATGTTAGGTATCATTGGGCTAAAACAAAACAATCAAATGATCATAGTCCCTCGTTGACGCTTTCGAAAGTTGCCTAAAAGTGATCAAGTCCCTTAAAGGAAAAATTTCCCAAAGATACTTGGCACCATTGTAATCATGGTCTAGACGATGACCCACGCCCGTCCCTTTCACATCCTAACACAAGATTGTCCACCAAATACAATGGTGGAACAAAATTGTTAAAAGGGTTAAAACATAGCAAAAATCTTTGAGAACTTTAGGGTAGATAGCTCTTGAGTACTTGCCAACTTGCAAAACAAAACACTTGCCTATTTTTCAAACCACACATCACTACACTTTCAAAACAACTTTCGAAAACCTTGAAACATCTTTTCAAAAAGACAAACACCTTTTGTAAAACATTCGAGTAAAGAATTGTTACAAGGGTTGCCTAAAACAAGGCATCTTTTTCAAAACATTTTCAAAACCATGCACAAAGCACCATTTCAAACAATTGAAAATCAAGGCAAGTTGATCTAAGCAAGTAACTAAGTGCCCATGGATAACCATGGATAGAAAGGGTGCTAATACCCTCCCTTTCTATAATCTACTCCCCGAACCCAAGAAAACATCTCAAAGGTTTTTGCTGTGCTTTTTAAACCTTTCCTTAGGATAAAATAAAAAGTCGGTGGCGACTCTTGCTCAACCGAAACATTTGCGAAAACAAAACGCAAAACCTTAAGTCAGTTCTCCCACCTTTTTTTATCATTTTCCTTTATTTTCTCGCAATTTATCTTTTCAAGGGTTATGTTTTTGGCGATGTAAATACCCGACGCCTTGTAATAGCGTAGATTTACTTTCCGCAATTTATTTCCCGCAAATTATTAACTGTTAACTATGCATGACAAGACTTGCCTGAAATTAAAATCAACCCGTAGCTCACCATAAACATGTGCAAAGATAAACTTAACATGAAACCTGACACACTCGCACATGCCACTCCTAGGGTACGCCTCACTTGGTTGCCTCAACGTGGTCATTAAGTATAGGGTGTTTTAGAAGTCGCCCTCCTGTCTAAAGATCCAAGTTGCCTCGAAACGGTTGCCTCGGATAAAAAGGATCTAGGACATTAGGGTTACCGCTAAGGCGTCCTACTATTGCTTTGGTGACCACACATGTACCTATAATCGAATTGACCCGAATAACTCCAACGACGGTACTACCTACTTCTCAATAGTGGGATGGTACTGTCTAAAGGACATTTACACAGCTTAATTTCTTTTGAGTAGGTAGATTTCTCCTGGGTACTTGCTCTTTCAAAAAACAAAAATACTTTTCGCACCTACATTTTTCTGACAAAAGTTTTCAAACAACACTTCATACACTCTTGAGGACTGATACAAGAGTTACCTAGAAGTTTTCAAACGAACTTTTTCAAAACCCACAAACACAAGAAAAGCAAACATTTTTGAAAACATAGTGAGCAAGTACCTAAGAGCCCATGGATAACCACGGATAGAAAGGGTGCTAACACCTTCCCTTTCTATAATCTACCTCCCGAACCGAGAAACATCTCGAAAAGGAATTTTGCTGTGCTTTTGTCCTTTCCTTGTTGGAGAAAATAAAAGACGGTGGCGACTCTTGCTTACCGCGACATTTCGCGAACCAGCATTCCAAAACAGTCAGTTCTATTTCCACCCGATCACAGAACTGGCGACTCTGCTGGGGAAAATCTTAATAAGTAAGGTGTACCTTAGGATTAGACCACTCTTGTTTTCAATTGTATGCCTTGTTTGCTTTAATATTGTGGACTTGCATCGGAGTTTTATAGATCCTAACCCGGATCTGGGGGATACCCTTTAGAAGTAGCAACAAACTGTGAGGGAACTGTGCGGGGTATACCAACATGGTTGAAGCAGTTGCTACGTTGATGTGGCACTTTGGTGAGTACTGGTAACCCTTGAGTCAAGTCAAGGAGAGTACGGGGCCACCGCGTGGTGTCGTGAAGCATCAACTAACCTTAGAACCTTACTTGACCATCCTGGCCTCTTTAGGGGTAGTGAGATGACTGACTTTGGTGCAGTCCGAAGTTGGTAGATACTCGATACTACACTCATTGAGGGTTGTTTTCTTGGAATATTTTGGTCGCCAGTTAAGTGGCTAAATCAAAACAATGAACATAGAAAACAATCCAATGATATTGAGCTCCTTAGAACCCGGTTACTATTTATAGGACAGGTTTTGAGCCAACTAACTTCAAGAGGGTACTTACCTACGAACTCCATGCCAGCCTAAACTTAAGGCTATATGCGTGACTTGTGTGCCTTCAAACTTGAACTACTTGCACATTCTCGTAATCTGACAGCATGAGTTCTTTGCAGGTTTTGTTTACAGTCCCTATTCATTGCAGGGCTTATTTACATTACCTCACACCTTGCTGCAACGCATAGCATACACATCATAACATCATACCATAGCATTCCCTTAACCATTTCAAGGATCTCAAGGGTTTGTGATGTAGGTCATGATGAACCAACTGTCCAGCAAGGGGAAAAGGGGATTTATTTTCCTCTAGCCAAGGTTGTTTGGAGATCAAAACACGATAACTTGAGTCAGGGGCTATGACCCACTCGATATGGCGAGCCTTGACTCTTGAAGAAGGACTCTCAGCAGCATGAAGTTCCTTCAATCAAGCCGCAAAATTCAAATTCTAACAATTTTCTTGTTTACCTCGCGAGATCCTTGAAAACATTGCATACATATCATACATATCATTGCATTACAGGTACCCCTTTTCTAGGTCACTTATCTTCTTCGCTGTTTATTTCAGCAATCATCATGTCTACTGAACCTTCCACTGAACAAGCGATCAAGGCCCTCCAGGCCCAGAATGCCCAGTTCCAAGAGATGGTTATGAGCCTAGCCCAGGATCAACAGGATTTGAAGACTCTGATTCTGAAAGAGAGGAAGAAGAAGAAGAAGAGAACCGTCTTGTTCAACACTGGACGCAGATTTGGGAATGGACTGCAGAATGAGGTTGATCTGACCACCTCCTCTGTAGGGAAAGACAACCCACAAATGGAAAGAGTTCCTAGCCCCATAGTCTCTGACAACGAGACAGATTATGATGATGAATAGTACCCTCCAGCTGAGGACAAGTACAAACAGCTGGAAGACCGTCTGAGCGCTATGGAGATACAGAAGGTGCTCGGTCTGGACTTCGAAGATCTAGGTTTATCCTCTGGGGTGGTGATTCCCCATAAGTTTAAGGCACCTGCTTTTGCCAAATATGACGGAGCTTCCTGTCCAAAGATGCACCTCCGGTCATATGTAAGGAAGATCCAACCTTACACAGCTGATAAGAATTTGTGGATCCATTTCTTCCAAGACAGTCTTTCAGGGACTCAACTTGAATGGTTCTATCAGCTGGATGGGGCCAGTATCCGCAACTGGGAAGATTTGGCTACTGCATTCTATAAGAAGTATCAATATAATTCCGACCTCGCTCCTACGCGTACCCAACTCCAGGGTATGTCACTAGGGACGGGTGGAGGAATTAAAGAGTACACCCAAAAATGGAGAGACCTTGCTGGAAGGGTACAGCCACCTCTAACTGACCGTGAACTCGTGGATATGTTCTTGGGGACCCTGTCTGGTCCATTCTTCAACCATTTGATTGGGAATTCTTCAGTCGGGTTTACAGACCTTATCTTGACTGGGGAGAGAATTGAAGCTGGCATCAAAAGCGGGAAGATTCAAGAGGCTACACCTCCTGATACTCAGAAGAAGCCCTACAATGGGAAGAAGGAGTCCAATTCTGTGTATGGTAAAAAGAGTCGTCATGATCAACATGAAGGGGCAACCCAGATCTCCGCGCCTGTTCAAAAAAGACAGAGCAATAGGCGTAGGGTAAGATATCAGGAAAGGTAGTATACTGACATCAACATGCCTTTGTCTCAAGCGTTACAACAATTGCTGAAGGTGAAACTGATCACACTAAAGGATCCTCCTCAAAATCCTGATACTTCCTCCTCCAAGTATAACCCGAGTGTGAGATGTGCCTACCATTCTGACAGTCCTGGACATGACACCGACGACTGTTGGAGTTTGAAGAACAAGATCCAAGACTTGATTGATGCCAAGGAGATCAAGTTTGATCACTGATCCTTCACCAAATCATTGAGAATGTCTTTTGTTCATCTGAATTTTCAAGTTGTAATTTTCTTTTGATTGTTCGAACATTTACTCATGTCAAACTTTATTACCTTATCAATGCATTGCATATGTCTGTTTTGAATCAATCCATTCGTATTTCACTATATTCAAATTGCTTTCATTTTTTGTGATGTTCAACTCTCGATTAAAAATTCTAAGCCTTTTGAGGGAGGATGACGAAAACGATACCACGATCTTTACAGTATGCTTTTGAACAGACCCCGCTGATGAAGTACATGCATTGTTTCAAATCCTAAACAGTGGAGTTATAAGGAAGGTAATCCCTAGTCAACCCCTTTGAGCCAAAGAAGTTGGAGTTTTTATTTTCATAAAAATTAAAACCCTTAATTATAACCTGGGGCAGGGTAGTTTTCTCAGTTGATCCAGGTGCACAATGAAGGGCATCAAAAGAGTCCTTCCAAAACAAAAGACGGTGATGGTTCCGTATAATCGTAAGGACATGCAGTTATTATCTCTCAAAATAAAAGCCCAATAAGTCAAAACCTATGAAGGAGACTTACAAACTGGGGCATCCCGCTGACTGTAATCACAAAAAAAACAGTTCAGGCAAAAAACAGGGATAACAAAATAAAAAAGAAAGAGGTCCTACAAACCCTCAACAAAAAAAGAAATGACTGCCTATTCAAAATAAACTGTCAATATCCGAACCATCACCGGAATATCAGAGCAAAGACTCAAACAAGGTCTAATGCACGATTAGCTGAGTTTAGGATCGAAGAACATCATGAAGAGCGGGTGGGTACAAATAAATTTTGAGCCTTTATCCTTTGTTTCTTAAACCGTGAACCAAGCCATGTTATAACCCTTAAAAGTCCTAGCTGAAGCATGGGTTAGTTCGAAAGCATACTGTTACAAAAGGTATCCTGACTCCTGTAGGGTTCGCTGTAAAATCTTGAGTTGACATCACATTTTACAAAAATTCACTTGTTTTATTGAAAACTGCATTTCCAAAAATTTCAAGACAGACATAAGCTTTGCATTCTTAGAATAACATTGTTTGCATATGACTATTTGTTCGAATAGCATAGAAACTCGCACGACGAATATCTGGTGAACAAAAGAACTTCCAATCAAGGGGCATGGCATGATCATCATCCATCATCTGGGGCAGTCAAGTCAAGATTCAAGGAATCTCTCAAGATGCCAAATAGCCAGGGGCAAACTTCCGCCTGAGCCACTTGGGGCATTGGACATGAATTCCAACAACGAATCTTGCACGATCAAACATCTTCTGGTAATATGACAACACAACACTACTGACAGTGACACCTCCCTACATCCTAAGAGCGTAGACATAGTCGAAAAAATACTACGCATAATCAAAGACCCGCTAGGTCGACTGGCCTAGGCAAAAATAAGGGCTTCCGGGTGAACCAAAAGGGTTCGGGCAAAATGAGGGATAAAAATGAAAAAAATCTGTACACCCGGCAAGTCGAAAACCTGAAAAGGCGGCTTGGGCAAAAAAGGGTATCCCGATGGACTGAAAACCCGAAAGGGCGGTCCAGGAAAAAATTAGGGATCAAAGCGTACGACTATGTCCCGTCATCTCGTCACTTGTCTACCAAAATAAGATTTGTCAATCGGCGGTTATCAAGCACCGCAGGCACTTTCTTCCGCAGAAACTGGGGCAATAAGAATTGTCTGAACTGTACAAACTGCTCTGTCCTCCAGGTACAAGGTAAGTTCAGCTGAAGAACATGACCAAGATACCTTCACTCCCCACAGAGTAAGACAAGAATCAGCAATACTCTCCCCAAGCAGAGTTGGTCTCAACCCTAAAAAGGCACCGTATCCCCAGCAAGTCAGCAATACTCTCCCCCAAGCAGAGTTGGTCTACCATCAGTCCTGAAAAAGTTGGGTATTCCCAGTAGATCTTAATATTCTCCAACGGAGTATACAGATGTTCCCTAGCAAGCATCCCCGACAGTCTTAATATTCCTCAACAGAAATATAAGATTGTTTCCCGGCGAAATACAAGATACGCCCAGTGGAGCCATTTCCTCAAAAGTTTCCCCAGGAGAGTTGAATCATCTTACCCAGTAGATTCTGGAAGCTTGTCCCCTACAGAGTACAAATATCTCTCCCCAACCATATTCAAAGGTTACTCCCCACCAGAGTTTAACTGGGTTATCCTCAGCAAATTGCAACGGAAAGACCGTCCTCAGCGAAGTTCTTCCTATCCCCAGCGGAGTTCATCAAATTCCCCAACAGAGTTTATCAACGGAATCCCCAGCGGAGTTATCGTTAAAATCTCAGCAAGCATCCCCGACAGTCTTAATATAAGATTGTTCCCCGGCCGAGTATATGGTACCCCCAGCGGAGCCATTTCCCAGCGCAGTCCAAAAAGTTTCCCCAGGAGAGTTGAATCATCTCCCCAATAGATTCTGGAAGCTTATCCCCCGCAGAGTACAAAGGTTATTCCCCACCAGAGTCTAACTGGGTTATCCTCAGCAAATTGCAACGGAAAGATCGTCCTCAGCGAAGTTCTTCCTATCCCCCAGCGGAGTTCATCAAAATCCCCAACAAAGCATAACAACGGAATCCCCAACGGAGTTTATCGTTCAGCGAAGTATCTCTTCCCCACAGAATAATTCCCCGCAGAGTAATCTCTTCACCAGGTTTATTCCCCAACAGGGTCATCTTCTCCTACCGGTTTATTCTTGCAATCATCTTCGTTCATCCTCCCAGCGGAAACGAAGAACTCTACTCTTCAACATCAGCCCAGGATTTAACAAACTCCCCAGCATCTGTCAATGATTTATTTTCCCAGACGGAAATACATTCATAAAAACATCACATCTTCATACATCATGACATGCATACGCATCATACAACATAAATCTCATTTATTCTTGAGAACATCATGACATCATGCAGTTCATGCATCATGACATTGCATACAGCTAATGTTTTGCCTTTTCAGGAAAAGGTCAATCAAAAGATGGCTACCATTAACCTTTCCAAGTCCCAGATTAATACCTGTAACAAGCCAGGAAAAGCATCTGTGGGCGGCTAATTCTAGATTAATACCTGTAACAAGCCAGGAAAATTCTATGGACGACTGATCGTAGGTTAATACCTGAAACCAGACAGGTCAATTATTTACTTGACAATCATGAAGCAACCCTACACCGGTTCCTTCTCTTTAGGATGAAGTTTTACACGGACTCATCATCAGGAAACCCTACACCGGTTCCTTTCTCAATTTCAGATGGAGTTTCACATGGACTCATCATCAGGCAACCCTACACCGGTTCCTTCTCAGTGCAGATGCAGTTTTACACGGACTCATCATGAAGAACCCTACACAGGTTCCTCCTCCCTTCCAAGACGAAGTCTTACACGGACCCGTCCTTAGGCAACCCTACACCGGTTCCTCCTCAATTCCAAGACAAAGTTTTACATGAACTTATCTCACAGTAACCTTACCCCGGTTCATCCTAAAGTTTTACACGAACTTATCTCACAGTAACCTTACCCCGGTTCATCCTGAAGTTTTACACGAACTTATCTCACAGTAACCTTACCCCGGTTCATCCTGAAGTTTTACACGAACTTATCTCACAGTAACCTTACCCCGGTTCATCCTGAAGTTTTACACGAACTTATCTCACAGTAACCTTACCCCGGTTCATCCTGAAGTTTTACACGAACTTATCTCACAGTAACCTTACCCCGGTTCATCCTGAAGTTTTACACGAACTTATCTCACAGTAACCTTACCCCGATTCATCCTGAAGTTTTACACGAACTTATCTCACAGTAACCTTACCCCGGTTCATCCTGAAGTTTTACACGAACTTATCTCACAGTAACCTTACCCCGGTTCATCCTGAAGTTTTACACGAACTTATCTTACGATAACCTTACCCCGGTTCATCCTGAAATTTTTACACGAACTTATCTCATAATAACCTTACCCCGGTTCATCCTGAAGTTTTACACGAACTTATCTCATAATAACCTTACCCCGGTTCATCCTGAAGTTTCACACGAACTTATCCCAAAGTAACCCTACACCAGTTCCTTCTCTTTCAGATGAAGTTTTACACGAACTCATCATGAAGCAACCCTACACCGGTTCCTTCTCAATTCCAGATGTAGTTTTACACGGACTCGTCATCAAGAAACCCTACACAGGTTCTCTCTTTCCAAAGATGAAGTTTTACATGGACTCGTCATCAGGCAACCCTACACAGGTTCCCTCGTTCCAAAGATGAAGTTTTACACGGACTCCCCATCAGGCGACCCTACACTGGTTCCCTCTCTTTCCAAGATGCAGTTTACACGGACTCGTCATCAAGAAACCATACACAGGTTCTCTCTTTCCAAAGATGAAGTTTTACATAGACTCGTCATCAGGCAACCCTACACAGGTTCCCTCGTTCCAAAGATGAAGTTTTACACGGACTCCTCATCAGGCAACCCTACACAGGTTCCTCCTTTCCAGATGAAGTTTTACATGGAATCATCATGAAGTAACCTTACCCAGGGTCCTCCTTACAATTTCCCGACGTAGTTTTACCCAAACTCCTTGCAAAGCAACCCTACACAGGTTTCCTTCCTTCCAAGATGCCGTTTCACACGGACTCATCATCAGTCAACCCTACACAGGTTTCCTTCCTTCCAAGATGCCGTTTCACATGGACTCATCATCAGTCAACCCTACACAGGTTTCCTTCCTTCCAAAATGCAGTTTTACACTGACTCATCATCAGGCAACCCTACACAGGTTCATTCTTTCAACTTACAAGATCACAATTCAACAAACAATCTCCAGATGGCATCTATAAGCCCATCCCCTGACAAGATTCTGTCACATCTCCAGATGGCATCTATAAGCCCATCCTCCTATCCATCATCTCTCCAAATGGCATCTGTAAGCCCATTCCCGACATCACATCGCTGATATTACACCATGTGAGTGCAAATTTCTGGGCACTCTAGTGTTCAACTATCTTCCACCTTCGGAACACGAAAGGCTCGAACGCCAATCTATATCCTCAGGTTTAAGGAAATTGAACAGGGGAAACTGTTGTACTCCAAAATTTGCCCTCCCATATTCCTCAAGATTTATCAAGAATCATCTCTAAATGGTTCAAGTCTACTCAAGGATTGCACAGTCCAAATACCTCCTAAGCCAGCTGAAATTAGGGTTTTGGTTCTTTCAAGGAAATTGGGGTTCTCAATGGCTCAATCAAGTCTCATAGGCCTACATATATCCTCAAGCATCTATATGTCAAGTTTCAAGACTCACAGTGCCAATTTGCACAGTCAAAAGCTCCATTTGATCCATAGTCAACTGTAAGGGCAAAATGGTCATTTTGCAGTCAAAAGTCAGAATTTTTGGTCAACATATTATTTTGAGTCCACAATCATCATTTGATCAAGTCTTGATCATGATTCCACAAGCATGGCTCAAAAATCATCAAGGATGCAAAAGTTACTATTTTTGGACAGTAGAAAAGTCAACTGTATCTTGACCAAGGCATAACTTTTTCATGGTTCATCAGAAAAATCCCATCCAATGCTCATTTTGAAGGGGATGACATTTCCTACAAATCATATTCACATTCCAAGTCCAAGAAATGCTCTCACAAAAAGTTATCAATTTCTACATTATAGGTCAAATTTAAAAGTCAACAAAAATGCACTTTAAGTCAAAGACCACAACTTGAGATTGGTAAATCCAAATGACATGGGACCAAAGGCATTGGTTAGAGAACTTCAAGACCTTCCCAAAATGTCCAAGAACATGTTCATATGATCAAAATTGAGCAAGATATGCATTGGAGAAGTTGGGAAATTTTTATGAATTTGCAAAAGTCAACTTTGCTCAAAACACTTTGTTTTTGCTAATGGGACTCAAATTTCTTCTTGAAACTTTATCCATGGCCTATGCACGACCCATCAAGCTTAATTGAATTTATTTTCTTATTTTTATTAATTAATTGGATTTTTAATCAATTTTAATTCATTTAGTTAATTTAAATTGTAGGAAATACAAAGATTTGATTTTTCAATCTTTTTGTGAAGCAAGAATGACCTAATCATGCTGGCAATTTCGTGTACCAATCAAGGATATCAAAATATCCCAATTTAGAAACTTTCTTCAATCAAAAAGATTCAAAAAGATGTGATTTCCAATTAAATATTGAATCATTATTCCATGGATTTTTTGTGCAAGATTTGACCTAGTTTCATTCTCCTATAAGTACACAAGCTAATCCTAATCATGCACACGTGAATTGGCTGCAAGAAAGCCATAACCACATTCAAAAAAATCCAAGAAAAGTCAAAACTGTTTTCTGCATTCTAGCACGATCCAAAGCATTTTGTGGATTCTAACACATTGCTGGAAGTGCCAGGGACGTTTTGCAATCAAAACCAAGTGCTAAAGCTCAAGAAACCATCACCTACAGTCTCACGGTTTGACATTTCTTCTCATAATCGAAACTCATGATTCATAAGCATTTAACATGATTTATTGTTTGTTTTACATTGCTTGAGTCCATATGAAGCTAATGGTACAAGTTAATTGAATTATGACGCACATAATCACAAGATGCCATTGATGAATTCTAGGGTTCATAAGCCTTCAAATTGGGGCTTTGCAGTATGAGAAAAATTGGAACCTTTCAAACCCATGGTTAGAATCGTTGACTCTGGACGAACACGAAGCCACCCTCGCGAAATATTTATATAGAGCACAACTCTATTCACTATTTTTCCTTATTGCAGGTTGTGGGGGTTAAAAACCCCCGCTATCTGTTTGTGTTTTACAGGAAATATGAGGAAGACGATGAGCTGTTGGCATACCATTGGAGCATTCAAAAAAAGGGCGCGCGTGTTTTGCTTTACAACACATTTATTAATTTTTCCATATTATATTTGTTTCTCATTATAATAACAAAAGCAAGCAAATGGTGGAGTGGTTAGATGCGCTGGCTGGAAAGCATTGCGACCTGGGTTCGAATCCCAGGTCCCCCAAAATAATTGTTTCTATTTTTTCCTATGTGTTCACATGCAGGTTGCCAAAAAGTGTCCACCATGTACCTCAATCACCCACGCGCCATGTGGCTGCCAGCATAGATCCAATGGCCAAGAGATGATGATCATGGTACTCCCTAGTCAATGCATGCCTGGACAATTACCAAAGTCAAACGTGGCTAAAGAGGTTATTGGGCCTCAAATTGCAATCAACACCTCCATATTGGGCCAGCACCCCCTGGTTTATTATTCCTTTTTATTTTCTTTTCCTTTTATTTTCTTTTATTAACTATTATTATTATTATTTAATTAACCAAATTAATTATTTTCATAATAAATTCAGAAAAACCTAAAAAATATAATAATAATTATTATTATTATTAATTTCACCTTTTATTTATTATTTTTGTAAATAAATTCTAATGTAATTAATTTAGTTAATTAGGTTAACTTTAATTATTTTCATAACAAATAAAATAAATTAGAATTAGGGTTTTCTTGACAATTTTAACTTCTTTTCTTTTATTTTCATTAAAAACATAAAAAACTTAAAAAACATTTCTTTTATTTATTTAATTAGAATTAGGTTTAATTAATTGCAAAAAGGACCAAAATTCCATTCTTTCTCAAAAAAGGGTCAAAACCCTAAAGACTTCTCTGATTTAATTTCCATTCGGGCATATAATTTTTGATCATTATTATGTAATTGTTCCGAGGATGTAATAGCGTTAATTAGGACCTTTTTATCATTTTCCTTTATTTTCTCGCAATTTATCTTTTTAAGGGTTATGTTTTTGGTGATGTAAATACCCGACGCCTTGTAATAGCGTAGATTTACTTTCCGCAATTTATTTCCCGAAAATTATTAACTGTTAACTATGCATGACAAGACTTGCCTGAAATTAAAATCAACCCGTAGCTCACCATAAACATGTGCAAAGATAAACTTAACATGAAACCCGACACACTCGCACATGCCACTCCTAGGGTACGCCTCACTTGGTTGCCTCAACGTGGTCATTAAGTATAGGATGTTTTAGAAGTCGCCCTCCTGTCTAAAGATCCAAGTTGCCTCGAAACGGTTGCCTCGGATAAAAAGGATCTAGGACATTAGGGTTACCGCTAAGGCGTCCTACTATTGCTTTGGTGACTACACATGTCCCTATAATCGAATTGACCCGAATAACTCCAACGACGGTACTACCTACTTCTCAATAGTGGGATGGTACTGTCTAAAGGACATTTACACAGCTTAATTTCTTTTGAGTAGGTAGATTTCTCCTGGGTACTTGCTCTTTCAAAAAACAAAAATACTTTTCGCACCTACACTTTTCTGACAAAAGTTTTCAAACAACACTTCATACACTCTTGAGGACTGATACAAGAGTTACCTAAAAGTTTTCAAACGAACTTTTTCAAAACCCACAAACACAAGAAAAGCAAACATTTTTGAAAACATAGTGAGCAAGTACCTAAGAGCCCGTGGATAACTACGGATAGAAAGGGTGTTAACACCTTCCCTTTCTATAATCTACCTCCCGAACCGAGAAACATCTCGAAAAGGAATTTTGCTGTGCTTTTGTCCTTTCCTTGTTGGAGAAAATAAAATACGGTGGCGACTCTTGCTTACCGCGACATTTCGCGAACCAGCATTCCAAAACAGTCAGTTCTATTTCCACCGATCACAGTTGTAATAATTTATTTTTCAAGTACTATAAGTTGTAAAACCTACAACATTTGAATAATAAATTGTTTTTGTATCATCATCTGAAATAAATGAAAAAAGTCTTTGTGAGATAATCTGATATCCAATATAATCCATTACTGTTAGTAACTGGTAATTCTTTCTTTGCATCTTCACTAATCCTTTAAGATTCCTGATTAAAAATAACTGAAACTGCATTCCAATAATTCCAATCCAGATAACTTAAACTCTAAGTAATCCAATAACTCTGTAATCTTGTAACCTTGCAACATTATTCCAATCAGAACACGCACTGTGTATTCCAATAAGCAGGCAAATGTTTATTCCATAAACAAGCGGATGTTTTAAAAGACGCAAATTAACTGGTTAACCTGGATCAAGCAAACACTGCCTTTTCAGTAAATTTGAAAGAGCATGAAAACATGTGACATCCAATTGACTTTCTTGAGAATTCAGTTTCTTCTGAGAAATGCGAGAAAAACCTTAATTCTTGATTTACTGCCATAGGAGAAAATCTGTCTGATTGATTCCTGAGCCAATCTTGAGTATCTGAGAAACCCTAGAGTTGTGATTTTCTGTGAAAAAAAAGGAGGGAAAATTTTGGGGTACAACAATCTTTCTTTTACATTTTGTTAGTTTTAAGATGGATATCCCTTACACACACCCACACTCACAAATGCAGGTACTATTTCTAGGACAGGTTGAGCCAACTAAACTTCAAGAGGGTACTTACCTGTGAAACCCCATGCAAGCCTGAAACTAGGAACTTGTGTGACTTGTTTGTACATATATACTTGTGCATAACATCATGGACATCATGAAGCATCATATGCATCCACTAACCATTTCAAGGATTTAGATTTTCATCTTTGTTCCTGTTTTGTAGGTAATGGATTCACATCGCAGGAAAACTATCCAAGTCAACCTTGTAAGAATTCCTCCTCAACTCAAGGAGCTAGCTTCAAGGATTTCTGAGAATTCTCCATTTACCGAGAGGCATGGTCGTCTTCTCAAATTAGTCACTGCCAACACTAAGGAGGATATGCTGAAAGTTCTCTTCCAGTTCTTTGACCCTTTACATCATTGCTTCACATTTCCTGACTACCAACTTGTGCCTACTTTGGAGGAATTTTCTCAACTCTTGAGGATTCCTATTCTCAATCAACTATCCTACAACGGTACGGAAAGAGATCCAAAGCCTGAAGATGTTGCTCAAGCCCTACACTTGCAACCATTTGATGTCATAGGCCATTGGGAAACTAGAAGTGGTGTCAAAGGCTTCTTGTCAAAATTCTTCTTTGAGAAGGCCCAAAGCTGGTGGAATTCATTGGACCTACAAGTTTTTGAGGAGATTGTAGCTCTTCTCATCTATGGGATGGTCTTGTTCCCCAATCCTGACCAACTTATAGATGTGAGTACTGTCAAAATCTTCATGACTCACAACCCGGTGCCTACCTTGCTTGGGGATATCCTCCACTCTTTTCACACTCGTACAATGAGGAAAAGAGGTGTTCTCATGTGTTGCACTCCTCTACTGGCAAGATGGTTTATTTCTCATCTTCCCCAATCAGTTTTGAATAATGAGCAAGGTTTGAGGTAGTCACAACGTTTGATGACCCTTACACATTCAGATATCTATTGGTGTTCTCGATCAAAAGAGAATGTCATCATCATTGACCGTTGTGGGGAATTTCCTAATGTCCCTCTACTTGGCATTAGGGGAGGTATCACCTACAAACCTTGCTTGGCTCTGAGACAATTTGGTTATGCCCGAAGGGATGGCCCACATGACATGCTGATTCAAAGTTTGGTTTTCGACTTCGACAACGACAACCAAGGACTCCGACAAAGGTTCATCCGAGCTTGGAGAATGCCCAACAAGGTGGACAGTAAGACCTTGGGACACAAGAATTCCATCCCTCTTGAGCCTTACCTAAAGTGGGTATGAACCCGCGCCCAAAGTCTTATGATGCCTTACCCCTACATTCTCCCTATGATTATAGAGCCTGTTATGGAAGGAGAGGTTCCATACACCCTCCTACATCCTGACATGCCAACATCACTCGAAGATCTACAAAGGAGTTGGATACAACTCAAGGGAGATCGCGATACTTTCGAAGCCCAATTCTACGCAAGCGAGAAGAAGGTTTTGGAACTTACTCGTCAACTTCACGAAGAGCAGACTCTCAACACCTACATTGCACCAAAGAGGATGCGCAACGTCTTTTTACCTTAGAATTTTGTATTATTTTGCCCATGGGGCATTCATGTACTAACAAATTCTATATTATTAATATGACGTGTGTTCCTTTTTTGTTTAAAACAAACTTGAATTTATGAATACTTGAATGCATTACATGAATACATATCATTCATCATATGCATAAACAGGTCTTCACAACAAGTTTCCTTATCTCTCTGCTGTTTATTTCAGCAAGATGGATATTGAGCAAAACGGTCAAAGATTGGCAAGCGCAGAATTCACAGTTTCAACAGCTACTTATGACCTTGGCTAAGGGGCAGGAGGAGCTCAAGACTCTACTAGAGAAAGAGAAAGAGAAAAAGAAGAAGAAGAGGGCTGGTGTGGTTCTCATGGGAAGAAGATTTGAAGGACAAGCCAGACGGACTTTGGATTTCCCCTCAACATCTGATGAAGGGGTAGGAAAAGGTAAAGGAACGGCAGTGCAATCTGAGTCTGAAGCAGAAGAGGAAGAAGAAGATGAGGACTATTCTGAATAGCAGTACCCTCCGGCCGATGACAAATACAAGAACTTGGAAGAACGTCTAGCTGCAATGGAGATACAGAGAGTGCCTGGGATGGACTTTGAAGAGTTAGGGCTGGTTTCTGGAATTGTAATCCCCCCTAAATTTAAAGTGCCTCTGTTTGCTAAGTACGATGGGGTGTCTTGTCCCAAGATACACCTATGATCTTATGTCATGAAAATTCAACCACATTCTTATGACAAAGACCTGTGGGTCCACTTTTTCCAGGACAGTCTTTCGGGAACGCAACTGGATTGGTTTTACCAGTTGGAGAGGTATGATGTGCATAATTGGGAAGATTTAGCAGCCGCATTCTATAGGCAGTACCAATATAACCCCGACTTGGCGCCAACCCGTACTCAGCTACAAAGTATGGCTATGGCTACCAACGAGGGTTTCAAAGACTACGCCCAAAAATGGAGGGATTTAGCCAAAAGGGTGCAACCACCTTTATCAGAAAGAGAGCTTGTGGACATGTTCCTGGGGACTCTATCAGGTCCTTTCTTTAATCACCTGATAGGGAGCTCCTCTGCAGGTTTCACTGAGTTGATTTTAACTGGCGAAAGGGTGGAAGCCGGTATTAGAAGCGGAAAAATTCAGAAAGATGCGTCTGCCTCAAATGTTGCAAAGAAGCCCTTCACTGCAAAGAAGAAGGTGTCAGATGTCTATGCCCATAGAAATCAGGGAAGAGTTGAAAGACGACCAACTGTGGGGACTGTTATGATTCAGAAGTCTGCGTCAGATCAACTGAGGAACAACCAACCGAGAAATGATCAACCGAGGAATAACCAGCAAAGGGTGGAAAGGCCTGTAAGGCAATTCACCAAGATAAACATGACTCCTGCTCAAGTCTTACCCCATATCTTGAAATTGAACCTGGCCATGCTGAAGGAGGCCCCTAAAAATCCTAACACTTCATCTCCATACTACCATCCCAACGCCAGATGTGCGTACCACTCAGAAAGCCCGGGGCACGACACCAACAATTGTTGGGCCCTAAAAAATAAGATTCAGGATTTGACTAACGCCAAGGAAGTAGAATTTGAAGCTCCTGAAAAGCCGAATGTAATCTCCGCACCGATGCTGAGGCATGGGCACAATGCCAATGTTGTGGAAGAAGATCTGTTTGTTTCTGCTATGGAAGAATTGTCAACTCCTTTCCTAACTGTCGAGTTGAATTTGTTGAAGGCTGGGGTGTTCCCAGGTTGTGACCAAGATTGCCGTGCTTGCCTATCCTCTCCATTTGACTGTCCTCTACTAAAGAAAGGAATCCAACAACTGATTAATAACAAGGAAATTTTGTTTGAGAAAGCTTCTGTCTCACCCATTCCAGTTCCTGAAGTTTCTATAATAACCATATACGCCAATCCTTCCAGGGTTCCTAAAAAACCCGTTAGGATTACATCTGCTCCTGTGATTACTCCTTTGAAGATAACAATGCTAGGGCAAACCCCTTACAAAACCGAAAAAATGGTACCATGGAACTATGGTGGAGAAATCTACTATCATGGTGTCAAACAGATTGAAGAGACCATTGAAGAAGAAAGCTCTGAGGAAGATAATCCCGACATCAATAACATTGCTGGAACAAGCAAAATTACTCGTAGTGGGAGAATCTTTTCTCCAGAGATTGCTCCTCCAACAGTAGTCTTTGGACCCGCGGCCATCCCGAAGATTACACCTAAACCAGTAACTGTACCTGCCAGCGTACCTGCCAACAATGACAATACAATTCCCATCCCTGTTTCCGATGCTGAGAAAAAAGGAAAGAATTTCCAAGAGGAGCCTGTCTTGATGAAGGCTCAGTCATTAGTCATTCCTGAAACATCCCAGAAAGAAGTGGAAGAGATTCTGAGGATTATCAAGAAGAGTGATTACAATGTTGCTGAACAACTGGGGCAGACCCCCTCCAAAATATCTATGTTAGCCTTGTTGCTGTGCTCTGAGGCACATGCTAAAGCTTTGATCAAGTTTTTGAAGACGTCCCACGTGCCACAAGAAACCTCCGCTGATCAATTCCAGGAATGTGTGGCTATCTTAACAGCTGACAATAGCCTGGGATTCTCCGATGCAGACTTGACCTCCAAAGGGAGAAAACACAATGACACGCTACATGTCTCGGTGGAGTGCAAGGGAACCACCTTAGCTCACGTTTTGGTTGATATTGGGTCGTCTCTAAATGTCTTACCGAAGAAAGCCTTGGATATATTGGATTGTGAAGGATTAACCCTGAAACCTAGCAACATCATTGTCAGAGCCTTTGATGGTTCTAAGAGGATGGTCCATAGAGAGGTGGACATCCCGATCAAGGTGGGTACCCAGACGTTCAATTCAACATTTTACGTGATGGACATCCGTCCTTTCTACTCTTGCCTGTTGGGAAGACCTTGGATTCACTATGCTGGAGCTGTCACTTCTACTCTGCATCAAAAGCTCAAGTACCCTGTCCAGGGGAAAATCATAACTGTTCATGGCGAAGAGGAATACATGATCAGTCATCTTAATTCTTTCTGTTATGTAGAATTGGATGGCGAATTCATAGAAACCCCTTTCCAGCACTTCGAAGAGTTCTCTGAGGAGATAGCAGCGACCAAGGCAGTGTCCTCTGTACCCACAATTACCAGACCTCCGCCTCGGATATCGTCTCTCAAGGATGCTAGGGCAGTTGTGGAAGAAGGCGGATCCATAATCTGGGGGCAGCTTCCCGACTTTCCTTTCAAAACAGACAAATTCGGCCTGGGGTTTACTTTGGCTAGTAAGAAGGTTGTGCGCCGCTCCCGTGCCGGAGGGCTACCTGTGAAGATCAACCACTGAGGGGTTAATGCGCTAGAGGACAGTGAAGAAGAGGGCAACTTAGAAGACTGGATTTTCCCTACTGTTGATAGAGGACTGTGCAACTGGGAGGCAAAAGACTTTGTTCCGATTACTTTCATAAATCAGTAATTTATCTTTTCCATTTTCTGTTGGACTGTAATAATTCACAAACAATTCATACTTTTTCAACCGTGTGTCTTACCCAAGGCACGTAGGTCCATTTGTAAGGGTTCTTATTTTCATTTCATATGTCATTTTAATGAATCATGGATGCTTTTCATATTTAAACACTTTTTGCTCATTGTCTTTCTTTTACATTTTGGTTGTTTTAAGATGGCTATGTCCTTACACATACCCACACTCACAAATGCAGGTACCCTTCCATTCCGGAACCCATGGGTAACGACTCATCTATAGCCTTCATTGACTCTAAATATCTGATCAACCAAGCCGAATACAAAGGTGAGGAAGATTGTGAGGTGCCAGGGGAATTGGCCAAACTTCTACAACAAGAGGAAAGAGAAATTCAGCCTCATGAAGAGCAGTTGGATATAATAAACTTGGGGACTGAGGATGACAAAAAGGAAATCAAGATAGGTGCCAATCTAGAGCCGAGTGTCAAGGAGCGCCTAATTCAGCTACTACATGATTATGTGGAGATCTTTGCCTGGTCATACGAAGACATGCTGGGACTTGATACAGACATTGTGGTTCATCGTCTCCCCACAAGAGAAGACTGTCCAACAGTGAAACAAAAGGTCCGCCGCATGAGACCTGACATGTCCGAAAAGATCAAAGCAGAGGTTATGAAGCAGTTCAATGCTGGATTTCTGGCTGTTACTTCCTATCCATAATGGGTTGCTAACATTGTACCCGTGCCTAAGAAAGACGGCAAAGTCAGAATGTGCGTGGATTATAGAGACTTAAACAGGGCCAGCCTTAAAGATTACTTTCCACTTCCGCACATTGACATCCTGGTTGACAACACAGCTCAGCACAAAGTATTTTCTTTCATGGATGGATTCTCAGGCTATAACCAGATCAAAATGGCCCCTGAGGACATGGAGAAAACTACTTTTGTTACACAGTGGGGTACGTTCTGCTACAAAGTGATGCCATTCGGACTGAAGCATGTCGGGGCAACCTATCAACGCGCCATGGTAGCTTTGTTTCATGATATGATACATCATGAGATAGAGGTCTACGTAGATGACATGATAGCCCGATCACAAACGGAAGAGGAACACCTTAACCACTTGCAAAAGCTGTTTGTCAGGTTGAAGGAGTACAAGCTCAGACTGAACCCAAATAAGTGTACCTTCGGAGTCTGGTCCGGCAAACTTCTAGGTTTCATTGTCAGCAACAAAGGCATCGAGGTTGATCCTGCCAAAGTCAAAGCTATGCAAGAAATGCCTGCTCCTCGCACTGAGAAGGAGGTCAGAGGTTTCTTGGGACGCCTAAACTACATCGCAAGGTTCATTTCTCACCTAACATCTACCTGTGAACCAATATTCAAGCTGTTGAAGAAAGATCAGGTGGTTAAATGGAATGATGACTGTCAAATTGCTTTCGATAGAATCAAGGAGTATTTGCTAGAACCTCCTATCTTGATGCCAGCCGTCGAAGGAAGACCGTTAATCATGTATCTGACCGTCATAGAGAATTCAATTGGGTGCGTACTGGGCCAACATGACGATTCTGGCCGAAAAGAGCATGCCATTTATTACCTTAGCAAAAAGTTTACCGACTGTGAGACCCGATACTCACTGCTCGAGAAAACTTGCTGCGCTTTGGTATGGGCTGCTCGCTGGCTAAGGCAGTATATGTTGACTCATACCACTATACTGATATCTAAGATGGATCTGATCAAGTACATCTTTGAAAAAGCCTGCTTTATCTGGAAGAATAGCTAGATGGCAGATGATCCTAACGGAATACGACATACAGTACACGACCCAAAAAGCTATAAAGGGAAGTGTGCTAGCTGATCATCTAGCCCATCAAGTTGTCGAAGATTACCAATCCATGAGGTTTGACTTCCTCGACAAATACATTATGACATTGGACAACATTCAAGATATCAGATCATATGACGAACCTGAACAAGGATCCCGATGGACCCTGTACTTTGATGGGGCCTCTAATGCACTTGGCAACAGTATCGACACGGTACTCATCTCCCCAGAAGGTTGCCATACTCCTTTCACAGCCAGGCTTCGCTTCAGCTGCACAAACAACATGGCAGAATATGAAACTTGCATCTTTGGACTCAAGGCTGCCATAGACTTGGGAATCAAATCCTTAGATGTGTTTGGGGACTCAGCTTTGGTCATCAATCAGATCAAAGGAGAGTGGGATACTAAACATCCAAACCTCATCCCTTACAAAGAACATGTCTTGACATTGCTACCACATTTCAAGCAGATTACCTTCGAGCACTTCCCGTGATAAGAAAATCAGCTAGCAGATGCTCTAGCTACAATGTCATCCATGTTTAAACTTAACTGGGATAATGAGGCTCCCCAAATCAGCATTGAACGGATGGACAAACTGGCACATTGTCACGAGATTAATACCGAAGAAGTAGTGGACCATCCGTGGTTTCATGAAGTCAAAAGGTATCTTGAGGCGCAAGAATTCGCTGAAGGAGCTTCAGTCAATGACAAAAAGTTCTTAAGGAGGTTCTCGGCAAAGTTCTTCTTGAGAAATGGCATCCTATACAAGTGTAATCATGATTCCGTTCTGCTACATTGTGTGGACAAAGCTGAAGCTGAAAGAATTATGGCTGAATTGCATGAGGGCACCTTTGGCACTCACTCTAGAGGGCATACGATGGCTAAGAAGATTCTACGGGCAGGCTACTACTGGTCTACCATGGAAGCTGACTGCTATCAACATTTCCGCACTTGTCATAAATGTTAAATCTATGCAGACAAGGTGCACGTACCTCCTGTTCCTCTAAATGTCCTAACAGCTCCTTGGCCATTCGCTATGTGGGGAATCGACATGATTGGAGAGATCAAGCCTATAGCATCTAATGGACACCGCTTCATTCTGGTGGCCATTGACTATTTCACCAAGTGGGTTAAAGCAGCTTCCTTCACATCCGTTACAAAAAATGTTGTTGCCCGCTTCATCAAGCAGAACCTTATTTGCCGGTATAGTATACCCGGAAGGATTATCACTGACAATGGTACAAACCTTAACAATAGTATGATCACCGCCTTGTGCGATCAGTTCTAGATTCAACATCACAATTAATCTCCCTATCGGCCGAAGATGAACGGTGTTGTCGAAGCCGCGAACAAAAATATCAAGAAAATCATACAAAAGATGACAGTCACCTACAAGGACTGGCATGAGATGTTACCATTTGCTCTGCACGGATACCGTACCACGTCACGCACATCAACTAGGGAAACACCATATTCCTTGGTATATGACATGGAAGCTGTTTTGCCTATTGAGGTTCAGATTCCCTCCTTGAGAATCATGAAGGATGCTGGTTTGAGTGAAGACGATTGGATTCAGACCCGACTTGATCAGCTTAACTTGATTGACGAGAAGAGACTTACTTCTGTTTGGCATGGTCAGACGTATCAAAAACGGATGATCAAGGCTTTCAACAAGAAAGTCAGACGCCAGATATATCAAGTCGGGGATCTGGTAATCAAACGCATCATCTTGCCGCAAAGTGATCCCAGGGGAAAATGGACTCCTACCTACGAAGGACCATTTGTGATCAAAACATCTTTTTTGGTGGGGCAATGATCTTAACCACCATGGATGGCGATGACCTGCCACACCCTGCGAACGCAAACATAGTCAAAAGATACTACGCATAAATGACCCGCGAGGTTAACACACATAGGCAAAAAAAGGGCATCCCGGTGAATCGAAAACCCGAAAGGGCGGTTCAGGAAAAATTAGGGATAAACAAAAAATATGTACACCCGACAAGTTGAAAACCCGAAAGGGCGACTTGGGCAAAAAAGGGTTTCCCGGTGGACTAAAAACCCGAAAGGGCGGTCCAGGAAAAAGTTAGGGAATTAAAGCGTATGACTATGTCTCATCGAATCACTTTAAGGACAATCTCTTCACTAACAAATTTGGAACTTCTGATCAATCCAATCATCTTCGGGCGAAGCAACGAATGGACAAGATATTCGGAGTTACGAAGGCTATAGCAGAATGGGAACCCCATGGGATTCTTACACACATAGCTATCTTTCTTTGTATAAAATTTTCTTACTTTTATGACACCATCCTCTTACTAGGATGTCCGTCTCCTTTGTACAAAACACTTACTCAAAGTAAATACAAAGATATCCCTTTCAAAGTGCAAAAAAACTATTTGTCTTTTTCTTTTACACTTATGTTTTTATTTGCAAAAACGTCCAATGATTCATTGATGAACATATGCATTTGAACATAATTACTGTTTACAAATAAACAGGATGAAAAAGAATAATTACTGACATACTAAAAGGATAGGAAAACGTATTTAGGCTATTCCAAGAGAAATCCCCTGCAGTACATCATCTAGATCCCCAGCGGAGCTAAAACCTTGAAATGCATATCCCCAGCGGAGTTATAACTTCAAACCCCTAATTCCCATCATAGTTAAGTCATCAATAACCCTCAATTCCTCACCAGAGTTAAAACTTCAAACTCCCAATCGCCAGCGGAGCTAAAACTTTGAGTTACAGATCCCCAGCGGAGCTAAAACCTTCTTCCCCAGTCGGGTCAAGACTTCTAATCCCCAGCGGAAACCATCCAATTTGTCCAATTTCCCCAGCAAGTAATCTTAAAGCCTGGAAATCAACCAGATAACAGTTAACTTTTGTCTATCCCCCAACCTAGGATAACTTCCCAGTAGAATGGCATACAACCCAAACTCCTGAACTTTTTCCAAACAGGAATAAGCTTTTCCCCCAGAGTCCTGAACTTTCTCTCCAGCAGTAAGCCTTCTCCCCCACAGAGTTTTTACTCCCCAACAGAATGAAGATTCTCATTCTTGATTCCCCGGTAAAGTTGCCAGAGTCTTCATTACTCCCCAGCATGAATTTATCAGAGTTTTTAATCCCCTGCAGATTGAAGATTCTCATTCTCAAATCCCCAGTGAAGTCACCAAAGTTTTCATTACTCCTCAACAGAATGAAGATTCTCATTCTTAATTCTCTGCAGAAGTCATCAGAGTATTCCCTATTCCCCAGCTGAGTAAGGATTCCCTTGTGTAACCCCCAGTAGAAGTCATAAAGTTCTCTGGATTCCCCAAGCAGATTTTCTCAAAACAGTTTGGCATTACTCTCACAACAGATTCTGTCAATACTCCAACTTCAAGACATGAAGGATCCTCACATCCCTACAGAAGTTGTTAAGGAATTTTTTAATCTCCAACAGTCACCAAAGATTTCTCATCCTCAACAATCAAAGATTTTGAATCTCCAACAGCGGTCAAGGATTTATTTTCCCCGGTAGCCGTCAAGGATTTATTTTCCTCAGCAATACAACAAATCGGCTTATATGTGCATACATTACATCCATATATCATGAACATTGATAAAGCACATATATTGCACCATACGTTTCATGCAACATAACTTTGTGTTTCAGCTAACATTTTACCCTTTTCAGGATAAGATTAACAACTACCATTAACAATGATCAAAGACTTCTAGAGATAGTTCAGATACGCTCCAGACACGGATGCCATCCTGATACTTATTCCAGATTTCTTTCTAGATACAACTTAGAGATGCTCCAGACATGGATGCTATTCTATCGCTTATTCAAATTCAAACTTCTAGAGACAACTCAGAGATGCTCTAGACACGGATGCTATTTTATCGCTTATTCAGATTCAAATTTCTAGAGACAGCTTAGAGATGCTCCAGACACGGATGTTATTCTATTGCTTATTCAGATTCAAATTTCTAGAGACATCTTAGAGATGCTCCAGACACGGATGCTATTATATTGCTTATTCAGATTCAAATTTCTAGAGACAACTTAGAGATGCTCCAGACACGGATGCTATTCTATTGCTTATTCAGATTCAAATTTCTAGAGACAACTTAGAGATGCTCTAGACACGGATGTTATTCTATTGCTTATTCAGATTCAAATTTCTAGAGACAGTTTAGAGATGCTCCAGACACAGATGCTATTCTATTACTTATTCCAGATTTCCTTCTAGAGATAGTTCAGATACGCTCCAGACACGGATGCCATCTTGATACTTATTCCAGATTTCCTTCTAGAGACAACTTAGAGATGCTCCATACACGAATGCTATTCTATTGCTTATTCAGATTCCAACTACCAGATACAGCTCAGAGATGCTCCAGACACGGACGCTATTCTATTGCTCATTCAGATTTCAACTTCAGTCCAGATACGCTCCAGGCACGGTTGCCATTCTGTCACTTATTGTGATTTTCCCCAGCTTAGAGATGCTCCATACACGGATGATATTCTATTGCTCATTCAGATTCAGTCCCCAGATACAGTACAGATACGTTCTAGACGCGGACACCATTCTGATACTTATTCTTCTGACTTACAACATACAGTTCAACAAACATTCTTGGATGGCATCTTTAAGCCCATCTTCGACAAGATTCTGTCACATCTCCAAATGGCATCTTTAAGCCCATTCCCTCAACTACATTTTGACGAGTGCAAATTCACGGGCACTCTAGTGTCCAATCATCTTTTACCTTCGAGTCGCGAACAGAAAAACTCACCAATCTAACTCTTCAGGTTCAAGAAGATTGAACAGGGGCAGCTGTTGTACCCCAAAATTTGCCCTCTCATTTTATCAAGATTCTCCTCACAAGACTTCTCCTTGTACTGATAGCCTGAAATTAGGGTTTGAGTTTGCACAAGGAATTTTGGACCATCAATGCTTCATGTGACTTTCATACTTCATGTTGGACCTATAAGATTGTCCATACCAAGTTTCAAGCCTTGAATCACATTTTTGACCAGTCAATTGGACAGTTGACCTAAAAATCAATTGTATTGGGGAAAAAGTCAACCATAGACAATTTACAGTCAAACCTCATAATTTTTTATCCACATCAACATTATAGGCTCATATGAACCATTTGATCAAGTTTGGACCACAACTCCTAAAGAAATTTGATCAGATCTTCAAAAAGGCAAAATGGTCATTTTTAGGGTTTTGACTGAGAAATGACAATTTCTGATTTTTAACCTAGCCAATGAAAAATTGGGTTCAAGAATGGTTTCAAGGACTCAATGGAACATCTTGACCTAATCACATAGTTCAAAAGATATCAAATGCATTGGATTGACAGATGAATTTTCCAGTCAGCTGATCAAAAATCAACTGTACACTGAAAAGTCAAACTTTGACTTTTTGGTCAAAATCAAGTGCCAAGGGTCATATTTCACCAAGATGTGTCAAAACATGAAACTTGTTCACCAAGAAACCTAATTTTTAAAATTAGGGTTTAAGTTTGAAATTTTTCATAACTTAGAAATTTTCTAAGTTATGAAAATTTCTTATTTTTTCCCAACTTTTCCCAACCTTTTCACCATGATGCAATTAGATTCAAACAAAACTTACAACATGAAAGTTGTAGTCCTCCAAAAAATCTACAACTTTGATGCACAAAGTTTTCCCAAAAGATGCTTGGATCTCAAGTTATGATTTTGTGAATAAGGGTCCGTAAAACTTTTAACTTAGTGAAATTTTGCCCTAGTTTAGGCAGATTTTTGACCTAACTTCATGGAAACTTTTCACCTAGTTCCAAGAGGAATCTCAAAATGCATTTCAAAGATGGATTCTAGAGAATGTTACAAGATTTCCAAAATGTCTAAGAACTCTCCAAGATCATTTATGGTTAGGGAGAATCGAAAGTTTGAAAATGGCAAATCATCACTTTTGTCCATGGCATTTTTCACATTGTTACAAGTTGCAAATCTGTCCTAAGCATTCTTGTACTTGTTTTATAGATATTAATCCTTTCCACACTCCTTAATTTAATGCAAATACATTGGACAATGGCATTGTTCTGAGCTATGGAGCATTGCACAAGGAATTATTCCAAAAATGGCATAAAGGTTACAATGCTACTTTGATAAAGCATGCTTTTTGCAATTTTGTATTCCTTGAGCATTGAACCTGATCTATGGTTGCAAAAAAGATCCATAAACATCAGAAAAAGTTCACCAACCCTCTACATCCCACGAGCTAGCAAGTACAGCCTTTGGCAAGTCACTTCCACCTTTTCTTCAAAAACAAGCCAACTTGCAAAAGTCAGCATATCTCTTCTATCTGATAAAACCAAGCTTTGCTATCATTTGAAAGATCTTCAGGATATTGTAACAAGCAAATACACGAGCTCATAGCATTGCAAACACCCTAAAACACCAAAACCACCATTTCTGCCCAAAACAGGGCAACCCCTGCAGATCACTAGCCAAAACAAATTTCACTCGTGCGTTTTTTGTTTCAAGGCTTCAAACACATTCCATACATCACACCTAAGCTGTCCAGGCCTTTCTCAAGCAACTGTAACCCCTGTTTCAAGCTTCACCATTTTTAATTTCTGAGTTTGCAGGTTGACTTCTACAAGGAGATTCAGGCCACTTCAAAGCAAGCTGAGCATTGGGAAAGGTTGAGGGAACTTCAAGCAAGCTCACACAACCTTCAGGCCTCACTCAAAGTTGCTACATTGCAATATTCAAACTCAAATGAACAAGGTATGTATCAAGTTTCTATCTCTCTATTTAGGCATCATTAAGCTTAGGTTTGTGAAGAAAAAATGTAGTCTTTAAGTTGCTTGAGTTGTACATATGCTTAGATTCCATTTATATTAACTGAGCTAGGAGTATTTGATAGTTGAAGTTGCTGAAAAAACTAGGTCAAAATTTAGGGCCATTAAAATTCTCTCTGTCCTTTGAGAGTTATGTCACAAAATGGATATGGTTGGAATCGTGATTAAAAATGCTATAAGTTTGATGTTGTAAGTTTTTGATTTCATGCAAGCAATAGAGAGAACATGATTTGAGTACAGGAAGCGCGCGTATGGTGTCTCAAGGTCAGGGATGAAGTGAAGTGGGCCTGACGCCTTGGGCTTGTTCTTTTGACATCCCCTTTTTACTTTCTGCACCCCCTTTGGCCCATTTGTTTTATTTTGCATTTTTTTTAATTTCTTTTGTGATTTCTGACTTTAATATTTTTTATGAACATTAAAAAATCCCAAAAAATATTTTCTTAATTTTTTCATTTTTATTTTATTATTTTTATTATTTTTTGGGCATAAAATTAGTTTATGAGGTTTATAAAACTTATTTTCCTAAATAAAACTTGTGAATAATATAAAAATATCATACATTTTTATTTTTATTATTTATACACTTAAAATAATATGTTCATACAATATTTTATTTTTTAACATTTTTTATATATTTTTATTTATTTTCTTGTACATAAATGAAATAAATAATAATAGAATATATATTTTCTTTTAAACCAAAAAATTAGGGTTTTCACCCTTTTCAAAAATAATCATTTTATCTTCTTATTTTTAAGATATAGATAAAATTATTTTCTCATACATAAATTAAATACAAAAAACATTTCTTGCATATTTTTATTTTATTGCATATTTAAATATTTGCTTATGTATTTATTTGTACAATAAATTCGATTTGGTTGTAATAGTTTTAGGGTTTTATTTTGAGCAATATCCCCCTATTCAAACTTGTACCCCCCCTCCCCATAATATTGTTGTAATAGTCTAGATTTACTTTACGCATTTTATTGCTTTCATATACCATGATAGTAAACTAGGGTTTTGTATGCAAAGACCAAAAATCAAAACAAACTGTATGACCTAAATACAAGACAAAAATGCATGAAAAATGATAACACATTGCACACAAGCACCCCTAGGGTTTCATCCACTTTGTTGCCTTAAAATGGCCATGGTATGCATGCTAGGTATCTTGGCAAAACAAAATCAATCAAAACAAAAAGATCATAGTCCCTCGATGACGCTATCAAAATGTTGACTAAAAACAAATGATCTTAGTTCCTAAAACTTGCTAAGATACTTGGCACCATTGTTATCATGGTCATACGATGACCCATGTTCGTCCCGTTTAACATCCAAAGATAGGGTTGTTTACCAAATGCAATGGTAAAACAACAATGTCAAAGGAATAAAAATGTCTAGGAAAGACTTTTGAGTAGGGTAGATAACTCCTAGTTACTTCATCTCTTTCAAACAAATCTTTGCTATTTTCAAACAAACACACACAATTTCAAAACAATTTCCAAACAAACCTTCAAAACATTGAAACATTTTTCAAAAGACAAACATCTTTGTATACATTCTTACAAACAAGAATCAATCACAAAGATTGCCTAAACAAAGGCCTCTTTTCAAAATACTTTCAAAACCACACAAAGCACCATTTCAAACAATTGAAAAGCAAAAGCAAGTGATCTAAAACAAGTAACTAAGAGACCATGGAAAACCATGGATGAAAAGGGTGCTAGCACCTTCCCTTTTCATAATCTACCCCCCGAACCCAAAAACAATCTCAAAGGTCTTTCTTGTGCTTTTTTACCTTTCCTTTTGGATAAAATAAAAGTCGGTGGCGACTCTTGCTAAACTGAAACATTTGCGAACACAAACGCAAAACATCTAGTCAGTTCTCCCACCGTATCACAACCGGTGAAAGGCTTCTTCACTGCACCTGATGAAGTATCCTTATGTATCTTACCACTTCGGATACCAGCTTCTACTCTCTCCCCAGTCAAGATCAACTCAATAAACCCAGATGATGAACTTCCGATCAGATGATTGAAAAACGAACCTGATAGCGTCCCCAGAAACATGTCAACCAACTCCCTGTCAGACAAACGGGGTTGGACTCTTCAAGCCAAATCTCTCCACTTTTGAGCATAGTCCTTAAAACCTTCACTTGCACCCATAGACATACCCTGAAGCTGAGTACGAGTGGGAGCAAGGTCGGTGTTATATTGATACTGCTTGTAAAAAGCAGCAGCAAGGTCCTCCCAATTTCGGACATTGGCTCCTTCCAATTGATAAAACCATTCAAGCTGAGTCCCTGACAGACTATCTTGGAAGAAATATACCCACAAATTTCTATCATCAGTGTGGGGTTGAATTTTCCGGACATACGAGCAGAGATGGAGTTTAGGACAGGATACTCCATCGTACTTAGCAAAAATCGGAGCTTTGAACTTATGAGGAATCACCACTCCTAATACGAGTCCCAGCTCTCCGAAATCCAGACCAAGGATCCTCTCAATCTCCATAGCACTCAGACGGTCTTCTAGTTGTTTGTACCTATCCTCAGCAGGAGGATATTGCTCTTCATCATAATCAGTGTCATTATCAGAAATGACAGGACTGGGGCCCTTTTCTTCTTCTTGGTTCTCCTCTTCCTTAGATGAAAGGGACAGATCAACTTGCTGTTTCAGCCTATCCCCAAACCTTTTACCCATACTCAGAAGAAAAACTTTCTTCTTCTTCTTCTTCTCTTTCTCTTTCAGGATGAAAGCTTTCAAATCCTCTTGCCCTTTAGCCAAACTTAAGAACATCTCTTCGAACTGGGGATTTTGTGCCTGAAGATCTTTGATAGCTTGATCAGAAGACATAACTGCTGAAATAAACAGCGAAGAAGATGAGAAACCTGTAATGGTACATGTAATGGTGTGCATGATAATGGGATGCATATGTAATGATTTCAAAGACTTTAGGAGATTTAAATTTGCAAACCAAAATAAAACAAACTTTATCAGATTAACCGGTAAAAATGTTTAACAATGCCTTTGAGGCGTTACAAAAGAAATAAGTGGAAAACAAATCTAAACTAGAAAAAAGCAAAATCAGAAATCCCACGGACGCTTCCCCTTCGTGCTGACGTAGTCGTTGATCGTTCTTTCATTCTCGAGTTGCCTGGTGAGCTTCAAGATCTTCCTTTCTTGCTCATGGTACTTTTCCCGGTAGGTATCCCTCTCGTCCTTCAGCTAAATCCAGGATCTCTTCAATGCCCCAAGATCAGTGGGCATGTAGGGATGAAGGACTGTATAAGGAATGCCCTCTTCATTGGTGGGCTCCACAATCACTGGCAACACAGCTTCATAAGGAATTCCAAGCTTCTGGGCTCGAGATCGGACCCACTGGAGATAAGGCTGCATAGGGAGAGAAGTCCTTGGTCCTAGCTCTTGAGGGTCGGATCTGTTCACCATGCCCCAAGCTCGTATAAACCTTCGACGATGCCCGTCAACGTCCTCCTTGTAGTCAAATGCAATATTTGTAAGAAGTAGCTCATGAGGAGCGTCTCTCCGAGCACGCTTGTCATAAAGCTAGGCAAGGATTGTAGGTTATACCCCCTCTGATTCCAAGCAACAGGACATTAGGGTATCCCCCACATCGATCAATGACAGCAATGCTTTCCATAGCCTTGGAACTCCAAAGAATGTCTGTATGGGCAAGGGAAATTATCCTATAAGACCATCTTAAACCCTCTTCATTCTTCAATATGGACTTGGGGAGGTGCGAAATAAACCACCTCGCCAGCAGCGGCATGTAACACATGAGAGTCCCTCTTCTTCGCACAATACGAGTGTAGAGGGCATGCAAGATATCACCTAGTAGAGTAGGCACTGGGTTGCGAGACAAGAAGATCTTAACCGTATTCGCATCTACAAAGGAATCCAGATTCAGGAAAAGAACCAAACCATAGATAAGGAGAGCCAAGATATCTTCAAAAGCCTGAAAGTCCAAACTGTCCCAGAATAGCTGAGCTTGATCTATCAGAAACTTGGCTAAGAAACCTTCAACCCTGCTTCATGTCTCCCAATTAGATACTACATCAGCCCGTTTCAAATGTAGAGCTGAAGCAATGTCTTCTGGTCTAGGAGTCTCTTCCAAGCCTGTGAAGGGCATCTGCTCAATGATGGATATGCCCAATAAGTGCGAGAATTCTTCCAAAGTAGGAACTAGCTGATAATCCGGGAAAGTGAAGCAATGATGCACCGAATCGAAGAACTGGAAAAGCACACTCATCATCTGCTCATCAAACTTTGAGGTAACCAAGCTAAGAAGCTGACCATGTCTCTTAATGAATGAAGAAGTCTCAGAAACTCTCGAGGCTAAATCTTTGAGTTGAGCAGGTATTTGCACAAAGTTAACTCGAATGGTGTTTCTGCGCACGGAAGCCATAATCTGCAAAACAGAACAAAGATAAATCCCCTCGGTCTTTGAAATGGTTAGTATAATGAAGTATGCATGCTATGTTATGATGCATGATGTCATGATAAAACAAACAACAGGTATAGCAGATAACAGACATGGCAAAGGCAAACAAGTCACACAATAGCCCCTTAAGTTTGGGCTTGCATGAGGTTTAGGTATTACCCTCTTGAAGTTCAGTTGCTTTCAACCTGTCCTAGCAAAAGTAACCGGGTTCTAGAGGATCTCAATATCATTGACCATCCTCCATCGGTCATGGTTTCAGCTCACGGAATCTTTTGTTGTGGACAGAACTATCTCGAGAGTATGGTCTCAATGAGTGTAGTATCGAGTATCAACCAGTTCCCAGCTTTACACCGAGACCGGCTATCTCACTACTTCCTAATGGCCAAGTTGGTCAATTATGGGTTCTAAGGTCAGTTGATGCTTAACGACACACATACCAGCCCCGTATTCTCCTCGTTTCTCCACAAGGGATACCTGTACCAACCAATGTGCCACATCAACGTAGCTACTGCTTCAACCGTATCGGTCTACGTCGTACAGTTCCCTCACAGTTTATTGCTACTTACCTAAAAGGTGTTCCCCAGATCCGAGTTAGGATCTATAGTAACTACCAATACAAAACCCTTTAATAGTAAAGCAACCTAAACAAACAAGAGAAGCAAATATGATGAACTAATCCTAAGGTATACCCCACTTATAAGTTCCCCATCAGAGTCGCCAGTTCTGTGATACGGTGGCAGAACCAGACTATTTTAGGAAAATGTTGGTTTGTGTTTTGCGTTTTGTATTCGCAAAATGTCACGGTAAGCAAGAGTCGCCACCAACTTTTATTTTATCCAACTAGAAAGGACAAAAGCACAAAAGATTCCTTTTTTGAGATTTTGAGTACGGGGGGTAGATTATAGAAAGGGAAGGTATTAACACCCCTTCTATCCATAGTTTCCAACGGGCTCTTAGGTACTTGATCATCATTTTAAAAATTGCTTCCGTGTTTGTGTGTTTGGAAAAGTTTTTATTTTACTTTGTTTTAACACTTGTATTGGTCCTCAAGAGTGTTACAAAGTGTTTTTGAAAACTTTGTTTGGAAAAAGTGTAAGTGTGGAAAAGATCATTTTGAGCAAGTACCTACTAGCATCTACCTACTCGATAAAAGAATGTTTCTGTTCTTGTTTTCTTTAGACAACGCTATCCCACTATTAATGAGTAGGTAGCACCGTCGTTGGAGTTGTAAGGGTCAATTCGAAAGGGACGTATGATCACTAAAGCAATGTTAGGACGTCTTAGTAGTAACCCTAATGTCTTAAGATCATATTCGAGGAAACATTCCCGAGGAAACCTTTTTGAGGCAACATTTCTGAGGCAACATTTCCGAACAGGACTTTTGATCTTTGTTTAGACAAGAGAGCGACCACTAAAATATCCTATACTTAATGATCGTTTACCGAAGGCAACTGAAGTGAGAGTATACCCTAGGAGTGCGCATGTGCGAGTGATTTGATTTCAGTTATTATCTTTGAACATTTAGAGTTTGCTAACCATTTTAAAATTAACATACAGTCTTGTCAAGCAATCCTATTATCATACATCTAAAAGTTAATATTTTGCGAGAATTAAAGTGCGAGAAATAAAACTACGCTATTACAAGGCGTCGGGGAGGGGGATTAATTACATAGCCAAAAACCCGTAAAATGATAAATAAAAATAAAACCCTAATTAAACTATTACATACCGTAAGCAGTTACATTAATATTGTAAAAATGACAAACGCGCGCGATGAATCGAGAATGAGAGAAATTAGGGTTTTGACCCCGTCTAAACCTAATTGAAAGAAAAATCATATTTTTGTTGTTTTTTGATTATTTTGAGAAAATAAGGTTTTAATTGAATAAATACAAACCTAATTACTAATTAATTTAAATTAAGAAAAGTAATTAATTTGACCTATTTTTACATTTTTGTTATTTTAAGAAAAGAAAATAGAAATTAAATCAAATAAACCCTAATTTTCTAATTTATTTTAAATTATTTACAAAAAGGTTAAAATTACCCTAAAATTAAAATAAACTAATTATTAAATTAAATTTGATAAAAATAAAATAAAAAACCTAAATTCTAATTTGTGAAATTGATTTTATGATTTTGTAAAAAAGGATTTAATTTGTGATTAGAAAATAATTTAAACAACATAAATAAATAAAAGAAAAATATAAAAGAAAAGAGAGATGGGCCTGGTTTAGTAGCAATGGAGGGGGTGTCAATAGAAATTTTTGGGCCCAATAAGCCTTGGTCCTTTTTGACCTTTCATGATCATGTGCACTGGCTTGACTCACGCCCATGATAGGCCCTCGTGTGAGAAGCCTTGGATTTGGCTTGCTATGGATCCAATGGTTGACAGCTGATGACTCATGGTGGTCTCCTTATATGTACATGCGCCTGATTATGCAAGAAAAAACATTATGAAATAATATGGGGACCTGGGGATCGAACCCAGGCCCTTTGGCTTTTCCAAGCGCCTGATGACCAACTGAGCTAGCATGTTCATTTGTATATGGAATAACAATCAAATATTATATTAGAAAAACAAGATAATATATATAAAGACACGTGAATTTTAAACAGGCGAATCAGGGAGTGCCACGCCACTCTTCTTCTTCCTCTCTCCGTTGGCAAAAGTCCAACACTTTTACCTACAATTTTCTGGGCGTAGGTACAACCCTGTGATCTTCCAAAATCCTATGCACGCATGATAAATCAATTCCAGTGGTACCAATCAACTCATTGCAACCTCACAAGCATCATGGTACCACTTTCTATGGCTAATTGTTCCTGCAAGCGAAACCCCTAAAAACGAAACCTAAACCCTAATCATGGCAACTTTCTGTATGGTTAACAAAAACGCAATTGAGTATTATCATTAGCTTGCAAATGTTTCAAGGATTCAGAATATGTCTATAAAATATGCTAACAAAGCCAGATTTATGAGATACGATTTCAAAAAATCATAGAGGTCGTGGGGTACTTACAGCGCATATTTGGGCACGAAAATGCTTGCTAATGATTGGGATAGAGTCCTTGGATGCCCAGCAGACGAATGGTATGCTTGGAATGGCTTGAAGAAACCTGTAATGGAGAAATCAGATTGCACCTTTTCTTGATTTTCTTGAAAATTGTTCTTCTCTTTTCACGCCTCTAAATCTCTTGTTTTTGGTCTGCCAATGTTCTATATGTACCCTAGAATAAATTAGGTTACAAACTTGCTTCAAATCTTTCTCAATTACGAGGATTGAATCATGATTTGATTCTTATGTAAATCTTTCTAAATCAAGAAAAACTCAATCTTTTTGTGTCCAAATGACCCTTTCACGATTTGATTCTCTTCCCAGTTGTATAAGAGACCTAAACATGCACAAAATCTCAAGCCTTGATTAGTTTTGATATTTTCATGATTTTATTTTGATTTAAATTAATTTAATTGAAATAAAAATCATAATAAATGACAAAAATGAAATAAAGACAAGTGGAAAGAATCATGGGTCGTGGATCATGTTACCAACTTAATACAAACACAAAAAGTTAGGCCTATTTGACAAAAATTGCAGTTTTGGCCACTTTTGACTTTTGTTAATTTTGCAAAAAAGGTCAACTTCACCAATGTATAACTCCTTCAATTTTGATCCTAGAGATGTGTTCTTGGACTTTTTAGAAAGCTTAAGATGTCCTTTAAGAAACACTTTTGGTCTCATCTCAATTGAGTCTTCCATGTTCATGTATGAAGCTTTGACAAAAAAGATGTTTTTGTTGACTTTCCAAAATGACCTATAATGTCCAAATTTATATCTTCTTGTGAGTGCATATTTTAAACTTGGGAGCTGAAGATGAATTGTAGGAAATTGCATCCTCTTCAAAATGATATTTGGATGCGTCATTTTTTATAAAGTATGAGAAAGTTATGCTTGGTCAAAGTTGAGTTGACTTTTCCTACAAAACCCTAATTTAGCAACTTTTGGGTTTTGATGAATTGTGAGCAATCCTTGAGGAATCATGATCAACCATTGATCAAATGATGAATAACACTTCAAAATGATGATGTTGACCAAAAATATTGAAGTTTGGTTGTATGTGGGCCACAGTTGACTTTTGCCATAACACAGTCGACTTTTAGGCCTTTGAGCAATTGACCGAGCAAACTTCCTCTACAAGGCTTGAAACTTTATATGGATGATCTTGAGAACATATTAGGACAATAGTGAGCATTTGGGACCCTTTGGACTCAGACATCTTGATGCAAAATGAAACCCTAATTTGGGGTAGACTGCCTTAGGAGAGAGTTTGTCTGGTCAACCCTTGGACTTCCTTGAACAACTTGAGGACCTTGCCTGGAATGTATTGAGAAATATGGAAGGGAAAATTTTGGGGTACAACACCTACCATCCATACTTTCATATAGAAGTAACCCTACTATCCAGGTTCCTTCTCACAGCCCTACCATCCAGGCTTTCATATCGAAGTAACCCTACTATTCAGGTTCCTTCTCACAACCCTACCATCAAGGCTTTTATATCGAAGTAACCCTACTATCCAGGTTCCTTCTCACAGCCCTACTATCCAGGCTTTCATATCGAAGTAACCCTACTATCCAGGCTCCTTCTCACAGCCCTACTATCCAGGCTTTCATATCGAAGTAACCCTACTATCCAGGTTCCTTCTCACAGCCCTATTATCCAGGCTTTCATATCGAAGTAACCCTACTATCCAGGTTCCTTCTCACAACCCTACTATCCAGGCTTTCATATCGAAGTAATCCTACTATCCAGGTTCCTTCTCACAGCCTTACTATCCAGGCTTTCATCTCGAAGTAACCCTACTATCCAGGTTCCTTCTCACAGCCCTACTATCCAGGCTTTCATATCGAAGTAACCCTACTATCCAGGTTCCTTCTCACAACCCTACTATCCAGGCTTTCATTTCGAAGCAACCCTACCACCCAGGTTCCTTTTCATAACCTTACTATCTAGGTTCCTTCTCTCTTATCTCCAGACGGCAGTCCATAACACTGTAAGACCTAGACCTGATCAAACCCGATTGGTTTCGCATTTCCCCAGTAAGTCACGGTGCAGCCTGTACACTGACCAGATATGCAGTTCACCTTCAGAGTTAATTCCCCAGTAGAGTAACAGACAACTTAAGCTCCTAAAATTCTATTTCTCCCAAGACAGATACCAACATTCCTCAACAGATTCATCCTCAACGACAGGAACATGAATTCTCATCAAAGGAATATCTCGGGAAATCAACATCCTCTAGATGGCATCTTTAAGCCCATCTCCGACAATTCTCTAGAAACTTCCAAATGAAATCTATAAGACTATTCCCGATATCACAAATCAAGTATCACTTCATGCGAGTGCAAATTTCTGGGCACTCTAGTGTTCAATCATCTTCCACCTTCAGATCACGAAAGGCAGACGAGCCAATCTAAATCTTCAGGTTTAAGAAGATTGAGCAGGGTCAGCTGTTGTATCCCAAAATTTTCCCTATTTTCATACACGTATATTATTGGTTTTATGGTTATGGAATAAAGGTATATTTATCAAGCTTCTTCAGGTTACAAGTGACGTTTATTTCGTCAATGGATATTCTCAGAGTATTTTCCGTGCTGAAGATCGGTTCGCCGTTTTGCAATGATTCGGGGTTCAAAGATTCACAAGTCCAACCCGGCGCGTCATATTCAGGCATTCTTTCTCCAAGATATCTCTGATAACGTATTCTCAAATTCAGGTTCGGCTCAAGAGTCAATTCTTTAAAGAAGGTCTCCGAATGTGTGAGTTTTCTCGAAGAAATATGGTGAAAAAGTGTGTTGAAAGTGCAGTTTTTACGCGCTAAAAAATTCATAACTTGAAGATAGTGGCTCGTTTTGAACCCGTTCCGGTGGCCAAAATTCCTTCTTGACGTTATCTACGTTTTCATCTCTCACGGATGGAAGCCAATTTCGATTAGAAGATCTTAAAAAATTCGGATTTATCAAGTATTTCCGTATAGAAAATTTGTGACAGAAGTTTATTTGTGTCATGTTCAGAAAATCATAACTTGGTCGATTTTCATCGTATCGAGCTGGTTCTGGAGCCAAAGTTTCACAAATTGAGTTTGCTAAGTTTTCACAGGAAGTATTGATTTCGAAGGTGTGATACAGTGGGAAAGAACTGGCTGTTTTTTGGAATGCTGGTTTGTGTTTTGCGTTTGTTTTCACAAAATGTCGTGGTAAGCAAGAGTCGCCACCGTCTTTTATTTTATCCAACAAAGAAAGGAAAAAAGCACAGAAAAATTCCTTTTTCGAGATATTTCTCGGGTTCGGGGGGTAGATTATAGAAACGGAAGGTGTTAGCACCCTTTCTATCTGTGGTTATCCACGGGCTCTTAGGTACTTGCTCATATTGTTTTCAAAATTTTGCTTTCTTTGTGATTGTGGGTTTTAAAAAAGTTTTTTGTTTGAAAAGGAGTGTAAGTGTGAAATTTTGGTTTTGTTTTGAAAGAGCAAGTATCTAAGAACCATCTACCTACTCGAAAAAAGGAATCGTTCTATGCTATCTTCCTTTAGACAATGCTATCCCACTATTGATGAGTAGGTAGTATCGTCGTTGGAGTTTAAGGGTCAATTCGAATTTAGGGACTTACGGTCACCAAAACAATGTTAGGACGCTTTAGCAATAACCCTAATGTCTTAGATCATTTGTTTTGAGGCAACAATATCCGAGGCAACCTTTTCGAGGCGACTATGATATTTGGACAAGAGGGCGACCTCTAAAATAACCTATACTCAATGACCGCGTTACAAAGGCAACCAAGTGTGGTGTACCCTAAGAGTGCGCATGTGCGAGTGTGTCGTTTTTAGTTATTTTGTCTTTGTACATGTCAATGGTTATCTATGTTGATTTTAGGTTAAACATTCAATCTTGTCATGCATACCTATTATCAAACATCTAACAGTTATATTTTGCGGAAAATAAATTGTGGAAATTAAATTACAAGGCGTCGGGTATTTACATCGCCAAAAGCAACCCTTTGAAATTAAAATGCGGAAAATAAATAAAGCGATAAAAATATTTAAAGTCTTATTAAGCTATTACATTCCGGGAACAAATACAATATTGAATAAAATGGACCGCGTGCGGGAAATTAAATCGAGTGCGAGTTCTAGGGTTTTGACCCTTTGATTATTAAAGAAAAGATTTTTTTTGGTTATTTTTGAATTAAGAATGAAATTAAACTAAGTTAATTATTTAAATTAATAAATAAATTAATTAATAAAAATATTTTTGGGTTTTTGGTATTTAAAGAAATAAAAATAAATTTAATCAATGTTAATAAAAACCTAATTGTCTAAGTTAATTTTAATTATTGCAAAAAAATATATTAAAGTTATTCCTAATTAAAACTAAATTAATTAATTGATTTGTTAATAAAAATAAAATACTAAAATTTAAATTAATAAAGAAAATATTTTTGGTTTTAATTTTATTAAGAAAAAGTTTGATTGGTAATTAATAATAAAAATATAACAAAAATAAATAATTAAAACAAAAAAGAAATAGAAAGAGTTAGGGGGTGGGCCTGATTAGGAGGTCTGAAAAGCAAATTCCATGGCCCAATTATGTTGGCCTGACTGACTTTTTGAGATCCAGCGTGTGCACTTTGACTAGGTAGCATGGTGGACGTCCCATCTGGATCACCAGATCTGGCCTAGGGCCATCTGGCAAGTGATTGAGTGAGGGAGTATGATGCACCACGCACTTGGGTTTGCACTAGATCACCTGAATGAAAAATATAACAAATAACATGGGGACCTGGGATTCGAACTCATGTCCTGTTGGATATTGGATACACGCCACTACCACTCAACCATTGTGCGTTAGTTGTTAGTGTATTAAGCAATAAGGATAATATGAGAAAACGTGCTAATATGCCAGAACAAAAAATAAAACGCGCGAATATTTAAACCAGCCACAGGGGGAGTGACACGTCTCCATCCCTAACCTCCAACCCTGTAACATTTACCTGCGGATTTAGATCCGCAGCTAAATTCGCAGGTCAAACCCAAAATCAATTCTAGGCCATAAAAATTCCTCCCAAGACCATGGTTATGCTCGTCTTCCTCCTCCAGTCATGTCCATGGCCATTAATGAAGCTAATTTTGCCTGTAAAAGAAACGCCAAAAAAACAAACCACAAAACCCTAGATTCGGCTATGGAGTTACAGTCCATATAAATGAAATCAAATATTGCCAAAAGTTCAGAAATCTCATAAGCATCACAAATATGTCCATGATTTGCCAGAATTATGCAAAAATATAGAGTTACAATTTTGAATACAGGGCCAAGAAACGTGATGCTTACAGTGCGTTTTGATGCGTATGAGAGCTTGCTTTGGATTGCAGATGGTTGAGTAGACACCCAACAATCGATTGATGTTGAGTTTTGCTTCTGTAAACGCCTCTAAGGATGATTTCGATTTCACACTTTTTTGTCACTTTTGCAAGTTTGGTTCTCAGTGTTCTTGCAGCCTCTCCGTCCCAATTTTGTGTGCCTTGACTTGTATATGTAATATGAAATGCATTAGGTTAACATTTGTGGATTGAATCCTTGCACATCAATGCCATGGGATTTGATTTGATCCACCATTGAAGACTTGCCAATTTTGTCAAAAACTCAATCTTTTTGCACATGGAATACTTGATACGAGTTTGATCATGATATTGATGATGATTAAGTCCTGAAAATAGAAAAAGATCTCATGTAATCAAGTTTTGGGATTTTATTTGATTTAAATTGATTTAAAATGAAATAATTCAATAAAAAATCAAATAAAATAATAAAATTGATAAATGGACACAAGGCTGAAGCTAGGACACGTGTGTAATGTGGCAAGATCAAATCAAGTGGAAAAGAGTGGGCTCATTTGACAAAATTTGAAGTTTTGGGGATAATTGACTTTTGGCAATTTTGCAAAAATGCCCAACTTCAACAACGCATAACTTCTTTAATTCTGAACTTTTGGAAGTGTTCTTGGACTTTTTAGAAAGCTTGAGATGTCCTCTAACCAACACTTTTGGTATAATCTCATTTTAATATTCCATGCTCAAGTTATAAGCTTTGGGAAAAAAGGTATTTTTGTTGACTTTCAAAAATGACCTATAATGTCCAAATTTGTAACTTCTTGTGAGTGCATTTTCTGATCTTGGGGTATGAAGATGGATTGTAGGAAATTTAATCCTCTTCAAAATGAGATTTGTATGGGTCATTTCTCATAAATTATGAGAAAGTTATGATTTGTCAAAGTTGAGTTGACTTTTCCTATAAAACCCTAATTTAGCAACTTTTGAGTCTTGATGAATTTTGAGCAATCCTTGATGAATCATGATCAACCCTTGATCAAATGATGAAATATCCTTCAAAATGGGAATTTTGCCAAAAAATCTTGAGGTTTGACTGTATTTGGGTCACAGTTGACTTTTGCCCTAGCACAATCGATTTTTGGACCCTTTGAGCAGTTGACTGAGCAAACTTCCTCTGCAAGGCTTGAAATTTGACATGGATGACCTTGAGAACATATTAGGATATTAGGGAGCATTTGAGATCATTTGGACTCAAGGATCTTGATGCAACACAAAACCCTAATTTGGGGTTGACTCCCTTAGGAGATGATTTGTCTGACCCACTCTTGAGCAATCTTGAGACACTTGGAGATTTTCCTTGCAATGTTTTGAGAAATATGAGAGGGCAAATTTTGGGGTACAACAGCTGCCCCTATTCAATCTTATTAAACCTGAGGATATAGATTGGCTTTCGTGCCTTTCGTGATCCGAAGGTGGAAGATGATTGAACATTAGAGTGCCCAGAAATTTGCATTCGTACAAAGTGGTATCAACATTGTGATGTCGGGAATGGGCTTATAGATGCCATTTGGAGATTGTTGATAGGAGGTCTTCGACTTCGACTGGAATAAGAATCAGGGAGATCTTAGCGTCGATCTGACTGAACCAGAGAAGGTCTTGGTTTAACTTTGACTGGATAAGAATCAGAAAAATCTTAGAATCGATTTAACTTAACCAGAAGAAAGTCTTGGAATATCTTCAACTGGAATAAGAATCAAGGAGATCTTAGCATCGATCTGACTGAACCAGAGAAGGTCTTGGATTAACTTTGACTGGATATGAATCAGAAAAATCTTAGAATCGATTTAACTGAACCAGACGAAAGTCTTGGAATATTTTCAACTGGAATAAGAATTAGGGAGATCTTAGCGTCGATCTGGCTGAACCAGAGAAGGCCTTGGATTAACTTTGACTGGATAAGAATCAGAAAAATCTTAGAATCAATTTAACTGAACCAGACGAAAGTCTTGGAATATCTTCAATTGGAATAAGAATCGGGGAGATCTTAGCGTCGATTTGACTGAACCAGAGAAGGCCTTGGATTAACTTTGACTGGATAAGAATCAGAAAAATCTTAGAATCGATTTAACTGAACTAGACGAAAGTCTTGAAATATCTTCAACTGGAATAAGAATCAGGGAGATCTTAGCGTCGATCTGACTGAACCAGATAAGGTCTTGGATTAACTTTGACTGGATAAGAATCAGAAAAATCTTAGAATCGATTTAACTGAACCAGACGAAAGTCTTGGAATATCTTCAACTGGAATAAGAATCAGGGAGATCTAAGCGTCGATCTGACTGAACCAGAGAAGGTCTTGGATTGACTTTGGCTGGATGAGAATCAGAAAAATCTTAGAATCGATTTAGCTGAACCAGACAAAAGTCTTGGAATATCTTCAACTGGAATAAGAATCAGGGAGATCTTAGCATCGATCTGACTGAACCAGATAAGGTCTTGGATTGACTTTGGCTGGATAAGAATCAGAAAAATCTTAGAATCGATTTAACTGAACTGGACGAAAGTCTTGTGAAAGCATCTTTCTGAGGAATCCGCTGAAACAACCCTCAATAGATGTAGTTTTTAAGGTGACTACCAGGTCATATAAGTAGTCAACGGTGTTTATTGATTCGTCTTTCCCTGAAAAGGTAAAGATTTAATCATATGCAATGTCATGATGCATGAAATGCATGATATATATCAAGCAATGATGCTCTCAAAATAAATGAGATTGTGTGGTGTGATACGGTGGGATAACTGACTTGGGATTTTGCGTTTGTTTTCGCACTTGTTCGGTTTAGCAAGAGTCGCCACCGACGTGTTATTTATCCTAAGGAAAGGTCAAAAAGCACAGGAAAGACCTTTGAGATGCTTTCGTGGGTTCGGGGGGTAGATTATGAAAAGGGAAGGTGCTAACACCCTTTTCGTCCATGGTTATCCATGGGATCTTAGTTACTTGTCTTAGATCACTTGCCTTTGCTTTTCAATTGTTTGAAATGGTGCTTTGTGTGTGTGGTTTTGAAAATGTTTGGAAAAAATGCCTTGTCTAGGCAACCATTGTAATGACTCTTGTTTGAGTATATACAAAGGTGTGTGTCTTTTTGAAAAGATATTTCAATGTTTTGAAAGTTGTTTTGTGATGTGTGTTTGAAAAATGGCAAGGATGTTTTGCAAGATTTTTGATCAAGTAACTAAGAGTTGGTCTACCCTATTTTACTCAAAGATTTTCTTGTGTTTTAACCCTTTTAACAGTGTTGTTTCACCATTATATTTGGTGAACAACCTTGTGTTAGGATGTAAACGGGACAGGCGCGGGTCATCGTATACAATCATTGAAGGCAACTTGTGAGACGCTCTAGCAATTTTGTAAGGGACGAGATCGTTTTATCGAAGGCAACATCGAGGGTCATCGAGGGACTAACGATCTTTGTTTATCGAAGGGACATTTTCTAGAGTGTCTCATACTCGAGGGACATGATTGCATTTTTCCGAGGCAACAAGCGAGGTTACCCTAGAGGTGCAAGTGTGAATTGTGTATTGATTTTCATGCATTTATCTTTGTGTTAGGTTATCTAGCGGTTGATTTTGAATCTTCGCATACAAACACTAATTACTATACAGTATATAGAAAGCGATAAATTGCGGGAATTTAAAGTCTAAGTTATTACAAATAAGTATCCGGGGATGGGGGTACAAATGTTTACAAATGGAGATGAGTCTTATCAGAAGAGTAATGTCCAAATATTGAATTTACAACCAAATCGAATCGTCGCATTCTTAATGTAAAAATAACAAGGTATAAGAATCAAAGAGAATCAAAAGCAATGTATGATGCATATGGTTATTTACAAATGATCAAAATGTTAACCTAATGCAAATTAAGTATTATTATTTTTGTATTTTTGTTAGTTTTATATAAACAAAGGTTTTAAAGAAAGAATTATTTAATTTAATAGATCTATTATTTACATACTCCTAAATGTAATAAATATTAAAAAGGCTATTAAGAATATTTTATACAAAAAGGTTATTATATTATTTTTATTTAACAAAAATATGTTATGAAAATATGGTAACATAAAAAAAATGTTTTCAAAACATAAAAAAAAGGGTAAGTGGGCTTTAAGGATGTTTCTTGGCCCAGGAAAAATAAAGATAAGATAAGAAAAGGGGGGTGCAGGCGCCAGTTTGTTTGGGCCTAAGGGTTTGATGGGGCAGAAGCCCAAACGCATTTGACAAGTTTTGTTAGGGTTTCAGTTTGTTTGGCTCGGAATCTAGGTTTTCTCTGTTTGGAACGGCGCCGCTCCCTTCTCATCTTCTTTGCCTCTTCACCATTCTCAAACAGGACCATTGATGCCCTCTATGCCTGGCTACTGGAGCGCCGCCCCCTTTCACTCCTTTACCTTCTCCCAGCGATCCAAGCTTGGTGTTTCAAAAGGTTTGATTCGTTCATTCGTATTTTTTTAGGTTTTTTCAGAGTTACATTAACGCGATTCTTGTACGTTATCACTTGCATGTTTTGGTCCTTATTCCCTTTTTTATTGATGTTTACATGTAGTATAAACTTGAGGGTTTAAGGAATGTACCTTGAATGCCCTGCTTCTGAGAACGATGGAGGGAGGAAAGGGCTCGGTGGCACCTCCTTGGTGGCCGGAGTGGGGAGGATGTGATGACAGGAGCTTGCTTCCTGGTATTTGTATCTTTAACTTTGAACGGTTTTGTGATGAATCTGCTCTGAAAACCCTATGATTATTTGTTTCTGAATCTTCTCTTCTTATCTGAATGCTTGATTTGTTCTGAGATGCTTTTGATATGTTTTTCTTTGTTCTGGTTATGTTGATTCTGATGATGAACTTTGAGAATATTTGCTTCTGAATTGTTTCTCTTTGAAGGCAAATCTGGTATTTTTGTGTTGGATTGCAACTTTGCTTTTGGTAGACTATGCTGATTTTGTGATGAACCCTTGTTCTGAGAATGCTTGTTAATTAGCTTTTGACTCTCTTCCTCTCTTTCTTGTCAATGATGCTATCTTTCTGAGATGCTTGTTAATTAGCTTCTGACTCTCTTCCTCTCTTTCTTGTCAATGATGATATCTTTCTAAGATGCTTGTTGATTAGCTTCTGACTCTCTTCCTCTATTTCTTGTCAATGATGATATCTTTCTGAGATGCTTGTTGATTAGCTTCTGACTCTCTTCCTCTCTTTCTTGTCAATGATGACATCTTTTCGAGATGCTTGTTGATTAGCTTCTGACTCTCTTCCTCTCTTTCTTGTCAATGATGATATCTTTCTGAGATGCTTGTTGTTTGGTTTTTGGATTTGTATGAGTTTTGGTTTGGATTGAAGTTTTAAACAGGTTTGCCACCTTGTAGTGCTTGTGTTTTACAAGCCAGTTTTGAAAGTAATGCAGGCCTGTAGTGCAGGTTTGAATGTTTTTGCAGGTTTTGCAAGTTTGAGTTTGCTTTAGGCAGGCTTGAGGTGTTTGCAGTTTGAACTGGTTTTTGAAGGTTATGCAGGCTTGATGTTATAGGCATGCTTGAGGTGTTTACAGTTTGAACTGGTTTTTTCTGTTGAAGGTTATGCTAACTTGCAGGTTTTGCTTGCAATTTTACAGTTTGTGGTTTTTTGCTCTTTGTGTTCTGCCCCCCAACAGTGCTTTGTTCTTGTTATATTTATCTATCTTCTTAGCCTGCCAAACTGCAAACCTTTTTTACTTTACTCTCTTTCTCTCTCTCCAGAAAGCATATTTTATTGCTTAACAATACTTTTATTCTGAAAAGGTTGTTGGCTTGAAAATGATGAAAAGGTGCTTGCTTGCATCTTGGTTTTGCTCTGCAATGTACTTTCTTCCAGATTTTCTGCATTTCCTTTTTTGATAGCTTGTATGCAGCTTTGTTGACAGCTTCTTTGACAGTTTTGTTGACAGCTTCTTTGACAGTTTGGTTTGCTTTTATGCAACTTGATTTGCTTTGTTTGACATTGTAACTTAGCTTGTTCAGTTTGAATTTGTGCAGCTTGTCCCTTGTGTTATATGCTGCCTTGTGCCTTTTATTTAATTGATTTATATGTTTGCAAAATAATTTTACTTTCCTCTTTGTGAACCAAGAAGAGAAATCTTCTTGTGATTTGCAAAGAGGATGAGCAAAATATGATGAAAATCAAAACAATCTGATTCCGGCCAACAACCTTTAATGATGAGTTTTTGGTTATCTGTCTGAGAATGCTTTTCAATTTAACTGTATTGACTTCTCTTTTGTTGGTTTTTGCAGGTAAATACCAGTTGGGGATCAGAGAAGTATGAAGGCTTCAAGAGGCTTTAGAAGATAGTTTTATTTTATTTTTAATCATTGTAATAAACATTATTGTAAATACTGTAAATAAATTTACAGTATTCAAATAATATTAGTAACAACAATTAAAATAAATAAAAATCTTTTGTAAGATATTTCAATATTTCTTTTACACTATTTATTTATTTATTTAAATCTCTTAAATTAAAATGACTGGAAATGCATCCCAATTATTTTAACTTAGATAAAATAAATAATCAATAAACGTTGTAGTCTCATAATCTTGCGTTAACCAGCAATACGCCCGGCATTCCAATTAATCACACGCTTTGCACAGTTAAACAAACAAACGTCCATACACCTTTTACCTTAATGATCAAACTAAAGCTTCAAACTTTCAATCAGAAACCTCAGCTTCTATCCCAGAGGTTCAGGTTTTGAGAAACAAACAGAAATCTTGAACAAGCGTCGTAACAGTCAATTGAAAAGAACTGTGGATTCACTTCCTTCTGAGAATGCGTGTGCAAACCCTAATTTTGGATTTATTGTCAAAGAAACGTCTGCTTGATCAAACCCTGAGCCAAACTCAACCAAATCAATAGGAACCCTAATAATCTGTTTGACTGATTCAAAATCAATGGAAACCCTAATTTTGGGTAGACTGATAAGAAAAGTCTGTTTGACCGATTCTTGAGCCAATCTGAAAAATCAGGAAAAGCCCAAAGTTGTGATTTCTTGTGAAAAAGAGGAGGGAAAATTTTGGGGTACAACATGTGGTATGATGCGTATATGCCTGTATCGTGATGTATGGAAATGTAATGTTTCTAACTGGGGAAAATAAATCCCGGATAGCTGCTGAAGAATAGAGCTGGATTCTTTGTTTCCGCTGGGGATGGCGAACAAAGAATAAACCTGCAGGAGAGGATGACTCCGTTGGGGGAATAAACTGATGAGGAGATTACTCTGTGGGGAAGATATTTTCTGCTGAAGATTCCACTGATAAATTCCGTCGGGATGAATAATCGTTGTTGGTGATATTGAATCCTATTGGGGATTGAATTCCCGTTTGTGAAAGGAAAGAACTCCGTTGGGGACGATCTTTCAGTTGCGACTTCACTGGGGATAATCTTTTAGACTCTAATGGGGATAATCCTTTGAGATTTGCTAGGGACAATCTTTCTTTGAAATCGGTTGGAGATATTTATTTTTATACTCTATCGGGGACAAATTTCCAGAGTCTACTGGGGATGATTCTTCAACTCCACTGGGGAAGCTTTTTCAAACTACGCTTGGGAAAATTTTAACTCCACTAGGGATATCTTGTACCCTGCCGGGGAGCATTCTTATATTCCGTTGGGGAATATTAAGACTGTCGGGGGTATCAAGCCTTTTTAATGCTGATGTTAGATAAACTCTGCTTGGGGAGAATATTACTGATTCATTCACAGTTGCAAGTCTCAACTTGGGAGAGCTATCATTATTGTCTTACTCTGCGGGGAGTGAAGGTATCCTAGCCATATTCTTCAGCTGAATCTACCTTTATACCTGGTGGACAAAGCAACTGTATAGTTTGGACAATTTTTATTGCCCCTGTTTCTGATGTTACCCGTAATTGTCTTTTGTTTCGCATGTAAATATTCATGATCAGCAATTAATGTCAAATGCATATATAAAAAATGAACATTGGACGTTCTTTGCAAATCAAAACAGATAAAGAAAAACAGTTTGAAATTTCTTTGAAAATGAATTGTATTGATTTTGAAGTTTTGGCCTGTAAATAGGCGCTTTTGTACAAGAGGCTGACGTCCTAGTAAGAGAACTCCGCCGAGCAGATAGAATTTACACAAATTGAAAAACAAAACAGCTATGTGAATAATCCCACAGGGTTCCAATTCTAATATTTCCCTTATGTCTTCGAGCATCTCATCACTTTGCTACTTGGTTGAAGATGAATCAGATTGATTAGCCGTCCGAGCTTGATAGTCGATACCGAAGTCTAGATGCAAGGTGATCCAATGAGACACAGTGTTACACTTTGATCCCTAATTTTTGCCTGGACCGCCCTTTCGGGTTTTCAGTCCACCGGGATATCCATTTTTTCCCAAGCCGCCTTTTCAGGTTTTCGAATTGCCGGGTGTACATATTTTTTTATTTTCATCCCTTATTTTTGCCTGAACCCTTTTGGTTCGTCGGGAAGCCCTTATTTTTGCCTAGGCCAGTCAACCTAGCGGATCTTTGATTATGCATAGTATTTTTTCACTATGTCTGCATTGACGGGGTGAGGAAGGTCGTCACCATCCATGGTGGTTAGAATCATAACTCCTCCTGAGAAAATGTTCTTAACCACAAATGGCCCTTCGTAAGTAGGGGTCCATTTTCCCCTGGGATCACCTTGAGGTAGGATAATGCGCTTGATCACCAGATCCCTGACTTGATACTCTTGTCGTCTAAGTTTCTTGTTAAATGCCTTGATCATCCGTTTTTGATATGTCTGACCATGACAAATAGCAGTAAGTCTCTTTTCGTCGATTAAGTTCAGTTGATCAAGTCGGGTCTGAATCCAGTCCTCTTCACTCAAACCGGCACCCTTCATGATTCAGAGAGAGGGTATCAGAACTTCGATGGGTAAGACAGCCTTCATGCCATATACCAAGGAATAGGGTGTTGCCCCTGTTGACGTCCGCGCTGAGGTACGGTACCCATGAAGAGCAAATGGTAACATCTCATGTCAATCTTTGTATGTCACTTACATCTTCTGCACAATCTTCTTAATGTTCTTATTAGTCGCTTCAACAGCCCCATTCATCTTCGTCCGGTAAGGAGAAGAGTTGTGATGTTGTATCTTGAACTGCTTGTAGAGCTCAGTGATCATCTTGTTGTTGAGATTGGTACCATTGTCCGTAATGATCCTCTCTGGTACACCGTATCGATAGATCAGATTGTGCCGAATGAACCGTGCCATGACGTTCTTGGTTACAGTAGCAAAGGAAGCTGCTTCAACCCACTTCGTAAAATAATCAATAGCTACCAGGATGAAACGGTGCCCATTGGATGTTGTAGGTATGATTTCGCCGATCATATCAATGCCCCACATTGCAAAAGGCCAAGGAGCTGTCAAGACGTTTAGAGGAACTGGAGGTATGTGCACCTTATCAGCATAGACTTCTTATCATTAACAGATGCACCCTCGGGGTATTCCTGAGCCTCAAGGTATCTCTTCACCTCATTAAACCAGGGTTTATCTGCTACCTCTTCAGTCTTAATGTCACAACAATGTGCAGGCTTGTCCAATATTTCAATGATAATCCGGGGAGCCTCGTTGTCCCAATTGACTTTGAACATAGAAGACATCGTAGCCAGCGCGTCCGCCAACTGATTCTCCTCTCTTGGGAAGTGTTTAAAGGTTATCTCCTCAAAGTGCGGAAGTAAAGTCAATACATACTCCTTGTAAGGAATGAGATTTGGGTGTTTCGTATCCCACTCGCCTTTGATCTGACTGATCACGAGAGAGGAATCTCTGAAGACACTCAGAAACTTAATCCTTAGGTCAATTGCAGCTCGAAGACCCATGATGCATGCCTCATACTCCACCATGTTGTTGGTGCAGTTGAAACATAGTCGGGCAGTGAACGGAGTATGAGAGCCTTTACGAGATATAATCACGGTGCCAATGCCATTACCTAAAGCGTTCGAAGCTCCATCAAAGTACATAGACCATCGGGATCCTTCCTCAGGTCCTTCATCCAGTCCAGGTGTCTCACAATCAGTCACTATCATGATACTCTCATCCGGAAATTCAAAGTTCATAGACTGGTAATCATCCACTGCCTGATGTGCCAAATGATCTGCCAACACACTTCCCTTAATTGCCTTTTGGGTCGTATATTGGATGTGATACTCAGTCAAGATCATCTGCCATCTCTCTATTCTTCCGGACAAAGCAGGCTTTTCAAAGATATACTTGATTGGATCCATCTTCGATATCAATAGAGTAGTGTGAGTCAGCATATACTGTCTCAGCCGGCGAGCAGCCCATGCCAAAGCGCAGCAAGTTTTCTCGAGCAGTGAGTATCGGGTCTCACAGTCGGTAAACTTTTTGCTAAGGTAGTAAATAGCATGCTCTTTTCGGCCAGACTCGTCATGTTGACCCAGCACACACCCCATTGAATTATCGAGTACTGTCAAGTATAAGATCAAAGGTCTCCCTTCAACTGGAGGCATCAGAATGGGTGGCTCTTGGAGATACTCTTTGATCCTTTCGAAAGCGGCCTGGCATTCATCATTCCATCGTACTACTTGATCTTTCTTCAGTAACTTGAAGATTGGTTCACAAGTAGTAATCAGGTGTGAGATGAATCGGGCAATATAGTTCAGACGTCCCAGAAAGCCTCTGACTTCTTTCTCTGTTTTGGGAGCTGGCATTTCCTGTATAGCCTTCACCTTGGCAGGATCCACTTGAATACCTTTATCGCTTACGACAAAACCCAGCAACTTACCAGATCTCACTCTGAAGGTGCACTTATTCGGGTTTAACCTCAGCTTGTACAACTTCAAACTGTCAAATAACTTCTGCAGATGGTCCAGATGTTCTTCCTCAGTCTGGGATCTTGCAATCATGTCGTCGACGTATACCTCAATCTCGTGATGGATCATATCATGGAATAAAGCAACCATGGCACGCTGATACGTTGCCCCAGCATTCTTCAGTCCAAAAGGCATGACCTTGTAGCAAAAGGTACCCCACTGAGTAACAAAAGTTGTCTTCTCCATGTCTTCGGGAGCCATTTTAATCTGATTATAACCGTAGAAGCCATCCATAAAGGAGAATACCTTGTGCTGAGCGATGTTGTCAACCAGAACGTCGATATGAGGTAGAGGGAAATCATCCTTAGGACTTGCCCTATTCAGATCCCTATAGTCGACATACATTCGAACCTTACCATCCTTCTTTGGTACAGGAACCACGTTGGCCACCCACTGTGGGTAAGAAGTAACTGCTAGAAAACCGGCGTCAAACTGTTTCATAACTTCAGCCTTGATTTTCTCAGGCATCTCTGGGCGCATTCGGCGGACCTTCTGTTTCACTAGAGGACAGTCTTCCTTGGTAGGCAGGCGCTGAACCACAATATTGGTATCTGTGATCGATGGAAATAGAACTGACTGTTTTTAAGCTGGTTTCGCGAAATGTCGCGGTAAGGAAGAGTCGCCACCGTCTTTTATGTTCTCCAACATGGAAAGGACAAAAGCACAGCAAAATTCCTTATTCGAGATGTTTCTCGGTTCGGGAGGTAGATTTATAGAAAGGGAAGGTGTTAGCACCATTTCTATCTGTGGTTATCCACGGGCTCTTAGGTACTTGCTCTTATGTTTTCAAAAATTTGTTTGCTTTTCAAGTGTGTGTGGGTTTTGAAAAAAGTTCGTTTGGAAAACTTCTAAGTAACTCTTGTATCAGTCCTCAAGAGTGTATGAAGTATTTTGAAAACTTTTTGAAAGTGTGGGTGCGAAAAGTTGTTTTTGTTTGTTTGAAAGAGCAAGTACCCATGAGAATCTACCTACTCTAAGGAATTAAGCTGTGTAAGAGTCCTTTAGATAGTGCTATCCCACCATTGAGAGGTAGGTAGCACCATCGTTGGAGGTGTTCGGGTCAATTCGATTATTAGGGACATGTGTGGTCACCAAAGCAATGGTAGGACATCTTAGAAGTAACCCTAATGTCCTAGATCCTTTTATCCGAGGAAACCGTTTCGAGGCAACTGGATCTTTAGACAAAGGACGACCTCTAAGACATCCTATACTTGATGACCACGTCGAGGCAACCAGTGAGGCGTACCCTAGAAGTGGCATGTGCTTTGTGTGTTTGTTTTCATGTTATGTTTATCTTGTACATGTTATTCGTGAGCTACGGATTGGTTTTATTTATTCATATATTCTTTCATGCATTGTTAATAGTTAGGAGTGCGGAAAATAAATTGCGAAAATGTAAATCTAACTATTACAAGGCGCGGGTCTATACATCGCCAAAAAACAAAACCCGTTTGGAAATAAAGTGCGAGAAATAGTAAATAAAGAGATAAACCTAATTACTATTACATATTCGGAAACAGTTACATAAATAATCAAAATAAGAATAATGCGCGAAAGAATTAAATCGGGAACGTCCTAAGGGTTTTGACCCTTTTTTTTGTAATTAACGAAATTAAAATTAATGACTAATTAATTAATTAATTAAAAAAATATTTTTTTGTGTTTTTATGTTTTAATGAAATAAAATAAAATAAAAGGAATTAAAAATTTCAAAAGAAAAGCCTAAGTCTAAATTATTTTATTTATTGTAAAAAAGGTATTAAAGTTAACTAATTAAACTAATTTAATTTAATTTACATTTATTTACAAAAATAATATGAAATTAATAAATAATAATAATATTAGTTTTTTTTTTGATTTTTTTATTGTGAAAAATAGTTTGTTAGGTTAATTAACAATAATGATAATAATTAAAAAAGAAATTATAAGGAAAAGAAAAATAAAAAAAAAGCAGCAAAACCATGGGGTGTGATGACCCATTAAGGAGGTATAGTTCTGGAAATTCAGGCCCAATAAGCCAAGCCTGTTGACTTTCTAGATTGCCTGCATGTGCTTTGACTGAAGAACATGGTACTCCTTCTTCCATGGCCTTTGGATGGCTGCTTGATGACACTTGGCATTTGGGCGCTGGAATCACATGGTGGACTGCTTTTGGACATGCTGCACGTGAACATGTAAAGCAAAATAACATGGAAATAAAGGGGGACCTGGGATTCGAACCCAGGTCCCAATGATGCATAGCCAACACACTTAACCATTCCAACCACCTGCGCGCGTTTGTAAGCATAATGAGAAATAAATATCATATAAAATAAACACATTATATGCTGAACAAAAGAAAAATAGCGCGTATTTTTTGAACAAGCCAACCACACATGACCACGTCACCGTCTTCTTCCTTCTTCCTGTAAAAAACAAAACAATTAGTGGGGGTTTTTAACCCCCACAAAATGAAATGCCAAAAAATAACGAATAGAGCTACGCTCTACATAAATTGGGCGCGAGGGTTGCAATGAGTTCGTACTGATCTCCTGATTTCAACCATGGGTCTTTCCAAGCCTAATTTTTCATATATGAGAAACCCCTAATTCGAAAGCTTTGAAAACCTAAAAATCATCCATGGTGGTTTGTGATTCAGGGCTCCAAAATGCAATTTCCTTATACCATTAGCTTCAGAAGAGCGTTAGCAATACAAAATAACAATTATATCATGTTAAATGTGCAAGAATTATGCATTTTGATTTTGAAAGAAATGGACAAACCGTGGGACTGTAATGAGTGATTCCTTGAGTGTTAGAGCGTGTTTGTGATTGCAATAGATTCCTGGGAGTGTTAGGAATGTGTTTGGATCAAGAAAAGACTTTAAATCGTGCTGAAAAGTGGATTTCAGTTTGCAAATTTCTTTGGAATTTTTGGAATTGGTTCTGGCCGTTTCAATGAGTTCTAGGTCGTGAATACTGTATGGAACACTTGCATATGTATGTATCAATGAGAATAAGTCAACATTAAGAGCCTTAACCTTGTGCAATGATGTTTTGAGATTCTTCATAACCACCATTAAAGGCACCTTCCAAGTTTGTTCAAAATTTGAATTTTCATGCATAATTGAGCTTAGCACGAATTTGGTAGGTGTATTATGACACATGAAAGCCATTCAAATCAAAAGATGTTATTGAATTAATTTTTTTTGATTTTATTTGAATTTTATGGATTTAAAATGAATTAAATCAAATAAAATTAAATAAAAATAGAAAAATTAATGTTTAATCTTGAAATTGATCATGGGACACGTGGGTGGCATGACAAGGCTGAACCAAGTGGAAAAAAGTGGGCCCTTTTGTCAAAAATTGAAGTTTCAAAGATAGTTGACTTTTTCCATTTCACAAAAATTTCCCAACTTCTCCAATGCATATCTTGCTCAATTTTGATTATATCAACATGTTCTTGGACATTTTGGAAAGGTCTTGAAGTCCTCTAACCAATTCCTTTGGTCCCATGTCATTTTGATTTACCAATCTCAAGTTATGGTCTTTGACTTAAAATGCCTTTTTGTTGACTTTTGAAAATGACCTATAATGTTGAAATTGATAACTTTTTGTGAGAGCATTTCTTGGACTTGGAATGTGAAGATGAGTTGTAGGAAATGTCCTCCCCTTCAAGATGAGCATTGGATGGGATTTTTCTGATGAACCATGAAAAAGTTATTCCTTGGTCAAGTTACAGTTGACTTTTCAGCTGTCCAAAAATAGAAACTTTTGCATCTTGATGATTTTTGAGCCATGCTTGTGGAATCATGATCAAGACTTGACAAAATGATGATTGTGGCTTAAAAATGAGATGTTGACCAAATTTTTTGACTTTTGACTGCCAAATGACTATTTTGCCCCTGCAGTTGATTGTGAAGCAATTAGGGTTTTTGACTGTGCAACTTGACCTTGTGAGCCTTGAAACTTGACATGTAGATACTTGACAATGTACATAGGCATATGGGACTTGATTGAGCCCCTGAAAACCTCAACTTTCTTGCAAGAACCAAAACCCTAATTTGACTGGCTTAGGAGGGTGTTTGAACTGTGCAACCCTTGAGTAGACTTCAGCAAATTGAGATGATGCTTGTCAAAACTTTGAAGAATATGGGAGGGAAAATTTTGGGGTAAAATAGTTGCCCCTGTTCAATCTTCTTAGACCTGAGGATGTAGATTGGCTTGTGTGCCTTTCGTGATCCGAAGGTGGAAGATGATTGAACACTAGAGTGCCCAGAAATTTGCACTCACATAGTAGAATATCAGCAGTGTGATGGCAGGAATGGGCTTATAGATGCCATTTGGAGAGATGATGGATCGGAGGATGGGCTTATAGATGCCATTTGGAAATGTGACAGAAACTTGTCGGGAATGGGCTTATAGATGCCATTTGGAAAGATGGTATGGGAGGATGGGCTTATAGATGCCATCTGGAGATGTGACAGAACCTTGTCGGGAATGGGCTTATAGATGCCATTTGGAGACTGTTGATAGGTGGATGGGCTTATAGACGCCATCTGGAGGTGGTATGTTGAACTGTAAGTTGAAAGAGGGAACCTGTGTAGGGTTACTTTGATGACGAGTCCGTGTAAAACCGCATCTAGAGCTGAGAAGGAAACCTGTGTAGGGTTTACTGATGACGAGTCCGTGTAAAACTGCATCCTTGGAAATGGAGAACTTGTGTATGGTTGACTGATGATGAGCCCGTGTGAAGCTGCATTCTGGAAGAAAGAAAACCTGTGTAGGGTTTTTTGATGACGAGTCCGTGTAAAACTGCATCTGGAATTGAGAAGGGAACTTGTGTAGAGTTTCTTGATGACGAGTCCGTGTAAAACTGCATCTGAAAAGAGAAAGGGAACCGGTGTAGGGTCGCCTCGTGATGAGTCCGTGTAAAACTGCATCCTGGAAAATATAAAACCTGTGTAGGGTTTCTGATGACGAGTCCGTATGAAACTGCATCCTGGAATGAAGGAAACATGTGTAGGGTTTCTTTGACGACGAGCCCGTGTAAAACTATGTCTTTGGAAAGAGAGAACCTGTGTAGGGTTTCTTGGCGACGAGTCCATGTAAAACTTCATCTTTGGAAAGAGAGAACCTGTGTAGGGTTTCTTGATGACGAGTCCGTGTAAAACTACGTCTGGAGTTGAGAAGGAAACCTGTGTAGGGTTTACTGATGACGAGTCCGTGTAAAACTACGTCTGGAGTTTGAGAAGGAAACCGGTGTAGGGTTACTTCGGGATAAGTTCGTGTAAAACTTTTGGAGGAACCGGGGTAAGGTTACTTCGGGATAAGTCCGTGTAAGACTTTGGGAGGAACCGGTGTAGGGTTACCTTGAGATAAGTCCGTGTAAGACTTCTGGAGGAACCGGGGTAAGGTTACTGCAGGGTAAGTTCGTGTAAAACTTCTTGATGAACCGGGGTAAGGTCATCTTGAGATAAGTCCGTGTAAGACTTCTGGAGGAACCGGGGTAAGGTTACTGCAGGGTAAGTTCGTGTAAAACTTCTTGATGAAACGGGGTAAGGTCATCTTGAGATAAGTCCGTGTAAGACTTCTGGAGGAACCGGGGTAAGGTTACTGCAGGATAAGTTCGTGTAAAACTTCTTGATGAACCGGGGTAAGGTCATTTTGAGATAAGTCCGTGTAAGACTTCGTATGAAAATTGAGAAGGAACCGGTGTAGGGTTACTTTGATGATAAGTCCGTGTAAGACTTCTTCTGAAATAAAAGGAACCGGTGTAGGGTTACTTTGATGATAAGTCCGTGTAAGACTTCTTCTGAAAGAAAAGGAACCGGTGTAGGGTTGCTTGAGGATGATCAAGTAGATAATTGTCCTCTTTGGTTTCGGATATTAACCCACGATCAGTCGTCCACAGAATTTTCCCGGCTTGTTACCGGTGTTGATCTGGAGCTGTAAAGGTAGATGGTAATCATCTTTTGATTGACCTTTTCCTGAAAAGGCAAAATGTTAGCTGTATGCAGTGTCATGATGCACGAACTGCATGATATTAAGATGTTCTCAAGAATAAATGAGATTTGTGTTGTATGATGCGTATGCATGTCATAATGCATGAAGATGTGATGTTTATGAATGTATCTTTGTCTGGGAAAATAAATCCTTGACGAACGCCGGGAGCTTGTTGAATCCTGGGCTGATGTTGAAGAATAGAGTTCTTCATTTCCACTGGGGATGATGGTTGCAAGAATAAACCGGTAGGAGAAGATGACTCCGTTGGGGAATAAACTTGCTGGAGAGATTACTCTGCGGGGAATTACTCTGTGGGAAGAGATACTTCGCTGAGGTTTTGATGATGACTTCGCTGGGGATACCATTGCTAAGTTTTGTTGGAGAATTTGATGAACTCCGCTAGGGGATAGGAAGAACTTTGTCGAGGACGATCTTTCCGTGGCAATTAGCTGAGGATAACCCAGTTATAAGCTCTGGTGGGGAATAACCTTCTGAATAGAGCCGGGGAGATGCGTTCGTACTCTGCGGGGATAAGCTTCCATAATCTACTGAGGATAAGCTTCCAGAAACCTACTGGGGAGATTGATTCAACTCTCCTGGGGAAACTTTTGAACTGTACTGGGGAAGTGGCTCCACTGGGGTGTTTGTATTCCACCGGGGAACAATCTTAGATCAAGACTGCCGGGGATGCTTGCTTAGGAACATCTGTATACTCCATTCGATGGGGAATATTGAGATCTTCTGGGGAAAACCCAACTTCCTTAAGGCTGACAGTAGACTAACTCTGCTTGGGGAGAGTATCGCTGACTTGCTGGAGATACTATGCCCTTCAGGGTTGGGAGACCAACTCTGCTCGGGGAGAGTATTGCTGATTCTTGTCTTACTCTGCGGGGAGTGGAGGTATCTTGGTTACATTCTTCAGCCGAACTTACTTTGGTACCTGTGGAGGTGCTTGATAACTGTCGACTGACAAATCTTCTTCTGGTAGACAAGTGACGAGATGACGGGACATAGTCGTACGCTTTGATCCCTAATTTTTGCCTGGACTGCCTTTTCGGGTTTTCAGCCCACCGGGATACCCATTTTTTCCCAAGCCGCCTTTTCAGGTTTTCGACTTGCCGGGTGTACAATTTTCATTTTCGTCCCTTATTTTTGCCCGAACCCTTTTGGTTCGCCGGGAAGCCCTTATTCTTGCCTAGGCGTGTCAACCTAGAGGGTCTTTGATTATGCGCAGTATTCTTTCGCCTATGCCCACGTTCTCAGAGATGTAGGGAGGTGCCCCTGTTGATAGTGTTGCCATGCTACCAGAAGATCTTCGTTTGATCATGCAAGATTCGTAGCTGGAATTCGTGTCCAATGCCCCAAGTGACTCAGACGGAGATTTGCCCCTGGCTATTTGGCATTTTGAGAGATTCTCCGAATCTTGATTTGACTGCCCTAGATTATGGACAATGCTCATGTCTGCCCCTTGGTTGGGAGTGCTTTCTTCCACTTGAGATGACCCTTTTGTTGAGAAGATTTTTGTTCACTGGGTATTCATCGTGCGAATTTCTCTGCTGTTCGAACAAATAATCATCTGCAAACAATGTTATATTAAAAATGCAAAGCTTATGTCTGTTTTGAAGTTTTTGAAAATGCATTTTTAGTAAAACCAGTGAATTTTGTAAAATGTGATGTCAACTCGTTATTTTACTGCAAGCCTTAAGGAGTCAGGATACCTTTGTAACAGTATGCTTTCGAACTAACCCATGCTTCAGCTAGGACTTTTGAGGGTTATAACGTGGCCTGGTTCACGGTTTAAGAAACAAAGGATAAGGCTCAAAATGTATTTGTACCCACCTGCTCTTCGTGATGTTCTTCAAACCTAAACTCAGCTGATCGTGCGTTAGACCTTGTTTGAGTCTTTGTCCTGATATTCCAATGATGGTTCGGGTATTTGACAGTTTATTTTGAGTAGGCAGCCATTTCTTTTTTGTCGAGGTTTTGTAGGACCTCTTTCTTTTTGATTTTGTTATCCCTGTTTTTTGCCTGAACTGTTTCTTTTGTGATTACAGTCAGCGGGATGCCCCAGTTTTGTAAGTCTCCTTCATAGGTTTTGACTTATTGGGTTTTTATTTTGAAAGATGGTGACTGCCTGCCTTTATGATTATTCGGAACCATCACGGTCTTTTGTTTTGTAAGGACTTCTTTGGTGCCATCCGTTGTGCACTTGGATCAACTAAGAAGACTACCCTGCCCCAGGTTATGATTAATGGTTTTAATTTTCGAAAAGAAAAACTCCTACTTCTTTGGCTCAGAGGGGTTGACGAGGGATTATCTTCCTTATGACTCCAGTGTTTAGGAATTGAAATAATGCCTGTACCTCATCAGCGGGGTTTGTTTAAAAGCATACTGTAGATTGTGGTATCGTTTTCGTCATCCTCCCTCAAGAGGCTTAGAATTGTTAATCGAGAGTTGGACATCACAAAAATGAAAGCAGTTTGAAAATAGTGAATACGAATACATTGATTCAAAACAGACATATGCGATGCATTAATGAAATAACAACGTTTGACATAAATAAATGTTTGAGCAATCAAAGAAAAATACAACTTGAACATTCGAATGAACAAAAGTTTTCTTAGTTTGAACTAGTCATCTCAGATGGAATATTCTCAGCAGAAGATTTTCATTTTGCCACCCGGCATGAACTCCAGCACCGTTCCGTCGATCAAGTCCTGGATCTTGTTCTTCAAGCTCCAACAGTCGTCGGTGTCATGTCCAGGACTGTCAGAATGGTAGGCACACCTTTCATCAGGATTGTACTTTAGGAAGGTTATGTTGAGCTTCTTAGGAGGATCCTTTAAAGCAATCAGCTTGACTTCCAACAAGCGTCTCAGTATCAGTGATGAGGGTATCCCAGTCTCCGAGAAATGTCTTCCAGACGTATTTCGCTTACGCCGATTACCCTGTTGACACTGGTGAGGTTGATGCTGGGCTTGTGACCCTGAAGCAAACTGGGGTGCTTTTCCCTTGTCTTCTTGCCCCACAGGTGGTTGAATGATGGCTTGCTCTTCAACCTTAGATGTTTGCCCCAGTTGGTTATCCCAAAGCAATTGGTTGATGAGAACCCTGAGCTCTCCTTGTCTTTGAGATAAGTCTTGGATAAGAGCCATTTACCCCAGCATCTGGGTTCTCATTGTATCCACCTCAGCTTGTAGACGTTTCAGTCGTTCGTCCTTATCGTCCTCTGGACTGTTCCTGACCAAAGTCCCCATGAGAAGTGTTCTCAGTTCCTCCTGCCCCTTGGATAGATTTAGGAGGATCTCCCCGAACCGGGTCTCTTGAGCATGAAGATCCTGGTTGTCTTGTTGGGAAGCCATTGCTGAAATAAACAGCGGAGAAGGTAAGTGACCTGTACCAAGGGTACCTGTAATGCAATGATATGTATGTATGCATGCGATGTTTTCAAGGATCTCGCGGGGTAAACAAGAAAAATTGTTAGAATTTGAATTTTGTAGCTTGATGGAAGGCACTGCATATTGTTTGAGAGTCCTTCTTCAAGAGTCAAGGCTCACCATATCGAGTGGGTCATAGCCCCTGACAACTTTGGCTAGAGGAAAAAAAATCCCCTTTGCCCCTCGCTAGACATTTGATTCACCATGACCTGCATCACAACCCTCGAGATCCTTGAAATGAATTAGTCCTTATGTAGGATGTATGAAATGGTATGATGGCATGATGCTATGCTATGCATGGAGTAATATAGGTAAACCCTGTTATGAGTCCAGATTAAGGACTGTAAACAAAACCTGCAAGAAACTCAAGTGTCAGATAACAAGCATGCAAGTAATTCAAGTTTGAAAGCACACAAGTCACACAGAGAGCCCATAGAGTTCAGGCCAGCATGAAGTTTGGGGTACTACCCTCTTGAAGTTGGTGGGCTCAAAACCTGTCCTATCAAAAGTAACCGGGTTCTAAGGAGCTCAATATCATTGGGTTGTTTTCTGTGTTCATTGTTTTGATTTAGCCACTGAACTGGCGATCAAAATATTCCAAGAAAACAACCCTCAATGAGTGTAGTATCGAATAGCTACCAACTTCGAACTGCAGCAAAGTCGGTCATCTCACTACCCCTAAAGAGGCCAGTATGGTCAAGTAAGGTTCCTAAGGTCAGTTGATGCTTCACGACACCACGCGGCGGCCCCGTACTCTCCTTGACTTGACTCAAGGGTTACCGGTACTCACCAAAGTGCCACATCAACGTAGCAAACTACTTCAACTGTGTCGGTATACCCCGCACAGTTCCCTCACAGTTTGTTGCTACATTCTAAGAAGGTATCCCCCAGATCCGGGTTAGGATCTATGAAGCTCCCAAAACAGGCCCACAATATTTAAAGCAAACAAAGCAAGCAATTGAAAACATGATGATGAACTATTCCTAAGGTACACCTCACTTTTATTATCATCCCCAGCAGAGTCGCCAGTTCTGTGATCGGTGGAAATAGAACTGACTGTTTTTAAGCTGGTTTCGCGAAATGTCGCGGTAAGGAAGAGTCGCCACCGTCTTTTATGTTCTCCAACATGGAAAGGACAAAAGCACAACAAAATTCCTTATTCGAGATGTTTCTCGGTTCGGGAGGTAGATTTATAGAAAGGGAAGGTGTTAGCACCCTTTCTATCTGTGGTTATCCACGGGCTCTTAGGTACTTGCTCTTATGTTTTCAAAAATTTGTTTGCTTTTCAAGTGTGTGTGGGTTTTGAAAAAAGTTCGTTTGGAAAACTTCTAAGTAACTCTTGTATCAGTCCTCAAGAGTGTATGAAGTATTTTGAAAACTTTTTGAAAGTGTGGGTGCGAAAAGTTGTTTTTGTTTGTTTGAAAGAGCAAGTACCCATGAGAATCTACCTACTCTAAGGAATTAAGCTGTGTAAGAGTCCTTTAGATAGTGCTATCCCACCATTGAGAGGTAGGTAGCACCATCGTTGGAGGTGTTCGGGTCAATTCGATTATTAGGGACATGTGTGGTCACCAAAGCAATGGTAGGACATCTTAGAAGTAACCCTAATGTCCTAGATCCTTTTATCCGAGGCAACCGTTTCGAGGCAACTGGATCTTTAGACAAAGGACGACCTCTAAGACATCCTATACTTGATGACCACGTCGAGGCAACCAGTGAGGCGTACCCTAGAAGTGGCATGTGCTTTGTGTGTTTGTTTTCATGTTATGTTTATCTTGTACATGTTATTTGTGAGCTACGGATTGGTTTTATTTATTCATACATTCTTTCATGCATTGTTAACAGTTAGGAGTGCGGAAAATAAATTGCAGAAATGTAAATCTAACTATTACAAGGCGCGGGTCTATACATCGCCAAAAAACAAAACCCGTTTGGAAATATAGTGCGAGAAATAGTAAATAAAGAGATAAACCTAATTACTATTACATATTCGGAAACAGTTACATAAATAATCAAAATAAGAATAATGCGCGAAAGAATTAAATCGGGAACGTCCTAAGGGTTTTGACCCTTTTTTTTGTAATTAACGAAATTAAAATTAATGACTAATTAATTAATTAATTAAGAAAATATTTTTGTGTTTTTATGTTTTAATGAAATAAAATAAAAAAAAAAGGAATTAAAAATGTCAAAAGAAAAGCCTAAGTCTAAATTATTTTATTTATTGTAAAAAAGGTATTAAAGTTAACTAATTAAACTAATTTAATTTAATTTACATTTATTTACAAAAATAATATGAAATTAATAAATAATAATAATATTAGTTTTTTTTTTTGATTTTTTTATTGTGAAAAATAGTTTGTTAGGTTAATTAACAATAATGATAATAATTAAAAAAGAAATTATAAGGAAAAGAAAAATAAATAAAAAAGTAGCAAAACCATGGGGTGTGATGACCCATTAAGGAGGTATAGTTCTGGAAATTCAGGCCCAATAAGCCAAGCCTGTTGACTTTCTGGATTTCCTGCATGTGCTTTGACTGAAGAACATGGTACTCCTTCTTCCCTGGCCTTTGGATGGCTGCTTGATGACACTTGGCATCTGGGCGCTGGAATCACATGGTGGACTGCTTTTCGACATGCTGCACGTGAACATGTAAAGCAAAATAACATGGAAATAAAGGGGGACCTGGGATTCAAACCCAGGTCCCAATGATGCATAGCCAACACACTTAACCATTCCAACCACCTGCGCGCGTTTGTAAGCATAATAAGAAATAAATATTATATAAAATAAATACATTATATGCTGAACAAAAGAAAAATAGCGCGTATTTTTTGAACAAGCCAACCACACATGACCACGTCACCGTCTTCTTCCTTCTTCCTGTAAAAAACAAAACAATTAGCGGGGGTTTTTAACCCCCACAAAATGAAATGCCAAAAAATAACGAATAGAGCTACGCTCTACATATATTGGGCGCGAGGGTTGCAATGAGTTCGTACTGATCTCCTGATTTCAACCATGGGTCTTTCCAAGCCTAATTTTTCCGATATGAGAAACCCCCAATTCGAAAGCTTTGAAAACCTAAAAATCATCCATGGTGGTTTGTGATTCAGGGCTCCAAAATGCAATTGCCTTATACCATTAGCTTCAGAAGAGCGTTAGCAATACAAAACAACAATTATATCATGTTAAATGTGCAAGAATTATGCATTTTGATTTTTGAAAGAAATGGACAAACCGTGGGACTGTAATGAGTGATTCCTTGAGTGTTAGAGCATGTTTGTGATTGCAATAGAATCCTGGGAGTGTTAGGAATGTGTTTGGATCAAGAAAAGACTTTAAATCATGCTGAAAAGTGGATTTCAGTTTGCAAATTTCTTTGGAATTTTTGGAATTGGTTCTGGCCGTTTCAATGATTTCTAGGTCGTGAATACTGTATGGAACACTTGCATATGTATGTATCAATGAGAATAAGTCAACATTAAGAGCCTTAACCTTGTGCAATGATGTTTTGAGATTCTTCATAACCACCATTAAAGGCACCTTCCAAGTTTGTTCAAAATTTGAATTTTCATGCATAATTGAGCTTGGCACGAATTTGGTAGGTGTATTATGACACATGAAAGCCATTCAAATCAAAAGATGTTATTGAATTAATTTTTTTTGATTTTATTTGAATTTTATGGATTTAAAATGAATTAAATCAAATAAAATTAAATAAAAATAGAAAAATTAATGTTTAATCTTGAAATTGATCATGGGACACGTGGGTGGCATGACAAGGCTGAACCAAGTGGAAAAAAGTGGGCCCTTTTGTCAAAAATTGAAGTTTCAAAGATAGTTGACTTTTTCCATTTCACAAAAATTTCCCAACTTCTCCAATGCATATCTTGCTCAATTTTGATCATATCAACATGTTCTAGGACATTTTGGAAAGGTCTCGAAGTCCTCTAACCAATGCCTTTGGTCCCATGTCATTTTTATTTACCAATATCAAGTTATGGTCTTTGACTTAAAATGCCTTTTTGTTGACTTTTGAAAATGACCTATAATGTCGAAATTGATAACTTTTTGTTAGAGCATTTCTTGGACTTGGAATATGAAGATGAGTTGTAGGAAATGTCCTCCCCTTCAAGATCAGCATTGGATGGGATTTTTCTGATGAACCATGAAATAGTTATGCCTTGGTCAAGTTACAGTTGACTTTTCAGCTGTCCAAAAATAGAAACTTTTGCATCTTGATGATTTTTTAGCCATGCTTGTGGAATCATGATCAAGACTTGACCAAATGATGATTGTGGCTTCAAAATGAGATGTTGACCAAAAATTTTGACTTTTGACTGCCAAATGACCATTTTGCCCCTGCAGTTGATTGTGAAGCAATTAGGGTTTTTGACTGTGCAACTTGACCTTATGAGCCTTGAAACTTGACATGTAGATACTTGACAATGTACATATGCATATGGGACTTGATTGAGCCCCTGAAAACCTCAACTTTCTTGCAAGAACCAAAACCCTAATTTGACTGGCTTAGGAGGGTGTTTGAACTGTGCAACCCTTGAGTAGACTTGAGCAAATTGAGATGATGCTTGTCAAAACTTTGAAGAATATGGGAGGGCAAATTTTGGGGTACAACAGTATCCAACCCAGGCATATCTTCATAATACCAGGCAAAGATCTCAACATAGTCATGCAACATCTGAATCAACAGTTGCTTTACACTAAGCTCCAGATTTGCCCTGATCTTGACCTCTTTCTTGTCTATCTCTGTACCCAGATTCACTTATTCCACCGGCTCTTCGTGCGGCTGAATAACCCTCTCTTCCTGAAGTAACAGTCTTGCAAGTTCACCAGGCACTTTGCAATCATCTTCACCTTCGTCTTCGGCTATGTTGGTCGGACTTTCGAAGTCATAACTGGCAGTAGCAGAGTCGTTACCAGTGAGATCCAGAGTGGATGTATACCTGTATATGTGAGTGTGTGTAAAATAGCTGTTTTGCAATATGTAATAAAAGAAAAACAAGGAGCGCAAAATTTGAAATGCAAGAAACGTCCAATGCTTTTATTAATGATATATGTAAATGACACACATAAAGCCCTCACAAATGAAGCCACAGTGCCCCGGGTAAGACACCGGGCCATAAAGTTTAAAACATTGTCTGTTACACATTCAAAACAAAAAGTATCATTACTGGGTAACAAAAGAAATTGGGATGAAGTCCTTTGCTGTCTAGTTGCCTAGTCCACCATCAGTAGTAGGATAGATCCAGCTGTCGAACTCAGACTCTTCCGCATCGTCTTCAATGGCATTCACTCCCGAATTGCTGATGAACAGGGGAGGTCTTCCGATCCGTGCATTCCGAACAACCCTTTGAGCTTCTGCAGTGAAACCCAAACAAAACTTGTTAGTCTTATGTGCAAAATCAGGGAGTTGGCCCTAATTTCCACACCCACCTTTCTCAACAACAGCCCGGGCATCCTTGAGGGAAGCCATCTTCATAGGAGGATCTTTAACAACAGTCTCAGTTGATGCCAGTGTCTGGGGAACCTCTTCAAAATGCTGAAACGGGGTCTCAATGAACTCCCCATCCATTTCTACATATCGGAAAGAGTTGAGGTGGCTGACCATGTATTCCTATTCTCCTTGTACTGTCACAATTTTCCCTTTCACTAGGTACTTCAGCTTCTGGTGGAGCGTTGAGGTTACTGCCCCAACTTTGTGGATCCATGGACGGCTCAGCAAACAAGAATAAGATGGCCGAATATCCATCACATAGAACGTAGAAGCGAAAACCTGAGAACCAACCTTAATCGGAATATCCACTTCTCCATGCACCATCCTCTTGGACCCATCAAAGGTCTTGACGGTGATGTTGCTTGGTTTCAGCTCCAACCCTTCACAGTCCAACCGGTCTAGAGCTTTCTTAGGCAAAACGTTCAATGAGGAACCAATATCCACTAATACATGAGCAAGAGTAGTGCCCCTGTATTCAATGGAGACATGCAGGGCATCGTTGTGATTCTTCCCTTTAATAGTCAAGTCGGTGTCAGAGAAACCCAACCCATTATCAGCAGTCAGACTAGCCACGCAATCTTTAAACTGATTAGTTGACGTTTCTTGAGGTATGGGTGCAGTCTTCAGGAATGCAATCAGAGCCTTGGCATGGGCCTCTGAGCATAGCAACAGTGACAACATAGAGATTTTGGATGGGGTTTGCCCCAGCTGCTCGACTACATTATAGTCGCTCTTTTTGATGATCTTTAAAATCTCTTCCATCTCTTGTCTAGAAGCTTCAACAGTAATCGTCTTCGGTGCCTCCGTCCGGGCAGGCTCATCAGTGACTCGGCAACAGGGGTAAGAATAAGAACTTGAACAGGAATAAAAGCAGGTACACTGGCAGGTGTAATAATAACAAGTTTTTGAACAGTTGGTGGAAAGATATCAAGGGAGAAAAGTCTTCTGTTGCGGGTAACTTTAGCAGGTCCAACAATATTGCTGACGTCAGTATCAGCATCCAACTCTTGTTTAACTCCATGAAAATAAACATCAGCCCCGTAGTGCCAAGGGACAGCTTTATTAGATGTATAGGGGATAGGCCCAGGAACAGTGATGATCAATGATGCGATTCTTGGAACAGATGTAATTCTAACAGGCTTTCTCGAGGAAGACTTGGAAGAATCGTCGAAAATGGTGATAATATCAACTTCTTCAGTATGAACTAAAGGAAAAACAGTCTTCTCAAACGGATTTTCTTTACTATCCATCAGTCGTTGGACACCTGATTTCAAAAGATGGCAACCGGTTGGTAGGGCAGAACACATACGGCAACCTTCATCATAACCCGAAAATAAACCGGCTAACAAAAGATTATTCTTCACAGTCATCAAGGGAGTAACGATATCTTTCACAGAAACCACAAACGAGTCTTCCTCTACAGCATTCACTCCATGCTTGGGCATAGGAGCTGTCACAACATTAGTTCTTTCGGGCGCCTCGAACTCAATCTCCTTAGCATCAATTAAGTCCTGTATTTTGTTCTTCAAAGCCCAACAATCATCTGTATCATGTCCCGGACTATCAAAGTGAAAAGCACAGCGGGCATTAGGATTGTACTTAGGCGATGCAATGTTGGGATTCTGCGGAGCCTCCCTTGGAGTTACTAGATTGGTTTTCAATAACTGCGGCAGAATCTGAGACAAAGTCATATTGAGATGGGTGAATTGCCTTCGAGGTATCTTGGCCTTTTGTTGATTGTTGCGCTGAGGATCCCCAACAGGTCTCGAAATAACAACCGCATTAATAGCTTGGCGGCGTTCAGGTCTATTCTGGATTTTCGAACTGTAAACAACACTGGACTCCTTCTTAAAAGGCCTTTTCTCGGTTCCTGATGAAGCATCCTTATGTATCTTACCAGACTTAATACCAGCCTCAATCCTTTCACCGGTCATAATTAGCTCTATAAACCCAGATGAAGAACTTCCAATCAGATGGTTGAAATATAGACCGGACAGGGTCCCCAGAAACATGTCCACTAGCTCCCTATCAGCCAAGGGTGGTTGCACTCTTCCAGCGAGGTCCCTCCACTTCTGAGCATAATCTTTGAAACCTTCGCCCGTTCCCATAGACATACCCTGGAGTTGGGTACGCGTAGGAGCGAGGTCGACATTGTATTGGTACTGCCTGTAGAAAGCAGCAGCCAAATCTTCCCAACTACAGATACTAGCTCCTTCGAGCTGGTAAAACCATTCAAGTTGAGTCCCTGAGAGACTATCTTGAAAGAAGTGGATCCATAGGTTCTTATCAGCGGTGTACGGCTGAATCTTCCTTACATATGACCAGAGGTGCAGCTTCGGACAAGAAACTCTATCATACTTAGCAAAGGCTGGTGCTTTGAATTTATGGGGAATCACCACCCCAGATGATAGACCCAGATCACCAAAGTCCAGGCCAGGCACTTTCTGTACTTCCATCGCACTCAACCGATATTCCAGTTGCTTGTATTTATCCTCAGTCGGAAGATACTGGTCTTCGTCGAAGTCCGTCTCATTATTTGAAACCACAGGGCTAGGAGCCCTCCTTTCTTCTTGACTATCTTTCCCTCCAGATGAGGTGGTCAAATCAACTTCATCCTGTAGCCTGTTTCCGAACCTGTGACCCATGTTAAACAGGACTGTCCTCTTCTTCTTCTTCTTCTCTTTCAGAACAAGGGTCTTCAGATCTTGCTGACCCTTAGCTAGATTCATGAACAACTCTTGGAATTGGGCATTTTGAGCCTGCAGAGCCTTAATTGCTTGTTTAGTCGATGGCTTAGAAGACATGATGCTGAAATAAATAGCGAAGAAGATGAGAAAACCTGTAAGGGTACCTGTTATGAGGTGCATGGAATGAAATGCGTATGATATGATTTCAAAGACATCGAGAGATTCAAATTTATAAACAAGAAATGAAACACACTTTTATTAGATAAACTTTGAAATTAATTGTTCAACAAATTGCCCTTAAGGCGTTACAAGAAAGGAAATACTGAAAAGTAAATAAAAACTGGAAAGGAAATAATCAAAGGACAATCAGTGCTCCTATGGTCGTTTCTTGTCGGTGCGGACATAGTCGTTGAGGATCCGCTTGTTCTCCAACTGTCTTGTCAACTTATGAATCTTCTGCTCTTGCTCGTTAAACTTTTCTCAGTAAGCATCCCGTTCTTCTCTCAGCTGCATCCAAGACCTTTTGAGTGCCCCAATGTCAGTGGGCATATGAGGATGGAGGATGGTCGGAAGAACCCATTCTTCATTAGCAACTTCAACAATGATAGGTCGGACGGCTTCATACGGCATACCCGACTTTTAGGCACGAATACGAACCCATCTGAGATATGGCTCCATAGGAAGAGAAGTCTTTGGACCCAACTCATGTGGATCAGATATGTGAACTCTATCCCAAGCCCTTATGAATCTGCGGCGTTGCTCGTCACTATCCCCTTGAAAATCGAAGATGATACTAGGCATTAACAGCTCATGAGGCTATTCTCTTCTGGCTCGCCCAAACTGACGTAAGGCCAAGCACGAATTATAAGAAATTCCCCCATTGGTTCCTATCAGTGGAACATTGGGGTATTCCCCACAGCGATCAATAATATCCACCTCGTCCATACCCTTGATAGTCCAGATGATGTCATTATGAGAGAGAGAGACATAATCCTATAGGCCCAGCCCATGCCTTCTTTGTTCTTCAGCACTGATTTGGGGGAGTGCGAAATAAACCACCTTGCCAATAATGGAGCACAGCACATCAAAGTTCCCCACTTTCGAGCAGTACGAGCATAAAACTAATGAAGAATGTCACCCAAGAGAGTGGGTACAGGATTACGAGAGATGAAGATTTTCACCGCATTCACATAAACAAAGGAGTCAGAGTTCAGAAACAATACCAAGCCATATATCAGAAGAGCCAGAATATCTTCGAATGCCTTGAAGTCTAGACTATCCCAGAAATGATTAGCCTTACCAACCAAGAACTTAGTGAGAAAGCCCTTTGCTCCACTTCTAGTCTCCCAATTAGCCATTACCTCATCCTTTGTCATATAAAGGGCTGAAGCAATCTCTTCTGGCCTAAGGATCTTCTCCCAACCTGTAAATGGGGTCTGCTCTAGAATAAAGATACCAAGCAGATCAGAGAACTCTTCTAAGGTGGGAACCAACTGGTAGTCCTGAAAAGTAAAGCAATGGTATAGTGGATCATAGAACTGGACTAGGAAACTCATCATCTTCTCGTCCAATTTGGAGGTGACCAAACTAAGAAGATGCCCATGTCTTCTGATGAAGGAGGTAGTATCAGACATCTTTGCAACCAATTCTTTAAGCATCGTGGGAACCTGGACAAAGTTGATCTGGATGGTGTTCCTACGCATGGGTGCCATGACCTACAAAACAGAACAAAGATGAATCCCTCCTGTCTTTGAAATAGGTTAGTCCAATGCAAGATGTATGCAATGTTATGATGTCATGATGTCATGATAGAAAGCACACCACAAGTATCCACAAATAGCAAACATGGTAAAGGCACATAAGTCACACGGATATCCCTTAGATTTCAGGCTGGCAAGGAGCTTAGGTGCTACCCTCTTTAAGTTCAGTTGGTTCAAACCTGTCCTAAAAATAGTAACCGGGTTCTAGAGGATCTCAATATCACTGACTACCCTCAATCGGTCATAATTCCAGTTTAGTAACCTTTTCTTGCGGCCAGAATCATCGCGAGAGTTTAGTCTCAATGAGTGTAGCATACTGCTACTGTTCTATGGACAAGTTGGTCAATTTAAAGGTTCTAAGGTCAGTTGGTGCTTAATGACCCCTTAGAAGACCCATATTCTCCTTGTTCCAACACAAGGGATATCGGTACAAACTAAAGTGCCACACCAACGTAGCTATTGCTTCAACCGTATCGGTCTAAGCTGTACAGTTCCCTCACAGTTTATTGCTACTTACCTAAATGGTGCCCCTAGATCCGAGTTAGGATCTATAGTAACTTTGATTCAAGCCCACAAATATAAAGCATACAAAGCAAACAATTGAAAACATAATGATCTAATCCTAAGGTACACTCCACTTATAAGCGTCCCAGCAGAGTCGCCAGTTCTGTGATACGGTGGGAAATAACTGACTGTTTTTTGGAATGATGGTTTGCGTTTTGCGTTTGTTTTTGCAAAATGTCGCAGTAAGCAAGAGTCGCCACCGTCTTTTATTTTATCCAATAAGGAAAGGAAAAAAGCATAGAAAAATTCCTTTTTCGAGATATTTCTCAGGTTTGGGGGTAGATTATAGAAACGGAAGGTGTTAGCATCCTTTCTATCCGTGGTTATCCACGGGCTCTTAGGTACTTGCTCACATTGTTTTCAAAATTTTGCTTTCTTTGTGATTGTGGGTTTGAAAAAAGTTTTTTTGTTTGAAAAGGAGTGTAAGTGTGAAATTTTGGTTTTGTTTTGAAAGAGCAAGTATCTAAGAACCATCTACCTACTCAAAAAAAGGAATCATTCTATGCTATCTTCCTTTAGACAATGTTATCCCACTATCGATGAGTAGGTAGCATCGTCGTTGGAGTTTAAGGGTCAATTCGAATTTAGGGACTTACGGTCACCAAAGCAATGTTAGGACGCTTTAGCGGTAACCCTAATGTCTTAGATCATTTCTTTTGAGGCAACAATATCCGAGGCAACCGTTTCGAGGCGACTATGATCTTTGGAAAAGAGGGCGACCTCTAAAACAACCTATACTCAATGACCGCGTTACAAAGGCAACCAAGTGGAGTGTACCCTAAGAGTGCGCATGTACGAGTGTGTCGTTTTCAGTTATTTTATCTTTGTACATGTCAATGGTTATCTATGTCGATTTTAGGTTAAACATTCAATCTTGTCATGCATACCTATTATCAAACATCTAACAGTTATATTTTGTGGAAAAAAAATTGCAGAAATTAAATTACCAGGCGTCGGGTATTTACATCGCCAAAAGCAACCCTTTGAAATTAAAATGCGGAAAATAAATAAAGCGATAAAAATATTTAAAGTCCTATTAAGTTATTACATTCCGGGAACAAATACAATATTGAATAAAATGGATCGCGTGCGGGAAATTAAATCGAGTGCGAGTTCTAGGGTTTTGACCCTTTGATTATTAAAGAAAAGATTTTTTTTTTGTTATTTTTGAATTAAGAAAGAAATTAAACTAAGTTAATTATTTAAATTAATAAATAAATTAATTAATAAAAATATTTTTGGGTTTTTGGTATTTAAAGAAATAAAAATAAATTTAATCAATGTTAATAAAAACCTAATTGTCTAAGTTAATTTTAATTATTGCAAAAAAATATATTAAAGTTATTCCTAATTAAAACTAAATTAATTAATTGATTTGTTAATAAAAAGAAAATACTAAAATTTAAATTAATAAAGAAAATATTTTTGGTTTTAATTTTATTAAGAAAAAGTTTGATTGGTTAATTAATAATAAAAATATAACAAAAATAAATAATTAAAACAAAAAAGAAATAGAAAGAGTTAGGGGGTGGGCCTGATTAGGAGGTCTGAAAAGCAAATTCCATGGCCCAATTGTGTTGGCCTGGCTGACTTTTTGAGATCCAGTGTGTGCACTTTGACTAGGTAGCATGGTGGACGTCCCATCTGGATCACCAGATCTGGCCTGGGGCCATCTGGCAAGTGATTGAGTGAGGGAGTATGATGCACCACGCACTTGGGTTTGCACTAGATCACCTGAATGAAAAATATAACAAATAACATGGGGACCTGGGATTCAAACCCAGGTCCTGTTGGATATTGGATACACGCCACTACCACTCAGCCATTGTGCGTTAGTTGTTAGTGTATTGAGCAATAAGGATAATATGAGAAAACGTGCTAATATGCCAGAACAAAAAATAAAGCGCGCGAATATTTGAACCAGCCACAGGGGGAGTGACACGTCTCCATCCCTAACCTCTAGCCCTGTAACATTTACCTGCGGATTTAGATCCGCGGCTAAATTTGCAGGTCAAACCCAAAATCAATTCTAGGCCATAAAAATTCCTTCTAAGACCATGGTTATGCTCGTCTTCCTCCTCCGGTCATGTCCATGGCCATTAATGAAGCTAATTTTGCCTGTAAAAGAAACGCCCAAAAACAAACCACAAAACCCTAGATTCGGCTATGGAGTTACAGTCCATATAAATGAAATCAAATATTGCCAAAAGTTCAGAAATCTCATAAGCATCACAAATATGTCCATGATTTGCCAGAATGATGCAAAAATATAGAGTTACGATTTTGAATACAGGGCCAAGAAACGTGATGCTTACAGTGCGTTTTGATGCGTATGAGAGCTTGCTTTGGATTGCAGATGGTTGAGTAGACACCCAACAATCGATTGATGTTGAGTTTTGCTTTTGTAAACGCCTCTAAGGATGATTTCGATTTCACACTTTTTTGTCACTTTTGCAAGTTTGGTTCTCAGTGTTCTTGCAGCCTCTCCGTCCCAATTTTGTGTGCCTTGACTTGTATATGTAATATGCAATGCATTAGGTTAACATTTGTGGATTGAATCCTTGCACATCAATGCCATGGGATTTGATTTGATCCACCATTGAAGACTTGCCAATTTTGTCAAAAACTCAATCTTTTTGCACATGGAATACTTGATACGAGTTTGATCATGATATTGATGATGATTAAGTCCTGAAAATAGAAAAAGATCTCATGTAATCTAGTTTTGGGATTTTATTTGATTTAAATTGATTTAAAATGAAATAATTCAATAAAAAATCAAATAAAATAGTAAAATTGATAAATGGACACAAGGTTGAAGCTAGGACACGTGTGTAATGTGGCAAGATCAAATCAAGTGGAAAAGAGTGGGCTCATTTGACAAAATTTGAAGTTTTGGGGATAATTGACTTTTGGCAATTTTACAAAAATGCCCAACTTCAACAATACATAACTTCTTCAATTCTGAACTTTTGGAAGTGTTATTGGACTTTTTAGAAAGATTGAGATGTCCTCTAACCAAACCTTTTGGTATCATCTCATTTTGATATTCCATGCTCAAGTTATAAGCTTTGGAAAAAAGGTGTTTTTGTTGACTTTCAAAAATGACCTATAATGTCCAAATTTGTAACTTCTTGTGAGTGCATTTTCTGATCTTGGGGTATGAAGATGGATTGTAGGAAATTTCATCCTATTCAAAATGAGCTTTGGATGGGTCATTTCTCATAAATTATGAGAAAGTTATGCTTTGTCAAAGTTGAGTTGACTTTTCCTGTAAAACCCTAATTTAGCAACTTTTGAGTCTTGATGAATTTTGAGCAATCCTTGATGAATCATGATCAACCCTTGATCAAATGATGAAATATCCTTCAAAATGGGAATTTTGCCAAAAAATATTGAGGTTTGACTGTATTTGGGTCACAGTTGACTTTTGCCCTAGCACAATCGATTTTTGGACCCTTTGAGCAGTTGACTGAGCAAACTTCCTCTGCAAGGCTTGAAATTTGACATGGATTACCTTGAGAACATATTAGGATATTAGGTAGAATTTGAGATCATTTGGACTCAAGGATCTTGATGCAACACAAAACCCTAATTTGGGGTTGACTGCCTTAGGAGATGATTTGTCTGACCCACTCTTGAGCAATCTTGAGACACTTGGAGATTTTCCTTGCAATGTTTTGTATGAGAGGGAAAATTTTGGGGTATAACATAAGGGTATCCAAAAGGCCTTTGTTTTTTCATCAGAGTGCGTGTGACGCGCCGAAAATCCTGAATGCTGAATATTATTTCATCTGGGTCGAAACTTCGAAAATTCATAACTCGGTAAATTTTTATCGGATCGGGCCCATCTTTTTACACAAGGTCACTAACTCAGAGATCTACAACTTTGCTTCCAAAGTCGAGACTGGTTTATGCTATGATCAATACCATTTTTTAATGAAGAACGTGTCAGAGTCGACACTGGAGCCCAAAATAAGTTTGTCTGAGCTAAAACTTTAGAAATTCATAACTAATTCACTGTTTATCTGATTGAGCCTATTTTCGGACAGGAGTTAGTTCTCGATGTCGGCTACATATTGTTTTCACTTTTCAACTTTAAAAATTGCACTTAAGCCCCTGCGATTTAGCCTGAAACGTGACGGACTCAAGTGAATATTGGAGGCCCAATTGCACATTCAAAACTCATATCTTTGCTCTAATTTCCATTATAGAATCTCATTCTTTTCACACAAAGGGAGGGGGAAAAAACCTTTGCCACAACGCTGTCAGAATATCAAATTCTTTCAAAAACCCTAAAATCTTTAAATCCTTATTACAAACCCTCATCTCACTACAAACAAGTCATCCTTGTTACAAATCCTCATCTCACTACAAACAAGCCATCCTTGTTACAAATCCACATCTCACTACTTCTCCAGTAAGGGTAAGGTTGGTTTGATCTCCATGATCAAAAGAGTATAATCATTCATACATGCCATATCGGTTTTAACATTAAATTTTTTTCCATATATTTGCTTTATTTGTATTTCATGATATATAGTAATTTATTTAATGTGTTCATGAGATTCAACACTGCAGATTTAGACAGGGTCCCATGCAGGGTTATTACAAAACACTGAGGTCAAAATAGAACAACCACCAATGCATGACTCATGACAAGGCAGGCATCCTAAGGAGGCTAAGGGCGTGGGTTTAACAACCACCCCTATTGGTTTTGGTTTTCTTCCTTTCTATTTATCCTTTTACCTATTTTTATTCTTTCTGTTTAAAATCTTTTTCATAAAACTTAATATTTTTCACAAACCTTTGATTTTTCCTCCTAAACTCAAATAATTAATTTTAGGTCTTTTTTAAATTTAATTTTAGGTTTTAAATTAATTTTTGGTTAAACAACCACCCATGACATTTACATTATCTTTATTTTCTAACAATATTTTTCATTGATGTTTCTTCCCCTATCTATTTTTTGGCAAACTTAATTCTTTCTTATTAATCGTTACACATAAATCTTTTTTTTCAAGACTAACTTTTTTTATTAAAATTAGTTAGGTTTTAGGTTTTAGGTTTTTTTTCTTATTAATATTTTTTTTCAAAATTAACCTTTTTTTTTTTAATTAAAACTAATTAGGATTTAGATATTTTAATTAACTTTTTTCAAAATTAACTTTTTTATTAAACAATTAGGTTTTAGGTTTTCTTTATAATTAACCCTTTAATTAACCTTTTTTTAACAACTTAGGATTAGGTTTTTGTTTTAGTTTGTAATTGAGTTTTTGGCTTTTTTTCATTTATTAATAAATTAAGTTAATTAACTTTTTTTATTAAAATTAGTTAGAATTAGGTTTTTTAATTAACTTAAAATTATTTTCTACAAAAAAATACCAAAAACATTAACTTAGAATTTTAGGTTTTAATTTTTCCTTAATTACTTTTTATTTTATTATTTTACATTTTAATTTCTAGGAAAATTGTATAGGTCGCATTATCAATGTAATAGCGTAGATATATCTTTTCTCGCATTTTTTTCTAATTATGTAATTGCTTCCGGGATGTAATAGTTTTAGGATTTCTTTTCTACACTCTTCATTATTATTGTAACTGTTAATGGTTTGTAATAATTTAATTTAGGGCTTTTACTTATCGCTTTTCCCCGGGTTTTTGCCTATGTAATTAATCTCCCTCCCCGAAGTCTTGTAATAACGTAGATTTATTTTCTCGCATTTTTAATTCCCGCAAATATTTAACTGTCTAGATGTATGTTAATAGGGTTGTATGACAAGAATGCATGATAAATTAATACGGTTAGAAAACTCTAATGTGCAAAGATTAAATAACTGAAAACAAATCACTCGCACATATCACTCTTAGGGTATACCCTCACTTCGGTTGCCTTCGGTAAACGATCATTAAGCATAGGGTGTCTTAGTGGTTGCCCTCCTGTCTAAAAAAGATCAAACGTCCCATTCGAATGTTTCCTCGGAAATGTTGCCTCGAATATGATTTTAAGACTCTAGGGTTATTATTAAGATGTCCTAATATTGCTTTAGTGATCGTATGTCCCTTTCAAATTGATCCTTACAAACTTCAACGACGGTGCTACCTATTTCTCAAATAGTATGATAACGATGTCTAAAGGAAACGAGAATAGAAAGAATCTTTTTTCGAGTAGGTAGATGCTAGTAGGTAGGTACTTGCTAAAATTAAAACTTTTCACACTTACACTTTTCAAACAAATTTTCAAAACAACTTCGTCACACCTTTGAGGACTGATACAAGGGTTATCACGAAGTCAAACTGTTTCAAAACAAAGCACATACACAAGCAATTTTTAAAAGATGAGTAAGTACCTAAGAGTCCGTGGAAAACCACGGATAGAAAGGGTGCTAACACCTTCCCTTTCTATAATCTACCCCCCGTACTCGGAAATATCTCGAAAAAGGTTTTTTCTGTTCTTTTTCCTTTTTCTTTGTTGGATGGAATAAAAGTCGGTGGCGACTCTTGCTTACCGCAACATTTTACGAACAAAAAACGCAAAACGCAAACCAGTATTTAACAGTCGGTTCTGCCACCGTATCACAGTAGGTAAATAGATTTATCTAACTAAAAATTTGAAAATTTGACTAAGTTAATTTTTTTTTGAATGTGACACATTACATGCAACGAAGTTATGATATAATGAGAAGAGTTTAGATGAAAATTGTGAGCACTTAATACTTATAAACAATGAATTGTATACTATACCTCGGTCAATGAATTAATTTCATTAAAATTTAAAACTTATGCAAATTTGATATTAGATTCTATTTTTTTTTATCTCTCTTTTAAGAGAAGTTTTTGTCTTCATTAAAATTAAGTTAAATGTTGAATATCCTCTTCACAAAAAAAAAAGTTTATTAAATCCTTTTTATTTATAAAATAGTTTTAAAAAGCTATCTTTAATTTTTAAATTTGGTACTTTAAAATGTAAAATGAAATTATATGAATTATCTTTCTTTTATCTAGTAAAACTAATGGCTAGTATATGAAACAAATAGACCCAATCAAATTAACAAAGAAGGATTACAAAAATAGAGAAGAGACTAAATCAAGACCGTCTCAAGGCCAAATGTATCTAAAGAATGATAAACTGCTAAAACTATCCAAAAGAGTTAGTTGAAACTTATTCTAAAAGTATACGCACAATTATTCATCCTTCCTCTGTTTGGCTCTTTCATAAAAGGGAAGGAAAGATTGTTTTGTGGGGTCCTCATTCAAAACACTTTCTTCTCAGTTTTGGAAAGAAAGTGGCATGTTGCAACTATTATGAACAAAATTACCATTTTAGTTTCTAAAGGACAGTGATTATATCATCTGTTTTATTTGATATAGTATATGTTTAATTAAATTCCATCCCTTTATTATCTATAACATATTAAGGTAATATGCAAATTATCTAATTTTAGATCTTAAAAATGTTAAGACAATATACGATATACATTTATTTTACTATATAAATTTATTAAAGAAAATAAAATAAATTTGTCCAAAATATTTTATAGCAAAATGTAAAGAATATTATCCGGGTTTATATAATAAAATCAATATTATTTAATAATGGTAAAAATAAAATTATATTATGACTATTTTTTGTCATGGAAATTCATCTGACTTATAGGTATCTTTTGGGTCGTCCTTGGATACATGGTGCGTGTGTTGTGACTTCAACTCTTCATCAAAAGTTGAAGTATATTGTTGATAGTAAAGTTGTCACCATCTGTAGTGAAGAGGACATTGTGATCAGTTACTTGACATCATTCAGATATGTGGAGATAGAAGGGAAGATCCATGAGACTCTATTTTAGGATTTCAAAGTTATTCCAGTTGAAAAAGATTCCTCCTTCAGAGATAAGGATGCCAGAGGTCTCTATGGCATCATTAAAAGAACCTAAGACTATGGTTGAAGCAGTTAACCATGAAGGTTAGGGTCGAGTTCTTGATCTACCAGTAAAATTTGACATGTTTAGATCAATAGGGCTAAAGAAATTTAGTTCCCAGGGGTTACGAAGGTTTTCTTTCAAGAGGTCGGGAATCTCCATCTACCATTAAGTTCTTGAGAGCAGTAATCATTTATGAAGGACACATTCATGTTGTGGATGATGAGGTTGATAGTGACAATGACATGGACAATTGGATCCATCCTGTGTCCCTGGACAGGTACTCATCAATTGGACTTCTGAAGATATCATTCCTGTTACTTTCTATCTAGAGTAAATTTCCTTCGTTTTTAACAAAGTCATGTTACTCTGCCCAAGGCACAGTGAAATCTGGTAGGGCCTTATTATGTTTATGAAATTCTGGTATGACAGAACTCAGATGTCCTAAGAGGACGTCGAGACATCTGATCTGACACAAATAACACGTGCAAGGTATAAACAATTAAAAACAGTATTGGAAAGCAATAATAACATACCAGGATTGTTAACCCAGTTCAGAAAAACCTTCATACTCTAGGGGCATACCAAGCCAGGGACAAATCCACTAATAGGAGTATCAATTCAAAGCTAAATTGTTATACCCCAATTTTTGCCCCTAAGATCCCGCATTACATCATATACATCTCATGCATATTATCGATTCCATGGTTACGGGATCAAAGGGCTATTGGAATTAGGGTTTTTCCCTATGAATTGAGGTCGCTACCTTACTCAAAGTTGATTCAACCGGTGCTCTTATCATTCTTGGTATTAAACTAGTATTTTGGATCACAAGCATCATGAGCATCTTCCCTTGCAAAATTCCTCAAGATTCTTCAAAGAGAAATAATTAGGGTTTCTCCTAAGTGCTTTCTCCACTAGACATTATTTTTAAGAAGTCTAGAGGATTGAATCAAGGACTTCTTTCTTGTGATGTTATTTGTTAAATGGTTAAGGATTGATTGAAGAATTCATCAAATCAAGATGCTTCTTGGTGCTTAAGTTGAGAATCGAGGTAGGATTGCTTCTTGAATTTTAATTAAATTGAAGATTTGCATTATGGTTTCGTTGGAGCTGATTTGAAGATTCGTTCAAGAAATGTCATTAAGTCCAAATTAATTCAAGAAAATTCGTATAATGATTTGTATGGAGTTCAAAGTTGATTATTCAAATATCATCCAATGTCAATGTGAATTCAAGCCCATCGTATGAGAATTCCTTTAAAGGAGAATTACTTGAAATTTAAGATATTTCTCATTCATCGCAATTCCATTCAAATTCCTTTCAAGTGACTATTTTGACGCAATTTGCCAAGTGGATTTACATTTTAAAGATGGAAGATTTGTTCACTTGAACAAGTAGCAAGACTTGTTCAAGACTTAATTAAAGTATCGTCCAAGTATTGATCCAAACCCTTGAAGAATGGAAAAACACAAGAAAGGGGGGGTTTGAATTGGTTTTTTTTAAACTTAAAAAAAAGAACGCGTTGGTTATCCTGGTTTGTTTCAACTCAAACTACTCCAAACCACCCGCCAAGGTGATTTCGCCTCTCTCAACGACGTCTTAATCCACTAATCAAACTTGATTACACAGCTATTATGACAACCATCAAAGTCTTTTTGAGTTTAAACCACAATCCAGTTTTCTCAAGGAAATACACTAAATAATATTTAAGAGAGTGTACAAAAAGTGTTTTCTAATAAAATAGTATCACACAAGTGATGTTTTAAACAATTGAGATGTAGTATGTTTGAAGGTGATGAAGATGACTCATTTATTGTGCACAAAATCGTAAACGATTTCTCCTTCAAGATTTGTTTAAATAGGCAACGTGTAACACCCCAATTCTACCCCAAGCAATTATGCAATTAAATCAGAGTTCAAAAATTTCAATCATACAAATGAATCGGGACGTCACAAATTCTTCTAATAAATTCATTGCACTCATCATGGATATATAACAGTTTTTCAAAACATCGGATGAACAATCAACATAACATCTTTCATTAAATAATTCATCAACTATGCAGCGGAATTCTTCAATAACATATTTAAATAAAACAACAACTTCGAAACATCTCATATTTAGTAAATAAACAATTTAAAGTTCAACAACTGAAAATCAGCAATCAAAAATCCGCAAGCGTTCATCCCCCCAAGTGTTACATATCAGAGCAATGACACCGACTCGATCTATTGAAGGTATACAACCTCCACTCTTGATTACCTGCACGTTACCAACATAAGGGCAACATTCAAACAGAAGGGGTGAGATATCTAACAATATAATAAAGCGCATGATAATTAATATATTAAATTAGATCAATAATATCACCACTTCTCATCTCATAATCAACAACAATTACAGCATATATACTAATTCATCAACATCAAATACACTTCATTACTCAATCATATAATGCGACTCAAAACTATGCAAATGCATGTGGTACCATTGGAGCAGAACTCCCATCTCAAAAAATCTAATCTGCCAATTAATAGAGGCATCAACAAGGCATAACCTTCATCTCAAAATTTTCCAATCCAGGCCATCTCAACGAGCATAAGCTCCATCTCAAAAAATGCAATGTATGCCATGAATGTAATAACACACCCAGTTAACAACATCTCAAAACACATCTCAAAACAACAACATCTCAATCATCTCGAAACAACAACATCTCAATCATCTCGGAACAACAACATCTCAATCATCTCAAACAACAACATCTCAATCATCTCGAAAACATCTCAATTACAACATCTCATAAACATATCAAAATAATTTATTAAACATCACTTATTTATCAAACGTCATTTGTTCATCATAACTATCAAACACAACTTTAATAACCACATCTTACTAATAACTCAGTTGTATATCAATAATACAGTAATCCATACTATTATTCTGCTACTGTACATCATTATTGTCACTAATCCCACTGTCATATTTCTAACAACATCCTCTACACATCTCAAAATTCATCATTCTGTCCAAAATCCAGCATAACGGTCATCTACAGGAATTAATACTAAATCCTAAATTAGTTACTAGGATTACACTTCTTTTTCATCATTTAAATCATCTAGAATAATATTCATCGCGTTAGCTAATCAACGCTTCAAACGACATCTCAAACAGCATCTTAAAACTCAAGTTACAGCAATTTAAAAACTGATTCTGTCAAAATCAGACAGTATGCATCGACACAAAACACTATGCATCGACTCATCCTGCTTCATCTGTATACTATGAGTCGACGCATCCTCCTTATGGATCGACTCATCCTGGCTTTCAATACAGCATGTATCGACACATGCACTTCACCGGTCGACTCATCCTGAGTCTCACACACTCATGTATCGACACATCCTCTCTTCGTGTCGACTCATCCTGAGTCGAACACACTCATGCATCGACACATCCTCTCTCTGTGTCGACTCATCCTGAGTCGAACATCCTTCATGTATCGACGCAAGCCCTGCATGCGTCGACTCATCCTGAGTCGAACATCCTTCACGTATCGACACATCCAGCTTGGGGTCGACACATCCTTCGACAGTCTGCATAATTTTCTGCGTTTTCTACTGTATTTTGCTACGGGAATCATACTACAGCCCTAAAAACCTTATTATGATTATGAGAATTCATCACCTAATATTACACTCTATTACTCCATTGATCAAACAACATAATAACATTCTTATTCATCAAAAATTCATCAAATCTTCATCATACATCATTCATAATGCATTCAATTCAAGAATAAACAGCAATTACATCTAACCCCATATATCAAACATCAGGAACCCAATTATAAAGCCAGAACCCCACCCTTACCTTGGATCGAAGGTCGCTCTACAATTTCCGGGTTGAATCTTTGTTCTTGCCGTTTTCCACTTTTTCCAGCAACTTCACGTTCTCTTTCTCAATCCTTATTTCCTCTACTGCTTCCTCCTTCTATTCTTCTATTCTAACAACAAATAATAAAATAACCTAATATTATTATATTATTCTTATTGGGCTCAAAACCTACACCCCCTTATTACTTCCACTCACACCATATAGGCCCACATGAAATAATATTAGCTTCTAATATTATTTCACCAAATAATAACATAATACCTCAAATATATTATTATTTCTCCATTTAATAAAATAAATCCAATTATAATAACACTTCTTCACAAATATTCAAAAAATAATTTAATTAAATAATTAATTAAATTACGGGCGTTACAACTCTCCTCCACTTAGAATATTTTCGTCCTCGAAAATTTACTTCAATCAAACAATTCAGAATAGGAGTCTCACATCTTGCTCTCCAATTCCCAAGTCATGCTTTCTCCTGCAGCTCCTAACCAAACCACTTTAACCAAGGAAATCTCTTTGCCCCTCAGAGTCTTCATTTCATGATCTGCGATCCGTACAGGCATCGTCTCCATCGCAAGATTATCCCGTACTTCCACATCGTCCATATGAATCACATGAGATGGATCTGAAATATACTTCTGAAGTTGCGACACATGAAACACATCATGCAAATTCGAAAGATTAGGCGGTAAAGCCACTCTATAAGCAACATTCCCCACTCTCTCTGAAATCTGATACAGTCCAATAAAACTAGAAGTGGGCTTCTTAGACTTCAATGCTCGCCCAACATCAGTCATAGG